>JALIGW010000007.1:26328419-26928419 GCA_023053685.1 Diadophis punctatus similis | reverse complement strand
CAACTAAGATGATTAGGGACCTGGAGACTAAAACATACGAAGAACGGTTGCAAGATTTGGGTTTGGCTAGTCTGGAGAAAAGAAGGACGGGTGTTTGTGTGACATGATAGCAATATTCCAGTATTTGAGAGGTTGCAACAAAGAGAAGGGGGGGTCAACTTATTTACCAAAGCACCTGTAGGCAGGACAAGAAATAATGGAAATTAATCAAGGACAGAAGCAACCTGGAACTAAGGAGAAACTTCCTAATAGGACAATTAATCAGTGGAACAGCTTGCTGTCAGAAGTTGTAAGTGCTTCATCACTGTAGGTTTTTAAGAAGAGACTGGACAATCACTTGTCTTAAATGGTATAGGGCGTCCTCTTGAGCAGGGGGTTGGACTAGAAGACCTCCAATGTCCCTTCCAGCTTTATTCTGATTGATTGATTGAGCTACATTGGATGTCAGTTTACTTCAGAGTTGATTATGACCTTTAAAGCCCTAGATGACATGGGGCCAAGTTGCCTTTGAAACTCATCAGCCTATCCACCCAGTCAAGTAGAAAAGGTATGTTACAGACCCTGTCAGTTGAAGAATTCTGACTGGCAAAATCCAGGAAGAAAATTCTCTCTACTATTGCCCCCTGCCTTTGGAATATTCTGCTCTTAGAGGTGAAATGGGTCCCAGTCTCCTGACCACTCAAAAATATCTAAAGACCTGGCTCTGCCATTTTGCTTGAGGCTTGCAGAGAAACACACAGCTCTGGGGTTAGCTAGCGCCCTTAGGGCTCTCCTCCCACCTTTGAATTAACTTTTAATGTCAAATTTTAAATATTCTTGCCTCTTTTTAAATTTTTTAAATTCTGTATTCAATTTTATGTTTTTAACATTTATATGCTGCCCACAGTCCCTCTGAAGGGATTGAAGACATGAATAGTTTCTAAATTTGGTGCTAGATATAGATGATAGATAAATAGATAGATAGATAGATAGATAGATAGATAGATAGATAGATAGATAGATAGATAGATAGATAGATAGATAGATAGATAGATAGATAGATGATAGATAGATAGATAGATAGATAGATAGATAGATAGATAGATAGATAGATAGATAGATAGATAGATAGATAGATAGATAGATAGATAGATAGATAGATAGATAGATAGATAGATAGATAGATAGATTAGATAGATAGATAGATAGGGTAGAGAGATAAAGTATGCTCAGGAACACATCCTCTGACAAAGGCTCCTGTTGAATTAAAATATCTAACAATGCCTAGCTTTTCAGATTTGTAGCTTTACACTTTCATGCGAAGTATCACTCACTGTTCCATAACTATTTTATTCATGCCATTCATTGAATCTATCACATTGCATTTCCTTTTCTACTTGAAGACCATCAACAGATGGTTCCCAAAGAGTGCCAACTGAACAATTGTCCTTTTTCATTGGGGGCCAAGTAGGTTTAATGCAGGACCTCTTTTCCAGTGAAGTCGGAAATAATGGAATTAAGAGTAAAAAAAAGGTGAAGCAGTTGTTAATAAAGATTAAAAACATATTTTGTTTACTGAAGGCTCATGGAGAAACAAGACGTGTAAACTTGTGACTTACAGGTTTGATAAGTAGAAAGGGTAGATTATAGAAAGAAGAAAATTATGTTGTAACTTTAGAGAATGAGAGAATAAAATATAAACGTAATTACTGTTAAGATCAGAACAATATAACTTTCTCTTTTCTGTTTCTTTGCACTTTTTTCACTTACTATCCTTTTTTCTTTCAAAATGTATATTACTTTTATTCTTTTTAACATTTATTATACATAGATACACACCACACACACACATGTATGCACAGTATATACATACACAGTATATGAGAAACAAATGATTGCAAGGAGAATATAATTTAGAATAGATCACATACTTTAAGTGCAGTGGATTTGGGTTTAGTCTCTGAAATTTCATGTTAAGAGGACCAGGAATTGGATAATGTAAAGATCCCTAGTGAGAAACCTTTGTGATTTTCAGAATAAAAAGGTGATTTGAATATAATCTGGTTTTGGTATCAAACACCCACAAACACATTACATTACATTTTCATCTGTTTAACACAGAAGTTGTGAACAAGTCAGACATATTAATCTTATGGCAAATAAGAAACTCCTTACATGATTCCCAGTTTATATATTTCATCATAATTGCTCCTTGTTTTACAACCCAGAAAATATCCCCATCCAAGTCCTTTTGCAATTGCAATATGGTATCTGAAACAAATTTATAGGCAGGATACTTCAGCTGAGACCGCTAGGTGTCACTGAAGGACTTTGTGATATGATGTCTGATCTCCAATTTCAACTGTAAGAAAAAGAACTGGGAAATGTGAATAAGGAAGATTCCCCGAATTCTCTTACCCAATACTCTGTGGCAAGGGTTGAGGTGGGGGTTTTGTTTTTTTGTTTTTTTTTTTGGTCTTAAATATCAATCCAAAATAGCTTATATAATGCAACTAATAAGAGGTACTTGCAAAATGTATCTTGCAATTCACTGTCATCTTTCTCTATCCCAAATATTTGTTTATTTATTTATTAAATTTATATACTACCCATCTTGCTATCCAAGGCAACTCCCTATGGCTGTGTGTGTGTGTGTGTGTTTGCGCACACACTTGCTTTTGATTCCAAATTCTAAAAGGAATCTCACAATAATTTAAGCCCTTTAATTTATCATCCTTCCTTAGAAAATGCAACACATTTGTTATGAAGTGGAGAAAATAATGCATGCCATGTTCAGCAAGCTGGTTGTAAGTTTAAATAGCCAGGTAACGCACTGAATTAACATTATTGTCTGGATGGCTTCTTTTTTTTTTTTAGAAAAGGAAGAGAAAAATAGATTATTTCTGTGATAAGAAACTTGAATTCTCCAAAAATTGTTAGATACTGTTTCTTATTCAGCATGATCAAGGATTATAGATAGTGGAAATTACACATCCCTCCTCTTTTGTCATTCTGTCATTCTGTTAAATATAAATGAAGAATTCTTATTTCTTCTAGCATGTGTGTGGCCTGTTACTAGATTTAAATGCATATGTTTTCCTTGTTCATTAATATCATTGAAGTCTGGAATTTTGAGTGTGTTGCCTGGAGACAATCAGGAGGCATCCTAAAATGAGAGTCGATATTGCCTAGTTGCAAATGGGAAACAGATTGAACAAGAGCTTGAGAATCATATTGTGGAATCATCTGGATAACTATTGAGACAGAACTTGACAAGAAGTCTCCAGAGCTTGGTGGTTTTCTTTTCCTTCCTTGGAGACCGGTCATTAAGAATAAAACTCTAGCTGACCAGATTATGTGGGCTGAAGCCAAATACCCAGATTCACTTCCCATTGTTTTAGGAGATTTTAACAAAGCTAATTTAAGGAAAAAGCTACCAAAATATTTTCAGCATGTTAATTGTCTCACGAGAGGCAAGAATACTTTAGACCATTGCTGTACAACATTAAAAGATGCTTATCGATCTTTACCACGAGCAGCTGTGGGACACTCTGATCATTGCATGATTCACCTTGAACCTGCTTACAGACAAAGACTTAAAACCATGAAACCAACCATTAAATCAGTGAGGACTTGGATTGAGGAGGCAAAGCTAAAGCTACAGGCTTGCCTTGACTGCACTGATTGGAATGTTTTCGAAGATACCTCTGCAGACTTGGATGAACTCACAAATACTGTAACATCATATGTCAGTTTTTGTGAAGACCTATGTGTGCCGACCAGAAACCTGAAAATATACAGTAACAACAAACCTTGGTTCACAGCTAAACTTAAGCAGCTATGTTGTACCACAGAGGAAGCCTACAGAAAAGGCGATAGAATGCTGTACAATCAGACTAGAACGTATTAACAAGAGAGATCAGAGCAGCAAAAAGAAGCTACTGTGAAAAGCTAAGGAATCAGTTCTCAACAAATGAACCAGAAAACATGTGGGAAACTCTTAAAAATATCACCAGTTACAGCAAACCACCTTCCCATGCTGAAGGAAATCAACATCTGGCAGATGACTTGAATGTGTTTTACTGTAGGTTTGAGAGAAAACTACTGCTACCTATCTCCACAATCCCCACCTCAGACACACCAACAACAGCCAAGCCTCCTACAACTGACCCCATCCCATTGGGCCTACCACCTCTGGTGATTACAGAAAATGAGCTGCAAGGTCTATTTAACAGACAAAAGTGAGGAAAAGCACCAGACCCAGAAAGATAACTTATTCTTGCTTAAGAGCTTGTGCTGATCAACTGGCCCCCATCTTCACCTGAATCTTTAATAAATCACTAGAGTTATGCTATTTTCTTTCTTGCTTCAAATGCTCTACTATCATCCCAGTTCAGGAGGAACCCTCCATCAAGGAATTGAATGACTTCAGACTGGTTGCTCTAACATAGTGGCAATAAGGGCGGCAAAACGTATTCATTTTTCCGCTCTCATTTGCATCTACAGATTCTTGTCCAGCCACCTTGTTTAGGGTGACTCGCTCCCTCCTTGCTAAAGGGGGCAGCGAGAAACACTTGCGAGGTAGAGCTGAAGAATTCGCGCAGTTTCTGACGGATAAAGTCGTTCAGATTCAGTCGAACCTGGACTCTGGCTGGACAGAGCCAAGTGAGTTGACAGGGGCAAGTCTTAGTCCACCGTTGTGGAAAGAGTTTGAGCCAGTCACTCCTGATGACATGGACAAGGCTGTGGGGGCGATGAGCTCTTCCACCTGTTTATTAGACCCGTGCCCCTCCTGGCTGGTTTCGGCCAGCAGGGAAGTGGCACACGGCTGGATCCAGGCGGTGATCAATGCTTCATTTAGGGAGGAATCCATACCGCAGCCTTTAAAGGTTGCGGTGGTGAAACCCCTCCTTAAGAAGCCTTCTCTGGACCCGGCGGATTTGAAAAACTTTCGTCCTGTCTCCAACTTACCTTTCATAGCGAAAGTTGTTGAGAAGGTGGTAGCTTTTCAGCTTCTTCGGTTATTGGAGGAAATTGATTATTTAGATTCCTTTCAGTCGGGTTTCAGGCCGGCTACAGTACAGAAACTGCCTTGGTCGCCCTGATGGATGATCTCTGGCGAGCCCGGGATGGGGGTTAGTCTTCCATCCTGGTGCTACTTGACCTCTCGGCGGCTTTCGATACCATCGACCATGGTATCCTTCTGCACCGTCTCAGCAAGGTGGGAGTGGGAGGCACCATTTTGCGGTGGTTCTCCTCTTACCTCGCTGATAGGATGCAGTCGGTGTTAACAGGAGGGCAGAGGTCGTCTCCTAGGCCCCTGACTTGTGGGGTGCCGCAGGGTTCAGTCCTCTCACCCATCCTGTTTAACATTTACATGAAACCGCTGGGGGAGATCATACGTCGACACGGGGTGAGTTTCACTGATGACACCCAGCTGTACATTTCCACCCCGTGTCAATTCAGGGAGGCAGTGAATGTAATGTGCCAATGCCTGGACGATGTCAGAATCTGGATGGAGAGGAACAGGCTCAAGCTTAACCCCGACAAGACTGAGTGGCTTTGGATATTGCCCCCTAAGGACTATTCCGACTGTCCCTCTTTGGTTCTTGGGGGAGAAAAACTAACCCCCTCAGAATGGGTCTGCAATTTGGGAGTTCTAGATCCACAGCTAAAATTAGATAAACACCTTACAGCTGTGGCTAGGGGAGCCTTTGCACAGGTTCACCTGGTATACCAATTGCGACCATACTTAGAGAAGGAGACTCTACTCACGGTCACTCATGCCCTTGCCACCTCTAGACTGGACTACTGCAATGCACACTACATGGGGCTACCCTTGAAGAGTATCCGGAGACTTCAACTGGTGCAAAATGGGGTTGCGTGTGCTGTGGTGGGTATTTCAAGATACACCCACGTAACACTTATACTCCGCTAGCTGCATTGGCTGCCCATTGGTCTCCGGGTGCAATTCAAGGTGTTGATCATCATCTTTAAAGCCCTACATGGCTTAGGACCAGGCTACCTCTGGGACTGCATCTTACCTCATACTTTCCTTCGACCGGTGAGGTCCCACAGAGTGGGCCTCCTCCGGATCCCGTCAGCCAAACAATGCCGACTGGTGGGGCCTAAGGGGAGGGCCTTCTCTGTAGGGGCCCCTGTTCTCTGGAAACAACTCCCCCCAGAGATCCGAATTATCTCCACCTTGCTGGCCTTCCAAAAAGCCATCAAGACATGGCTCTTCCTGCAGGCGGGATGATTCTGAGACAACATTACATCTGATGTCTCCCCCATGTATGTATGGTGTTATATGTGTTTTTAATTGCTTTTTTAATTGTTTTTAATGATTTGTTTGGTTGTTTTCTTAAAATGTTGTACGCCGCCCTGAGTCCTTAGGGAGTAGGGCGGCATAGAAGAACCTCCAAATAAATAAATAAATAAATAAAATCTGTAGTTATGAAAACCTTTGAAAGGCTAGTGCTGGCCCATCTGAAAACTATCATGGATCCACTGTTAGACTCCTTATAATTTGCCTACTGAGCAAATAGATTGACAGATGATGCTGTTATTATGACTCTGCACTACATCCTATAACATCTTGAATCTCCAAAGACCTATGCAAGGGTCCTCTTTGTAGACTTCAGCTCAGCATTCAATACCATCATTCCAGATATTCTTCTAACTAAATTAAATCATCTAGTTGTACCTGACCACACTTGTAAATGGATCATAAGCTTCCTAACAGACATGAAGCAGCAGGTGATGCTAGGCAAAATCACATCAGATACCTGCACAATTAGCACAGCTCCCCCCCGACTGTGTGCTCTCTCCACTCATAGGAGCTGAAGTGGTGCAGTGGGTAAATGCAGCCATTGCAGGCTGACTGCTAGTTCAACAGTTCAGCTGTTCAAATCTCACTAGGCTCAAGGTTGACTCAGCCTTCTATCCTTCCGAGGTCGGTAAAATGAGGACCCAGATTGTTGGGGGCAATATGCTGAACTCTGTAAACCGCTTAGAGAGGGCTGTAAAGCACTATGAAGCGGTATATAAGAAAAGTGCTATTGCTATTATTCTCTCTCTATACCAATGACTGCATCTCAAAAGATCCCTCTGTTAAAGTACTGAAGTTTTCAGATGATACAACAGTGATTGGTCTCATTCGAGACAACGGCGAATCTGCATACAGACAGGAGGTTGAACAACTAGCCTTGTGGTGCAACCGGAACAATCTTGAACTAAACACACTCAAAACCGTAGAAATGGTGGTAGATTTTAGAAGAAACCCTCCTATACTACCACCTCTTACAATACTAGACAACACAGTATCAACAGTAGAAACCTTCAAGTTTCTAAGTTCTATCATATCTCCAGACTTAAAATTGACACCTAACATCAAAAATGTCATCAAAAAACAAAGAATGCTCTTTCTGCACCAATTCAGAAAGTTCAAACTCCCCAAGGAGCTTCTGATTCAGTTCTATAGAGGAATTATTGAATCTGTCATCTGCACCTCCATAACTCTCTGGTTTGGCTCTGCAACCAAACAAAATTGACAAAGACTTCAACTGATAATTAGAATTGCAGAAAAAAACAATTGCTACCAACCTGCCTTCCATTGAGTATACTGCACAAGTCAAAAAGAGGGCTGTGAAAATATCTACAGACCCCTCACATCCTGGACATAAATTGTTTCAGCTTCTACCTTCAAAATGATACTATAGGGCACTGCACACCAGAACAACTAGACACAAGGACAGTTTTCCCCCGAATGCCATCACTCTACTAAACAACTAATTCCCACAACACTGTCAAACTATTTACTAAGACTGTATTACTATTATTCTTCTCATCCTTCCTATTACCTATATCCTCCCACTTATGACTATAACCTTGTTGCTTGTATATCTATGATTTATATTGTTTTATTTGTTTCCTAGTATGATTTGATTGCTTATTTAGTAACCTATGACTATCACTAAGTGTTGTATCTTATTATTCTTGATTAATGTATTTTTTTTCTTTTTATGTACACTGAGAGCATATGCACCAAAGACAAATTCCTTGTGTGTCCAATCACACTTGGCCAATAAAGAATTCTATTCTAAAATTCTTTCTTTTTGTTCTTTTAAGATAACATTTAGGCAAAATGGTTAAGGTTAAGGACCAAATCATCCTCAATTACAAACTTGTTTGGAACATAATAGCTGGAAGGGAAAAATAAAAACAAAAGAAGCTTTTCTCATGGATTTGTTAGGTTCAATTCAGATTAAGGTCTGTTTGCGTAGCTATGATAAGACCCTTGTTCTAACCTTCCCCCCCTTTCCCCTTGGCTTTGTATTAATTGCCACAGATCTCCTGACTGTGCCCTGGGGCATTATAATCCATTTAAGGTAGAGAAGGACTCTCCTTCTGATTAGGTATTTTATTAATTTGCATGCTTTTTTATAGAATAGGTGCAAATGCTCAAGGTGGAATACAAAAAAGAAAATGGAGGGAAGGAGGGAGGGAGGGAGAAAAAGTGAAGGAAAGGAAAGGAAGAATCTGAACTTTCAAGCAGTACTGAAGTGGAAAATTCAGCATCAACTGATTCGTAATTCACATAATGACCTTTTAATCCAGTGCAATTGTTTGACATTTCCTTTCAAAGCCGTCTCAGTACTCTGGTTGTGGAGGCATAAAAGATAATATGTGGGAGAAATATGTGTTATCCTTTTGGACAAATGGGGGAAGCAGATCAATAACGGGTGAGATGTAAGCCGTCTACAGAACTATACTAAATTGAATATATTGATCTCTGTTCCACAGTGTAGTTTCCTGATCTGTTGAGACTGACCCCACCAAGATTTCCAACCCGTTTTATTAAAGTAGTCACACTTCTGATATGTTGAGAGGTTTTACATTCTTTATGTTCTTTTAACTGGGTTAATTATTTTTATTTTATAGATGCCTGAAAGTATTAACAAGATGTGTTTAGTAGCCTGAAGCAAAAACAAATCAGTTGCATCCTATATCAATATCTGAAAGTACATGATAACATCTGAGAGCACATGAGTCAACGTTGGCAGATCTTAAAAGCTGTGCAGGATAAGAGGGGTTAATATGTAGATGTGATTTTCTAAGACTGTAGGCTAGACTGAGAGGTCAAAAAGTCCTCTAAAACGCAAAGACAAGTCTTTCATATTGTTCCAAATGTCTGGATAATTTCCAGAAGTCAAGCTGGACTTGAGGGTCATGATGTCTGCAGCTAGTCCAATGAAAAACTCTACAAAAGAGAGTGTCTGCATCCAGTGGTGGGATTCAAATAATTTAACAACTGGGTGGTTATGCGACATCACTCATGTCAAGGGACACCTCTCCTTGCCCGGCCTATCCTCTCCTCGCCCTTCCCCTCCCCAAAACTCCTTGCTTCACCCTCCCGGCTGTCCAATCACCTGGCCTCCCTGCACCCCTCTTTTTGAGGACTTGCTCTCAATAATCACCTAACCTACTGTATTTAGTGGCATATATTTTTGGTCCTCTGCTTCCATTTCAAGCAGGTTCTCAATTGGCTCTATTGGGTGGAGTTTGGGCTTTTTATAAAAAAATTAAAATAAAAACACAAAACGATTCTAATCTCTGCAAATCTAAACTCTGTTCTTGTTGCATCTCGGGAAAGTCTCCTCAAAGTGCAGATGAGAAGTGACTTCTTTGGCAATACTCCAAAAGATAGTTGACATATGAAACTGCTGAAAAATTAGAAATTGCTGTCAATCTTGCTTGGACAGCTGGAAACAGTAACACCCGCTTTGGAATAGCAGCCAAATATCAGATTGATTCAGATGCATCTTTTTCTGCTAAAGTGACTAATTCCAGTCTGATTATTTCCAGTCTAAGAAATAGCTACATCTCTACAGAAGAGCACAACAATGATGAAAACTGCCTTGAATGCAATTGGGTCAATGTAAAAGGGAGAGGGGAATGACATTGCCATAGGTGTATATTATAGGCCACTCAACCAAACAGAGGAAATAGACGAACTTTTTGCTAGTCAGTTAACTAAGATATGTAGGAAGCACATCACAATAGTAATGGGGGATTTTAACTGCCCTGACATCAACTGGGAGACAAACTTTGCACCAAATGGAAGATAATACATGTTCCTGACAAACCTAGCAGAACACTTCACTTTCCAAAAAAGTAGACAAGGGAACAAGGAGATCAGCCATATTGGACTTAATTCTCACTAACAGAGAGAGCTACAAGAATATTTGGGGGGGGAGTGATCATGCAATATTGGAATTCAACATTATGCAAGCACAAACAATAGAACAAAGTCAAACTAGAGTCTTTGACTTTAAGAAAGCTAATTTCAATAATCTTAGAGCTTGAGAAGGATTCCATGGATGATAATCCTCAAGGGGGAAACAGCTTGGGAAATTTTGAAAAGTGAGATTATAAAAGCCCAGTCTTCTACAATACCAATGAAGAAGAAAAATAACAGCTCTCAAAGGAAATCAGCATTGCTGCATAAAGAACTCTCTGATAAATAAAAAGAAAAAAGGACATATAAAAAGTGGAAAGAGGAGCACATAACTAAGGCAGAATATCAGCAAATAGCCCAAGCCTGCATAGATGAAGTGAGAAAAGGTTCATAATGAACAAAGGCTTGCAACAAAAGTAAAAAATAACACAAGAAAAGCTTCTTCCAACATATTAAAAACAAGAAAAAAATCAAAGAAATAATTGGTCTATTGGTGGGAGAAAGTGGCAAGATGGTGACAAGCAACAGGGAGAAAGCAGGGATTGATCAGTTGGCATCGCAGCAGGATGGTTATGGGATAGTGGAGTTCCATGGAGCAACGTGAAACCCAGCCTATACCTGATTGCCAGAAGACCCTATGGGGCCAAAGCCACCCTGGAGGGGTGGTGAAGAAAGGAAGGATGCTTTGTAGATCACGAAGAAACAGTATTTGTACAAAGAAAAAGGAACTTTGCTCTTTTTTTATTCCCCCTCCCAATTTTTGCTGTGTTTAATGCTGGATTTTAGAGTGGGGATGCCATCTACTGGTCAAAGAAGACATTTTATTAGTACATGGTGGGAATAACTTTGGAAAGTAAGAATTATTTGATACTATTTGATAATACAAGAATATAGGATAGATATAGAATATTTTTAACAGGGTGGTTATTTTATAAAGTGTTAGAAAAAGAAGCAGAAAATAGAAATTGGTAAAATAGTATTATGTATACTGAAATATAATAGAATATATTATAATTAATATACTGTATATGCACAAATGTTAGAAGCTGAAAGATTATGATTTTGTATATTTAAATGGTAATATCATTATCAGAATTGTATACAAAGTATATTGACCCAGACAATACACTGTTCACCAAGCACTTTTGGATGTTGAAGACCACAAAAGAAAAAAATCATAAATAAAATTATTATTTTTAAAAAAACAGGGAGAAAGCAGTAATACTTAACTCATTTTTTTGCATCTCTCTTTACACAAAGGGAAAAAACAGTCCAACCTATGAAAAAGATAATCAAGCAATGAATCAGTGAATACCTAGAAGCAAACAAAGCAATAACCACACGCCAACATCGATTTGTCAAAAACAGATCATGCCAGACAAATCTTATTGCATTTTTTTTGACAAAGTGACAAAATTAGTAGACCAGAGGAATGCTGATGACATAATTTACTTGGACTTCAGTAAGGCATTTGATAAAGTAGACCATAACCTAGTACTTGATAAGACAGAAAAATGTGGGTTAGGCAGCATTACCACCAGATGGATCTGTAACTGGCTGACCAACCGGACTCAACATGTAGTCCTCAATGGAACTGCATCTACATGGAGGGAAGTATGCAGTGGGGTGCCCCAAGACTCTGTTTTAGGCCCAGTACTCTTCAACATCTTCATCAATGATTTGGACAAGGGGATAGATGGGGAATTCATCAAGTTTGCAGATGATGAGGAAGGCAGCTGATGTTGTGGCAAAGCGGTATGGATGAGCAGTAGCTCCGCGAAGTCCCACCAATTTCAAGTCCAGAGGCTCTAAGGGGCTGAAAGTCACCCTGTAGGGATGATGAAAATAGAGGGGATGCTTCAGTGGTCACAAGGAGAGCGCAATCTCATTTGACCCGAAGAAAGCCCCTTGAACCAGCAGAAGAGAAGATGGCCATTATGGCCATCCCAAAGCCGTGACAGCTGAAATGGAAGTGAAGAAAGGAAAGATCTTGTAACAGTGTGCTCAGTCTGGGTAAGAACTTTTCTAACTTTTGCCATGGAATTTTCCCTAAAACACCCCCCTTTTGAAACTCAAGGGAGGTAAATAGCAGTGACTAAGATCTGGAGCTACTGTCAGTTTTAAAAAAGAAAGAAAAGAAATTGTAGACAGAAGTAATCTTAAAGATAAAGGATAGACTGGTTTGGCTAGTTTTTAGCAACCTAAATCATTTCAAAATTCTGGATTATATTTTTATTACCATCTTGAGTTGAAGGACTTTGGAAAATTATTGGAAAATATTTTTGGAGACATTTTATTTACAGCCAAAGCAGAGGAAAAAAGTAACAGTGACACCTACTGGCTGGAAAGGCAATTTAGAACTGAAGATAGTCAAAGAAGTGAAAGGTGTTATATCTTGGGCAGATTAACTGGAATACTCAAAATAACACCTACAAACTGATTATATTTGGTGCTTGGAGACAGATTGTGAAAACATCCAACTCAGAACCTTGAGGATTATAAACATGCTGGACAGCGTGAGAGTGTGAAACAGCTTGGAGTTTTGAAACAAAGTGGAAATTGTTAAGAGACTATTTAAGTGATTGTGTGAACTGCTCTAATATTGGCTATCTTGGTGTGATGAATAATTGGGAAAGTGGGACTTTGATTGAGTAAATCGTTAGATTTATTAAAATAAGGCAAAATGAGCCAGAAGGAAATAAGTGTAAAAATACTACTGATGCTCCAAGGTACGCGGGAAATGATGACAAGGAACCATAGAGAGATAAAAGAATTCATACATGACGTAGTTGTGAGACCAGAAATTCATGAGCAAATGACACTGAGCAATGATCTGGAAACACAGGAAATTGAGGACGAAATAGAAAAAATAGAGGAAAGGACATGGGAGGAAAGATGACAAATGATACCAAAAGATAAAAAAGGTCAACACAGTTCTAGGCTGCATAAACAGACGGATAGAATTGAGATCACATGAAGTGTTAATACCATTTTATAATGCCCTGGTAAGGCCACACTTGGAATACTGCATCCAGTTTTGGTCTCCACAATGTAAAAAAGATATTGAGACTCTAGAAAGAGTGCAGAGAAGAGGAACAAAGATGATTAGAGGTCTGGAGGCTAAAACATTGCTGGAATTGGGTATATCTAGTTAGATGAAAAGAAGGACTAGGGGTAACATGATAGCAGTGTTCCAATATCTCAGGGGCTGCCACAAAGAAGAGGGAGTCAAGCTATTCTCCAAAGCACCTGAAAGCAGGACAAGAAGCAACGGGTGGAAACTAATCAAGGAGAGAAGCAACTTAGAACTAAGAAGAAATTTCCTGACAGTTAGAACAATTAATTAGTGGAACAATTTGCCTCCAGAAGTTGTGAATGCTCCAACATTGGAAGTTTTTAAGAAGATGTTGGATAACCATTTGTCTGAAGTAGTGTAGGGTTTCCTGCCTAAGCAGGGGGTTGGACTAGAAGACCTCCAAGTTCCCTTCCAACTCTGTTATTCTATCAGGAGATTAGAGGGAGATTTTATCTTTACATTTATCACCCTACACAAGACAAAATTCAGTCTGCCTACACATTTTGAGAATGTCCCCATTCAGAAATCCATCATATCCTATTGATTCAAGCAATAATTCCTTACTTTATGAGAAGCAGAATTGATAGGTAATATAAAAAATTTGGAAAACCAAAATGTAAAATAATGAAGATGAGAGAAATCATTCAAGTAGCTAAGAATTAGACATTGGTCTAATTCTTTCATTCCTTTAAAATGAAGAGGAAGAATCATGGAGATTTGAAAGGATCGCTTTCTCTTTTGGTTTTGAAAAAGAGGTTTTTGAACCTTGGAGAATATTCCACTTGTAAGTAGGTAGAAAATGGATGTATAAAATTGTTCATGATATAAGAACAACTAGGCAAGAAGGCATAATATAAATGTAAATAATGTCCATAATTCTTTGTTTTCCATTCCACAGCCAAGAGAGAGCAATTCTCTTTTCAAGGTTTTTATCTCCTCTTGAGCATCTCTTAAGAGTAAATTGCTTCAGCGCTCTTGTGCCCTCTCTTCGCCCCCAAGTATGATAAAAAGTTTTACTTCTAGACATTTGATAGTCGTTTGGGAAGTTGTTTCTAAATGCTCTTTCCTCCCGCCACCATTCCAGAATAGTTTCTCTTAATGGAATATTTCTGAAAATTTCTTTCATAAAGTCTCCCCATTGGAAAAATGACAAGCTGCAATACACAAAGAAAATGTGCCAATGTGAAGTTAAAGAAAGCTAGTTGAACAGCAGATCTTTCTAGCTCTATGTATAGCCCTGACTAGGAGAATGAAACCCACATGGATATTGCTGCACGGACAGTAGGAATTATGCTATGACACATATGACATCACGTCTTCCCTGCTGATAAATGCTTATGCCTGGAAGCTCTAAGCAAGCTTTGAATCTTAAAGTGGATAAAGATTTACTCCCTCTTGAGGCTTATGTGACCTATACACATAAGGGGAACCAATACAGAGCGACAAAACTGGGGAGCCCTGTTCTCTGGAACCGACTACCCCCAGAGATCCGAATTATCCCCACCTTGCTAGCCTTCCGAAAAGCCATTAAGACATGGCTCTTCCTGCAGGCGGGGTGATTGGAGACCATTTAATATCTTAGGTCTCCCCCATGAATGTATGGTTTGAATGTTTTTTTAAATTTTTAAACTGTTATTATTTTTTATTGACACTGTTTTTTTTATAGTTGTTCTTTACATGTTGTACGCCGCCCTGAGTCCCCAGGGCGGCATATAAGAACACTAAAATGAATGAATAAATAAATAAATAAAAACCTGCAGTTCCAGAGAACACTTGGCTTCCCCAAAATTGGACATGATCCATAACCTCTCTAAATCAGCCACTGAATTATAATATTCCAGAAAGGCGGATTATTATTAAACGCAGGGGAATAACTGCATTAATTCAGTTTAAGGAATTTACCGTATTTTTTGGAGTATAAGACGCACCTTAGTTTTTGGGGAGGAAAATAGGGGAAAACAATCTGCCTACCAGGTATTCATCTGGCTAGCGTCCTTAGTCTGGTCAGCTTCAGCACATTATTTTATCCTCTGGTTAGGACTTAAAAAAACCTTCTTCTGAGAGAGTAACAATGAAAGAACCTACAAGCCAGTAAGAGCTGGGAAGATCGTTAGCACCTGGTTAGGGCTAGAAAAAAACTTATTAGGAGCAGCTTCAACACATTATTTTATCCCCTGGTTAGGACTTAAAAAAACCTTCTTCTGAGAGAGTAACAATGAAAGAACCTGCAAGCCAGTAAGAGCTGGGAAGATAGTTAGCACCTGGTTAGGGCTAGAAAAAAGCTTATTCGGAGCAAGTAGAGCAATGAAAAAAAATTCTACAAAGACTTAGGACTGGAAAAACATTCTTTGGAGAGAGTAACAATGAAAAAGCCTGCAAGGTAAGAGCTGGGAAGATCTGTTAGCACCTAGTTAGGGCTGGAAAAAAAAGCTACATTCGAAGTATAAGATGCACCCAAATTTTCAGCCACTTTTAGGGAGGAAAAAGGTGTGTCTTATACTCCAAAAAATACGGTAATTGATTCTTAAGTAAATTTTAGTTTGTTCTGCCTTTGTCTATTTTTGTTTTGTAGCCTGCTGAAACTAAGTGGGAATCTGCAAGAAAAGTAGCATTTACTATTCAATTACACCCTGAGATTTTTACAATCTAAAATCCTTAGGCTGAATTGATTTAGAAATTTTGTATTTTTCCAGTTAACGAAAACTTGAGAGTTATAGTAAAGGAAATATGAAGAGCATCAAACTAGGGAAAGCAGTTCAACATAGATTCATTATTGATTTAAAGGTAGACCTCTACTTATAACCATAATTTAGATTGGAATTACAGTTGTATGTTGTGCTAGTTGTTAAGTGGGTCACCATATAACCATGCCTGATTTTACAACTTTTTTTGAGTGGTCATTAAGCAAATCCATTGTCCAAAATTGTGATTTTTGCCGGAAACCAAAAGTAAAAGCTAGTTTCTGGCAAAATTGTGGGGGACAACAGGTTTTGTCTGAATCCTGGCAAGACTGAATGGCTTTGGGTGCATGCAGCTTCAAGATCTAAGACTTTAAGATCCTTAGTTCTGGATATGATTGCATTCCCCAGACAGACCCAGTCCACAACCTGGGGTTTCTCATGACTTCTGCTCAAAGAGCAGATGGTAGTTGCAGCTAGGAGAACCTTTGCACATTTTGCATTATTTGCCAGTTGTATCCCTTCCTGGATCAGGAGTCCCTGTGCTCAACTACTCAAATCCTGGTCAATTCACATCTGGACTACTGCAATGCCCTTTACATGGGGCTACTCTTGAAGCGCCTTCAGAAGATACAACTGGTAGAGTACAGCGGGCACTTGGGCCAGAAGACCAGGCATGCTGAGGAACCCTTCAACCAAGGGATTCTGGTTGGTGAGATACAGGAGAAAAGCATGTTCTGCCATGGCTCCTGCCCTTTGAAACATCATACCCTCTGGGATTACATCCACTCCCAATTTCCTCCCCTTGTAAGGGCCTGAAGACCAGGCTCTGCCAGCCGGCTTGGCACTCCAATGGGGGAATATGGAGATGGTTGATAGACCAATAGAAGATCCCACATCCCCCCCATGCATCCTACTCTATCCCTCCCCATCTTTTAATTATAATTATTTTATTATATAATTATTTAAATATAATTTGTATTGTTATTGTTATTAGAAATATTTATTTTTAGGTTTTGCTGCTTTTAATGTTGTAAGCTGCCAAGAGTTGCCTTGTGGTGGGATGGGTGGCAAACAAATTTAATAAATGAATAGATAAATCACAGTCATGGTCATGTGACCGGGGAATGATGCAAATGGCTGTAAATTGGGCCAGTTGCCAAGCACCCAAAATACAATCAGGTGATTGCAGGGGAGGGGGAAGCTGATGAAAGTTTGAATCTGAATTGTACATAGACCTCAGACAGTCTACAGTAAGTTCCAATGATCACTAAGCAACCAATTGTAAGCAAAGGACTACCTGTACTTTGCATTTCTGAGAGTATTTTGTTCTTTCACTTGTTCCATCAATGCAATATTGTTTGGGAAATGTGTCTAAGTCACTTTGCAAGAGAAGATGGTGTGTGAGTAGGCAGGAAGCATGCCAAGGATGCTCATAAAGTCACAAAGGCAGCAGAAGCCCAAACAATAGTTACACACATGGGGGGCTTTTAAATGCAACCGTCTGCAATTTGGGGTCGGCATGGCCCCAGGACTGTTCCAAAGTATGATGGAACAATTGCTACACAGTTGTTTCCTATTTTGACGCCGTCCTCATCTCAGGGGATTCAGAGGAACAATTACTATCCCGGCTGTGAGAAGTGCTAGGGCGATTCCAAGAGAGGGGGTTTAAAGTTCGAAGGGACAAATGCAAGATTGGGGTCACCAGCGTAGAATTCCTGGGATTCCTGATCGGCAGGTCCAGTATTCACCCCACAGATACCAAAATAAAAGCCATCCAGGAGGCACCGACCCCCAAGAACAAGGCAGAGTTGCAAGCATTCATGGGATTACTCAATTTCTATGCCATTTTTTTAAAACAGAAAGCAACCGTCGCTGAGTCTCTTCATAGACTGCTGGGGAAGACGACCATGTGGACATGGGGACAAAGAGAGGCCAATGCTTTTGATGCCATAAAGGACTTGCTTTCATCAAACAGCATCCTCATGCAGTACAGCGAGACCCTCCCCCTATTGTTAACGTGTGACACTTCGCCTTTTGGAGTGGGGGCAGTCCTCAGCCACAAACTACCCAATGGCTTAGAAGCCCCCTCGCCTTTTATTCTAAAACCTTATCACCAGCTGAGCGGAATTACAGCCAACTGGACAAGGAAGCACTTGCAGTAGTGGCCGGCATCAAGCGCTTCCATGAATATCCTTAGGGCCGGAAATTTGAACTTGTCACAGACCACAAGCTGCTATTGGGTCTGCTTGCAGAAAATCAACAAACGCCTAAATATATGTCACCCTGACTAATCCGCTGGTCCATTTTCCTATCCAGGTATAGTTACAAGCTAACCCACAAACCAGGAAAGAGCATTGGACACGCAGACGCATGCAGATGCTGCCCAGCACCCGACTTCGTGGAAGACCCCGCACCTATGGCCGAAATCCTGTTGGTCAACATAGAACAAACCAGCCCTGTCACATCTCGAGACTTCATGGAACATACAGCGAAAGATGAGGTGCTGTCTAAAGTTCTGAACTGGGTGTTGAGGGGATGGCCACAGGAGGAAGAAGGGGAAGAATTTAAAACGTTTAAAACCAAACAGACTGAACTATCTGTGCTTAAGAGCTGCCTGCTGTGGGGGGAGCAAGTTGTTATTCCACAGAGCCTACAGAGAAGAGTAATAAGGACACTCCACATGGGACACCCTGGAATCGTGCGAATGAAAGCACTAGCAAGGAGCTACCTGTGGTGGCCTAAGTTAGATCAAGACATTATAGAGTGGGTGGCGACTTGCCTACCATGTCAGGAAACTAGGCCGGCTCCACCGTGAACCACTCCATTTGAATGGGAGACCCCAAAGGGCCTGTGGTCAAGAGTCCACATAGACTTTGCGGGGCCTATGGCAGGACAAACATTCCTGATAGTGGGGGATGCTGGAAGTGGTCAGCATGCAGTCATCAATGACTGAAGCCACCATGAGAGCATTAGGGAAGCTGTTCACGACCCATAGCCTGCCAGATGTCCTCGTATTGGACAATGGCCCACAGCTGACAGCCCAGCACATGAAATCGTTCCTGGCCGACCTCAGCATAAGGCATGTGCTCATCTTGCCATTCAGTCCAGCTAGCAATGGCTAAGCGGAGAGAATGATGAGAATGACCAAAGAGATCTTAATTAGAATGGTCCTTGGGAACTGGCAGGAATGGATTGACCAGTTTTTGTTGGCACAGCACATCACCCCGTATGCAGCCACTAACCGGACCCCTGCAGAAATGCTAATGGGACGGAAACTGAGGTCCCAACTGGACAGACCTAACCCCACCTATAATCCAGAAACACCTCGGGATATACACAAACCAACAAGGACACTGTCTATGGGTGATTTAGTTTTTGCAGGGGACCCCAAGTGGGTGAGTGCCACTATAATTGAAATCACCGGTCCCAAATCCTATAAAGTAAAGTTGGACAATGGTCGAGAGTGGCGAAGGCATATCGACCAACTCAGAAGCAGGTTGGGAGATTCCCGGCTTCGCCAACCTGAGATCCCAACGACACCCGAAGCCTCAGCAGGAAGCCAGGAGCAATGCAAGTCTCCGCCCCGAAGGCCATCCAATACCAGTCATCAAGAAGACCTCAGCGAGAAGCAGGCCCTAGCTGCAAGATGCCAAGAAATTCTAGTCTCAAGCCTGGAGAGGGATCGCGAACACCTACCTGCCGCCGGCGGAGTCCAGCAAAGTCATCCGGGACCGGAGAACAATGATGCAGAAACTTCAGCCGCCATGCCTGGAGGCCAATTCCAGATTTTTCCACACATCGGAGGAGGAGCAACAACAGGCATGTCCGCTCCAGTCAAAGACTCCCGAAGAACTGAATCATTCAGGCCCAGTAGTTCTATCAGGCACCCTGTTTACTTACGGGACTACGGGACTTACGTAAATTCCTGATTGGACATTCCAGAAACTAAAAGGGGAGTGGTGTTATGTACTGATGTACGGAGCATGGATTTGCATAGCTGCTGTTGATTGGCTAATCTAGCGGCGGGAGAAATAAACTGCTGTCAATGGCTAGCAGGCTTCAGGGAAGCCTTCAAAAGCGGCTTCCCTGCAGCCTGCCGGCAGTCCGTATTAGTTCTAGCTAATAAACAATAAAGGTGCTGAACTGTTCCTGTGACTCGCCTCTTCATTTACGCGCGAATCTAACAGATTCATTACTTGATCTTTTCCATAATCTTCTCAGATATTGATATCTGGCTGATAGGTCTGTAGTTTCCTGGTTTTCTTTTTTCCCTTTTTTGAAGATGGGAACTACATCATTCCATTTCCAATTCTCTGATAGTCCTCCAGTCCTCCAAGGATCTTTGATGGTTCAATGGTTCTGAGATCTTGTCTGCCAGTTTCTTCAGAACCTTGAGATGCAACACATCTGGTCCTGATGATTTGAAATCATCTAGAGTGGAGAAGTGTTCTCTTACCATTGTCTTGCCTATTTTAACTTGTATTCCTAATCTGTCTTTTATGTACTGTTTTTGATAGATCAGACTGTTTTTTTCCTTTTGTGCAAAAAACAGATGGGGAAAAAAATGAGTCAAGCAATTCTGCTTTCTCCGTGTTTCTCATTACCTTCTTGCCATTTTCTCCAATTCACCTTCTTGCCATTTCCCCCCATTTTCTGGCCATTTTCTTCTATCCAACTAAACAAAAATCAGAAAATAAAAATAGTTGATTTAAAATCAGGCAACCAGTACATCATGCTATAATGTCAAAGATTCTGTATAATTTCACATCTTCAGATCTGAAAAGGATTTGAATAAGCAGTGGATTATCTCATTTAAAAGTGAAGTAAATCTTCTTGTCTGTCTAGTCCTTGTTTGCCTAGAAAAATTGTGGCGTTTTTCCACTGGGGATAAAGATATAATATGAAATTGGATGATCACAGTAGAAATGGAATGGATAAAGTATAACCTAAGGTATACTTAGGTAACCTAAGGTATACTTAGCTGGAAACGACTAGCAGGCATGTGCAGGGGAACCTTTACCTTTTAAGGTATACTTGGCACTTACCCGTATTTTTCGGAGTATAAGACGCACAGGAGTATAAGATGCACCTTAGTTTTTGGGGAGGAAAAGAGAGGGGGAAATCTGCCTACCAGGTATTCATCTGGCTAGCGTCCTTAGTCTGGTCAGCTTCAGCACATTATTTTATCCCCTGGTTAAGACTTAAAAAAACCTTCTTCTGAGAGAGTAACAATGAAAGAGCCTGCAAGCCAGTAAGAGCTGGGAAAATCATTATAGCAATAGCAATAGCTCTTTACTTATATACCACTTCATAGTGTTTTACAGCCCATTCTAAGCGGTTTGCAGAGTTCAGCATATTGCCCCCAACAATCTGGGTCCTCATTTTACCGACCTTGGAAGGATGGAAGGCTGAGTCAACCTTGAGCCTAGTGAGATTTGAACTGCTGAACTGCTGAACTAGCAGTCAGCCTGCAGTCGCAGCATTTAACCACTGCACCACTTCAGCTCCTTAGTACCTGGTTAGGGCTGGAAAGAAACATCTTTGGAGCAAGTAGAGCAATGAAAAAAAAAACCTGCAAAGACTTAGGGCTGAAAAACGTTCTTTGGAGAGAATAACAATGAAAGAGCCTGCAAGCCAGTAAGAGCTGGGAAGATCGTTAGCACCTGGTTAGGGATGGAAAGAAACTTCTTTGGAGCAAGTAGAGCAGTGGTTCCCAACCTGTGGTACGTGTACCACTAGTGGTACGCAAGGGCCTTCCAGGTGGTACGCGAACACTTTCGGGGTCATGAACGATTTTTAGTTAGTTATTTTTTACTTCACAAAAATGTATACTGCCTAACTCAAGATAATCTGGCAACGATTTGCAACTGTTGCCACACGCCACCCACCTGGTCCCAGTGGCCTGAGAATCCAGTTGCTGGATGCGTGGGGCCAAAAAAGGAACGGTAGAATTATGGAAATAAAGTGATATCTGATCGAATTTAGTTTCTCTGGAACCAGGTGGTACGCGGCGACTGTACGGGACCTCCGAGTGGTACTCGATCACAAAAAGGTTGGGAACCACTGAAGTAGAGCAATGAAAAAAAACTCTGCAAAAACTTAGGGCTGGAAAAACATTCTTCTGAGAGAGTAACAATGAAAGAGCCTGCAAGCCGGTAAGAGCTGGGAATATCATTAGCACCTGGTTAGGGCTGGAAAGAAATTTTTTTGGAGCAAGTGGAGCAATGAAAAAAAATTCTGCAAAGACTTAGGGCTGGAAAAACATTCTTCGGAGAGAGTAACAATGAAAAAGCCTGCAAGGTAAGAGCTGGGAAGATAGTTAGCACCTAGTTAGGGCTGGGGAAAAAAGCTTCGGAAAAACTACATTCGGAGTATAAGACGCACCCAAATTTTCAGCCACTTTTAGAGAGGAAAAAGGTGCGTCTTATACTCCAAAAAATACGGTACTTTATGAGGGAGGATTAGTGACTCACATTTTCTATGTATGTTGGTTGGAATTTAAGAAACCCAGTCGAACTATTTCATAGGGACATTTGTGGCTAACTTTTTTGTAAGACACTAACTGAAAATCTGCAAAGATTTCAGGGATAGGAAGATTAGCAGGAGCTAAAGCTAGTGCTATTTTTTCAAATGTATTCTCTCTGTAAAATGAAATGTAATCTCAAAGATAGCATTATGATTAGTTAGGATTGATATATGCACATAATATTTAAGAAAAATTGCAAAAACATAGCTTACAAATTCTATTGCTACAAGAAATATAGCTTTCTTATATCAGGTATGGTTTTTTTAATTTTTAAAATCCAATCTATCTTTAGTAGCTGCATTAAATTGCAAATGTCCGTGTATTCACTGACTGACACACTGGAACAACTTTATCTGTGATATTCCATTACTTTTCTTAATTTGATACATGACATCAGTTACAGTTTTTTAAAAGAGCCAAAATATAGATTAGTTAGTCATGATGAAATTAAGACCGATATCAACAGTTCTATTTAATAATGTATGAACACAAATTATCAAGTGCAATCTTTAATTTTGCAGTAAGAGTACCATGCCTATCTGTGGTTATATAAGGAAAATATGACAGTTATAATATCATTGCTACAGGTTGCCTTTGAAATGAAACATGGCAACAGTAATACATTAGAACCCATCATTTTAATGATGTCCATTAAGATTACATTCCTCCTAAAGATTACTGGATATTAGAGACATGTTTGTGCTATAGATAAGAAAAATGGTTGCTTGCTATTCCATAGTGTAGAAGTTCCACAACATGTTTCAGAGTTCCTCTCTTCTTCTGAATTACTTCCTTTGTTACCATTTTTGTTTCTATGTGTCCATCACTAAAGGAATCTGGTTCTGATATGATTGATATGTACCATGATCAGATTGTATTTCAAGGTAATTCCCTTCCTATTCAAATGCTGCAGCAGTAATTCCATCAGTTAATAATAAAAGAAATGGATATCACTGATTTTTACAAGCCCTCACATATATGGCATTTGTAATTATTAATCAAATTATTAACCTCCACATAACCAGAATAGAATTTTTAGACGACTGAGCCAAAATCTACATTCTTTTTGTATCACACAGCAATGAGTTGTGAGCTGTGTGTTACTAAGCCATATGGTGAGGGTGGATTTATTATCCAAATTGTTATGTCCTGAGGAACTGGGGAAGTCTTCACTCCAATCCGACCAGGAACTTGAGCAGGTAAAACCTGATTGGCTCTCTGCCAGTCCAGCGCTCTATTTAAACCCCTGCCCTGATCCCAGCTTTTGCTGGAGTTGCCAGTGTAACCTAATAAAGAGCTGAAGTCACAAGCCTCGCCTCCAGACTCTCATTGCTGAGATGCAACACAAATAATGCTGCATATATGACACATCAGTATGGGAAACAAATCAAAATGAGGGTTCCTTGGTGCTCTCTGGGTTCGTTGTTTTCTTGCACATGTTTCATCACCAAACTAGGTAACATCATCAGGGGATGATCATAATCTCTGATGATGTTACCTAGCTTGGTAATGAAACATCTGCAACCAAAATAATCAATCTCAGAGAGCATCAAGGACTGCACAGTTCAATCCTGAAAAGAGAACAAAAGTTCTCTTCTATCAGCAATCAATTTTATGAGTTTATGATTTACATTTTCTCTGCATCTCTAGTCAACTGTACCGATTCTGGTCCCTCGAGTCTAGCTTTTTCCATAATTAGATTCAATCTTTTCCTTTTTTCCCCCAATTCTTTCAGCTAAGGTAATGTGAATGTTGATTTTCCATTTTTGCCATCTGTAGATCTTGAGTAAAGCTGCTGATTGCCTAACTGAGTATGTGAGAATGCTAAAAAGGAAATGATATGTTATTAAGGTTACTATAATTGAAAATATAAATTAAAATTTATTACAAGTGAGTCTTGTTTATCTCCCAGTGGAATTAATGGACCATCAGATAAATAATGTACCCTATTCATTTCAGAATAATTAAGCATAATCAACTTTTTTCTAGACTACGCCACTGTCTACAGTTTAAGGCATACAGCTGCGGCATCCCATGTTCATTAAGTGAAGTGATAAAGGTATTCATGGAGATATACTGTAATGGAGCTTGTGTCAACGTTCCAACTGATGAACTCAACCAAAGCAAACATGGTCGAGATGATTCAATCTCTGAATGCAAAACTTTATTGAGTATATCATTTCAGCACTGATGAGGGCAAAACCATATTACCTGATTCCCACGCCAACCCACATAATTAAAGTATAATTCTCCCTCCCCCTATTAGAACAGGTCATATTGTCCAATTGACTCTCATTGTATTGTTATGAGAAATTTTTGATGTCTGGAGCCTACGTTCCATCTCCCCCTCTCCTCCCTCCTGGTTTATTGGCAAGCTGAGAAGCTATAATGGTTGCAACAGCAAAAGTGCACTTCGAACTTGACAGGCGGACACCCCCCCCAAAACATAGGAGATACCTGAAAAACAATAATTACATTTTATTATCATTTACTCTGAATTCCTCCCTGGAAGGGCCCTGGCTTCTGAGTATTTTGCATGCAATCTGCCTATTAAGCAATTTGGCTTAATATTGTAGATCTTGATCTACCTTGCCTCTGAAATTGGTTAACTTTTCCATTGCACAAAGTATTGCAGCTTTCCTTTATAATGCCTAGAATCTAAGATTCCTTTAACCTCATAGTGTCTTTCACCTCCCACTATAATTGGATCTGGGGCACTTTTTCCAATTGGTCTTAGCTTAGAGCCCTGGGCTGGTTTTATCAAACTGCAATGGAATACTAGATGTACTTTACCTAATATCTTGGACAGTTTCAGTTCTACCATGACCGGGTTGATCACCTTCACTATGGGGAAGGGCCCTATGTCAGTGATGGCGAACCTTTTTAGGTTCGCGTGCCAAAAAGGGGGGGTGCGCACGCTAGCGCGCTCTCGCGTGCCCACACCCATTCCCACCGGCAAACCGGAAGTGCAGAAAAACGCACTTCTGGTTTGCCGGTGAGCTGTTTTTTGCACTCCGGAGGGTTCAGGGAAGCTCCCTGAAGCCCCGGAATGCAAAAAACTACAAAACGGACAAACCGGAAGTGCGGAAAAACGCACTTCCGGTTTGTCCATTTCGTCATTTTTTGCATTCCGGGGCTTCAGGGAGCTTCCCTGAACCCTCCGGAGTGCAAAAAACAGCTCACCAGCAAACCAGAAGTGCGTTTTTCCACACTTCCGGTTTGCCGGTGGGCAACGCTCGCGTGCCCTCCGTTATGGCTCCACGTGCCACCTGTGGCACGCGTGCCATAGGTTCGCCACCACGGCCCTATGTACTTGGGGCCCAGTTTTCTGCAAGTTAGCCTCAGCTTTAAATACTTCACATATAGATACATTTTATTTCTTATGTAGAACTCCCCTTGGGGAGTCTGTTTCTTATCAGCTTGTTTTTTCTGACTGTCCATTGCTTTAACTAGGGCCTTTTTTTTTACATTACTCCACATGCTTTGGAGAGAATCTACCCATTCTGTTAGGGTTACTGATGAGAGAGGTTCTCTTGGGTACTCTGGCATGGGTACACATTTCTCCCCTGTAGCTATCTTAAAAGGGGTGAGTCCAGTACTACTATGCACCGCAAATGGCAGTTCTGCCCAGTTTGATTCCTGATAGTTGATATAACAACGTAGGTACTGATCCACCATGGCATTAGCTCGTTCTGTGGCCCTGCTCATGCTCAGATGGACCACAGAGCTGAGCCCCTGAGAGAACCCTATTAGCTTTATAAATTCATGCCAGAATTTCACAATAAATTGGATTCCTCTATCCGAGATGATGCATTTCAGCACTCCATGCAATCGATAGGTGTGCTGCAGGAACAACCTGGCCAACTTTTGGGCTGATGGGAAGCTTGGGCAGGCTACAAAGTGATCTTATTTAGAAAACAAATCAACTACAGTCCAGATTACAGTATTCCCTCCACTTTCTGTAAGTTCTACTATAAAGTCCATGGCTATTTCCTCCCATGGCTGGATTGGCTCAGCTACTTGCTTTAACAATACTGAGGTCTTCTCTGGTATTTGCTTCATGGAGACACACCACAGCGCAACTTTTTACATAGCTCGCTATTTCCTTTTTCATACGTGGCCAGCAGAATTGCCATTTGGTAAATTGTAGTCTTTGGACTTCCTGGGAATATGGCTAAGTGAACATATGCATGGGGAGAGATCTCCAAAGTATGTTGCTTTTCTGCCTTCTAACTGAAGGCACTGGCATCCTATCAGCTTTTATGACCCACCCAGTCAGGGTGTGTTGAAGAACTTCCCCTTAGAATCCTTCAATACAACTGTAAGCCTGCAAACTGTTTCTGGCGTTCAACTCTGAAGCTATCTGCATGCCAAAAGTTGGGAGGGAGGGGCTGTAATCTGTTCAGAGGTTGAATAAGCCATTGTTTTGAAATTCAACTTTCAAATGCTCAGTAAGTTATGCCTTCCTTTTCTTAATCACCTTCAACAATTATTATTCTATCTTAAGTCAAGTAAAAGAGGCTCTTTCTAGCAACAGCCTGCTATACCTTTTTGAAGACCTGCACCGTTTTAGGGATTTCTTTTGTCTTAAATAAGGAAGAAGGTTGCTAAGGCAAGCCAAATAAGGAAGTGTGCTGAGAAAAAAACTGATGGAGAAAGATAAAGATTGAAAGCCATTAATTTAATTTTCTATTGTAGTAATTCGGATTTTATCATAGATTTTATCTGTTATTTATTATTTTATTCTATAACTTTTAATTGTATATTTACTGAGTGTTTTTATTTGTTCTAGTCTCTGGTCTATGACTGTAATAAATTGAATTGAATTGAATAGTAACTGGTGGCTTGATCTTCTCAGCTGTGGGTGGCTAAAATCTTCTGATTCTGACTGAAAGAGGAAGCCAAGATAGTGGAGCAAAGTATTAGAGATATATTTGAAAGATCTCTAAATAAAATATGCCAATTTGTTGACCAGTTGTTCTCTGATGATAAAAAAAAATCCTCTCAAAGTACTTCTGAGATGCAAACATGTGGAGAATGTTATCAAACTGCTGAGGCAACTTCACAAGTAGCTGAAAATACAGAGGAGTGTTTCGCAGCTTTGGAAGAATGGTGATGGATTGCTAAATGGTGGTGCTATGGTGTCTGGTGATGGATTGCTAAAATAGACTAGGAGATGGATCATATCCTGTTTCTGGGCTGAATTCAATATTAATAGTGCCACCTTAAATCAGTATATCATTGGTATATCAGTATATCATCATATCAGTTTTATATAGTATGCACAAATATTTTCAGCTAATATAATGTGTATTTCTATTTGCATCTAGTAATTTATGTGAACTGTCACCATTTTTATTTACAAAATTTATTGTATTCTTTTGAATTCTTTGGCCTTACTGAAAAAAGGGGGGGCTTTTTTCTTTCACCCTCCCTTTTCCTTCAACGTACTAAACTTTTTAAAAACAAAAAAGCACTTTTTAAAAATCAAAACTTTCTAATACATCTTATTCTTTGATTTCTTAACATACAAGCTTTAAACTTCAATATTGTATTTAGCTCTCTCCCTCCGAACAACCCTTATAGACTTTTTTTCTTTTATAAACATCCTTTTTAACATACAGAGTTTTTCTTTAAACTAGTACATCGTTTTCTTTAACTTTCTCTAAATACAAGTACTCTCAAATACATTTTGTTAATGTTCTTAAAGAAAATGTCCCAAATTTGTCTTTCTCAACGCTTTTCTTTCAGTTGTGTTGAGAGGTTTACATTTGAACCATACTAGTAAAGATGAAAATAATATAAAAATGATAAAGGTCAAGTGTAGTCTTTAGGAACCAGAAGTGGCTGGCTTGTTTAGCATTGCGGCTTCATTGCAAAACTTGCATCCATAGACTTTCAGGAACATAGTTTCCAGGCCATCTCCCCACTCAATGTCAACTCCCCTCAGTGGGCCCAGAACCATGTGTCTGTTTGAAGATATTTTATCATTTGTTGAGTCAAAGCATCACTAGGGTTCGGGGGTTTCTTCTTTGCCTGCTGCTGTGTGATTACTTGCTGCCAGCTACTTTGTAGAATTAACTACTTCCTCTCCGGTGCTTTTGTATTGGGGCATACGGGACAATGCGTCAGCTAGGAAATCCCCCCCCCAAGAGGTATTTCAATGTGATTCAACCCGATTGAAATATTCAGCCCACCGCACCTACTTTGGGGAGAGTATAATGGCCCCACTCTCTACGCAGCTTGCACACCTGCAAGCTGCCTGACCATGTCATAAATGTCCTGTAGCTGGCTCATAGACAAGATCGCTGGCTCACTCGCTCAATTCCCAGTGTTTTTTGGGCAGTGCCAGCTGTACATGATCCTTCAGCCCAAGGATTTCCCTACTGATCAGGACAAGGTGGGGTTTTTGATTAGCCTTTTCACGGGGTCAGTGGCTCGCTGGACAACTCCCCTGCTAACCCAGCCCAACCCATTGCTGGACGACTATGCCAGGTTTTGCCATGACCTACAGCCCATGTTTGTGGATCCTGTCAAGGTCCAGACAGCGAACCAACATCTGAGAAAGTTGCGGCAGGGGCAAGGACCACTTGCGGATTACATTAATGAATTTTGGGTGGTCAGCCAGGACCTTCAATGGATTGAGGCTTCTCTAATGGATTAGTGGATTAGGAAGGCCTCTCCTCAGAATTGCTGGATGAGCTGGCACACAGAGTCCCCCCCCATGCTTCAGAACATCATGCACTTATGTGTACGCATGGCTCGAGCAGCGACGGGCATGATGATGGACGGAGGCCTCACCCACACCCACCAAGATAGCGGCAGTGCTGGCACTGCCACCAAAAGAGCCTATGCAGTTGGGGGCTGCCCAACCATGCCTGACCCATGCCGAGAAAGATTGATGGTGCCTCAAAGGCTTTTGTTTGTACTGCGGCAAGCAGGGTCATAGAGCAGCCAAGTGCCCCACAAAGGCAACCAAACTGGCGGTGGGATTGGCTGTGGGAAACAGGCAGGGCCCAGCCTAGAGGGCTTTGTAGCTGGGCTCCCTTGGATGTGGACTGTCCCCAGCCTCCATGATCAACCCCTTTGCAGCACCTCATTCTCATGCTACTTGTGTCCTTGCCAGGTTGGGAAGACATGGAGGATCAGGCCATGTTAGATTCGGGGGCCATGGCCAACTTTATGGATTCAGACTTTGCCATGCATTGGGCCATTCCCCAGCTGCCAGTAACTCCACCGGTATTGGTGGAGACAATTAACGGTTGGTCACTGCAGTCAGGACCGATGCTCTCATCAATGACACGTGTTAGGGCTCATATGGAGGACTTGGCATTTTACATGGCTGCGGCACCACCCTTCCCATTGGTGCTTGGATTGGAGTGGTTGCATGATCCACAGGTCATTTGATCATCCGGAGTGGTGCAATTCACCAGCCCAAAATGTGCTGCTCATCATCTGCATACTTGCGCAGGGGGTGTGGTGGAGGGGCCAGACTTGGACTTACCAGCAGAGTTGGAGGATTATGCTGATGTGATGTGATGAGAGAAGGAGGTGCATCAGTTACCTCCGCATCAACCCTATGACTGCCTGATCAAGCTTGTGCCTGATGATAAGCTTCCAATTGGCCGGGTTTACTCGCTCTCAGAACTGGAGTTGGAGGCCTTGCTTGATTTCATTGTTAAGAATCTCCGGAAGGCTTCATCTGGCCTTCGACCTCCCCATTAGCCACCCCGGTGCTCTTCATTAAGAAGAAGTTGGGGGAGCTCAGAATGTGTTGTGACTATCACAAGCTTAACACAATCACTGTATGGAAACGGTATCCACTTCCACTCATTCCTGAACTCATTGAGTGGCTCCACCAGGCCACGATATTTACCAAGTTGGACTTGCAGGGAGCCTACAACCTTGTCTGAGTTTGAACTGGAGACAAATGGAACATGGCATTCCAGATGCACTATGGCCACTTTGAGTACACCGTCATGCTATTTGGATTGACCAACTCTCCTGGTGTGTTCATGTATTTCATGCACAATGTCTTCCAAGATCTGTTGGACCAGTTCATGGTTGTCTACCTGAATGACATCCTCATCTATTCATTCTCCCTGTGGGAGCACTGGGACCATGTCCAGTGCCTGCGAGTGAACCACCTCTTCACCAAGTGGGAGAAGTGCCAGTTCGCGCAGATCACAATTGACTTCTTGGGCCACAGCATCTCACCAGAGGGGGTGGAGATGGACCAGAAGAAAGTGGAGGTGCTGCAGCAATAGCAGCCCCCATGGCGGGTGAAGGATGTGCAATATCTGTTGAAGTTCACCAACTATTATTGGACCTTAGTTCCCCATTTTGCCACCCTGACAGCCCCCTTGTCCACTTTACTCAAGAAAGGGGTCAAGTTTTGGTGGGGTGCAGAAGAGCAAAGGGCCTTCAAAGCTATCAAGGTGGCCTTCACCTCCGAGCCCATTCTCAAGCATCCTGATCCATTGTGGCCATTTGTCATGGAGACGGATGTGTCGGATTTAGCTACTGGGGCCGTGCTCCTCCAGACCTATCGTTTGTGGCCCACCAGCTGCCAGTGGAGCTGGTGGCAGACTCAGATGATGAGGAGGTTGGGGAAGAACTTGGGCCAGTTACAGCAGCTACAGCAGCTACAAGGGCCACCCGCCCACCTGCTGACCAGCCCGGCCTGGAAGCGGCACATCTTCCATCATGGGCTGGATGCGTGACCTGACCTCAGAAGGCAAGCAGGCATGGGGGACCTCCAGCAATTACCTCCCCCCAATCCCCGAGCATGGAGAATGGAGAGGAGGCAGGATCAGTGCAGGGCAACCCGATGACTCGGGAGGAGGGCGCCCCACCCCTCTTCACAAGGCTCATCTGGGGAATGAGATTTAAAGAGACGCTGTTGGGAGGGGTATTTGTCAGGAACAAGCATTGCTTTTTCCAGCCTCATGTGCTGTTATTGATGTCTGGATACTTTTCTGGGTTTGTCTTGTTTGCCTTGTTTGCTATGCTAGCCTGGCCTGGCCTGGCTACATGTGATGCCAGAGAGGCAGAGTTATACTCTAGGTGGTGCTGCACTTTCTGTGATGAGGACTCCTTGAACCAACTTCCCTGAACTGTGGCTGCTCTCAGAACTGAGCTGCTCCCTTGGACTAATAGTAGCCATGAACTATTGTAGGTGCGTGTTTAGAGCTTTGCTCCTGGACTTGCAGTGAATGGTGGGACTTTTGGGTTTGTTGAATAAGTCTCCATGACTCTCTTTATTGCTAAGCCAAACATAACCAAACCACATTATGGATCAATGCTATTTATGAGTAAGGTCCAAAACCATTAAAAAGTGAAACTTAGAATATTTTGGACATGTGATGAGACACCTGGAAAAATACGCCATACTTCACTTAATCCTCTAGAGAAAGATTGAAGGCAAACAAGGTCCAGGCAGAAGAAGAACATCATGGCTTCAAAATCTAAGAGACTGGTTTGGACAAAACTCAGCAGCACTTTTTCATGCGGCTGTTGGTAAAAATAGGATCGCCAACATGATTGCCAACATCCGATGATGGATATGGCACAAGAAGAAGAAGATGAGTAAGGTCAACATGTTGATTATTGTGCACTATAAATTTGAGAAAGATCAGGTTCTTGAACTTTTTGCTGAAAAACTAGACACAGGTATCCAGTCACCAGATGTTGCTTTTCATTCAAACTTGGAAGCTAGGTGCAGACTCCACATGCAGACCAGAGGTGGGTTGCTCCTGGTTCAGACCGGTTCTATAGAACCAGTAGTGGGAAATTCCCCCCGCTCACCAAACCGGGAGCGATCGCTGGTTGGCCACACCCCCGAACCAGCTCTTTCGGCAGCACTATAGGCGCTGCCATTTTGTTTTTGGCTTCTGCGCATGCTCAGAAGCTTAGTTTTCAGTACTGCGCATGTGTGCATGGCGTGCAATGCGCACACTCCCACATGGCGCGGGAGGAAGTGAACCGGCAGCGAGGTAAGTTAGAATCCACCCCTGATGCAGACCACTTAAAAACGTGAATTTGCAGAAAGCACATGCTTTGCTGTCTTACCCAATTTAAATTAGGTAAAATAGAAATAGTGGTAATCTGGTGATAGAGTAGTTGTAGAGTTTGATAGAATGAGCCTGGTCTTGAATATTCTGATGAGTGGGAATAAGTGGGAATGTATAATTTGTCCTTCAATGTTAGAATATTTGAGGCTGATTCTCTTTAAGTTTCAGATTTATTTATGTGAATAATATTTAGTAATAAGGATTTTCTTTATCTGGTTTCCAAATATTTATCACAATGCAGCATAAATGATACTTCATTTGGAACATGAACATTTGATGAGCCTTATTGCAAGTTTTAATTCTCCTAGGGAATTCAGGGTATGTTTTTCTAGAGATGAGCAACCATCATATATCATTGCTTTGATGAGGAAAAATCTTTGTCTTCTAGCTTTCCCCCTCCTGCATCCCTGAATGATTGTGCCACTTTTTATATTCTTTCATATAAAAAGAAAAACACGCTCAATTATAGAACAGTTCCATCAATGCCACTTTTAACTTGGAGACTTGGAGTTGTCATAAGTGTTGTACTGCTTATTGGACATGTTGAAATGTGGAAATATATTAAATTTTGCAAAAAAAGAACCCCACAAGTAAATGAAGAAATGGTAGAAGATAGCAGAAAGTTTTAAGTGATTTATTTATAGTAGACTAGGAAAAGACATAGCTGTTTTAAGGAATTGTCAATTGAACATTCATACCTATGTGTGGTTTTTACCTTGACTACAAAGTGCTGTCCAGTACTATTGTTAGAGAGGCAGCAAAATGTAAATATTATATTTTTATGTTTTCTGAACAAATCCTTGAATAACCACTGCACAAGTATTGAATTATCTAGAATGGCATATGATTGGTTAAATAAGCATTGCAGAAATATTTATGAAAGAACTTCCTTTCACCTCGCAGTCTTCTAACTACTACTTTTCAGCTGTAAAATGAAAATCCTGCTTTGAAAGAAAATATTTCTCACAATGATATTAACTAAACTTGTTTCTCAGCACTGAACTTTTTTTTACTGTGACTCTGACCTTTAAAAATTGCAACTGCCAATAAAACCATAGCTTTATTACTTTGCTCCAGTATTTAATTGCATTACAGTTGATGCATCCATAGTTGAAGAGAGTATTTAAAAAATACATATGAAATTCCATTATTTAATCTGACATTCCTAATCTATAAAACCTTTTACATTTCTAATGTACTATTTATTGTTCTTTAGGATACAAATAGAGGAAAAAAGAAAAACATTTTTGTGAATTTGTATGGGACAAACTGTTAAAGCACAGACATTTTTCAGAATCCTCATTATCAGTCACAGATTTGTGGGTTCTATTGTAAATAGATATAGATTTAAGTAAGTTAAGTAAATATGATTTAGACCAGTATTTCTCAACCCTGGAAGTTTAAAGACATGTGGACTGCAACTCCTAGAATTTTCCAGTCAGCATTAGTGATTTTGACATTGTGCAGCAAATGTGCTTCAATGTGTTGTATGCACAATGGATACTCACACTATCAATTTCTTTCCTTAAAAGCCAAACTAGAGAACAGCTTTGTTGGCTATCAGATTATACAGTATATATTTAAATCAACGAAGAATGGACAGAAGTAGCTTTTTTGTATAAAGTGAATCTATATATAGTCTGAGTATTCCCAGGTTACAAAGTGCAAAGGTATTCCCAGTGCAAAGGTTACACTTTCCCCCTTCTCCTGGTCCTTTCTCCCCTGACCAGTTCATTAGAGACCAAGAGTATGCCGTTTTGAGGTTTTGGGAATGGCTTGGATTCTTGGCACCTCTTGATGTAATTTTGCATTCTGTTCCCAGACCAGGTGTCCTTGGCAGCTGGTTTATTCCCTTTGGCACCTCTGTTTCTTGTCAACGTGTCTCCCCTCCCACCATTTGTCTTCCCATTATCATGCCTGAACTTTATTAGTCCAAATTCCTTCCCCCATCTCTGCATTTTATCGCAGGATGCCAGAGAAGCAAAGAAGCTGAAAATGGCAGATATGACAGGCTCAGTGGCTCAGTAGGCTTAAAAGACACCGGAGAAGGTCTGTGCTCTGGAAGTTCGAATCCAACCACTGTATGATGGAATTCCCATCACTTGCCTCAGCTCCTGCCAACTTGCCAGTTTGAAGGCATGTAAATGCAAATAAATAAATAGATACTGCTTGGTGTAAAGGTAATAGCATTTCATACTTCACTGCAGCTCTGCAGTGCGGTGTGATGTCATGTTGGCTCATGACTGGGAAAATGTTTTCAGACAGCCCGGGCTCAATGACCTAGAAATGGAAATCGAGATGAGAATCGCACCCTAAAGTATTGGAGTAAAAACTCACAGGGACTCCTTGTGTAAACTGTTACAAATTGGTCAAAACTGGCAGTACAGAAACAGAATAAATATACAAATATGTTTACATTCTGCCCATTGTTTGTGTTGTCTTTTGTTATTGCAGATTTTTAATCTTTATATTTATTGGTCCAATCTTTTGCTCTTATTTGTTCCCTAGTTCATCATAGCCAATTTTCTAGCTGTCAGAATGAGCCTAGACTTTGGTAATGAACTTGTCCATCTTCATCTCTCCATTGAGTATCCGCTTTTTTCACTCTCAGTTCTCATCACTGATTTATCATTCTGCCTGTCTTTCCCAATCTCTTGTATATTATCAGCCACAGAACAACTGGCCTCACTTTCTCAAACATTTTGAATTTAATTACTAAATGGAGAAGCTGGCAGTGTGTTTGTTTGTCTTGGAATATTAAAATGCTGTTCAGTTCAAGGGACAATGGCAAGAACCCAGAGATGCAAAGTCACTAGTTTAACAGAAAGTCCATGTCTGTTTTGAGATGCTATAGCGCTTTTCACTCTATGAAACATTTTATGAACTGTATATCATTATGATAGATATATTATTATGTTAATAGTATTGTCTTGTTTAAATTGTCTTGTCTTTACCTATATCATAATCTGAAAATCTTTTCAACTGAGGAACAGGGTAAAAATACTGCTAGTAGATCTCTAGCAAGAGGCATGATGGCTCAGCGATTAAAGATGCTGAGCTTGTCAGTTGGAAAGCTGACAATCTGGATTAGAAACCCAAGTGTCATGTGACAGGGTGATTTACCCCAGTTCTGGCAAACCTAGCAGTTTGGAAGCATGCAAACATGAGTAGATAAATAGGTGATGCTGGCCACATCACCACTGAAATAGCTTTGAACAACGCAATCTCCCTTGGCTAAAAAAAATAAAAAATAGAGATGAGTACCACTCCCTAGAGTCAGACATGGCTAGACAGGGGAAACCTTTATTTTTATATTTCTAGCATACAATCACTTTACAATCTAGATATTGGCGACCTTCTATTGTGATATATGCCCATTTCTTGTGATTTACAACCATTTACAACCAAAGAGAGTCAAGATAGCTCCTCCATAAAAGTTATCAGATTACTTCTTTAACAATGTTGTTTACTTTGGCAAAATTTCTGCCTTTTCGTGAGAAACAATATTTCAAGATTTTTCTGGAAAGATCCAGTTAAGAACTGCACTATTTCTCAAAAGATAAAGATCAGTTACCACAAGAATTGGATCTTAAAGAAAAAGATAAAAAGTCTGATGCTGACCAAGAACAGGCTGTGGAGATGAGAGCCATAGCTGGAGTTCCTGAAACAACTTCTTCTTAGTGCATGGATTGTAAGATTTTAACATGGAATGCAGGGGTGGGTTCTAAATTTTTTTACTACTAGTTCTGTGGACGTGGCTTATTTTGTGGACATGGTCATGTGACTGGGCAGGCATGGTCATGTGACGGTGGGTGTGGCTAGGTGGCCATGTGACTGGATGGGTGTGGCCAATTTAGCAATCCATTTTTCCAATTTAGCAATCCATTAAACAATACACACAAATTAAACTTTAATTTGTTTTGCTCCTGGGGATGTTTTATTTGCTTTTGTTTGCATGTTGCTCATTTGGTTGACTTTTCTTTTTACTAGATCATTTTTAAAGTTGTTTAGGAGGCTAGCGGTCCACTTCAGGAAACTTAGTTTTGCAGCAATTTTTCTCAGCCCCAAGGAGCTTACAATCAACAAATAGAGCAAACCAGGGAAGGCATTGCCTCTCCTTGTTTTGGGTGGGAGGCAAGGGACTCTGCCCAAGAGCTGGGCCTCCTTAGAGAGGCAAAGGAGCAGGTTTATGTGTCAAGCCCAGTCCATGGGCTGACCATATCTGGGTGGAGAGCAGTGGGACATGACACTAGCCTTCTGCGCCTCCCAGCTGACTCCACGACTGCCGGCTGTTCCCTCTAGTGGCCGTCCGACTCCCAGCTGATTTCTACGGACGCCACGCTACCACCTGACTCTCAGCTGATCACCAAGCTACCACCCGACTGCCAGCTGATTCCTCTGGTCACTGTGCTGTTGCCCGACCCCTCCCCACTGGGATTGCTGCTTACTAACTTGCTGCTTGTTAACGGCATGGGGAGAGGCAGCTCGTTACAAACGGAACTGTGAATTGAGCTGGAAGGATTGGAGCTGCAAGATCCCGGAACTGTGGCTGCTGGGCCGGATGGTGCTTGGTGGGGGTGTGTGGTTCTTGGGTAATTGGGAGGTGGTGTACACATTTGAAAAGCAGTGCTGGAAGGCAAAGCTCTCAGCGCTGGCTTTACATGGACGTCTTTGATGCCAACTTACTTCGTTCTGAGGCCAGGTCTGTTTGATAGAATTAAACACTTGATTTTGCTGCACTTGTGGTCGCATTTGTTATTCTTGCCAGACCTGCCCTGACAAGCTGAGAGAAAGCCAGTGCTCATTCTTCAATTTCACTTTGCCTTTTGGCTTCTTCTCGCTATCTATTGGAGTGGCTGGAGTCAGTGATGGCAGAGGGCACTGTAGTGGAGATACTGGAACTGGAGGCTGCAGTAGAGACAGAGGAATTAAGCTGAGTCTGACCGGACACTTTTAAGAACTTGCATTAAGTCTTACTTAGTGGCGATACGGGCGGCAAAATGTTCGCATTTTTCCGCCCTTATTGCGTCTGCCGACTCCCGCCCAGCCGCCCTGTTTAGGGTGACTCGCTCCCTTCTAGCAAAGGAGGGAGTTGAAGACCCCTTGCAGGGTAGAGCTGAGGAATTTTCTCAGTTTCTGGCGGACAAAGTCATTCAGATTCGGACAGACCTGGACTCCATTTGGACAGGGCAAGCCGAGGTGCCGGGGGCGAGTCTTAGTCCTGTTATTTGGGAGGAGTTTGAGCCTGTCACTCCTGATGATGTGGACAAGGCCTTAGGAGCGATGAGCGCCTCCACTTGTTTATTGGACCCGTGTCCCGCCTGGCTGGTTTCGGCCAGCAGGGAGGTGACACGCGGCTGGCTCCAGGCGGTTGTGATCGCATCTTTGAGAGAGGGGTCCATCCCACAGCTCTTAAAAGTTGCGGTGGTGAGGCCCCTTCTCAAGAAGCCTTCCCTGGACCCAGCGGATTTAAAGAACTTCCGTCCAGTCTCCAACTTACCCTTTGTGGGTAAAGTTGTTGAGAAAGTGGTGTCGCTCCAACTCCTGTGGTTATTGGAGGAAACTATCTGGATCCCTTTCAGTCGGGTTTCAGGCGTGGCTACAGTACAGAGACTGCTTTGGTCGCGCTGATAGATGATCTCTGGCGAGCCCGGGATGGGGGTTATTCCTCCATCCTGGTGCTACTTGACCTCTCAGCGGCTTTCGATACCATTGACCATGGTATCCTTCTGCGTCGTCTTGGGGAGATGGGAGTGGGAGGCACTGTTCTACGGTGGTTCTCCTCCTACCTCTCTGACAGGACGCAGTCGGTGTTCACAGGAGGGCAGAGGTCGGCCCCTAGGCCCCTGACTTGCGGGGTGCCACAGGGTTCGGTCCTCTCGCCCATCCTGTTTAACATTTACATGAAACCGCTGGGTGAGATCATCCGACGACACGGGGTGAGGTATCAGCAGTATGCTGATGATACCCAGTTGTACATCTCCACCCGTGTCAGTTCAGTGAAGCAGTTGATGTAATGTGCCGCTGCCTGGACGGTGTGAGGGTTTGGATGGGAGTGAATAGACTCAAACTCAACCCTGACAAGACTGAGTGGCTGTGGATGTTGCCCCCCAGGGATTTTGTCAACTGCCCCTCCTTGGTTCTCGGGGGAGAAAAATTGACTCCCTCAGAACGGGTTCGCAATTTGGGTGTCCTCCTAGATCCACAGCTAAAATTGGATCAACATCTGTCAGCTGTGGCTAGGGGGACCTTTGCACAGATTCGACTCATGCACCAATTGCGACCCTACTTGGAGAGGGAGGCTTTGCTCACAGTCACTCATGCCCTTGTCACCTCACGGCTAGACTACTGTAACGCGCTCTACATGGGGCTACCCTTGAAGAGTATCCGGAGACTGCAATTGGTGCAGAATGCAGCTGTGCGAGCTGTGGTGGGTGTACAGAGATACACCCACGTAACACCCATCCTCCGCCAGCTGCACTGGTTGCCCATTAGTCTCCGGTCGCAATTTAAGGTGTTGGTTTTGACCTTTAAAGCCCTACATGGCTCAGGGCCAGGTTACCTTCGGGACCGCATCCTACCACATACCTCCCTACGACCAGTTAGGTCCCACAGAGAGGGCCTCCTCCGGGTCCCGTCAGCCAAACAATGTCGGTTGGCGGGGCCGCGGGGGAGGGCCTTCTCTGTGGGAGCCCCGTCCCTCTGGAACCAACTCCCACCAGAGATCTGGACCACCCCCACTCTACTGGCCTTCCGTAAAGCCGTGAAAACATGGCTCTTCCGACAGGCGGGGTGAACAAGGAGATCAGATTCCCCCATGAATGGTGTTTTGTTAATGCTTTTATATTGTGTTATTTTAAATTGTTATTATTGCTTTTAATGTACGTTTCTTATCCATGTTGTACGCCGCCCTGAGTCCTACGGGATTGGGCGGCCTATAAGAGCGTAGAAATAAATAAATAAATAAATAACCCCTGAGGTGCCGGAGGAATGTGTTCAGCCAGCTGTGAGGCTCAAAGTGAGAGAGGACTGGGTTGGAGTGCAGCCAGGTGATGGCCAGGGGGTTTCTGGTACTGGAACTGGAACTGGACAAGGGCAGTGAAGGGTGGCTTAGTTCAGTGGTCACTTGGACTGCTCCACAGCTGCCAATGCCCCCACGCCCAGAGGCCTCCCTGTGTGAATGGAGAAACGACGTCTAACGGGAGACGAGGATGGTGAGTGGAACTATTCCACAGCCACTGGCAGCAGCACTATGGATGTCTTGCACGAGTGCTTTGGGGAGGCTAGTTTCCAGGATGCCCATTCCTGGTAGCCATGGGAGGCAGGTTAGGACCAGGTGGCTACGTGGGATGCCCGAAGGCCTGGAACTCAAGTGGAGGCCCATTTCCATTTGGCAAGCCCAAAACTACGTCTTGAGCACATCACCAAATATCCACATGGGCCACCTCAAGCTGGCACATGGGCCCAGGGGTCTTCCTTGGCTGACCTCATGAGGGCTCCTGACCGCGCCACTCAAGCTGTGGCTGTAGCTGGACCTGGTGGAACTCAGGGGCAGAGGCTTCCTTCAGGTTTCCGGCAGCAGTCCCTCCAGTAACAGCCATGGGTCACCGGGCCCTGGGTCCAGGACTTGCTTCCTCTGTAGGTGGTGTGGGGTCCCCCAACATTGTAGGCCTCCTTCGATGGTAACTCAGATCAGGTGGCTCTGTTTCTTTAGTCAAGCTATTAGTCACCTGGACTGTTATGCTAAGTTATATCCATAAATAGCATTGTCAGGGGAAGCATTCATCCAAATGCTACCATGTGAGAATGAGAATAAATCTCAGAGTCGATTTGGATCTTTTCTTTGGAATTCAGACAGATAGAAATAAAGCTGAGATTAAAAGTCTAATAGAAAATATTTATTTCGTTGCAAAAACAATAAATCCTGATTAATTACATCTTTGCTAATAAAACGTGACTGTTCTGGTCAGAGTCAAAGTCAAAAGTGATTAATGGTGGATCAGGAATGTGGACATGCGTACAAGATCATATCACATGTTCTGCTTGTATTGGAATGTACCATAATATTAGAATAGGGATGCACCACCCTGCATATACATACAACTGACAATATTCACTACGTGACATGCATCAACCCCACACTCTCTTGTCTCTGCTAGTGACTGCCCCCTTCTCCTCCCTCCTCCATCCTGGACGATTCCGTGTGAAAAAGAGGGTGGCTGATAGCAAAGAGGGGAGAGTGAGAGGTTGGTGCTTCTGTGACAAGGGGAGCTGGAAAGCGTCTGGGTCTCACCCAGCCTCTCCTCCTCTCGCAGCCACGTGTGCTGCCGCTGCCATTCCAGAGGACTTCTTTGGGAGCAAGGGGAATAAAGAGGCCATAAAACGGGTGGGTGCATGGCTGCTGTTGCTACTCATGTTGTTGCTGAGCTCCTGGAGAGCAATGAGCATGCTGACGATCCAGAGGGTAGGGGGAACTGGCTGCTGCCTCCAAGCTTGGGAGCCAGCCAGGGACGACCCAGGCAGGGATGGTGGCAATGGCAGAATCTGGCGCTCTACCTACCCAGCTCTTTGGGAGGCGCTGGCTGGCAGGGAGAAGAAAGCCGGCCTAGCAAGCTTTGCAGCCACTCTCAGACTTCCTGGAGGCCAAAGGAAACCACTTATTTTGCACAAACAAGTTGACTCCATTTCCGGCTTCCCTTCAGAGCTGGAAATGGCGGCGGGGCCTTCACAGCCATGGCGGGAAACTTCCCAGCAGCCATTGGGATCCCCTGCTGTCAACAGGCTTGGAAACAAGGCCAACCCGCCGGCCTCGGAAGCATTTTAAGCTCAGTGTTTACTTCAGAATAAATGTATTCTATGTCACTTTGCACCTGCAGATTTGTTCCGGGGCTGAGTGGCACTAAAAGAAGGAAGAAGCCTCAACGATATCTCATCACAAGTATGGCCGGCTATGGAAATGCTAGAAATCCCATGTGGGGAACCGGCTTTTGAGGCACCTACCCATCTGGCGCCTTTGAGGACCTGCTTCTCGCTCTCTCACATTTGCCATTTTTTCTCTTGCGTTCCCCCCCCCCCCATGTGTTTGCTGAGAAGAATGACTCTGCTTCCAGATCAGGGGAGGCAGTTTTACTTCTAGGGAGGCCCAGCATTGCTGAGGGCGCATGCGCAGTGCCAAAAATTTGTAAAAAATTCCCCCAAAAAGAGAGCTGAAAACAAGATAGTGGCGCATGCACAATGCTGGGCACTCGGCAAAAAATTCCCAAAAAAATTCCCAAAAAAATTCCCAAAAAAATTCCCCAAAAAAAATTATCCAAAAAAAAAGATTGCGGCATCCACGGACCAGCACCAACAGAACCAGTTCCATGACATCTCTGTGACACCACCAGCGGTTTGCTACCGATAGAAAGAACCAGTGTGAACCGGGAGGAACCCATGTCTGATGGAATGTTAATGAGGTAAACTTCATTCTTCACAAAAAAGGATTTTTTAAAAACTCTTTCACTATTTGAAAAAAAATATGTTTACAAGAAACTCATATTAAAGAGACTGATAAAAAGTACCAGGTAAACAAAATGTTAGGTTTGGAATATATCTCTGTCAATTGTAAGAAAATAAACGGGGTAGTTTAGTATATAAACTTCCAATTACAACTACATTTATTGTTTGCTGATGATCAGGATAGATATAACTGCAAATTGAACTGTAGAGAATAAAAGCTATTGTAGTAGGTTTATACATCCCACATCAAGGAAAAGCTAGGTTTTTATTAAACACTTGTCTGAACCGTTAGTCTATTCCAGGGGCGGGTTGCTCTCTTACCTCGCTACTGGAGCTCTGCGCATGCATTGCCACGTTTGGTGCGCGCCCCCTCGCTATGCATGCGTGTCCCCTCGCTATGCACGCGCGTTTCCTCGCTATGCATGCACATCCTCTCGAGAGATTTTGCTTCCATGCATGCCCAGAAGCAAAAAAGCCCAAAAATTTGGCACCGGTGCGGCCGCTCTCAAATAGCACCATCTGCTGGCTACTACTGGTACTGTAGAGTGGGCCGCACTGGTAGGAACCCACCACTGGTCTATTCTGTACAATATTAGTGTATCCTTGGGGATTGGACTAGTAAACCCACAGTTGGACAGATCCTCTGATAAAGGAATTAAAAGAACACAAGGAAAACTGCCCCAAACTTTCTTTGAACGGATTGATTGAGGTATGGAGATATAAAAATGGAATGGCAAAATGTTTCTTTTTTGGAGAAACACAATTTTTTTCTAGAATTGATATGATATGGATTACAAAAAATTTGTTCCACAAAATAATGAAAAATAATATTCTTCCAAAAAAAATTTCTGATCATAACCTTTTTCTGATCTTACACTTTAAATTTGGACCCTAATCTTTTAAATGGTGATTAAATGAGTCTGTTTTGTAGAGACCACAGTTTGTTAAAGAATGTAAACAAGTAGTCAAAGATTATTTAAAACTATCAAAATTATTTGTGTTTTAGATTATTTCTGGGCAAGAGAACTAACTTGACAATAGTTTGGGACACTTATAAAGCTGTGATACTGTATATTTTATACCAGGGATATCAAACTCAAGGCCTGCAGGCCAGATTTGGCCCGCAGGCCCATCCTGGAAACTGTAAGGAGCCGGCCCACATTGCCTCAGCCCGGCCTGGCCCACCTGATCCCAGTGTGCACGTGTGCGCACAGAAGGCAGTGGGTGTACACACACAGAGGCTTGGTCTATCCCATCCCGGCGGGTGGACATGTGCACAGGAGGCAGTGAATGCACATGCGCACAGGCCCAGTCCACTCCATCCCAGCGTGTGCACAGGAGGCAGCAGGTGCACATGTGCACAGGCCCACCCCACCCCATCCTGGTGAGCACACATGTGCACAGGAGGCAACGGGCACACTTGTGGCAAGCATGTGAAGACTGGTTGCTACGCTTCAGCAACAGCTGCTTGTTGCCCTCACCCCACCCAGCCTCTTCACCTGGCCTGCGCACGCACAGCCTCTTCACCTGGCCTCTTGCCTCTGTGTCTGACCTTGCCTTGCCTCCCCTCTTCACCCGACCTCACCTCTTCACAAAGCCTCACCCTGTGGTGTCACTGGCAGCAGCCTCAGGAAGAGGTAAGTGGACGCCCCCTCAGGAAAGCGGGGCTACACTGTGCTGTGCTGGACTGTGGGATCCCGGTGCTTGAGGGCTGGGCTGAGTGTTTCCCTTCCACTGCCGAGGGCTCTGGAGTGAAAGTACAAAGTGGAAGACTCAAGGCCTTCCACTTTCCCTGTATGAAAAGGGCTAAAATGGTATTTAATGCCAAGCTCTCGTTTAGAGGAAAAACTATCGCTTATCTTATAATAATAAGCTATTAATATAATTACATTGTGTTTCACTATTTTGTGGAATCTAAGTAGAGACTGAACATTGTTTTTATTTATATAAGTATTAATCAGTTGAAATTATTAGGCCTATTAGATATTAATTTACAAAATTAGATGCAATACACTGTTGCGGTAAAGAACAATGAGATTTGAATTGTATATATTGTAATTTTATATTACACATAAAATACTGCAATAGACTTGTAACAGAAATAAGTTACTACAATATGCATTCTGATACAGATAGCACCTTCATGCCAAACTCTATTATCCATTGTGAATTTGCCGACCATTTTAAAGGAACTTAAACTGGAGGATATCACTCAAAGGTGATGAGTGTCATGCCCCCGTCAGAGTCTGAATCTGCAGGGGAAGATGAACTGGAACAAGAACTGACAGCGATTGAGAGGGCACCTCCATTGGCCTTGAAGGAAACTGGGGAAGGGCAGAGTCAGTCCACGCAAGGCTTTTCGGAATTAGTAAGACCTGCAGGCAGGGAGGAACAGAGGCAGGATGAACATGAGAGACAGAGCTCAGGCAAGGAGCAAGGACCACCCTCTCCTGATCCAAGGGCTCAGAGAGTGCAGAGAAGGCGTGATCAGTGCAGGAGAGGAGAGTGCCCCACCCATCTTTACAAGGCACACCTGGGGAATGAGACTTAAGGAGATACTGTGGAGAGGGACATTTGTCGGAAACAAACACTAAATTCCTGAAGTGTTGCCTGCCGACGTTTGAACTTGCCAAGAGTTCTTGCATTCCTTTTGGTGTTCAGGACTAATTACCTGGATCTTTTGCTCCCTGAACTCTTTGATTTGCCCTTGATTTTCCAAATACATTTGGATTTATTGCCGTGCAGCCTTGGTACAGACGGTGCTGGGCTGGACTAATTGCAGCCAGCGGCTGCTTGTGGTTTGTGTGGGGGTTTGTTATCACACTGCTCTGGGACTTGCCAGAAATGTGGGAGCGTTTGGGGAAATTTGGAGCAATAAAGGGGCAGTTTGAACTGTCAGCTGTTTTTGTTATCTATGTGCCATGCCCTGTTCCCGTACTGAACCATGTTCCTGACCCAACTCCAACTTGCTCCTCCGTACCATGGATCAGCTCCAAGCAGGCAACAATGAGTTAGTCCAGCAGTGGGCCTCCTGACAGTGCAGGTTGTGCAGATGCAAGCAGCCATGCCATGCTGCAAGTGCCCGGTAGCTGTGCCAGATAAATTTAATGGCTTGCTGGCCCAATTTCCAGCATTTTTTGGCAGTGCCAGCTTTATATGAGCCTTTGGCCCGAGGACTTCCCCACTGACTGGGATAAGGTGGGGTTTTTGATCAGCCTTTGGTTGGGGTCAGCGGCACGTTGGGTGACGCCCCTGCTGACACAGCCCAACCCACTGTTGGATAATTATGCCAAGTTTTGCTGTCAGCTAAAGGCCATGTTTGAGGACACTGTTAGGACCCAAACAGGCAACAGGGGCATGGCTTGCTCACTGACTACCGTATTTTTCGGAGTATAGGACGCACCGGAATATAGGACGCACCTAGATTTTAGAGGAGGAAAACAAGGAAAAAAGTATTCTGAACCAAATGGTATAGCAATATATTATTTAATAAAATACCAGTGTAGCAGAATAATTTTTACAACCATATATACTTTTTACAACCATGTATACTTTTTATAACTATGTATACTTTTTACAAACTTCAAACTTGACAGCTTTAAGACTTGTGGACTTCAACTCCCAGAATTCCTCCTCCAGTCATGCTAGCTCAGGAATGGGAGTTGAAGTCCACAAGTCTTAAAGTTGCCAAGTTTGAAGAGCCCTGGGTTAGGGGTGGCAAGGGTCTTCTAACTTGTGAAGTTTAAGACTTGTGGACTTCAACTCCCAGAATTCCTCCTCCAGTCATTCCTGAGCTAGCATGACTGGAGGAGGAATTCTGGGAGTTGAAGTCCACAAGTTTTAAACTTGCCAGGTTTGAAGACCCTTGCACCCCTAACCCCTAACTCAGGGGTCTTCAGACTTGGAAGTTGGTCTTCAAAGCTGTGGGCTTGCTTTGGGCAGCAGCGGCGGCGGCAGCTTCTTAGCTGCCTCAGGGGCTTTCCCTTGGTCCAGCGGCATTGGTGGCAAGCATCGGTGGCGGTGAGTGGCAGCGAGCAGCAGGCATCGGCGGTGAGCGGCTAGCATCGGCGGCGGGCGGCAGCAGGCATCAGCGGCAGCGGGCAGCGGCAGGGAGCATCAGCGAGCGGCGGCAGCGAGCGGCAAGCATCAGCGACGGCAGCCAGCGAGCGGCGGGCATCGGTGGCGGCGAGCGGCGATGGCGGGCATCGGCGGCGAGCGGCGGTGGTGGGCATTGGCGGCGGGGGGCAATGGGCATCGGCGGTGGGGGGCGGCGGGCATTGGCGGCAGCGGGCAGTGGCAGGGAGCGGCAGCGAGCAGCGGGAGCGAGCGGCGGGCATCGTCGGCGCTGAGCGGCGATGGCGGGCATCGGCGGCGAGCGGCGAGCAGCGGGCATCGTCGGTGGGCGGCGACGGGCATCATCGGTGGGGGGGCAGGCATTGGTGGCAGTGGGCGGCGGCAGGGAGCAGTAGCGAGCGGTGGCAGCGAGCGGCGGGCATCAGCGACGGCAGGCGGCGAGCGGCGATGGCGGGCATTGGCGGCGAGCGGCGGCAGCAGGCAGCGGTGGTGGGCAGCAGCAGCGGCAGCGGCTTTGCCGTGCAACATCCGGAGTATAAGACGCACCCAGTTTTTGACCCTCTTTTTGGGGGTAAAAAGGTGCGTCTTATACTCCGAAAAATACGGTATATCACTGACTGCCGGGTGATCTGCCAGGACCTGCAATGGAACAAGGTGATGCTTATGGACGAGTTCCAGGAAGGTCTTTCAGCATACTGAATGCCCTTGCACACTGCAGGAGCTCATGCACCTGTGCCTCCACAACGACACAAGACTTAAGCAGTGATGGGTGCAATGACAGACAGAGGCCATGCCCATACCCATTAAGGCGGTGCTGCTTTCAGTCCCGCTGCCTGATGAGCCAATGCAGTTGGGGTCTGCACAACCTCACCTGACCCAAGCCTAAAAGGATCAGCGCCGCTGTGAAGGCCTTTGCCTGTATTGTGGCGGCCAAGGCCATATGGCAGCCAAGTGCCCTGCTAAAATACCCAAAGCGGGAAATGGGCATGGCCCAGCATAGAGGGCTCCATAGGTCAGGCTCAAGGGGCAACGGGCCAACCATCTCCACCACAGACAGCTTTTATGAAGCACCTCGTGTTAGCAGCAAATGTATTCATGCCAGGTCAGGGAGCGGTGGAGATTCAGGCCCTGGTGGACTCGGGGGCCATGGCCAACTTCATGTACTCGGCATTTGCTACACAGTGGTCCATCCTCCAGCAGCAGGTGTCATCGCCGGTCTTGGTGGAAATGATTGGTGGTCGGCCATGACCAGACCACTTCACATGCGCATTGGATCACATGTAGAAGAAGCCATGTTCTATGTCGTGGCAGTGCCTCACTTCCTGGTGGTGTTGGGGCTGGTGTGGTTACAGGCTCATGATCTGCAGATTGTCTGGTTGTCTGGGGTAGTGCAGTTCCCCAGCAAGGATGTGTGCCACCCATCGCCTGCAAGCCTGCGCAGGGGGTGTGGCTACGCATGTGGAACTGGATCTAGCCTCGGAATTTGTAGATTATGCTGATGTGTTCCAGGAAAAGGAGGCAAATCAGTTGTCCCCGCATTGGTCTTATGACTGCCTGATTGATTTGGTGCCCAATGCCAAATTGCCATTGGGACGGACTTATTCGCTGTCAGAACTGAAGTTGGCGGCATTACAGGACTTTATTGAGAAGAATCTCTGGAAAGGGTTTATTTGGCCTTATACCTCTCCATTGGCTGCGCTGGTGCTCTTCATCAAGAAGTCAGGGGAGGTGCACATGTGCTGTGATTTTCACAAGTTGAATGTGATCACAGTATGGAACTGGTACCTGCTTCCCCTCATGCCTGAACTGATCGAGCGGCTTCGTCAGGCCAAGATCTTTACAAAGCTGGACCTGTGAGGGGGACCTACAACTTAGTCCGAGTTTGTGCCAGCAATGAGTGGAAGACGGCCTTCTGGACACGTTACAGTCACTTTGAATATACCGTGATGCGCACAAATATTTCCAGAGGCATTATGTGAGAAGTGTATTGCTTAACATTTGGAAAAAAATCAAACTACAACACTATAGGGAAATACCAGTCTGGCTCTTGCGAATGGAGTCAATAATATATCCAAATCTTATAAATTGGAGAAAAATTGTATCCTACAAGGATATTTTAGATGAAAGGGGTGATCTTAAATCTATTAAATCTGCTTGAGGTTTGTGGTTTTTTTTGTTATCACTCTGCTCAGGGACTTACCAGAAATATGGGAGCATTTGGGGGAAATTTGGAGCAGGGGCGGTTTGAACTGCCAGCTGTTTGTGTTATCTCTGTGCTGTGCCCTGGATCATCACAATGAGGTACCCTAATATCACTCAGGGTACAGCAAGGATTGCAAGGAGACACTGCCTAGAGGCCCAACCTCAGGCACACCACACGTGTTAAACCACTGGCACCCAACACCTGATGGGCATCCTCCTCCATGAGCCCTCATCCCCTTGCCCCCTCACCCCCCAAAGCACACCATGCTCCAAGGCTTTGCGGAAAATGTCTGGAAGTGAATGGAGGGGTGCTTTGGGTCTCTTTCCAAAGGACAAACCCAGAAAGAGGCCCCGAGAGATCTAACCAGCATTGCCTGCAAAAGCTAAATTTTAGATGGATATTTCAGGCATTTCGAACTATATTTCTGGGCTTCTTGGATGTTGGAGAGTTGTTGGGAAAAGATGGAGACCATGGTTCTTTGTTTTCTATTTGGTAAAGCTGGATTGTGTCTTGGTCCCCCCTCCCTATAATCAGAGACACGGAAAGGTAGACCTGAAAATATCAGAATCTGATCAGAAATGGCGATAGCTTAACTAGTGATGTTGAGTAGCCCTTGTGGCTGCTAGACTGGCTTTGGAGTGATAACAGATTGCTGATTTTTTCCCTCCATCCATCCAGGAGCTCTCCTGTATAAAATATATAATTTCAATTGTATCAAAGAGGTCTGCAGTCACTTGCTTTCTCTCCATAGATGCTGTAATGTTGCTAAACCTGCTCAAAGCATCTGGACTCACAGCATCCCATTGACCCTCCAGAGCAGATACCTAGAGCGCTCACAACTGCTCACCTCAAGCAACCTCACACTCCATAAATACAACATCTGCTGTGAATACCTATGTGCTGATATTTAAACCCCATAAAATAGCCAAACAGAAAGTGGACTTTGAAAATATAATATAATATAATATAAAATTTCAAAAGAGGTGGGGGGCAGAGTATTTGTTTGTTGACATTGAAGATAAGTTCATGTGCCTTATTTGCAGAGCTTCTGTAGCTGTACTTAAAGAATACAGTATAATGTGAGACGGCACTATGGGACAAAACATCAGGACAAATACAAAACTTGGACATGCAGCAGAAGCTAAAGAATTAGCTGGTGGAAGAATTGAAAAAGAGTCTGATGTCACGGCAGCACATATTCACAAAGCAAAGTCATAACGTGAAGCTGCACTTAGGCAGAAGAGTTATAGCTAACTCAGCTTGGCCATTTACATAGGGGGAGTTCTGAAGCACTGCATGATTAAAGTGTGCAAAGTCTTGTGAGAGATCCAAAGCAAGCATTTTTGAATGTAAAAACTAAAAAGCTTACAGCCCTGATGCAGCAGGGCAGCTGCAGGAATTTATTATCTATCTATCTATCTATCTATCTATCTATCTATCTATCTATCTATCTATCTATCTATCTATCATCTATCTATCTATCTATCTATCTATCTATCTATCTATCTATCTATCTATCTATCTATCTATCTATCTATCTATCTATCTATCTATCTCTAAATTACTGAAACTAACATTGGATATAATAGCACTCCAAGAAGTGCACATTGAGAGACAACAATATAAATCATTGGAATTTTCTAAATTGGGTAAACTATTTTATTCATTATCACAGCAAAAAAAAAAAAGAGGGGTGGTACTTTATGTGAAAGAAACAAGAAACGGGAAACAAATTTTTAAAGACAAAGGAGGCAGAATTTTGATTTTGTAGGTGACTGAATCAAAAGCAGACTCTTATAGTTGTTACTTAGGCACCAAGTATTGGACAAGAGAAGTTTTATCAGCAAGGTCATAAAAAGATTCTAGAAATAAAATACGAAAATATTTGTATCTTGGGAGACTTAAACACATTCCTTGTTAATAAGGAACTGGACTACAGAAATAGCAAAATTAATTTTAAAAGATAGAAGGACGTTACCAGAAACCCTGATTGAAATGATAGAAGAATTATCTATTCTGGTTACATGGAGAGAAATGAATCTGGGGAAAACACAATATACATTGTATTCCAATATTCATAAATCATGGTCCAGAATAGATATGATTTGGATGAATTCGGAATTATATGAAAATGTACCAGAGATTGAAATTGAACCAAATTTATGGGCAGAACACAACCCAATAATAATTAGTTGGAAGGTGGGGAAAGGAAGAGAACAAGGTGGACTTTTTGGCGTGAAGTCTTGTGCGAGATCCCAAGCAAGCATTTTTGAATGTAAGAACTTAAAAGCTTACAGCCCTGATGCAGCAGGGCAGCTGCAGGTATTTATTGTCTGTCTGTCTGTCTGTCTGTCTGTCTGTCTGTCTGTCTGTCTGTCTGTCTGTCTGTCTGTCTGTCTGTCTATCTATCTATCTATCTATCTATCTATCTATCTATCTATCTATCTATCTATTTATTTTATCAAGAATGTATTTGAATTTAAGTAGGGGCGTCACCCGGTCAGTAAATACATCTCTGACTTCTGACCTATCATTCTTAGAGCGAGTATATGAAAGCCAAGAAGAACCAATAGCTGGAGGAAGATACCCAAAACAAACACAGGATGAAAAGAAGAAAAAAGAAAGTCTAGAGCGATAATGGGTAATAATGAAGGAACCCAGAGAAGTAAGAGCAACTAGGACTATAAAGGCGAGACAATAATAATTGAATTCAAGAAGAAATAATGGTGTTATCAGTCAATATTAATGGGCTGAATTCACCAATAAAAATGAAGAAGACTTTTTCTAAATTTCTGAAACTAAGATTGGATATAATAGCACTCCAAGAAGTGCACATTAAGAGACAACAATATAAATCATTTGAATTTTCTAAATTGGGTAAACTATTTTATTCATTATCACAGCAAAAAAAAGAGGGGTAGTACTTTATATGAAAGAAACAGTAAATGCGAAACAATTTTTTAATGACAAAGAAGAAAGAATTTTGATGTTGGAGGTGACTCTGAATCAAAAGCGGACTCTTATAGTTGTTACTTATGCACCAAATTGTCACGATGTGAATATTGCCAGTTTGTGCATCTCTATGTTTTCTACTGTTTCTTGTATTTATGATCAAGCAGACATGTGATATGTTTTACTACGCATGCCTGCATTCCAGGAGTCAACTCCCTCCTTCTCTTCCTCCATTTCTGCCGAAGGCAGACGTGACTTTTTCATTAGCCGATAAGATGTAGTTTATTAAGGAATTCTTTTTATTACTTTTCTACTGAAATAAATATTTTGTTAATTAGATTTGAATCTCGGTTTTATTTTCTAATGAGAATGACTTCAAAAAGAAGCAAAGATCCATCGACCTCCATGGGGGATTGCCCCCCCTTAACATGGTATCAGAGATGGTTGTAAAATTTATAGATTCTTTTGAAGGTCTACTTGCGTTTTAGGATAGTTAGCTAATTAGAGTGATTTATGGCCAGCCATGTCCTCCACGAACGGAGATAAAGAATTACAGCTGGAAGCAACTGAAAAGTGCCCTGCAGAAAGTTTTTCTCTGCATGAAGAAGCCTCACCAACTCTTTTTGGAACGCAAATGGAAGATATTGCCGGGGCATCTTCACAAGCGGAACAGGATTTATCTACAGAGGTTAGTAAAAGTTACCCAACCACATCGTTTGCTCCTGGGGGAGATTCAACACATTTAGGAGCTATTCCAAAAATCTCTCAAGCTAATGCCCCACAACATGAGGAGGCATCCTTCTATAGGCAGCAAATTGCCAGCCCACGAACGTGTTCCATAGGGCAGACAAGTGCTGAAAGAGAAATAAATTTAACTTATGGCCAGACGCTGCAGAGGCAGCAGGAGCAGATAAATCTTTTGCAAAGAGAATTACAGGAGACTAGATTGCATGCATTCTTTCGTGCTGAAAGGCAAGATGTCCGCCCGCCTTCAGGCATTCCAGAGAGGGGCCATGATCCCTCCGCCTTTCCTTCTTTAAACAACTTAGAACAATGCCCTTGGATGGGCACGTCACAATTACGTGGGCAGAAATTTTTTGGATGAAAGAGACTATGAATATGCTTATGCTGCACTGCCATCTAGTGGCAGGGATTCTTTTCTCCATGTACTTTAGGAACAAAATGAAACTTTGCATAAACAGAATGAATCCTTGTATAAACAGAATGAAAGTTTGAATGAACAATTAAAAATATTGCAGGCTCAAAACAGAATGACTCAAATGAGATTAGATACATTAATGCAGCGTCCTTCATTAGCTGCACAACCTTTACAGGCACAAATTGTCCTGACTGCCCAACCTATGCAAGCACAAATTGTGCATCCACCACAAGCTGGACCACCTTCTACTCCAGCACCAGGGGCCCAACCTGTGCCTGCTCCAGGGCCACCACCAACTGTGGCAGCCCAACTTTTGCCTGCTCCAGCTCTACCACCTATTGCTGCCCCTCAGCAACAGCCAGTCCAGGCACCTCCTGCAGCCCCAATTTTGCAACCAGCTCCAGCTGGTGCACTAGTTGTACAACAACAGCCAGTCCAGGCACCTCAAGCAGCACCTCAACCTGCTCAGGCCCAAGCCTTGCCACAAACGATTCCACAGGCCGCATCACTGCAGGCCCAAGCAATTCCACCTATTTTGACACAACAATTACAAATCGTCCCATTAGTTGGCAACGCAAAATTAAAGCAATCGGGACAAAATTACAAAGCCTGGGTCTCTGAGATAACTATTTTTCTTCGTTGTGAGGGGACATATGACATAATCCAGAACCCCCCACAAAGGCCATGGGACGAAGCTACAAGGCTCCTAGATATTAAAGCATCCACGAGTTTACTGATGTCGATGGACACCGAAATGCAGCAAACCTTTGTTCCTGATGCAACTGCCCAAGAAATATGGACTCAATTAGAACGTTGTTTTCGCCCAGTTTCAGTTGAGTCCACAAACTTACTTTTGTCACAATTTCATGGAACAAAACTTAAACCTACTGAAAATATGGGGGCACACTTAACAAAAATGAAGCGCATGAGGAAAGGTCTCGCAGAACGTGGTTACCCAATGGACGATAACCAAGTGGTCAGTATTATTACCAATTCCTTGAATTACACATGGAGGGAGGCCATCACACAAATTAATCAAGTTCCTCTTGCTCAAAGAACTGTTGATCATGTTTGTAGAATTTTAACAGAATATGAAGCTTATATGAAGGCCACGCCCCACTTACAACTACCACCTAGACGATCCTACAAATGAACCTATGCACCAAGAGTAATAAGATGCCAATATTGCGACCGTGTGGGCCATACAAGCAGAGATTGTATTCAATTGCAACGCACTCAAGTTCCTGTCCAGCCCAGAGGAACAGATTACAGACGCCAGTCAGAATCATTTATCTGCTGTTTTGCATTTTTATGTCCTTCATTTAGGTAACGCCAGTTATATTTTTAAAGATGGTCATATTATTGCTGACACAATTGTGATTGGTCAGGTCTACTATTTGAGGCCAAAGGCAGAACCTCAAATTCAGGCAAGTATAAAAATCTCAATAGAGAATATCACAGGCCCAGAGAGAGATACCCCAGAGAGTGATCCTGTGAATACTCCAAAGGCTCCTAAAGCCACAAAGCAACAGGTAATCAAACCTAAGGTTCCTCATGTTAATGTTAATGCTGCAACCTCACTTACAGGTTTTCATTTACATGACAGGTGTACACATAGATGGCACAGAAGATTAGGGCATCCAAGCTTTGAGATCCTTAAAAATATGCCATTTTTCACACAAGGTTTGAATTTCAAAGGATGTAAGGTACATCTAGATTGTGCTGTTTGCAAAAAGGCAAAATCGAGGGCAGCAGCCATTCCAAAACATGCTACACGTAAGTCAACACGCATTTTTGATTTGGTTCATACTGATATTGTGGGCCCTTATGGTCCAACTATTGGCGGTAAAAAGTATTTCTTAACTATTGTTGATAATCATTCTAGATATGGTTATGTCTTTCTTATGAAAGAAAAATCTGAAGACTTTCAGACCTTTAGAGATTTTGCAGTTCAAATCTACAATCAACATGGAGTGAGAATCCAGAGAATCCAGAGTGATCGTGGTGCTAAAATCACGTCTCAGCGTTTCCAGGATTGGATGTGACGAAACGGTATCCTACACCAAACATCTGCCCCCTTCACGCCAGCTTACAATGGAGTGGCAGAAAGGAGGCAAGGGGTCCTCCAAACCATGATGCGCTGCCTCCTAGATGCCAATCTCAAACACTCATTTTGGGGCAAAGCAGTTAAGTATGCAAATTACATTGTCAATCATACATGGAGCAGTGTCATTGACCAAACACCCTTCTACATGTTATATGGCCACCAGCCAGATCTTAAGACACTTACACATTTTTGGTTCATATGCCATGGTCAACATTCCATTGGCCCAAAGAAGAAAAGGTGGCCCAGTAGCAAAGAGACTGAGATATATGGGTGTTGATAGCAATTCTAAATGGGGAAGATTCATTGACTCTCACAATGTGATAACAATTTCTAATTCAGCTAATTTTGAAGACGATACAGATTGGTCCAGGATACATTCTAATGACCCTAGAGTTTATTTCCCTAGAACTGAAATTGTTGATACAGTGCAACCAGATGACCAATGTTCATCACCTGATATCCCATCCTACCATGGATGCTGAAGCTAGTGACGCTGATGGAGATGTGGACAACAAGAAAGAAGACTGGACAATCGTCCCGAGACGTTCCAAGAGAACTACAAAATGTATTCCACCAAAGAGATACACAATGCAATTGACAAACACACCATCGCCATTGATCTGTAATGTTACACTCCCACCGGAGAACTTTTCACAAATTAAATATCTTTCTGAAGATGAACAACAAAAATGGTATGAAGCCATGCAAGTTGAGATGGATGGTTTGCAGAAACTCAAAGTATACACATCTGCAACACCTCCAACACACAAAAAGTCATTGGCACAAGATGGGTCTACAAAATCAAACAAAAGCCAGATGGTGAATTATTATACAAAGCAAGACTTGTCGCACAGGGTTTCGCACAAAGCTATCCTGAAGATTACACAAACACTTACTCACCTACAGTGCGAACTGAAAGTGTGAAAATTGCTCTAACCACTGCTTCTATCCTTGGACTTGAAGTTTTCCAATTTGATGTTGAAACAGCTTACCTACATGCTGATCTAGATGAAGAAATCTACGTCAGGTCCGCTCCCAGCTTTCGGGACCGAGAAGGGGATACCTGGTTCCTAAACAAAAGTCTCTATGGTCTGAAACAATCAGGTCTGATGTGATACACATATCTAAAAGACAAACTAAATTTAATGGGCTTTATTAAGTCTGACACTGATGAATGTGTGTTCACAAAAAGGTATGGAAATATTAATGAAATTGTTCTTGTTTATGTTGATGACATTGTTTACATTGGTCCAAACAAACACATGAGTGAGAATTTTGTTAAAGGTTTGCAAAAATACTTCACATTGAAATCATTAGGACACATCAAGGAATATTTAGGAGTTCACATTGAAAAGATATAGAAGGGGTTTAGCCTTTCACAAGAAGCTAAGATAGATCAACTTTTGCATCTTTGCAACATGACAGATGCAACGCCTACACAAACACCTATGCAAACTGATTTTCACAATTTGAAGGATGCATACAGTCCTGAGCTCAAGGATCAAACACTTTATCGCTCAGTAATTGGTTCACTACTTTACATTAGTGGATGGACTAGACCAGACATAGCACTTAGTGTTAATTTACTTTCAAGACATGTAGGCAAAGCAACAGAGTTTCACTGGTCATGTATTAAGAAGTTACTGAGATACTTGATACACACAAAACACTTCAAATTGAAGCTAGAACCAGAACATACAGATTTTGCTGACATGTATTGTTATGCAGATGCAGATTGGGCAAGTGATAAGGAGTCAAGAAAAAGCACATCAGGTTACATAGTGTTCCTGAATAGATGTCCAGTTTACTGGAACGTAAGAAAACAAAGTTTTATTTCCTGCTCATCAACTGAAGCAGAGTATGCATGTGTGTCTGATGCGTGTAACTTTTTAACCTGGTTCGATGCCTTAGTTACAGATATCTGGATGAAGCCCGAAAAACCGATCACTGTGATGGAAGACAATCAATCAGTAGTTTACATTTCCAGGACTCACTTCACAGATTCAAGGTCCAGACACATTGACATACGTTACAAGAATGTTAGAGAGTCAGTAAGACAAGGTCTCATAAAGTTAGAATATGTGCCAACAAAATATCAGATAGCTGACATTCTAAACAAACCTTTACCTATTGCTCAGCATGATTACCTCAGATATTTACTGTGTGTTGAGTGACACATTATATTAGCCCAACTGACAAAGAAGGGGTATCACGATGTGAATATTGCCAGTTTGTGCATCTCTATGTTTACTACTGTTTCTTGTATTTATGATCAAGCAGACATGTGATATGTTTTACTACACATGCCTGCATTCCAGGAGTCAACTCCCTCCTTCTCTTCCTCCATTTCTGCCGAACGCAGACGTGACTTTTTCATTAGCCGATAAGATGTAGTTTATTAAGGAATTCTTTTTATTACTTTTCTACTGAAATAAATATTTTGTTAATTAGATTTGAATCTCGGTTTTATTTTCTAATGAGAATGACTTCAAAAAGAAGCAAAGATCCATCGACCTCCACGGGGGATTGCCCCCCCACCCTTAACACAAATAGTGGACAAGAGAAGTTTTATCAGCAACTTCATAAAAAGATTCTAGAAATAAAATATGAAAATATTTGTATCTTGGGAGACTTCAACACAATTTTTAATAAGGAACTGGACTACAGAAGCAGTAAAATTAATTTAAAAAATAGGAGGACATTTCCAGAAGCTCTGATTAAAATGATAGAAGAATTATCTATTCTGGTTAAAAAGGAGAGAAATGAATCCGGGGAAAAGAAAATATACATTCTATTCCAATATTCATAAATCATGGTCCAGAATAGATATGATTTGGATGAATTCAGAATTATGTGGAAATGTACAAGAGATTGAAATTGAACCAAATTTATGGGCAGATCACAACCCAATTATAATTAGTTGGAAGGGAGAAAGGAAGAGAACAAGATGGACTTTTTGGCGTGAAGTCTTGTGCGAGATCCCAAGCAAGCATTTTTCAATGTAAGAACTAAAAAGCTTACAGCCCTGATGAAGCAGGGCAGCTGCAGGAATTTATTGTCTGTCTGTCTGTCTGTCTGTCTGTCTGTCTGTCTGTCTGTCTGTCTGTCTGTCTGTCTGTCTGTCTGTCTATCTATCTATTTATTTTGTCAAGAACGTATTTGAATTGAAGTAGGGGCGTCGCCCGATCAGTAAATACATCTCTGACTTCTGACCTATCATTCTTAGAGCGAGTATATGAAAGCCAAGAAGAACCAATAGCAGGAGGAAAATACCCAAAACAAACACAGGATGAAAAGGAGAAAAAAGAAAGTCTAGAGCGAGAATGGGTAATAACGAAGGAACCTAGAGAAGTAAGAGTAACTAGGACTATAAAGGCGAGACAATAATAATTGAATTCAAGAAGAAATAAAGGTGTTATCAGTCAATATTGGGCTGAATTCACCAATAAAAACGAAGAAGACTTTTTCTAAATTTCTGAAACTAAGATTGGATATAATAGCACTCCAAGAAGTGCACATTGAAAACAACAATATAAATCATTGGAATTTTCTAAATTGGATAAACCATTTTATTCATTATCACAGCAAAAAAATGAGGGGTGGTACTTTATGTGAAAGAAACAATAAATTGGGAACAAATTTTTAATTTTTAATACAAATATTTGTATCTTGGCAGACTTCAACACAATTGTTAATAAGGAACTGGACTACAGAAGCAGTAAAATTAATTTAAAAAATAGAAGGACATTTCCAGAAGCTCCCCTTAAAATGATAGAAGAATTATCTATTCTGGTTACATGGAGAGAAATGAATTGAAGCTAGAACCAGAACATACAGATTTTGCTGACATGTATTGTTATGCAGATGCAGATTGGGCAAGTGATAAGGAGTCATGAAAAAGCACATCAGGTTACATAGTGTTCCTGAATAGATGTCCAGTTTACTGGAACGTAAGAAAACAAAGTTTTATTTCCTGCTCATCAACTGAAGCAGAGTATGCATGTGTGTCTGATGCGTGTAACTTTTTAACCTGGTTCGATGCCTTAGTTACAGATATCTGGATGAAGCCCGAAAAACCGATCACTGTGATGGAAGACAATCAATCAGTAGTTTACATTTCCAGGACTCACTTCACAGATTCAAGGTCCAGACACATTGACATACGTTACAAGAATGTTAGAGAGTCAGTAAGACAAGGTCTCATAAAGTTAGAATATGTGCCAACAAAATATCAGATAGCTGACATTCTAAACAAACCATTACCTATTGCTCAGCATGATTACCTCAGATATTTACTGTGTGTTGAGTGACACATTATATTAGCCCAACTGACAAAGAAGAGGTATCACGATGTGAATATTGCCAGTTTGTGCATCTCTATGTTTACTACTGTTTCTTGTATTTATGATCAAGCAGACATGTGATATGTTTTACTACACATGCCTGCATTCCAGGAGTCAACTCCCTCCTTCTCTTCCTCCATTTCTGCCGAACGCAGACGTGACTTTTTCATTAGCCGATAAGATGTAGTTTATTAAGGAATTCTTTTTATTACTTTTCTACTGAAATAAATATTTTGTTAATTAGATTTGAATCTCGGTTTTATTTTCTAATGAGAATGACTTCAAAAAGAAGCAAAGATCCATCGACCTCCACGGGGGATTGCCCCCCCACCCTTAACACAAATAGTGGACAAGAGAAGTTTTATCAGCAACTTCATAAAAAGATTCTAGAAATAAAATATGAAAATATTTGTATCTTGGGAGACTTCAACACAATTTTTAATAAGGAACTGGACTACAGAAGCAGTAAAATTAATTTAAAAAATAGGAGGACATTTCCAGAAGCTCTGATTAAAATGATAGAAGAATTATCTATTCTGGTTAAAATGGAGAGAAATGAATCCGGGGAAAAGAAAATATACATTCTATTCCAATATTCATAAATCATGGTCCAGAATAGATATGATTTGGATGAATTCAGAATTATGTGGAAATGTACAAGAGATTGAAATTGAACCAAATTTATGGGCAGATCACAACCCAATTATAATTAGTTGGAAGGGAGAAAGGAAGAGAACAAGATGGACTCTTTGGCGTGAAGTCTTGTGCGAGATCCCAAGCAAGCATTTTTCAATGTAAGAACTAAAAAGCTTACAGCCCTGATGAAGCAGGGCAGCTGCAGGAATTTATTGTCTGTCTGTCTGTCTGTCTGTCTGTCTGTCTGTCTGTCTGTCTGTCTGTCTGTCTGTCTGTCTGTCTGTCTGTCTATCTATCTATTTATTTTGTCAAGAACGTATTTGAATTGAAGTAGGGGCGTCGCCCGATCAGTAAATACAACTCTGACTTCTGACTTATCAGTCTTAGAGCGAGTATATGAAAGCCAAGAAGAACCAATAGCAGGAGGAAGATACCCAAAACAAACACAGGATGAAAAGGAGAAAAAAGAAAGTCCAGAGCAAGAATGGGTAATAATGAAGGAACCTAGAGAAGTAAGAGCAACTAGGACTATAAAGGCGAGATAACAATTATTGAATTTAAGAAGAAATAATGGTGTTATCAGTCAATATTAATGGGCTGAATTCGCCAATAAAAACGAAGAAGACTTTCTCTAAATTACTGAAACTAACATTGGATATAATAGCACTCCAAGAAGTGCAGATTAAGAGACAACAATATAAATCATTGGAATTTTCTAACTTGCGTAAACTGTTTTATTCATTATCACAGCAAAAAAACAACAACAGGGCTGGTACTTTATGTGAAAGAAACAATAAATTGGTAACAAATTTTTAAAGACAAAGAAGGCAGAATTTTGATGTTGGAGGTGATTCTGAATCAAAAGCGGACTCTTATAGTTGTTACTTATGCACCAAATACTGGACAAGAGAAGTTTTATCAGCAAATTCATAAAAAGATTCTAGAAATAAATACGAAAATATTTGTATCTTGGGAGACTTCAACACAATTGCTAATAAGGAACTGGACTACAGAAATAGCAAAATTAATTTTAAAAGATAGAAGGACGTTACCAGAAACCCTGATTAAAATGATAGAAGAATTATCTATTCTGGTTACATGGAGAGAAATGAATCTGGGGAAAAAACAATATACATTCTATTCCAATATTCATAAATCATGGTCCAGAATAGATATGATTTGGATGAATTGGGAATTATGTGGAAATGTACAAGAGATTGAAATTGAACCAAATTTATGGGCAGACCACAATCCAATAATAATTAGTTGGAAGGTGGGGAAAGGAAGAGAACAAGGTGGACTTTTTGGTGTGAAGTCTTGTGCGAGATTCCAAGCAAGCATTTTTGAATGTAAGAACTAAGGTTACCGTCATGATGCAGCAGGAATTTATTGTCTGTCTGTCTGTCTGTCTGTCTGTCTGTCTGTCTGTCTGTCTGTCTGTCTGTCTGTCTGTCTGTCTGTCTGTCTGTCTGTCTGTCTGTCTCTCTCTCTCTCTCTCTCTCTCTCTATCTATCTATCTATCTATCTATCTATCTATGTATATCTATCTATCTATCTATCTATCTATCTATCTATCTATCTATCTATCTATCTATCTATCTATCTATCTATCTATCTATCTATCTATCTATCATCTGTCTGTCTATCTTTCTTTTTATTTATTTTGTGAAGAACATATTTTTATTGAAGTAGGGGCATCGCCCGATCAGTAAATACATCTCTGACTTCTGACTTATCAGTCTTGGACCGAGTATATGAAAGCCAAGAAGAACCAATAGCAGGAGGAAGATACCCAAAACAAACAGAGGATGAAAAGGAGAAAAAAGAAAGTCTAGAGCGAGAATGGGTAATAACGAAGGAACCTAGAGAAGTAATAGCAACTAGGACTATAAAGGCGAGACAATAATAATTGAATTCAAGAAGAAATAAAGGTGTTATCAGTCAATATTAATGGGCTGAATTCACCAATAAAAACGAAGAAGACTTTTTCTAAATTTCTGAAACTAAGATTGGATATAATAGCACTCCAAGAAGTGCACATTGAAAACAACAATATAAATCATTGGAATTTTCTAAATTGGATAAACCATTTTATTCATTATCACAGCAAAAAAATGAGGGGTGGTACTTTATGTGAAAGAAACAATAAATTGGGAACAAATTTTTAATTTTTAATACAAATATTTGTATCTTGGCAGACTTCAACACAATTGTTAATAAGGAACTGGACTACAGAAGCAGTAAAATTAATTTAAAAAATAGAAGGACGTTTCCAGAAGCTCTCCTTAAAATGATAGAAGAATTATCTATTCTGGTTACATGGAGAGAAATGAATCTGGGGAAAAAACAATATACATTCTATTCCAATATTCATAAATCATGGTCCAGAATAGATATGATTTGGATGAATTGGGAATTATGTGGAAATGTACAAGAGATTGAAATTGAACCAAATTTATGGGCAGACCACAATCCAATAATAATTAGTTGGAAGGTGGGGAAAGGAAGAGAACAAGGTGGACTTTTTGGCGTGAAATCTTGTGCGAGATTCCAAGCAAGCATTTTTGAATGTAAGAACTAAGGTTACCGTCATGAAGCAGCAGGCCAGCTGCAGGAATTTATTATCGGTCTGTCTGTCTGTCTGTCTGTCTGTCTGTCTGTCTGTCTGTCTGTCTGTCCGTCTGTCTGTCTGTCTGTCTGTCTGTCTGTCTGTCTGTCTGTCTGTCTCTCTATCTCTCTATCTCTCTATCTCTCTCTCTCTCTCTCTCTCTCTCTATCTATCTATCTATCTATCTATCATCTGTCTATCTATCTATCTTTTTGTTATGTTCTGGCTAGGAATAACTGGTTTCACCCAGGGCCAGTATTATGGAGGGAAAATGCTGAACCTCTATTGGTTGCTACATTTTGAATTGGTTACAAGTGTTGCTGACAGCCCCTATGAAAAGGCAAGCTGTCAGAGGCTTTTTGCTGGTTGTGCTTCTTATCTCAAATAAAGAGCTGTTGTCAAAGTCGGTCTCCTGTGTTGAATCCACGATCTTACAGTGGCGACGAAGAATTCGAGACCAGGAGAACAATGACAAGCCCCACGGGCTTCACAAACAGCCAGGCAGCTCGCACCTCACCTGCCTTGTTTTTGGCATCATGTCTGCCTTTCATCCACCTCCACCATTCGATCCTGCCCGGGAGAAGTGGGACTCGTACATGCGGTGTTTCGAGTGTTTCCTCGAGGCTAATGACCTGCTGGGCCTGGCGGACAATAGAAAAAGGGCATTATTTTGGAGTCACTGTGGCCCAGAGGTTTTTGACACCGCAGAGTCTCTCTCTGCCCCGATGCCTGTCCACATGGTGCAATGGGACGTGCTGAAGGGGACACTGAAGACGCACTATGCGCCAACCCCTTCTAAGGTTGTGCGGCGTTATGAATTTCGGCAGCGCATGCAAATGGAATGAGAGACTATCAATCAATATATTGCTGCTCTCAATAAGGCATCTGGACACTGAATTTCGTGACTTGGACGACATAATGCTAGACCAATTGATCTGCGGTGTTTAGGATATCCGCCTGCAGCGCCACCTCCTAGCTCATCCTAACCTCACTTTGGCAGCTGCGCTGGACGAAGCCAGGGCAGCTGAGTCGTCCACCAAAGCGGCTGAATCTCTCCACCGTTTTGCCTCATCTTAGAAGGAAGCGAAGCCTATGCCGCCCATTGTACCGACCATCCATAAGGGAACGCTGGACGACGACATGAACAGCGATGATGACGTTTGCCGTACTGAGCTGCGACGCCCGCCTCCACCACCACCGCCGGGAGATTTCCCCCAGGGGTGTTCCAGCTGTGGGGGGCGACACCCGAGATTTTCATGTAGATTCAGAGACGTTACATGCCAGAGGTGTGAGAGGAGGGGCCATCTAGCACGAGTTTGCCGTGCAACACCGCCGAACAGAGATGCGCCGGCGCGCAATACTCCACGAGCTGAGCTGTCACCGAGATCTTGGCGCAAAAATCCAAAGCCACGCCAAAGATACCCAAGAATGCAACCGGCTACCAACAACACACGAATTGATAAAGCCAGCTCTCTGGGCGGAAAGAAGCTGATGGTGACCATCCTCATCGAGGGAACACCGATGCAGATGGAGATAGACACGGGCTCAGCGGTGTCTATCATTGCCTGGAAGACTCTCAAAAGAGCTGTGCCAAGCTTCTACTCTAACCGAATCCAGGACTCCGGATTCCGCCTGTCAGACTACCAGGGGAACCGGATTCCAATCCTTGGTCAGGCCAATGTGCAAGTCCAGTTCAACAACTTTGCAGGACCACTCCAGCTCATCATCGTGAATGGCGACCTCCCGAGCCTCTTAGGACTGAGCTGGTTCGAATCCCTCGGTTTAGAGGTCTCCGGCGTCAACAATGTCAAAACTTCAAATTTGGACGATCTGTTTGAGGAATTTCAGGACGTTTTCAGTGACGGGTTGGGCAAGTATGTGGGGACCCCAATTTCGTTTAATCTTGATCCTAAGGTTGCCCCCATTCGTTTAAAGCCCCGCAGGGTTCCCTTACCATTGCGAGCCAAAATAGATATTGAATTAGATAAACTGATCAAGCAGGGTGTTCTAGAACCAGTGGACCATGCACGGTGGGAGACGCCCATTGTCACGCCCCTTAAAGGGGACGGAAGCGTCAGGATATGCGCTGACTACATGTGCACGGTAAACAGGGCGTTGCAACAGAGTGCCTACCCCGTGCCAATCGTACATCAATTGCTGCACTCATTGGGGTCTGGATGCCTGTTCGCCAAGTTAGTTTTGGCACAGGCATACCAGCAGCTACCAGTAGATGGTGCCACGGCAGAGGCTCAGACCATTGTGACTCACAGGGGGGCATATAAATGTCATAGATTGCAATTCGGGGTTAGTGTGGCCCCGGGGTTGTTCCAGAGTGTGATGGAACGTCTGTTGCAGAACATCCCCGGGGTCGTTCCCTACTTTGACGATGTTCTTATTTCGGCGAACGATAGTGACCAGCTACGCTGTCGAGTCACAATGGTCCTCGAGAAGTTACGCGCTGCGGGTTTGAAAGCCAAATGCAACAAATGTGTATTGGGGGCCCCAGAGGTTGAGTTCCTGGGGTACAGAATTGATGGTGGAGGCATCCACACCACAGAGAGTAAACTGAAGACCATTCAGGAAGCCCCAGCCCCTAAAAATCATGCGGAGCTGCAGGCTTTCCTAAGCCTTCTTAATTTTTATAGCCTATTTTTAAGAGATAAAGCAACTGTTGCGGAGCCCCTCCATAGGTTGCTGGCTAAGAATGCTCCTTGGGTGTGGGGCCATAAAGAAAATGCTGCTTTCAGAGCTGTAAAAAAATTGCTGACCAGCGAAAGCTTTCTGATTCAGTACATCATCACCTTGCCGGTGGTCCTAGCTTGTGATGCGTCCCTAGTAGGGGTCAGGGCTGTCCTAAGTCATCGGCTCCCCAATGGGCTTGAGGCTCCAATAGCCTATTATTCAAGAACCTTGTCCAGCACGGAAAGGAATTATAGTCAGCTGGACAAGGAAGCCTTGGCCCTGGTAGCGGGGGTTAAAAAATTCCATGAATACTTGTTCGGGCGAGACTTCATGCTGGTAACGGACCACAAGCCTCTATTGGGGTTACTCGCCAGGGATCGCCCCACCCCGGCTGCTTTGTCCCCCCGTTTTGCCCGCTGGGCCATTTTCCTATCTGCATATTCCTATTGCCTGGTACACCGGCCTGGGAGAGAAATGGGAAATGCAGACACATTAAGCAGGTGCCCGTTGCCCGAGGTACTGTCGTATATCGTCCCAGAGGCCCCTGTGCTCTTAATTGACCTAGAGGATTCAGGCCTGATCACCTCGGCTGAGGTGGCCAAGCACACAGCCAGAGACCCCGCTCTCAGGACTGTCCTGAACTGGGTGTGGAGGGATGGCCGAGAGACCCTGTCAGGCCTGAGTTTAAGCCGTACGAGCTAAGACAGCATGAACTGTCAGAGCAAGGGGGATGCCTCCTATGGGGAGACAGGGTGGTGATACCCACCAGCCTGCGTGCTGGAATACTTCAAACATTACATGAAGGCCATCCGGGAATTGTGCGAATGAAGGCCTTAGCTAGAGGGTACATGTGGTGGCCCAAGATGGACGCGGAGGTCCAGGAGTGGGTCGCCCAATGCCTACCCTGTCAGGGGTCACAGCCGGCGCCTCCCAAAGCCCCGGTGCACGATTGGGATCTACCAAAAACCCCATGGTCACGGCTTCATGCCGATTTTGCGGGTCCATGCCATGGCCAAATGTTCCTAATTATCGTGGACGCATATTCCAAGTGGCTCGAGATCTTCCCTATGAAGTCGACCACTGCTGAGTCTGTCATTAAGGTTCTAAGGCATTTATTCACAACCCATGGCATTCCGGACATGTTAGTAACAGACAACGGCCCGCAATTCACAGCCACACCTTTTGAGGGGAATCTGGCTAGCCAAGGAATCCGCCACACTTTATCTGCTCCATTCCACCCGGCCACAAACGGCGTAGCGGAATGATTTGTGAGATCTGCCAAGGAAGCGTTAGCCAGACTGGGGCCTGGAGATTGGCAGGATAGGATAGACAGGTTCCTCCTAACCCAGCACATAACTACCAGCGCCACAACTGGCCGCAGCCCAGCAGAGCTCCTAATGGGCTGCCAGCTCCGGTCACTCCTGGACCGCTTACATCCAAACTATGCAACCGGTGCAAAACAAGAAAGCACAAAGAAAACAAGGTCACTCGCCACAGCGGACACGGTGTTTGCCTGCAATTATGCTGAAGGGCCCCTATGGCTGCCAGGGGTAATAGAAACTGTCATAGGGCCTGTGTCTTACGCGGTCCGGCTGCAAGACGGCCGCCTATGGAAAAGATACATTGATCAGTTAAGAAGTAGAATTAAAGGAGACCTAATAAACCCAAGTGAGATAACTCCCTACATTCCTTCCCTAGCTGAATCGCGCCCGGATGTCTCAGAAGGCCTACCTGGTGAAGCCACAGTCCAGCAGCGTCCCTCAGTCGAATGAAGTCCACAAGCAGAGAGAACTGAGAGCGAGACATTCCAGGAACTTCCAAGCACAGCTCCCGGAATTGCAGCAGACCAGTCCGATCGGGCTGCTGGCTTCCCCTTGACTGAAGTGCGCAGGTCCGAGCGGGAGCGTAAACGCCCCGCCTACCTACGCGATTACGTTTGCCGGATGAGCCCATCTAGAGGGGGAGGGATGTTATGTTCTGGCTAGGAATAACTGCTTTCACCCAGGGCCAGTATTATGGAGGGAAAATGCTGGACCTCCATTGGTTGCTACATTTTGAATTGGTTACAAGTGTTGCTGACAGCCCCTATAAAAAGGCAAGCTGTCAGAGGCTTTTTGCTGGTTGTGCTTCTTATCTCAAATAAAGAGCTGTTGTCAAAGTCGGTCTCCTGTGTTGAATCCATGATCTAACACTTTCTTTTTATTTATTTTGTGAAGAACATATTTTTATTGAAGTAGGGGCGTCGCCCGATCAGTAAATACATCTCTGACTTCTGACTTATCAGTCTTACAGCAGTATATGAAAGCCAAGAAGAACCAATAGCAGGAGGAAGATACCCAAAACAAACAGAGGATGAAAAGGAGAAAAAAGAAAGTCCAGAGCGAGAATGGGTAATAACGAAGGAACCTAGAGAAGTAATAGCAACTAGGACTATAAAGGCGAGAGAATAATTATTGAATTCAAGAAGAAATTATGGTGTTATCAGTCAATATTAATGGGCTGAATTCACCAATAAAAATGAAGAAGACTTTTTCTAAATTTCTGAAACTAACATTGGATATAATAGCACTCCAAGAAGTGCACATTGAGAGACAACAATATAAATCAATGGAATTTTCTAAATTGGATAAACTATTTTGTTCATTATCACAGCAAAAAAAAAAATGAGAAGTGGTACTTTATTTGAAAGAAACAATAAATTGGGAACAAATTTTTAAAGACAAAGAAGGCAGAATTTTGATGTTGGAGGTGATTCTGAATCAAAAGCGGACTCTTATAGTTGTTACTTATGCACCAAATACTGGACAAGAGAAGCTTTATCAGCAACTTCATAAAAAGATTCTAGAAATAAAATACGAAAATATTTGTATCTTAGGAGACTTCAACTCAATTGTTAATAAGGAACTGGACTACAGAAGCAGTAAAATTAATTAAAAAAATAGAAGGACGTTTCCAGAAGCTCTCCTTAAAATGATAGAAGAATTATCTATTCTGGTTACATGGAGAGAAATGAATCCGGGGAAAAACAATATACATTCTATTCCAATATTCATAAATCATGGTCCAGAATAGATATGATTTGGATGAATTCAGAATTATGTGGAAATGTACAAAAGATTGAAATTGCACCAAATTTATGGGCACACCACAACCCAATAATAATTAGTTGGAAAGGACAAAGGAAGGGAACAAGGTGGAGATTTAGGTGTGCGAGATTCCAAGCAAGCATTTTTCAATGTAAGAACTAAAAAGCTTACAGCCCTGATGTAGCAGGGCAGCTGCAGGAATTTATTATCTGTCTGTTTGTCTTTCTTTCGGTCTGTCTGTCTGTCTGTCTGTCTATCTATCTATCATCTATCATCTATCATCTATCTGTCTATCTATCTATCTATCTATCTATCTATCTATCTATCTATCTATCTATCTATCTATCTATCTATCTATCTATCTATCTATCTATTTTGTCAATAACGTCTTTGAATTGAAGTAAGGGCGTCGCCCAATCAGTAAATACAACTCTGACTTCTGACTTATCAGTCTGAGAGCGAGTATATGAAAGTCAAGAAGAACCAATAGCAGGAGGAAAATACCCAAAACAAACACAGGATGAAAAGGAGAAAAAAGAAAGTCTAGAGCGAGAATGGATAATAACGAAGGAACCTAGAGAAGTAAGAGCAACTAGGACTATAAAGGCTAGATATAAATAATTGAATTCAAGAAGAAATTATAGTGTTATCAGTCAATATTAATGGGCTGAATTCACCAATAGAAACGAAGAAGACTTTCTCTAAATTTCTGAAACTAACATTGGATATAATAGCACTCCAAGAAGTGCACATTGAGAGACAACAATATAAATCATGGGAATTTTCTAAATTGGATAAACTATTTTATTCATTATCACAGCAAAACAACAACAACAGGGCTGGTACTTTATGTGAAAGAAACAATAAATTGGTAACAAATTTTTAAAGACAAAGAAGGCAGAATTTTGATGTTGGAGGTGATTCTGAATCAAAAGTGGACTCTTATAGTTGTTACTTATGCACCAAATATTGGACAAGAGAAGTTTTATCAGCAACTTCATAAAAAGATTCTAGAAATAAAATACGAAAATATTTGTATCTTGGGAGACTTCAACACAATTTTTAATAAGGAACTGGACTACAGAAGCAGTAAAATTAATTAAAAAAATAGAAGGACATTTCCAGAAGCTCTGATTAAAATGATAGAAGAATTATCTACTCTGGTTACATGGAGAAAAATGAATCTGGGGAAAAAACAATATACATTCTATTCCAATATTCATAAATCATGGTCCAGAATAGATATGATTAGGATGAATTCGGAATTATGTGGAAATGTACCAGAGATTGAAATTGCACCAAATTTATGGGCAGACCACAACCCAATAATAATTAGTTGGAAGGGAGAAAGGAAGAGAACAAGGTGGACATTTTGCCGTGAAGTCTTGTGCGAGATCCCAAGCAAACATTTTTCAATGTAAGAACTAAAAAGCTTACAGCCCTGATGCAGCAGGGCAGCTGCAGGAATTTATTGTCTGTCTGTCTGTCTGTCTATCTGTCTGTCTGTCTGTCGATCATCTATCTATCATCTATCTATCTATGAATCTATGAATCTATGAATCTATCTATCTATCTATCTATCTATCTATCTATCTATCTATCTATCTATCTATCTATCCATCTTTCTATCTATTTATTTTGTCAAGAACGTAATTGAATTGAAGTAGGGGTGTTGCCCGATCAGTAAATACATCTCTGACTTCTGACTTATCAGTCTTAGAGCGAGTATATGAAAGCCAAGAAGGACCAATAGCAGGAGGAACATACCCAAAACAAACACAAGATGAAAGGAATAAAATGGAAAGTCTAGAGCGAGAATGTGTAATAACGAAGGAACCTAGAGAAGTAAGAGCAACTAGGACTATAAAGGTGAGAAAATATTAATTGAATTCAAGAAGAAATAATGGTGTTATCAGTCAATATTAATGGGCTGAATTCACCAAAAAAATGAAGAAGACTTTCTCTAAATTACTAAAACTAAGATTGGATATAACAGCACTCCAAGAAGTGCACATTAAGAGACAACAATATAAATCATTGGAATTTTCTAAATTGGATAAACTATTTTATTCATTATCACAGGAAAAAAAACACAGGGCTGGTACTTTATGTGAAAGAAACAATAAATTGGGAACAAATTTTTAAAGACAACGAAGGCAGAATTTTGATGTTGGAGGTGATTCTGAATTAAAATTCACATTGTTTAAATTCACAGAAGCCAGGGGTGGAGCTCCTGGCTGAAACTTGTGAATCTGACTGAGAGAAAGAGGAAAAAAGCAGGTAAACAACTTCTTCCATTACAGTTTAAATCCACAGAAGCAGGGAGTGGGGCTCTTAGCTGAAACTTGTGAATCTGACTCAGAGAAAGAGGAAAAAAGCAGGTAAACAACTTCTTCCATTACAGTTTAAATCCACAGAAGCAGGGGGTGGGGCTCCTGGCTGAAACTTGTGAATCTGACTGAGAGAAAGAGGAAAAAAGCAGGTAAACAACTTCTTCCATTACAGTTTAAATCCACAGAAGCAGGGGGTGTGGCTCCTGGCTGAAACTTGTGAATCTGACTGAGAGAAAGAGGAAAAAAGCAGGTAAACAACTTCTTCTATTACAGTTTAAATCCACAGAAGCAGGGGGTGGGGCTCCTGGCTGAAACTTGTGAATCTGACTGAGAGAAAGAGGAAAAAAGTAGCGGCCCGCGCGCCTAACGGCGCGAGAATCATGTAACTATAAACCAAAAATAGTAATAATGCATTCAGGGTTAGTGTGCTTGAGATTGTGATTTTATTTTATTTCAAAACGACTGGCTTAGTTCAGTATAATAATTGTTTTACAGCTGTGTTTCGAAGGACTCTTTTCAAATTTGGATACTGTCCTCTTTGTAAACAAATTACTAGTCTATGTGGACATATTACCTATCTAGAATCTTTAATCTGTGCTCTGCAGGCAGAAATTAGGTGCCAAATTCAGCCATTCCTCACTAATGAGCTGCCGCACTATCAGCCCCCTCTACCACAAAGTTCCTGCAGGAGAAGGGCAGTATGGACAACTGTGGGATCTGGCAGGGTGAGAGCTGTGAACCATAAACACAAAGCTTTTGCTGTGTCCCAGCATAACAGATATAGTGCCCTTGCTGACCTTAAGAGGGACACTAAAGCGACAGGTCAAGGTAGTTGTGATAACGATAACTCAAATAAGCAGGGGATCGTGGCCCGAGATGAAGAACTTATTTTGGAAAGTGGAAAGTGTGAATCAGGTATAACACATCAGACACACAAGAGCAGCAAGGTATCCAAAAAGAGAAGCCACCTTCTGGTTGGTGATTCAATTGTAAGGGATGTAAATTTAGGAAAGGATATCGAGGTTTTGAAAGAGGTCAGGTGTCTGCCAGGTGCTACTGCCAGCAGAGACAAGAGGCGCATTCTTAAGATTGTCAAGAACGCCAGTAAGGACTGTGATGTTGATGCTATTATACATCTTGGCACAAGTGATCTGTCCCAAAAAGATGTACTTTATGTGCAGAATGACTTCCAGAGCTTGGGGTATGAACTTAGTAGTATAGGTTGTAGGCTTAACTTTTCAGAGGTTTTACCAGTATATAAGGAACAAAAAGGGAAAGGCCAATGTGTAGCAGAGTTTAATGTGTGGCTAAAGGAGTGGTGTAAAAGGGAAAGCTTTGGTTTCATTAGTCATGATGTCTGCAGCTGGTCCAATGAAAAACTGTACAAAAGAGATGGCTTGCATCCATCAAAGAAAGGGACTGAGCTACTAGTATTAAATTCACAGATTTCCTGGATAAACATTTAAACTGAACAGCGGGGACAGAGAATTAATTGATACAGATCATTTCTGTCCCCAGCAATCTAAAATTAATAGGGTTAACAGTGTACACAACATAGATGTGTGTGTGGGTAAGTTTATCAGCTCTGCTGTCAAGCAAAGCCAAGCATTTAATAGTGAGTGCCATACCATGTGCACTAATCAAACAGGTGGCAAGAAAGTAGGGGCAGTCAGGCACAACACAGGTTATGTAGACAATAAACACAGGGTCAATCAAAATGGACTTAAATGTCTATACACCAATGCACAGAGTATGAGGAATAAACAGGGAGAATTAGAAATTCAAGTAAATGAGGGAAGATATGATATAGTTGCCATTACGGAAACTTGATGGGATGAAACTGACAAATGGAATATACAGCTAGAGGGATTTAAATTATTTAAAAGAAACAGACCAAATAAAAGAGGAGGTGGAGTTGCAATATACATAAGAAATAACTACATCTCTACAAAAATAGAGCACAACAATAATGAAAATCATCTTGAATGCATTTGGGTCAATATTAAAGGGGAGCGAAATGACATTGCCATAGGTCTATACTACAGGCCACCCAACCAAACAGAGGAAGTAGATGAACTTTTTGCTAGTCAGCTAACTAAGGTATGTAGGAAGCACATCACAATAGTAATGGGGGATTTTAACTACCCTGACATCAACTGGGAGACAAACTCTGCACCAAGTGGAAGATCCAGCAGGTTCCTAACAAACCTAGCAGACAACTTTGTTACCCAAAAAGTAGAGAAGGGAACAAGGGGATCAGTTATATTGGACTTAATTCTCACTAACAGAGATGAAATGATAGAAGGTGTTGAAGCTACAGGAACCTTGGGGGCAAGTGATCATGCAATATTGGAATTCAACATTATGCAAACACAAGCAGTAGAACAAAATCAAACTAGAGTCTTGGACTTTAAGAGAGCTAATTTCAATAAACTTAGGGAGAACTTGGGAAAGATTCCATGGATAAGAATCCTCAAGGGGAAAACTCAAGAAGCTTGGGAAATTTTGAAAAGTGAGATTATAAAAGCCCAGACTAGCACAATACCAATGAAGAAGAAAAATAATAGGTCTCAAAAGAAACCAGCATGGCTGCACAAAGAACTCTCTGACAAATTGAAAGACAAACAGGACAAGTATAAAAAGTGGAAAGAAGGGGAAATAACTAAGGCAGAATACCAGCAAATAGCCCGAGCCTGTAAAGATGAAGTGAGGAAAGCTAAGGCTCACAATGAACAAAGGCTTGCGACAAAAGTAAAAAGTAACAAAAAAAGCTTCTTCCAACATATTAAAAACAAGAAAAAAGTCAAGGAAACAATTGGTCCATTGCAGGGAGAAAGTGGCAAGAAGGTGACAAGCAACAGGGAGAAAGCAGAGCTACTTAACACGTATTTTGCATCTGTCTTTACACAAAGGGGAAAAAACAGTCCAACCTATCAAAAACAGCATCACAAAAAACATATTAGGAACACAAGTTAAAATAGGGAAGAAAATGGTAAGGGAACACCTGTCTACCCTAGACGAATTCAAATCACCAGGATCAGATGGATTACACCCCAAGATTCTGAAGGAACTGGCAGATGAGATCTCAGAATCACTGAACTATATCTTTCAAAGATCCTGGAGCACTGGGGAACTGCCAGAGGACTGGAAAAGAGCTGATGTAGTTCCCACCTTCAAAAAAGGGGAAAAAACAGATCCAGGAAACTACAGACCTATCAGCCTGACCTCAATACCAGGGAAGATTTTGGAAAAGATAATCAAGTAACCAATCAATGAACACCTAGAAGCAAACACAGTAATAACCAAAAGCCAACATGGGTTTGTCAAAAACAGATCATGCCAGACTAATCTTATTGCATTATTTGACAAAGTGACAAAATTAGTGGACCAGAGGAATGCTGTCGATGTGGTTTACTTGGACTTTAGTAAGGCATTTGATAAAGTAGACCATAACCTACTACTAGATAAAGTAGAAAAATGTGGGATGGACAGCAACACCATCAGATGGATTCAAAACTGGCTAACCAACCGCACTCAACGTGTAGTGCTCAATGGAACTGCATCTACATGGAGGGAAGTATGCAGTGGAGTACCCCAAGGCTCTGTTTTAGGCCCAGTACTCTTCAACATCTTTATCAATGACTTGGACGAGGGGATAGATGGGGAACTAATCAAATTTGCAGATGACACCAAATTGGCAGGAATAGCCAACTCTCCAGAAGATAGGTTCAAGATACAGAAGGATCTTGACAGACTTGAACATTGGGCGCTATCAAACAAAATGAAATTCAATGGTGAAAAAAGTAAGAGGAAGAGAACAAGGTGGACTTTTTGGCGTGAAGTCTTGTGCGAGATTCCAAGCAAGCATTTTTGAATGTAAGAACTAAGGTTACCGTCATGAAGCAGCAGGCCAGCTGCAGGAATTTATTATCTGTCTGTCTGTCTGTCTGTCTATCTGTCTGTCTGTCTGTCTGTCTGTCTGTCTGTCTGTCTGTCTCTATCTATCTATCTATCTATCTATCTATCTATCTATCTATCTATCTATCTATTTCTATCATCCGTCTATCTATCTTTCTTTTTATTTATTTTGTGAAGAACATATTTTTATTGAAGTAGGGGCATCGCCCGATCAGTAAATACATCTCTGACTTCTGACTTATCAGTCTTAGAGCGAGTATATGAAAGCCAAGAAGAACCAATAGCAGGAGGAAGATACCCAAAACAAACAGAGGATGAAAAGGAGAAAAAAGAAAGTCTAGAGCGAGAATGGGTAATAACGAAGGAACCTAGAGAAGTAATAGCAACTAGGACTATAAAGGCGAGATAATAATTATTGAATTTAAGAAGAAATAATGGTGTTATCAGTCAATATTAATGGGCTGAATTCACCAATAAAAACGAAGACGACTTTCTCTAAATTACTGAAACTAACATTGGATATAATAGCACTCCAAGAAGTGCACATTAAGAGACAACAATATAAATCATTGGAATTTTCTAAATTGCGTAAACTATTTTATTCATTATCACAGCAAAAAAAAAAAGAGGGTTGGTACTTTATGTGAAAGAAACAATAAATGGGAACCAAATAGACCACAACCCAATAATAATTAGTTGGAAGGGAGAAAGGAAGAGAACAAGGTGGACATTTTGCCGTGAAGTCTTGTGCGAGATCCCAAGCAAGCATTTTTCAATGTAAGAACTAAAAAGCTTACAGCCCTGATGCAGCAGGGCAGCTGCAGGAATTTATTGTCTGTCTGTCTGTCTGTCTATCTGTCTGTCTGTCTGTCTGTCGATCATCTATCTATCATCTATCTATCTATGAATCTATGTATCTATCTATCTATCTATCTATCTATCTATCTATCTATCTATCTATCTATCTATCTATCTATCTTTCTATCTATTTATTTTGTCAAGAACGTAATTGAATTGAAGTAGGGGTGTTGCCCGATCAGTAAATACATCTCTGACTTCTGACTTATCAGTCTTAGAGCGAGTATATGAAAGCCAAGAAGGACCAATAGCAGGAGGAAGATACCCAAAACAAACAGAGGATGAAAAGGAGAAAAAAGAAATTTTTGAGCGATTATGGGTAATAACGAAGGAACCTAGAGAAGTAATAGCAACTAGGACTATAAAGGCGAGAGAATAATAATTGAATTCAAGAAGAAATAAAGGTGTTATCAGTCAATATTAATGGGCTGAATTCACCAATAAAAACAAAGAAGACTTTTTCTAAATTTCTGAAACTAAGATTGGATATAATAGCACTCCAAGAAGTGCACATTGAAGACAACAATATAAATCATGGGAATTTTCTAAATTGGATAAACTATTTTATTCATTATCACAGCAAAAAAATGAGAGGTGGAACTTTATGTTAAAGAAACAATAAATTGGGAACAAATTCTTAATTTTTAATACAAATATTTGTATCTTGGCAGACTTCAACACAATTGTTAATAAGGAACTGGACTAAAGAAGCAGTAAAATTAATTAAAAAAATAGAAGGACGTTTCCAGAAGGTCTCCTTAAAATGATAGAAGAATTATCTATTCTGGTTACATGGAGAGAAATGAATCTGGGGAAAAAACAATATACATTCTATTCCAATATTCATAAATCATGGTCCAGAATAGATATGATTTGGATGAATTCGGAATTATGTGGAAATGTACAAGAGATTGAAATTGAACCAAATTTATGGGCAGACCACAATCCAATAATAATTAGTTGGAAGGTGGGGAAAGGAAGAGAACAAGGTGGACTTTTTGGTGTGAAGTCTTGTGCGAGATTCCAAGCAAGCATTTTTGAATGTAAGAACTAAGGTTACCGTCATGAAGCAGCAGGCCACCTGCAGGAATTTATTATCTGTCTGTCTGTCTGTCTGTCTGTCTGTCTGTCTGTCTGTCTGTCTGTCTGTCTGTCTGTCTGTCTGTCTGTCTGTCTATCTATCTATCTATCTATCTATCTACCTATCTATCTACCTATCTATCATCCGTCTATCTATCTTTCTTTTTATTTATTTTGTCAAGAACATATTTTTATTGAAGTAGGGGCATCGCCCAATCAGTAAATACATCTCTGACTTCTGACTTATCAGTCTTAGACCGAGTATATGAAAGCCAAGAAGAACCAATAGCAGGAGGAAGATACCCAAAACAAACAGAGGATGAAAAGAAGAAAAAAGAAAGTCTAGAGCGAGAATGGGTAATAACGAAGGAACCTAGAGAAGTAAGAGCAACTAGGACTATAAAGGCGAGATAATAATTATTGAATTTAAGAAGAAATTATGGTGTTATCAGTCAATATTAATGGGCTGAATTCACCAATAAAAACGAAGACGACTTTCTCTAAATTACTAAACTAACATTGGATATAATAGCACTCCAAGAAGTGCACATTAAGAGACAACAATATAAATCATTGGAATTTTCTAAATTGCGTAAACTATTTTATTCATTATCACAGCAAAAAAAAAAGAGGGTTGGTACTTCATGTGAAAGAAACAATAAATGGGAACCAAATAGACCACAACCCAATAACAATTAGTTGGAAGGGAGAAAGAAAGAGAACAAGGTGGACATTTTGCCGTGAAGTCTTGTGCGAGATCCCAAGCAAGCATTTTTCAATGTAAGAACTAAAAAGCTTACAGCCCTGATGCAGCAGGGCAGCTGCAGGAATTTATTGTCTGTCTGTCTGTCTGTCTATCTGTCTGTCTGTCTGTCGATCATCTATCATCTATCTATCTATGAATCTATGAATCTATGAATCTATCTATCTATCTATCTATCTATCTATCTATCTATCTATCTATCTATCTATCTATCTATCTATCTATCTATCCATCTTTCTATCTATTTATTTTGTCAAGAACGTAATTGAATTGAAGTAGGGGTGTTGCCCGATCAGTAAATACATCTCTGACTTCTGACTTATCAGTCTTAGAGCGAGTATATGAAAGCCAAGAAGAACCAATAGCAGGAGGAAGATACCCAAAACAAACAGAGGATGAAAAGGAGAAAAAAGAAAGTCTAGAGCGAGAATGGGTAATAACGAAGGAACCTAGAGAAGTAATAGCAACTAGGACTATAAAGGCGAGAGAATAATAATTGAATTCAAGAAGAAATAAAGGTGTTATCAGTCAATATTAATGGGCTGAATTCACCAATAAAAACAAAGAAGACTTTTTCTAAATTTCTGAAACTAAGATTGGATATAATAGCACTCCAAGAAGTGCACATTGAAGACAACAATATAAATCATGGGAATTTTCTAAATTGGATAAACTATTTTATTCATTATCACAGCAAAAAAATGAGGGGTGGAACTTTATGTGAAAGAAACAATAAATTGGGAACAAATTTTTAATTTTTAATACAAATATTTGTATCTTGGCAGACTTCAACACAATTGTTAATAAGGAACTGGACTAAAGAAGCAGTAAAATTAATTAAAAAAATAGAAGGACGTTTCCAGAAGGTCTCCTTAAAATGATAGAAGAATTATCTATTCTGGTTACATGGAGAGAAATGAATCTGGGGAAAAAACAATATACATTCTATTCCAATATTCATAAATCATGGTCCAGAATAGATATGATTTGGATGAATTCAAATTATGTGGAAATGTACAAGAGATTGAAATTGAACCAAATTTATGGGCAGACCACAATCCAATAATAATTAGTTGGAAGGTGGGGAAAGGAAGAAAACTTTTTGGCGTGAAGTCTTGTGCGAGATTCCAAGCAAGCATTTTTGAATGTAAGAACTAAGGTTACCGTCATGAAGCAGCAGGCCACCTGCAGGAATTTATTATCTGTCTGTCTGTCTGTCTGTCTGTCTGTCTGTCTGTCTGTCTGTCTGTCTGTCTGTCTGTCCGTCTATCTATCTTTCTTTTTATTTATTTTGTCAAGAACATATTTTTATTGAAGTAGGGGCATCGCCCAATCAGTAAATACATCTCTGACTTCTGACTTATCAGTCTTAGACCGAGTATATGAAAGCCAAGAAGAACCAATAGCAGGAGGAAGATACCCAAAACAAACAGAGGATGAAAAGAAGAAAAAAGAAAGTCTAGAGCGAGAATGGGTAATAACGAAGGAACCTAGAGAAGTAAGAGCAACTAGGACTATAAAGGCGAGATAATAATTATTGAATTTAAGAAGAAATTATGGTGTTATCAGTCAATATTAATGGGCTGAATTCACCAATAAAAACGAAGACGACTTTCTCTAAATTACTAAACTAACATTGGATATAATAGCACTCCAAGAAGTGCACATTAAGAGACAACAATATAAATCATTGGAATTTTCTAAATTGCGTAAACTATTTTATTCATTATCACAGCAAAAAAAAAAGAGGGTTGGTACTTCATGTGAAAGAAACAATAAATGGGAACCAAATAGACCACAACCCAATAACAATTAGTTGGAAGGGAGAAAGAAAGAGAACAAGGTGGACATTTTGCCGTGAAGTCTTGTGCGAGATCCCAAGCAAGCATTTTTCAATGTAAGAACTAAAAAGCTTACAGCCCTGATGCAGCAGGGCAGCTGCAGGAATTTATTGTCTGTCTTTCTGTCTGTCTATTTGTCTGTCTGTCTGTCGATCATCTATCATCTATCTATCTATGAATCTATGAATCTATGAATCTATCTATCTATCTATCTATCTATCTATCTATCTATCTATCTATCTATCTATCTATCTATCTATCCATCTTTCTATCTATTTATTTTGTCAAGAACGTAATTGAATTGAAGTAGGGGTGTTGCTCGATCAGTAAATACATCTCTGACTTCTGACTTATCAGTCTTAGAGCGAGTATATGAAAGCCAAGAAGAACCAATAGCAGGAGGAAGATACCCAAAACAAACAGAGGATGAAAAGAAGAAAAAAGAAAGTTTTGAGCGATTATGGGTAATAACGAAGGAACCTAGAGAAGTAATAGCAACTAGGACTATAAAGGCGAGAGAATAATAATTGAATTCAAGAAGAAATAAAGGTGTTATCAGTCAATATTAATGGGCTGAATTCACCAATAAAAACAAAGAAGACTTTTTCTAAATTTCTGAAACTAAGATTGGATATAATAGCACTCCAAGAAGTGCACATTGAAGACAACAATATAAATCATGGGAATTTTCTAAATTGGATAAACTATTTTATTCATTATCACAGCAAAAAAATGAGGGGTGGAACTTTATGTGAAAGAAACAATAAATTGGGAACAAATTTTTAATTTTTAATACAAATATTTGTATCTTGGCAGACTTCAACACAATTGTTAATAAGGAACTGGACTAAAGAAGCAGTAAAATTAATTAAAAAAATAGAAGGACGTTTCCAGAAGGTCTCCTTAAAATGATAGAAGAATTATCTATTCTGGTTACATGGAGAGAAATGAATCTGGGGAAAAAACAATATACATTCTATTCCAATATTCATAAATCATGGTCCAGAATAGATATGATTTGGATGAATTCAAATTATGTGGAAATGTACAAGAGATTGAAATTGAACCAAATTTATGGGCAGACCACAATCCAATAATAATTAGTTGGAAGGTGGGGAAAGGAAGAAAACTTTTTGGCGTGAAGTCTTGTGCGAGATTCCAAGCAAGCATTTTTGAATGTAAGAACTAAGGTTACCGTCAGGAAGCAGCAGGCCACCTGCAGGAATTTATTATCTGTCTGTCTGTCTGTCTGTCTGTCTGTCTGTCTGTCTGTCTGTCTGTCTGTCTGTCTGTCTATCTATCTATCTATCTATCTATCTATCTATCTACCTATCTATCATCCGTCTATCTATCTTTCTTTTTATTTATTTTGTCAAGAACATATTTTTATTGAAGTAGGGGCATCGCCCAATCAGTAAATACATCTCTGACTTCTGACTTATCAGTCTTAGACCGAGTATATGAAAGCCAAGAAGAACCAATAGCAGGAGGAAGATACCCAAAACAAACAGAGGATGAAAAGAAGAAAAAAGAAAGTCTAGAGCGAGAATGGGTAATAACGAAGGAACCTAGAGAAGTAAGAGCAACTAGGACTATAAAGGCGAGATAATAATTATTGAATTTAAGAAGAAATTATGGTGTTATCAGTCAATATTAATGGGCTGAATTCACCAATAAAAACGAAGACGACTTTCTCTAAATTACTAAACTAACATTGGATATAATAGCACTCCAAGAAGTGCACATTAAGAGACAACAATATAAATCATTGGAATTTTCTAAATTGCGTAAACTATTTTATTCATTATCACAGCAAAAAAAAAAGAGGGTTGGTACTTCATGTGAAAGAAACAATAAATGGGAACCAAATAGACCACAACCCAATAACAATTAGTTGGAAGGGAGAAAGAAAGAGAACAAGGTGGACATTTTGCCGTGAAGTCTTGTGCGAGATCCCAAGCAAGCATTTTTCAATGTAAGAACTAAAAAGCTTACAGCCCTGATGCAGCAGGGCAGCTGCAGGAATTTATTGTCTGTCTGTCTGTCTGTCTATCTGTCTGTCTGTCTGTCGATCATCTATCATCTATCTATCTATGAATCTATGAATCTATGAATCTATCTATCTATCTATCTATCTATCTATCTATCTATCTATCTATCTATCTATCTATCTATCCATCTTTCTATCTATTTATTTTGTCAAGAACGTAATTGAATTGAAGTAGGGGTGTTGCCCGATCAGTAAATACATCTCTGACTTCTGACTTATCAGTCTGAGAGCGAGTATATGAAAGCCAAGAAGGACCAATAGCAGGAGGAAGATACCCAAAACAAACAGAGGATGAAAAGAAGAAAAAAGAAAGTCTAGAGCGAGAATGGGTAATAACGAAGGAACCTAGAGAAGTAAGAGCAACTAGGACTATAAAGGCGAGATAATAATTATTGAATTTAAGAAGAAATTATGGTGTTATCAGTCAATATTAATGGGCTGAATTCACCAATAAAAACGAAGACGACTTTCTCTAAATTACTAAACTAACATTGGATATAATAGCACTCCAAGAAGTGCACATTAAGAGACAACAATATAAATCATTGGAATTTTCTAAATTGCGTAAACTATTTTATTCATTATCACAGCAAAAAAAAAAGAGGGTTGGTACTTCATGTGAAAGAAACAATAAATGGGAACCAAATAGACCACAACCCAATAACAATTAGTTGGAAGGGAGAAAGAAAGAGAACAAGGTGGACATTTTGCCGTGAAGTCTTGTGCGAGATCCCAAGCAAGCATTTTTCAATGTAAGAACTAAAAAGCTTACAGCCCTGATGCAGCAGGGCAGCTGCAGGAATTTATTGTCTGTCTGTCTGTCTGTCTATCTGTCTGTCTGTCTGTCGATCATCTATCATCTATCTATCTATGAATCTATGAATCTATGAATCTATCTATCTATCTATCTATCTATCTATCTATCTATCTATCTATCTATCTATCTATCCATCTTTCTATCTATTTATTTTGTCAAGAACGTAATTGAATTGAAGTAGGGGTGTTGCCCGATCAGTAAATACATCTCTGACTTCTGACTTATCAGTCTTAGAGCGAGTATATGAAAGCCAAGAAGAACCAATAGCAGGAGGAAGATACCCAAAACAAACAGAGGATGAAAAGAAGAAAAAAGAAAGTTTTGAGCGATTATGGGTAATAACGAAGGAACCTAGAGAAGTAATAGCAACTAGGACTATAAAGGCGAGAGAATAATAATTGAATTCAAGAAGAAATAAAGGTGTTATCAGTCAATATTAATGGGCTGAATTCACCAATAAAAACAAAGAAGACTTTTTCTAAATTTCTGAAACTAAGATTGGATATAATAGCACTCCAAGAAGTGCACATTGAAGACAACAATATAAATCATGGGAATTTTCTAAATTGGATAAACTATTTTATTCATTATCACAGCAAAAAAATGAGGGGTGGAACTTTATGTGAAAGAAACAATAAATTGGGAACAAATTTTTAATTTTTAATACAAATATTTGTATCTTGGCAGACTTCAACACAATTGTTAATAAGGAACTGGACTAAAGAAGCAGTAAAATTAATTAAAAAAATAGAAGGACGTTTCCAGAAGGTCTCCTTAAAATGATAGAAGAATTATCTATTCTGGTTACATGGAGAGAAATGAATCTGGGGAAAAAACAATATACATTCTATTCCAATATTCATAAATCATGGTCCAGAATAGATATGATTTGGATGAATTCGGAATTATGTGGAAATGTACAAGAGATTGAAATTGAACCAAATTTATGGGCAGACCACAATCCAATAATAATTAGTTGGAAGGTGGGGAAAGGAAGAAAACTTTTTGGCGTGAAGTCTTGTGCGAGATTCCAAGCAAGCATTTTTGAATGTAAGAACTAAGGTTACCGTCATGAAGCAGCAGGCCACCTGCAGGAATTTATTATCTGTCTGTCTGTCTGTCTGTCTGTCTGTCTGTCTGTCTGTCTGTCTGTCTGTCTGTCTGTCTGTCTGTCTGTCTGTCTGTCTGTCTGTCTATCTATCTATCTATCTATCTATCTATCTACCTATCTATCATCCGTCTATCTATCTTTCTTTTTATTTATTTTGTCAAGAACATATTTTTATTGAAGTAGGGGCATCGCCCAATCAGTAAATACATCTCTGACTTCTGACTTATCAGTCTTAGACCGAGTATATGAAAGCCAAGAAGAACCAATAGCAGGAGGAAGATACCCAAAACAAACAGAGGATGAAAAGAAGAAAAAAGAAAGTCTAGAGCGAGAATGGGTAATAACGAAGGAACCTAGAGAAGTAAGAGCAACTAGGACTATAAAGGCGAGATAATAATTATTGAATTTAAGAAGAAATTATGGTGTTATCAGTCAATATTAATGGGCTGAATTCACCAATAAAAACGAAGACGACTTTCTCTAAATTACTAAACTAACATTGGATATAATAGCACTCCAAGAAGTGCACATTAAAAGACAACAATATAAATCATTGGAATTTTCTAAATTGCGTAAACTATTTTATTCATTATCACAGCAAAAAAAAAAGAGGGTTGGTACTTCATGTGAAAGAAACAATAAATGGGAACCAAATAGACCACAACCCAATAACAATTAGTTGGAAGGGAGAAAGAAAGAGAACAAGGTGGACATTTTGCCGTGAAGTCTTGTGCGAGATCCCAAGCAAGCATTTTTCAATGTAAGAACTAAAAAGCTTACAGCCCTGATGCAGCAGGGCAGCTGCAGGAATTTATTGTCTGTCTGTCTGTCTGTCTATCTGTCTGTCTGTCTGTCGATCATCTATCATCTATCTATCTATGAATCTATGAATCTATGAATCTATCTATCTATCTATCTATCTATCTATCTATCTATCTATCTATCTATCTATCTATCTATCTATCTATCTATCCATCTTTCTATCTATTTATTTTGTCAAGAACGTAATTGAATTGAAGTAGGGGTGTTGCCCGATCAGTAAATACATCTCTGACTTCTGACTTATCAGTCTTAGAGCGAGTATATGAAAGCCAAGAAGAACCAATAGCAGGAGGAAGATACCCAAAACAAACAGAGGATGAAAAGAAGAAAAAAGAAAGTTTTGAGCGATTATGGGTAATAACGAAGGAACCTAGAGAAGTAATAGCAACTAGGACTATAAAGGCGAGAGAATAATAATTGAATTCAAGAAGAAATAAAGGTGTTATCAGTCAATATTAATGGGCTGAATTCACCAATAAAAACAAAGAAGACTTTTTCTAAATTTCTGAAACTAAGATTGGATATAATAGCACTCCAAGAAGTGCACATTGAAGACAACAATATAAATCATGGGAATTTTCTAAATTGGATAAACTATTTTATTCATTATCACAGCAAAAAAATGAGGGGTGGAACTTTATGTGAAAGAAACAATAAATTGGGAACAAATTTTTAATTTTTAATACAAATATTTGTATCTTGGCAGACTTCAACACAATTGTTAATAAGGAACTGGACTAAAGAAGCAGTAAAATTAATTAAAAAAATAGAAGGACGTTTCCAGAAGGTCTCCTTAAAATGATAGAAGAATTATCTATTCTGGTTACATGGAGAGAAATGAATCTGGGGAAAAAACAATATACATTCTATTCCAATATTCATAAATCATGGTCCAGAATAGATATGATTTGGATGAATTCGGAATTATGTGGAAATGTACAAGAGATTGAAATTGAACCAAATTTATGGGCAGACCACAATCCAATAATAATTAGTTGGAAGGTGGGGAAAGGAAGAAAACTTTTTGGCGTGAAGTCTTGTGCGAGATTCCAAGCAAGCATTTTTGAATGTAAGAACTAAGGTTACCGTCATGAAGCAGCAGGCCACCTGCAGGAATTTATTATCTGTCTGTCTGTCTGTCTGTCTGTCTGTCTGTCTGTCTGTCTGTCTGTCTGTCTGTCTGTCTGTCTGTCTGTCTGTCTGTCTGTCTGTCTGTCTGTCTGTCTCTATCTATCTATCTATCTATCTATCTATCTATCTATCTATCTATCTATCTATCTATCTATCTATCTATCTATCATCCGTCTATCTATCTTTCTTTTTATTTATTTTGTCAAGAACATATTTTTATTGAAGTAGGGGCATCGCCCGATCAGTAAATACATCTCTGACTTCTGACTTATCAGTCTTAGAGCGAGTATATGAAAGCCAAGAAGAACCAATAGTAGGAGGAAGATACCCAAAACAAACAGAGGATGAAAAGGAGAAAAAAGAAAGTCTAGAGCGAGAATGGGTAATAACGAAGGAACCTAGAGAAGTAATAGCAACTAGGACTATAAAGGCGAGATAATAATTATTGAATTTAAGAAGAAATAATGGTGTTATCAGTCAATATTAATGGGCTGAATTCACCAATAAAAACGAAGACGACTTTCTCTAAATTACTGAAACTAACATTGGATATAATAGCACTCTAAGAAGTGCAGATTAAGTGTCACACAGTGATTTTATGTTGCCTGTTACATGTATATGCAGGGAGATGCATCCCTATCAAATATAATGGTTTATTCCTGAGCACATGATTAATATGTTCCTAGTACGCATGTGTACATTCCTTTCTTTTTTTTTGTTCTCTGCTTCTGACGAAGCAACACCTATGTTTATAGCCAGAATGTGATTAACTATTTTTGTTAAGAAATAAATATCTTATACATTAGAATTATAATGCGATTTATTTTGACAATGTCAGAGTTCCAGTAAAAGATTCATTTCGCCTCTGATAAGAGTAATTCTTATCCCAACATGATAGCAGACGATTGGTTCCTGGATCTTAATTAATTCTGACAGATTTATTGCGTTTAGCCTAGTAAGAGAAAGATAAGAATGTCTTCTCCGGAGAAAGAATTTTACCCCTCCTCGGCCAGCCGGGTGAAGAAACAAAAAGATCTCAAGAGGCACCCTATTTGCCAGCACCTTCTTCGCTTCTAATAACTGCACCGAGAAAGACTGACATCGCATCTCTGCAAACCTCTCCGATGCCGTCTCCCACACATTCAATTACAGCGGAAGAGGCCCTCCAACAAGAAAAAGATTTTGAAAGGTCAGTCAAAGTCAAAGACACACATTTTTTCCCGGGGGCAAGTTCAACTCAAATGGGGGCCATTCCAAAGATTACTCATTATGAGCCAATTCCGACTCAATTGCTTGAAAGTTTTTCTGAGGGAGTTCCCTCAACCAACGTATCTATCACAGAAAAATATATTGATAAACGCCATAAAGACCTTCTTGCTAGTAAAGACAGAGAAATTGAATACTTAAGAAAGCAGTTACTAGAAAGCCAACGCCCATATGAAAAACAAGATGTCTGCCAGATTTCTCATATTTCAAAACCCATTACTGGGCCTTCTCTTCCGGTCTCTCCAACATTAGAGTCCCACCCCAAAATGGGTGTTACCTTTCATAAGCCGGAAAGGACATATGACTATACGTCAATAGGGGCTGGCTCTGATCAAAGATTTTATGAACAAAGAGACTTTCCCAAAAGTAATGTTACAGTGCCATCTGGTGGACAAAATAATATAACAGAAACCATGTTTGAAATCTTACTAAAATGATTAGATCTTCTGATGTCAGGCACAAGAGAACCTTTGTCACCTATGCCACCTGAAAGTTTTGGATCGCAGATTGCTCCACCTACACCTTTAGTTCAACAATCTTTTCAGCCTGCCCAAATAATACAGGCACAAAGTGCACCACCCATTCCTATGGCTGCACAAATTATGCTGCAGGCTCAAGCTGCTTCGCAGGCAGGAATTGCTACAGCCCCTGCTATTCCAACTACACAACAGCAACCCCAAATGGGACAATCGTTTATTCCAATGCAAGCTCCTACATCTACCCCAACTGTGGCCCAGTTAGTGCCAATTTCTCCACTACCTACTCCTATGCAGCCAGCTCCTACTCCAGCACCAGGGGCCCAACCTGTGCCTGCTCCAAGGCCATCACCAGCTGTGGCAGCCCAATTTTTGCCTGCTCCAGGGCCACCACCAGCTGTGGCAGCCCAATTTTTGCCTGCTCCAGGGCCACCACCAGCTGTGGCAGCCCAATTTTTGCCTGCTCCAGCCCTACTACCTATTGCTGCCCCTCAGCAACAGCCAGTCCAGGCACCTCCCGCAGCCCCAATTTTGCAACCAGCTCCAGCTGGTGCACTAGCTGTACAACAGCCAGCCCAGGCACCACCACCTGCTCCAATGCAGGCTCCTTTGCCGCCGCCTCTTCAACCCCAAGTGGGTCCACAGGCAATTCCTCAGGCCTCACCTGCGCAGGCCCCATTAGGCGCCCCGCCTTTACAGCCAATTCAAGCAGTTGCTCCACCTTACCAGGAACCAGTTGCCCTATTAACTGGACACTCAAAGTTAAAGCCATCTGGACATAACTATAAAGCCTGGGTCAGTGAAATGACTATTTTGCTTCGTCGTGAAGGCACGCACGACATGGTATTTAATCCACCTCAGCAACCTTGGCCAAACGATGTCAGATTATTAGATATAGAGGCTTCCACTAGCATACTGATGTCTATGGAAATCGAAATGCAACAAACGTTTGTCCCAAATGCTACCGCCCAAGAAATATGGACTCAATTAGAACGTTGTTTCCGGCCAATTTCAGCTGAATCTACTAATCTGCTTTTGTCACAATTTCATGGAACTAGAATTAAACCTACAAACAGCATTGGGGCACATTTATCAAAGATGAAACGCATGAGGAAAGACCTTGCAGAACGTGGCTATCCAATGGACGACAATCAAATGGTCAGTATTATTACCAATTCCTTAAATTACACATGGCGAGAGGCCATCACACAAATCAATCATGTACCTTTTGCTCAAAGAACTGTGGACAATGTTTGTAGAATTTTAACAGAATATGAAGATATTGCACTTGCAGCCCCACACTTGCAACGCCCCCTAGCTGCACCACGTCTTCCACTTAGAAGACTTCCAGAGAGGGAATACACTCCAAGATTGCTACGTTGCCAATATTGTGATCGTGTAGGTCACACAAGCAGAGATTGCATCCAATTGCAACGCACTCAATATCCTGTCCAGCCCAGAGGAACAGATTTCAGGGATCAGTACCAACCCAGAAGCACAACCTACAGGAGAAGTGCATCCCAGCTCAGAGGAACAGTCTCCAGAGGCAGCAGAAGCAGAGGTGGCAGCCAACGTCGCCCAGGTCCAAGGCGCGACCCATTTGGCCCATATGCCACTCTTGCCATCACACAAGCTGTCCAACCCTGTCAGCAATATGATAGACATTTATTGTGGACTTTGGACTCAGGTGCCTCAATTAGCATTACTTACCAAAAGCACCTTTTCAAAGAAATGCATGCACCAGAACCAGAACTTCGTGAACTTTATACATTCACTGAACGTCCTTGCAAAGTCGAAGGAAAAGTGACTGTCTACATTGAAGAGTTAGATACACTGGTTCCAGATGTTTATTATGTTCCTGCTGCAGCTTTTAATTTGCTTAGTTATACCCATTTAATCAATATTTTAGATTTTCAGATTCATCATTTTAAGAATGCAAGCTACATTGTTAAGAATAGTATGATTGTTGCAGACACAATTGTGATTGCTGGAGTCTTCTACTTAAGGCCAAAACCTGAGCCTCAAAAACAAGCAAGTATAAAACCTTCCATTAATGGCAATACAGGCCCAGAGAGAGCTGTCCAAGAGAGAGATCCTGTGATTGCCTCACTGACTCCTAAAAGCAAACCTAAGATTCCTAATTCAAATGTTAACTTTGTTAATTCTCTTACAGGCAGACCCTTACATTACAACTGTATACATAAATGGCACAGGAGAATGGGGCATGCCAGTTTTGACGTCCTTAAGCGGATGCCATTGTTTGCCCAAGGTTTGAATTTCAAAGGATGTAAGGTACATTTGGATTGTGCTGTTTGCAAAAAGGCAAAATCAAAGGCAGCAGCCATTCCAAGACATGCTATACGTAAGTCAACACGCATTTTTGATTTGGTTCATACTGATATTGTGGGTCCTTATGGCCCAACTATTGACGGTAAAAAGTATTTCTTAACTATTGTTGATAATCATTCTAGATATGGTTATGTCTTTCCTATGAGAGAGAAATCTGAAACGTTTCAGATATTTAAAGATTTTGCAGTACACGCTTTCAATCAGCATGGGGTGAAGATCCGCAGAATCCAGAGTGATCGTGGTTCCGAGTTCATGTCACAACGTTTCCAGGACTGGATGCGCAGAAATGGTATCATTCACCAAACATCCGCCTCTGCAACTCCAGCTCAGAACGGAGTAGCAGAACGACGGCAAGGGGTTCTCCAAACCATGATATGCTGCCTCCTAGAAGATGCTAATCTGAAACATTCATTTTGGGGCGAAGCACTTAAGTATGCAAACTACCTTGTTAATCGCACTTGGGGTAGTGTGATTGACCAAACACCTTTCTACATGCTGCATGGCTACCAGCCAGATCTTTCTAATTTACACATTTTTGGTTCATATGGTGAACATTCCATTAGCGCTAAGAAGAAAAGGTGGCCAAATTGCTAAAAGACTGAGATATATGGGCATTGATGACAATTCGAAATGGGGAAAATTCATTGACTCTAACAATATGATTACAATTTCTAATTCTGCTAACTTTGAAGAAGATTCAGATTGGTCCAAAATACATTCTAATGATCCTGGAGTTTATTTTCCCAGAGATGATACATCCAACATTCCATCTTCACCTGCTGCGGACGCTCATGCTAGCGACAACGATGGAGATGAGGAAGATGAGGAAGATTGGACAACCGCTCCAAGACATTCCAAGAGAACTACAAAGGGTATTCTTCCAAAGAAATACACATTGCAATGCACAAACAGACCACCACCATTGGTCTGTAACGTTACACTTCCACCAGAGACTTATGCTCAAATCAAATATCTTCCACAAGATGAACAAGATAAATGGCATACCACCATGCAAGTTGAGATGGACAGTCTCCAGAATCTTAAAGTATTTACACCTGCAGCACCTCCTCAAAACAAGAAAGTCATTGGCACACGATGGGTGTACAAAATCAAACAAAAACCAGATGGTGAACTATTATACAAAGCACGACTAGTAGCACAAGGTTTCGCACAAAGTTATCCTGATGATTACACAAACACTTACTCACCTACAGTGCGGACTGAAAGTGTGAAAATAGCCTTAACTACAGCTTCCATTCTTGGACTTGAAGTTTTCCAATTTGATGTTGAAACTGCCTATCTACATGCAGACCTAGATGAAGAAATCTACGTGAAGTGCGCCCCCAGATTTCGTGACGACCTCCGTGGCCGAGAAGGGGACACGTGGATTCTCAGCAAAAGTCTTTATGGTCTGAAACAATCAGGTTTGATGTGGTATAACTGTCTCAAAGACAAACTAAATTCAATGGGCTTTATTAAGTCCGAAACTGATGAATGCATGTTCACAAAAAGGTTTAGGGATGCATATGAAATTGTTCTTGTTTATGTAGATGATATTGTTTACATTGGTCCTAACAAACAAATGAGTGAAATTTTTGTTTCAGGTCTGAAGAGATTCTTCACATTGAAGTCACTAGGTCACATCAATGATTATTTAGGTGTACAGATTGAAAAGACACAGAAAGGGTTTAGCCTCTCACAACAAGCTAAGATAGAACAACTCCTACACTATTGCAACATGCAAGATGCTACACCGACACACATTCCTATGCAAACAGATTTTTGTAATTTGAAAGATGAACAAAGTCCTGAGTTCAAGGATCAAACACTTTATCGCTCAGTAATTGGTTCACTACTATACATTAGTGGTTGGACTAGACCAGACATAGCACTTAGTGTCAATTTGTTGTCACGACATGTAGGCAAAGCCACAGAATTCCACTGGTCATGCATTAAGAAGTTACTGAGATACCTAAAATACACTCAACACATGAAATTAAAGCTAGAACCTACACATTCTGATTTTGCTGACTTGTATTGTTATGCAGATGCTGACTGGGCAAGCGATAAGGAATCAAGAAAAAGCACATCAGGTTTCATAATGTACCTAAATGGATGTCCCGTTCATTGGAACGTGAGAAAACAGAGTTTTGTTTCCTGTTCTTCCACGGAGGCGGAATATGCGTGTATTTCTGACGCTAGTAATCAGTTAACGTGGTTCTATTCTTTAATTACAGATATCTGGACCAAACCGAAGAAGCCAATCACCATGATGGAGGATAATCAATCAGTTGTTTACATTTCAGAAACACGTTTCACAGGTTCTAGGTCCAGACACATTGACATTCGTTATAAAAATGTTAGAGATTTAGTAAGACAAGGTTTCATTAAGTTAGAATATGTGCCAACAGAATATCAGATAGCTGACATCCTGAACAAGCCGTTACCAGCAGCAAGACATGAATCTTTAACATATCTAATGTGTGTAGAGTGATATAAGCATATCCATCCAACAGACAAAGAAGGGGTGTCATGCAGTGATTTTATGTTGCCTGTTACATGTATATGCAGGGAGATGCATCCCTATCAAATATAATGGTTTATTCCTGAGCACGTGATTAATATGTTCCTAGTACACATGTGTACATTCCTTTCTTTTTTTTTGTTCTCTGCTTCTGACAAAGCAACACCTATGTTTATAGCCAGAATGTGATTAACTATTTATGTTAAGAAATAAATATCTTATACATTAGAATTATAATGCGATTTATTTTGACAATGTCAGAGTTCCAGGAAAAGATTCGTTTCGCCTCTGATAAGAGTAATTCTTATCCCAACATTAAGAGACAACAATATAAATCATTGGAATTTTCTAAATTGCGTAAACTATTTTATTCATTATCACAGCAAAAAAAAAAAAGAGGGTTGGTACTTTATGTGAAAGAAACAATAAATGGGAACCAAATTTATGGGCAGACCACAACCCAATAATAATTAGTTGGAAGGGAGAAAGGAAGAGAACAAGGTGGACATTTTGCCGTGAAGTCTTGTGCGAGATCCCAAGCAAGCATTTTTCAATGTAAGAACTAAAAAGCTTACAGCCCTCGTGCAGCAGGGCAGCTGCAGGAATTTATTGTCTGTCTGTCTGTCTATCTGTCTGTCTGTCTGTCGATCATCTATCTATCATCTATCTATCTATGAATCTATGTATCTATCTATCTATGAATCTATCTATCTATCTATCTATCTATCTATCTATCTATCTATCTATCTATCTATCTATCTATCTATCTATCTATCTGTCTATCTATTTATTTTGTCAAGAACGTAATTGAATTGAAGTAGGGGTGTTGCCCGATCAGTAAATACATCTCTGACTTCTGACTTATCAGTCTGAGAGCGAGTATATGAAAGCCAAGAAGGACCAATAGCAGGAGGAAGATACCCAAAACAAACAGAGGATGAAAAGGAGAAAAAAGAAAGTCCAGAGCGAGAATGGGTAATAACGAAGGAACCTAAAGAAGTAAGAGCAACTAGAACTATAAAGGCTAGATATAAATAATTGAATTCAAGAAGAAATAAAGGTGTTATCAGTCAATATTAATGGGCTAGATTCACCAATAAAAACGAAGAAGACTTTCTCTAAATTACTGAAACTAATTTAGATATAATAGCACTCCAAGAAGTGCACATTAAGAGACAACAATATAAATCATTGTAATTTTCTAAATTGCGTAAACTATTTTATTCATTATCACAGCAAAAAAAAGAGGGGTGGTACTTTATGTGAAAGAAACAGTAAATGCGAAACAAATTTTTAATGACAAAGAAGAAAGAATTTTGATGTTGGAGGTGACTCTGAATCAAAAGCGGACTCTTATAGTTGTTACTTATGCACCAAATATTGGACAAGAGAATTTTTATCAGCAACTTCATAAAAAGATTCTAGAAATAAAATACAAAAATATTTGTATCTTGGGAGACGTCAACAGAATTTTTAATATGGAACTGGACTACAGAAGCAGTAAAATTAATTAAAAAAATAGAAGGACATTACCAGAAGGTCTCCTTAAAATGATAGAAGAATTATCTATTCTGGTTACATGGAGAGAAATGAATCTGGGGAAAAAACAATATACATTCTATTCCAATATTCATAAATCATGGTCCAGAATAGATATGATTTGGATGAATTCAGAATTATGTGGAAATGAACAAGAGATTGAAATTGAACCAAATTTATGGGCAGACCACAATCCAATAATAATTAGTTTACCGTATTTTTCAGAGTATAAGATGCACTGGAGTATAAGACGCACCTTACTTTTGGGGGAGGAAAACAAGGAAAAAAGTCCTCTGCCTCCAAGCAATTTGCCAAACAGCAAACAGCAAACAGTACAGATAATATACACTGTTTGCTGTGTATTTCTGTGCATGTGTGCTTGACCCATAGAAATAGCAAAGAATTGGAGAAATGTACATTATGCCAGAAAGTTTTCTTAAATGTAGTCACACTAACTCCTCCCAATTATTTAAATTTTTTTAAATTAAATTATTATTTTTTAAATTAAATAGATCTACTCCAAGGTAAGTCAGGATTTAACTCTAATACTAAACAGGACACTGTTACATTTCATACTATACTTGTACAGAGCTGTTAAAATTAATTAAAATTTCTGGAAGTATACATTATTCTCTATTATTTAAAAGAAGATACAATAGCACTGGGCCTCTTCAGAGTAAGCATTTATTTTAAAAAGCTTCTTCATTTTGTTAATTGTCTAGAACAATAATAAAGCAGTCTTTAAAAAATAAGTCTAATAATTTGAACACTCTACAAACTTTTAACAAAATAACATATTAACAGAATCTGCCTCTACCTAGGATAGAACTCACAACCTCCTGATTGTGAGGCAAGAGCTCTATCACTGAGCCACAGAAGCTCTAGCTTGCCTTCTTGCAATTTTAGTAGTATAATATTACCAGCAGTTTATCTCCGAGCAATATGTCTCATCACAGCCACCGTAGTTTCAGTTTCATTTTACCACGTGGCTTGCAACCCTCCGTCAGCTGTAGGTCGGGAGGCAGTTTATCTCTTCTTGTGCTCTTCTTGTGCTTTGCCCAGTTTGCTGCAAAGAGGTAAATTTCTGGAAGGCAGAGGCCAAAGGGTGGGGGTGCATGGGTGGGGCTGCATTCGGTGTATAAGACGCACCCAGGTTTTCACCCTCTTTTTGAGGGTAAAAAGGTGCGTCTTATACTCCGAAAAATACGGTAGGTGTGAAGTCTTGTGCGAGATTCCAAGCAAGCATTTTTCAATGTAAGAACTAAAAGGCTTACAGCCCTGATGCAGCAGGGCAGCTGCAGGAATTTATTATCTATCTGTTTGTCTTTCTTTCTTTCTTTCTGTCTATCTATCTATATCTATCATCTATCTATCTATCTAACTTTCTATTTATTTATTTTGTCAAGAACATATTTGAATTGAAGTAGGGGCGTCGCCCGATCAGTAAATACATTTCTGACTTCTGACTTATCAGTCTTAGAGCGAGTATATGAAAGCCAAGAAGAACCAATAGCAGGAGGAAGATACCCAAAACAAACACAGGATGAAAAGAATAAAATGGAAAGTCTAGAGCGAGAATGGGTAATAACGAAGGAACCTAGAGAAGTAAGAGCAACTAGGACTATAAAGGCTAGATATCAATAATTGAATTCAAGAAGAAATTATAGTGTTATCAGTCACCAATAGAAACGAAGACTTTCTCTAAATTACTGAAACTAACATTGGATATAATAGCACTCCAAGAAGTGCACATTGAGAGACAACAATATAAATTATTGGAATTTTCTAAATTGGGTAAACTATTTTATTCATTATCACAGCAAAAAAAAAGAGGGGTGGTACTTTATGTGAAAGAAGCAATAAAAGAGAAACAAATTTTTAATGACAAAGACGGGAGAATTTTGATGTTGGAGGTGACTCTGAATCAAAAGCGGACTCTGCTATAAGTTTTTACTTATGCATCAAATACTGGACAAGAGAAGTTTTATCAACATCTTTGAAAAAAGATTCTAGAAATAAAATACGAAAATATTTTTTTCTTGGGAGACATCAACACAATTGTTAATAAGGAACTGGACTACAGAAATAGCAAAATTAATTAAAAAAAATAGAAGGACGTTGCCAGAAACTCTGATTAAAATGATAGAAGAATTATAACAATATACATTCTATTCCAATATTCATAAATCATGGTCCAGAATAGATATGATTTGGATTAATTTGGAATTATGTGGAAATGTACAAGAGATTGAAATTGAACCAAATTTATGGGAAGACCACAACCCAATAAAATTAGTTGTAACTGAGAAAGGAAGAGAACAAGGTGGACTTTTAGGCGTGAAGTCTTGTGCAAGATCCCAAGCAAGCATTTTGTCATGTAAGAAATAAAAAGCTTACAGTCCTGATGAAGCAGGAATTGAAGAAGGGGCATCGCCCAGTCAGTAAATACATCTCCGACTTCTGACTTATCAGTCAGGGTTTGAGATGGAATGAGGTGGCCCTGATGGACCAATTTCAAGAGGGGTTGTCCTCTCAGATTCTGGATGACTGGTGCATGCTGGCTGAGGATGTGCAAATTGACCAGACCTGAAATTAGTATCATTCAGCCAAGGCTTGGAAAAATTGCCCCCAGAAAGAAGAGAAAGGTGACCAAGGCACAAACCCAGCCAGTGAGCTCCAGTCCCTGCTTCAAGTACTTCAAAGCAGGCCACTGAGCTGCAGAATGCTGCATCAACCACTCTGCAAAGAGAGCAGACCACAGCCAAGGGGGAAAGCACATGAAGCTTTCACCTCGTATGACAGAAACAGCGCTGAAAGGGGTGGAGCTCATAGAGGATGTCCACTAACCCAAGAGAGAGAAGGGAACTCTGACCCCACCGAATGATGACCCCTTGGTAAGTGGTGCGATCGCCCCCCATGACTATCCCCATAAAACTGCATTCCCCAGGGTCAGAGCAGAAAGCAACCCCAAGAGCCCTTTTAGACTCAGGTTGTACCAGATGCTTAGTGAACCCCAGCACTGGTGGAGAAGCTAGGCATTTGACTAAGACAATTAAAAGTCCCAATCGCATTCTGTCAGCTGGACAATTCTGTTGCGGGGAGCATCCCTGCAACCTTTGCCACCAAACCCCATACGGATGCAGATGGGGGCCCATTCTGAGACCTAAGTTTCATAGTGGCACTGGAGATGGAAAGACCCCTCATTTTAGGGATAGCCTGGCTGAAAAAAATGGAATCCATATGTGGATTGGCAGAAGAGACTTCTGAAATTCAAGACAGGCAGCCAGTCCCGCAAAAGGAAGACGTTCATAGACAAATCCTTCCCATGCTGTGAGCTCATAGCAGTCATTCAAGGGATAGCCCTTCCCATCATCCCCAAAGAGTACAGAGACCTGAAGGATGTATTTAGTGAGAAATGGTCAGACGAGATTCCCCCTCACAGACCTATGGACTGCATCATTGAAATTTTAACTGGGGCTAAGTTACCAAAACCGAACTATACTCGATGACCCCCAGATAATTTAGAACTGAGCTCTTTCATTTTCAAAAGCCTAACCCATGGGTTCATCCAACAATACGACCCAGGTGGCAGCCCCAGTCCTGTTAAGGGAGGGGGGAAAAGACGAATCTCTTCATCTCTGCATTATTATCGTGGTCTGAATGTGATGTGCATGGAAAATGTGTACCCCTTCTCCTGATGAAAAGCCTGGCAAAGGGGAAGTTTTTTTTTTACTAAGCTGGATTTATGAGAGGCAAACTACCCACATCAGGACCAAGGAAAGGGATGAATGGAAGATTGCTTTTAACTGCCCGCTGGTGGAATTAAAATAAAAGCCAAATTTTATTTAAGTAATTGTGTTAAATTATAAACTCCTAAAATGCCACAGGCTTAGTCACACAATTAATTAGCATTAACATTTCAATATTTCTGGAACATACCATTTTATTTCTGCTTTGGAATTGGACCAAGTATAGAATACTGCAAATTACTTCCTGATCTTGAAAAATCACTTCCAGAAAACAAAAGAAAAGACATTTCAGGGAATGGCAGGATTAATGCCATTAAGGAGATAAACAGAACATTCTGTCAAATGCTTGACTGCAGAGTTTTGCACATCCCTGATTAAATGCAGTTACAATGATTAATCTTCATATCCTTTAATAATTCCCCATTCTGCACACTAAAAACATCCAGCTTGATAGCAATTTCTGAAGATGATAGTAAAGATCACATTGAAAACTTTTAAGGGCTGCATAGAGACAAGTTCATATGTTTTATTGCCTGTCTCTATCATACTGAAGAAAGTATTGTTTAAAGTATTTATTTATTCCTATGTATGCAGTATCCTTATGTATATTACATTATGTAAATGTGTTAAAATCTTTAGCATGTTGTACATATGCAAATACCATCTGCCTGGCTAAACAGACTGATTGTGTTCATGACTGTTTGTCTTTACCACACAAGAAACTACCAAATTATTCCCATCAGCTTAATCTTAGAATGAACATATTTGTGGATGGATTGGCTATCACATTCGTTATACAACAGTGTGTGATCCATATTTGTTCTGTTTATCTTCTAGAATATTATGTGAAAATATTATTCCAGAATTAGAAATATTGGGTAAAAATCTTCACCTCAATTATCACTCTCAATAGGAAGATGAGAGGAGCAACTAAAAACATAGAACAGATTATAGAGGTGACAGTATTGGACGGTTTTGTAGTTGGGTACATGTATCAGAAATGGAATGATGGTATAAATTACTGCAAATTTGCAAAACAAGATAGGAAATCAGTTTTGAGCTTTTTTAGAAAGCAGTTTGTGTTAGAATTTACTGCCCAGATGAACTAGATGAAATTAGGCAATGCAAGAGTGAGACAAATGAAGCAACGGGTTGGTCAGGCATTGTGCTGTCAAGCATTATTTGACATGAAATGAATCAAGGCAGGTGAAACTGAACAGATCAAAGGAGAGTTCTCTGAGGAACCAAATGTGAAACATGTGCTTCATTTAATTGAGCAAAATCAGCTCAGATTGACTTCATGATGAGTCACTATACAGACAGCACCATTTTTATTTGACAGCTTGCCTTGAACTAAATTACAGATCAGAATTACTGATTCTTGTTTATATGAAACTGAATCAAATACTTTTTTTAATTAGACTTAATCTGTTTCAAAACCGTATCAGAAGGTCAGCAATTTCATTATGTTAGAACAATTTTTCAAAATATTCAACCCATATGGATAAATGGTATGATAATCAATTTTTTTAAAAAAAATTGTTATACCTTTGTAACAAAATCTGCAGAGATTTAGAGCACTATAAAAGCTAATGTATGATAACATTTTTTGTGTGGATCAGGCTCTGGGAATTAGTTTTGATGGATTGTGATCCAGAAAAAAACTTATAATAAATGCATTAATAATTAAAGTGTTAAAACTTGAATAATCCTAAATCAGAATTTTAGAATGAGCCAGTATCTATTATGAACCTCAGTAACTTTCCCCCCTGTATGTTCTAAATATTTACAGGGAGTGTGAGGAAGAAGTCACTGAAGGGAGTGGAACCATGTCTTTTTACCTCCTTCTTGGAAATCTAGATCTTTCAAGAAGTAAAAAAAAGTAGACACACATATATTTTGTGGTTCCATGCAAAACTTTGATGCTTTGATTTAGAGGGGATTAAAATTTGATCATCTCTTCCACTCAAATATTTAAAATAAACAGGGGATTGATCTAATGTATCTATTTAATTTGTTTTAAAGATTTGATGCTTAGTGCATATATATACTTTATCTTATCAAGTCCTTATCTGAATTATGGATTCAGATTGATGTGAATGAATAGATTATTTAAAACAGATTAATTTTTCAGATTGATCTGATGCTTTGAACTGAATTAACCTAGCTGGTCAAATTCAATTGGTAATGGAAACTAAAGCTTAGCTGATTCACACACCCTATTTTGTTTGTTTAATTAAAAAAATATGAAATTAAATTTTGGTAGGGTGATTTTGGGGGAAATCAATGTCCTCTGAAAAGACTGCTAAGGGCTTGTAAGCCACATTTTCTATCATTTGAGAATTGAACTATTAAATGGAGCTCTCTATTTATAAGAGCAAAATGCATGTGGGGCCTATGGAGGGGTGTGGCTCCCACTGTTCAATGAGCTGCTATTGTAGTAGGAGTTGACTTGCCAGTCTATGACATCACCAAGAAACACTTAATATTTTCTGGACATATGGGAGAAGCAATTCTCTCATTTTATTTCTAATTTTACCTGTGGACTGGCTCATGCCATAGGTTATAAATCCAGTGGATATCATCAGTAAGCCATAATAGGAAGAAGGGAGTTTCTATAGGGGAACAATGAATGGCCTCATAAGGAGTTGGAAAAGTGAGGATTTCTTAGCACTTTACAAAGGTTTCTAACTGAATTGGTTGACACTTGGTCCCTGGTTGTATTTGCATAGCACCAGAGGTTGCTGGGAGTGCAAGGAATTGATCTCTGCGAGCTGCAGATAAGTGGGACTTTGCAGTTCAAACTGCACAACCAAAAATCTAAAGCAGGAAGTCTACAAAAACATCTATTTGCTTCTGCACAGATCCTGAAGATTAACAAGTGTCATCGCTCCATCGGATCCTGGTTCAGAGGAGGAGGAGGAGGAGGAGGAGTTGGAACCAGGAACATCTGGCATGGATGGCACGTCTCTCCTGGAATGTCTGGAGAGTCCACAGGCTGAGGACAATGCTGTCCCAGGCCTCTCTGGCATTGGGGAAAGTGGTTGACCGGACAGGGAGCTGCCTTCCCTCACAAATGCAGGGAAGAATCAGCTGCAGATAGACAGTGGTGACGAGAGACAACAGATTTCCTTATCATGAGGAACACCTGCCTCTTCCACCTGATCTGAGAGCAGTGTGGAGCTCAGAGGAAGTCTGCAAGATTGCTGGCAAGGAGGTTCCCTTGCCCCTCCTCACAAGGAACACCTGGCTTGGGCTGATTTAACCAGAGGCCAGGGCATCTTCATCAGAACCAATTGTTTGCTTTGGCATGCACTTCCCCAGCCTTTGTAAACTCTGCTTCTTTGACTTCAGATTGGGTTTCTACCATGTAAACTCTGAACCTTGTTTATGGACTCTGAATCTTGCCTTGTGGACTTTGAATCTTGTTTATGGACTACTGACTTCCTCCTTGTCTTATCAATTGGCTCTGGTGATTATTGGATTTAGTTTGTGGGACTCTGTTGCACTGACTGTGGGTGGATGCCCTTGGGAAAGTTTGGGGTGGCTGTTGTAGCAGGGCAATAAAGGGCTTTATTGTAAAGGACTTTATTGAAGCCTGCATCTGCCTGTGTGACCTGGGTCATAACAGCAAATCATGGAGAAAGAGGTAGCACCTTGGTGATCTGCAAGGTACATGCTATGTTTGTATTCCTGCCCTTGGAGGACTCAAATGATTGGATTGCTAGAGGCGAAAGTGGAAGGCCTAGAGGCATGTCTAGCCACTCTGAGTTTCCCCCATGGAAATAAGAAATTATTGGAAAAGCAGAAGTCTATATTTAAACTAAATGTAGCAAGGAAGAAATGGTAAAAATGCTGCCAGTATATCTCTAGCATACAATCACTTTACAATCTAACTATTGATATCCTTTTGTGGTATATACGGTACTTATCTCTCATGATTTACAACCTCTTTTAAGCAGGGCTGTTCTCTCATATAAATAATACAGGTTATATCCCAAGCATATGAGAAGTTGCCATTATAGTCCCTGTAGGAAGCCTCCCCCTCCCCAGATTAAAATATTATCTAAATATTAAAAAGAAGCAAGATAGAGTATTTCCCCAAAGGAGAAATGGAGAAAAATCTTAACAAAGGCAGAAAGCAGCCCCAGTCTTCCTGCTAGCCAGCCATGACCTCTACACGACCCTATGGGAATCTGTCAACAACCATTAGAATATTAATATGTTCTTGCACAAGAACAGAGCATCTCAGTCACGAGGCCCCAAAAATGTATTAAAGCCCACCTATCTCAACCCCATTTTGTCATGTAGGAAGTTAGCACCCACCCCTCTCCTAGAAAAATGAAATATCCTAGGAAATATTAAAAGGCAGAATATATTCTATAGAATATCCCTGGAAACATGCTTTTAAGCAGACAAAAGACTCCTCTTAGAAACCCCCACCCTTTGCCAATGGGCCATTAAGGACTGGGCCCAGCTCACACATTCCTCTCACCTAGCCTGGAAGTCTTCTGCATAACAGAACCACAATAGGATTTGCCCAAGGCCCTTTCATTCAGCCAAAGCTGGGACAGACAAAAGCCTATAGAGTTGCCACTGCATGGCCTTCTGGGAGCCTGACCACCAATCAGTTGCATTATATACACAAGGAACAGGAAACTAAGAGGTGGGACCCAACAGAGTATAAAACAAGGAACTCTGCATCTCTCTTCCCTTTTCTCTTCACCCACATCTGGAAACATGTGATCTACCTTTTCTGTACAGGGGCTCATGCCATGTGCTCCTGTCCACCATATTAAAACCTTCTTTCCAAGCAACTTCCATGAATCCAGTGTCTTTTTCCCCACTTGGAAATGAACCCAGAAGGATATTCCTTACAACAGTCAGCCAGTAGTTAAACATCTGAGCTTGGCAGTGTAAAGCAAGGAAGAAATAACTACAAGGAAAAGCAAAGCCTTAGAGGAAGATCAACGTCAGCATGTCACTCAGAGGACCCCCCCCCCAAAAAAATCTAGAAGAGTGTCCCGGTCACTGGAATTGAACAATCAATTTCATATCCTCCCCAAGGAAGAAAACATCTGGAGTAAGGTTTCCATCAGTGGCATGAAGAAAAGTAGCTCAGACTGTCAGAAAGAGGAGTTTGCTGAGTTTTCCAAAGAGAAAAAAAGGCATATTCTGGTAATTGGTGACTCACTTCTTAAAGGAACAATCAGCAATTTGTAGATCATACACCTATCAAGGAAGGCATGTTTTTCTCTCAGATGCAAAGATCGTCTTCCTCATCATCCACCTCTGGACCTGTGGGCTCTTGATTCTCTATCTGGGGGCTGATGGATGGCCCAGGCTCTGCCTCTGTCTCTATCTCTGATAGCTCCATTCCCTCTTCCTCGGAGCTCTCAGATTGCCTTGATGCTGGCCCCCACTCCCACTCCGCCTCCTCATCTGATTCGGCTGTCAGAGGGGCTGGCTTTTGGATGATTGATTGAATCATTCCTACTTTTAATTTTTATAATATATTTGATTAGATTTTACATACCCACAAAAAGAAAGCACTGTTTTCAACCTGGCAGAACTTACAGATAGTCCTTTGGTGTATTTTTTTTTCCTTTTGGACCCTCCATGTTTTCTGCCACTGCTATGCATGGATTTCGAAGAAATACACTTTCTCTCAAACACAGCTTAGATTTCAATTCTGTTGTCTCTTTCATGCATTTTGAAGTGGAGAAGGGGGACATTGGCCTTCTTGATCAATCCTAAGGCCAGACATGCTACCTGGATCATATCATAAATGAGTCTTGTAAACATTTGTTTGATTTGTTGGCTTAAACCTTTCATCTACTGTGCTCACCCAGACAGAAATGGCATGACGTGGTCATAATAGAGTCTTCTATATTTTCTGCCAGATAGATAACTGCCTTAGTCTGCCAAGAAATAGATGTTTTCTTTTCTGATGCCAAGACCAGAAAACTTCCCTTGGCTACATGGTTGGCTTATGAGAAATACAATGCTTATGTGCCTCCCCTTCCATCAGAAATTCATACCGATTTAAGATTTAAAACATCTGGCTAGAACTCGTTCATGCTATGGCTGCCTAAGAAAAATTGAAATGTCTTCCTAGTCAGCATACCTTTAGGTTTATAGTCTTGCCATTTTTTTTCTTTGTCTCAAAGAAGCTGTGTATAACAAAGTAATATTTTAAAAGCTGTCTTCTTAACCATTAAAAGTGCTCCAGGATTTTTGATATATTTTCCATGATAACATCAAGAACTGAAGGCTTGCTGGAGATTTCACAAGCGTTTGCATACCCTTAAGAATGACTTATAAGTGCTAGAAATTATGCAAACGAGCTAGGCTGGATGTAAGTTATTTATCATGGATTTATTTCCATTATGCAATTGGAAGTTACATGTTATTGCTTGGCGTGGGGGATATCTGCCTGGAGCTCTTTGCACCTGGGAAGATTTATAATAAATTGAAAATGGCAAGGTGCAGGGAGGGCTAAGGGGTTCAATTCAGACATCACACAAATGCTTTGCTAACAGTGCTTTAGTGCAACATCCTTTGGGAAGATGAGATGCTGAGTGGTAGGGAAAATGGGAGAGAACAAGGGAAGAAATTCTGAGTGGTGAAGTGAGAGAATTACTCTTAATTTTCACTAGTCAGGGCCTTATCTGGGAGAGAAGCAATAGGTTCTTTCACAAACTTTGTTACTGCTGGAATTGATGACACTGCAATAGAATACAATCCAAGACCATTGTAGCTTCCAGATATGTCTTATTTTAATGTTGTAGGGTTGGAGGCGGTTACAGTATATACCCGTGATGGCGAACCTATGACATGCGTGTCACAGGTGGCACGCAGCACCCTGTCTGCAGGCACGCGAGCCGTTGCCCCAACTCAGCTCCACTGCACATGTGTGTGTGCCTCCCGCCAGCCAGCTGGTTTTAGGGCATGTGCGGGGGCAGGGCACACGCGGGATATGCAAACACATGTGTGGGTGATGGGGAGTCATGTGTGTAGATGTGGGGGTCATGTGCGCATGCACATGGGGTGCATGTGCATGTGCATTGGCGGGGCCCATGCAGGGGGCATGCACGCATGCATGGGGGATGAGGGAAGCATGGGGGGTTGTGCACGCATACGTGGGGGTAGGGGGCATGGGGGGCACACGCATGCATGGGGTGGGGCATGCATGGGGGTCGCGCACGCATTGCTTTCAGCACGTGATGACAAAAAGGTTAGCCATCACTGGTATATACGGTACTTTTACTTGCCCACAGTATAGAAATAATGTTCACAGAAGAAATAATGAAATGATTACTAAATAATCTAATAGCAAATACAAATATTAAACTGTAGGGATTCCTTTCCACAGTTGTATACTATTCTAGTATTACTTTTTCCCCAAAACTTCAAAACCAATTCATAATTGCCTAGGAGGGATTCTGATAGTGATTATAATCAAGCAAAGGTTGAACCTAGTTTATTCAACTAGTAAGTTAAATCATATTGATTTCAAGGAAGGCTGTTGATTGTATCAATGCAATTACTCTGCAAAACCAAAATAGTATATTGATATATTTTTTTAGAAAATGAAAGTAAATTTTAATCAAAGTGATTTCTTTTTTCAGTAAACAAAACAAGAAGCGGTTTGGCGCCTGAAGCAATCTTTCTGATAAAATGACTTTCTCTTAAATAAGATTTGATATACAAGGAATAAAAAATAGCTCTTTTATTAGCAGAGCAGGAAAAAAGGAAAACCATGTTAAAGAAACTAAGACTGTCTTCAATCTTCCTAAAAATTAAACCAAGCAATTTTTAAATACAACTCAAATCAGTATCATCTGCAAAGATTGTCAGTGACTCTAAGCTCACTTTTATTTCCATTGTAAGGACAATATATGTTGGAGAATGGAACAAACCATACTAACACTTTTATTATACCTTATACAGCTAGGAAGAGCAACATAGTCTTAGGTATAGAGATTATATTCTTAGCTTTCCTAGCCTAGTAGAAAATCACTTCCTTTAGGAGCTAATCTTGGGAACCACAAGTGTACAAACCCTGTGCAATTATTTTAAGCTGTAGGGATTTGACAGAGACCAATTCCTGCTTTATTCATTCTGCTGCATATTCCTTATTGAATAGTTGTTCTCCCAAAAGAATTAATCATATTTTGAATTTGTCATTTAAAAAGAAAACAAAGATAAGATTAATAAACAAAGAGGAAGGAAAAAACAATCAAAATTTAGGACTAGGTGTTGTTAATATGTGTTATTGGGTTAGGTATTTTATGTCTTCACTGTGAGTTGCATTGTGTTGGGGGGGGTGCATTGAGGGAGCTCAACCAATCCCATTGTACATATGTTGTGCAGTGACAATAAAGATTTGAATTTGAATAGGAAAAAACAATCAAAACTTAATGTGAGTTTTCCTTCCAGTTTTTGAGATATCTTTCTCTGCAATATATCAATTCATATTTGGGAGTTTTCTCAGTTCTCACTCTGAATTATATTCATTCCAGATATACCATATCAAAGAAGATGTATGTATTCTAATAGCAAATATGAATATTAAACTTTAGGGATTTAGTAATTTTCAATTTTTTTAGCTTATAATTTCTAGCCATTAGAGTTAAAGTACAGTATATCAGAATAGAGATGGCTCTTTTACTACCATGGGATATTTTATGAGAAAATATTTGCAGATTTTTTTCTGTTTCTAAAGTAGAGTGAACTATAAAGCTGATTTTGCCTCAAGTGTACACTGATCAGAACAAAGCTGTGCAAACCTTATTAAGACAGCAAAACAACTTGCCCTTGGTCACATGGAAACAGTGCAGCGGTGGGTTGCTCCCGGTTCTTAAAACCGGTAGCACCGGCAGCGGGAGGCTCTGCCCACCTGCCCGGAATGCTTCTGTGCATGTGCAGAAGCATCACATGCGCATGCAAGTGTGCGCACAAACCAGTAGCAAAATCATTTACAACCCACCATTGAAACAGTGGCGATATTAGAATGTAATTCAGCCACTGGAAACATGTCAGCTGCTTTCAGTATCACACCAAGCATCAAAAGGAGGTAGTGACCCCTTCTGTTTTGCTAACATGAACATGATCTGTACAGTCTTTCAAAAGTCTCTGAATGCTATGGAGTTCATGTTATTTAATTTTGATAGTTGTAAATATTGCTGCTGCCATAGAGGAGAGGGAGGCCTTGGGAGGGCCAGGGCAGTTGGGCCTGAGCCTATGCTAGGCCTCCAAGGGCCTCCCCCATCACTGAGGCAACCAATGCTCCACTTATCAACTTGCAAGTTTATTTAACAATTGCTTTGGGGAGACAGGGATGGGGGAATCGTTAAGTGAAATGTTTCACTTAATGGCCATCACAACATGTGACCATAAGGGGCAGCCACCATTACAATTTTATATCTCAAGGACTATTTGGGTATCAAAAGTATCGGAGGATCTGCCTTAATATACTTGCTCATAAAAGATACACTCCCATAATCCATAAATTGATAATATATCTTATAAGAAAGACAGAGCAGTACAAGCTGCAAAACCTCAGATTAAAAAGAGAAATTAAGTGTCAGAGAAAGGCAATATTGAAATTAATGGAGTTTAAAATTGATTTAGTAAACTAAATCCTTGTTCTTTGATGGAGTGGAAAGTAGAATTGCAGAGAGAACAATACCACTAATTGAAGAATATAATTGAATTCACAAAGCAGCTGCAAAGCTTACCTACTGTAGAGTATAGCTTTTGGTAAAGAGGAATTTATTTACAATATCTGTATATATTCCCTAAGATGCATCCAATGAAATGAACTGCAGCTCACAAAAGTTTATGCCTTTGAATAAAGTTTGCTAATCGGATGCTGCCAGACTCCTCCTAATCTTCTGCCACTATAGACTAATACAGCTGTCTCCTTCTAGTGTTGGAGGGAGGTATTTTCATTTTCATTTGATTTTTCCAAGTGTAAAAGTCTGGTTAATCTTGCCTTCTCTTTATTGGTTCAGAAGATTTAAATTTTTGCTTTATTATTATGATTTCTCCTGAATAGTCTGGTTGTATTTCATCTAGTACTGATTTGTCTTAATTCCAATTTTATTCTCAACACAATTGTAAGGTGTAAAATTTTCCTTCATTCAATTTTTAATGGTTCAGTTTCAAAGTGTGTGTTAAAATTTGGAATACTATAGTGTTAACAATATGGACTTCACGCTGATGTCCCAGTTCTTTGATGAAATAATGTAATTAATAACAAATTAATAATTGTTAATTCTCATGGGGTCTAAATTAAATATTACAGACTTAGATGAGGAAGAGTCCTAGTTAGTCAGCAGATGATTGCACCTGATTGATCTTATCTAGGTGCAGAAACTAAGCAAGGTTGGGTATGATGTGAGATCACCAGATAATGGACATACATGTAGAATTGGGATCACACATTAAGTTCCAGTTAAGAAAAAATATTGTTTATACCTATACAGATGAATCTAGTCAACCAATCATCAGCATGAAATTGGTGCTAAATAAAAGGAAATAGGATTCAAAGGAGGCTGGACTTGGATCACTGTAATGACTCCAGATTGATTCCTTAACTCCACCTCCTTCTCTTGACTCTACCTCCCGCCTCTGCTGCTGCTTCTACAATAATTCCAGGTCTGTAAGATAGAATAGAAAGTCAACCCATATCCTTGGAACAGGCAACACCAAACCTCTTCTATATTATTGCCAAGGAAACTGCATGGATATGTCCATAGAGAAGTTACTAGGAATCAAGCTTGACTCATAGAAGATTTTAATTTAAGCATCAAGATGGGTTTCCAATAGTTTGAATTCTTATTAATCCTAGCCTCTTAATGACCTTAAAAATAAAATCCAAAGTTTCATCAGGATACCAGATTGCCTTTCACCTAAATAATGTAATGGGTTCTTTGCAACAATGTGCAACTAAAATGATTTCTTTGTTAATACAGAATCCATTTAACTTTCTAAGAGTTATTCTTTATCTAATGCACTGCATTTTTCATTACATTTTACTGGACTGGCAGGGTAGATAATTTGTTTTCTAATTAACATGGCCTTCTGCTTTATTCTGATTAGCAGGTAGATTTGGAGGATTCAGTTGGTGATGACAATGTTTTGTTCTCCATGGTAACTAGTTTCTCTCGTGATACATAATGGCATAATTTTCTGTGTTCTGGAGCTGCAATAGCTGTTTCTGAAACCAGCCTTGCATGCCTTTTAACAGAAAAAAAAACTTAACACATTTTATTTCACTATGAAACAAGTACATAAACATCTGTGGAAAGACAGAACATTTGTGCAAAGTAGATACAATGCAACATTCCTCTGCTTTGCCTTCCTTCCTCTGCCTCATTTTGGCATCATGTTATACAGGGGTGGGTTCCGTTTTTCGTCACTGCTGGTTTGCTCAGTGGCACTTTGCGCGCGTGCACATGTGCAGTGCTAAAAACAGCTTCTGCGCATGCGCAGAAGCAAAAAACAAGATGGCACCACTTACAGCGCCGCTGAGCGAGCCGGTTCGGGGGCAGGGCAAACCTGAGTCGCTGCTGGTTCCATTTTTTTCATCTCTTCCCCCTTCTTATTTTTATATATTCATTTACAATTCCCAATTGTTTCTTTATCTTTTCTATCTTTTCTATTTCTTACATATTATGTTTCTTATTTATAACATTATAGTATCCTACATACATTTATTTAATATGATCCAATTCATATTCCAAGTTTCCAACTCATTACTCTTATTTGTTTTCTTATTCTTTATTTCTATCCTCTAGCCACTTGTACCACTTGTATATTGCACTAAACCATATTTGAATATTGGAATCTACCTATTGTATTATACTAAATTATATCTGATTATTATGAATAGTATCTCTGAATACTTATAGTTATAATTATAGAATAGTAACTCTGAATACTTATAGTTATATAATAGTATCTCTGAATACTTATAGCTATAGTTATAGAATATAATATTGGTTAGTTGATTAATTATATACTTATTAATTGATAGAATTGAAATGTAATCTCTATTATTGGTGAAGGAAGAACTATAATGATATTTATACTGTATATTTCCTGCTGAAAGTAAAGTTGAGATTATAAGTAAGGTGGGGAAATAATTAATTTCTGCATAGATCCTCGAAATTAATGAATTGGTGGTAGAGATTGAAGTGGAATATGTTTTGTAAATAATATCAGATAGAAATAGAGGGAAAAATTGTGATAATTTTTATATAGGTTGGAAAGGTGAAATATTGATAACAGAATTTGTGTATGGTACAGTGGAATAGATTCTGGGGTATATTAAAAATGACAAGTACAACTACAACAATTACCAAAACAGGGGGAAAAATAACGCCTTCAGCCCCGTCCCCTGCAGGCCAACGTCCTATTGATAACACGATAGGAGAGAGAGAGGGTGCCAATACAAATCCACAAAATATGCAGGCTACATTAACACGGATACAGGAAACGATGGTCAAAATGCAGGAATCAATGGACAGGCATTATGAAGAAATGAGAGGAAATATGGGGTAAGTGAAGGGCGATATAAGAAAGGTAGATGATCGAAAGGAAAAAATTAGATGAAAGAATGGGAACAATTCAGGAAGTGTTAACAAACAATGAACAGAGAATGAAAAAGATGGAGGAAAAAACAAAGCAGATAGACCAGAGGCTGGAAGGAGCTGAGAACAGATTAGAGACGGTAAATAGGGACCTTGAGGAAGCAATTTCACATCTGGAAATAGAAAAATCGGCATTTTTTTAAAGATTCCAGAATGTACCAGAACATAAGGATGAGAATCTCCCTGAAATAATGGCAGAAATAATATCTGGTATAAGAAATAAGACCAAACAGGAAATATTAGGCGAACTAGATGAGGTCTACAGGCTACATACTAATTACCGTATTTTTCAGAGTATAAGACGCACGGAGTATAAGACACACCTTAGTTTTGGGGGAGGAAAATAGGGGGGGGGGGAATCTACCTACCAGGTATTCATCTGGCTAGTGTCCTTAGTCTGTTCAGCTTCAGCATATTATTTTATCCCCTGGTTAGGGCTGAAAAAACATTTTTTAGACGGAGTAGGAATGAAAACAAGCCTGTTCCCCTTGCTATTTATATTTACACTAGAAACGCTACTACAACAAATTAGGCAATACCCAAGCATTGAAGGACTCAAAATTAGAGGACAAGAGTATAAACTTCAAGCCTTCGCAGACGACATGGTCTTCAATATGGAAATCCTATAGAGGTGGGACCAAAATTAGTAGAAGAAATAAATAAATTTGGAAAAGTAGCAGGCCTAAAAATTAATAAAAATAAAACCAAAATAATAACAAAAAACTTGCCAAATAAACAAATCCAAGAGTTAGAAGAGAAACTGGGTATCCAAGTTGTCAAAAAAATTAAATACTAAGGTATAATACTAACGGCCAAATGCACAACAATTAAGAACGATAATTACATAGAATTGAATAAACAAATAGAAAAAGATTTGGAAAAATGGACTAAATTACCTATTTCATTAATAGGGAGGATTTCGACGATTAAAATGTCAGTATTACCAAAACTACTGTACTTGTTTCAAACGATACCAATTAAATTAGACAAAAAATATTTTGACAACTTAAATAAAATGATTTCTAAATTTATCTGGGCAGGGAAAAAGGCAAGAATTAAACTAAAACACTTACAACAAAATAAAGAGCAAGGGGGCTTTGGACTCCCTGAATGGGAAACTTACTACCAAGCAGCAACATTACAGTGGGTAACGGATTGGATCAAAATTAACAATAAAAGAATATTAACGCTCGAGGGACATGATCTACAGGTAGGATGGCATGGCTTTATATGGGACGGGAAACATAAAACTCACTCTTACTTCCAAAAACATAAAATTAGAGAGGCACTATACAATATATGGAATAAAATAAAACATCAACAATATAAAGAAATTCCGATATGGTTCTCATCCATGGAGGCAATCACCTACCCCACTACAACAGATATACATAAAATGGTCAAATATGAAGAACTATTAGATGAACAAGGAAATTTAAAAGAGATCCAAACTCTAAGAGAACAAGGAATTGGAATAGATTGGTGGCCATATTATCAAATTAAAAATAGATTACAAGAGGACAAGAAAAAATTTGGAATAGCCAAAAAGAAATCAGAGTTAGACAAAATCCTATTGGGACCAGAAAAAAAGATGATAACCAAAATCTATAAATTCTTAATAAATTGTAAAATGAAAAAAGAAAAGGTTAAAGGAAATTTGGCCAGTTGGACTAAAAACTTTGGATACGAAGTAAATTTGGAACATTGGGAGGAAACCTGGACTAAAAATTTGAAAATAACCAAATCAATTGCATACAAGGAAAATATTTATAAAATGTATTATAGATGGCACCTCCCTCCAGCGAGATTGGCCAGAATGTATCCAAACACGAACCCCAAATGTTGGAAGTGCCCATATAAAAATGGAACGTATTTCCATATGTGGTGGACCTGTCCTAAAACCAAAAGATTCTGGCAAACAATACACACCTCGCTTCAAGAAATAACCAACTTAAAAATAATGTTTAAACCGGAAATTTTCTTGTTAGGGATGTTGGAGCAAAGTATAGAAAAGAAACACTGGTATATCATAACCCATATATTAACAGCGGCAAGAATAACACTAGCACAACACTGGAAACAAGGTGATGTACCGACAGAGAACATAACAATAAAAAAATTCTAGAATGCACAGAACTGGACAAACTAACATTAGAACTGAAACAGAAAGAAAATTCAGAATTCTTTGAAACGTGGAACCTTTTTTATAATTGGCTTGAAAAGAGAAATGGAAAGACAGAAACATAGAAACGCTTAGACTGATAGATAAATTACAATGTATAACTTACTAATCTACAGAATAACAAATATGAATAATTATTACAAACATATGTATATATCTATTAAGTTATAACCAACCCATAATTAAATAAAAATCAAAATAGAAATGTTATATGCATAGATAGATACAATTGTATAGAAAATATATAAAGAAGAGAGCAAATGTGAAGACGTTTATCGTATAAGTTTATATGTATATATGTACATATAATGTCATCTTTAATGTACGTATGTCTTTTTTAATGTTTATATATCAAATAAAAACTATTTTTTTTAAAAAAGAAAACAAGCCTGCAAAGACTTCGGGCTGGTAAAAAACTACTTCAAGGGAGTAGGAATAAAAAAATGCTGCAAGTCGGTAAGATTGTTAGCACCTCGTTAGGGCTGAAAAGACCTTTTTCAGAGGAGTAGAAATGAAAACAAGCCTGCAAAGACTTAGGGCTAGTAAAAAAACTACTTCAAGGGAGTAGGAATAAAAAAATGCTGCAAGCCGGGAAGATCGTTAGCACCTCGTTAGGGCTGAAAAAACCTTTTTCAGAGGGAGTAGGAATGAAAGCAAGCCTGCAAAGAGGAGTAGGAAGCTGGGAAGATCGTTAGCACCTCATTAGGGCTGGGGGAAAAAAGCTTTGGGAAACCTACATTTGGAGTATAAGACGCACCCAAATTTTCAGCCTCTTTTAGGGAGGAAAAAGGTGAGTCTTATACTCCAAAAAATACAGTGTGCCCGTAGACATAAATTGCCCAGGGAGGTACATATAAGGTTCATAAAAAGAACTATAAGGGATGAAATATAGAATAAATCAAGGGAGAACCCACTCACCTACAAAGGAAAAGAAATAATCATTCTCAGACAGATTCCATGGAGAATAAGAGACAAAAGAAGAGCATATAAATTTCTATCCTCACAATTGATAAGACAAAAAATAATGTTCAGATGGTTAATCCCAGAGGGCTTGTTAATCTCAATGCTAGAAAAAAGATTTAGAATAACTTCTATTGATGAGGCAAGGGATTTCTATGAACAATATATTAAAGGTGAAGAAGAACAAGATAGCAAGGATGAGGGAGAAAAAGAAAAAGAAAGTTTGGTGGAACAGAGTTCAGAGGAGAAAATGATAGTACAGGAGAGGAGGGAGAGGACGACAATAGACAGATATGAAAGAGAAGGTGCAAGAACAAGAGCCCAGACAGAGACAAGGAAAGGAGACTCAATTCAGTGAGGCAGCTGATGTAATGTGCCAATGCCTGGACGACGTTAGGACCTGGATGGGAAGGAACAGACTCAGACTCAACCCCGACAAGACTGAGTGGCTTTGGATATTGCCTCCTAAGGACTATGACAACTGTCCCTCCTTGGTTCTTGAGGGAGGGAAATTAACTCCCTCGGAACAGGTCCGCAATTTGGGTGTTCTCCTAGATCCACAGCTAAAATTAGACCAACACCTTACAGCTGTGGCTAGGGAGGCCTATGCACAGGTTTGCCTGGTGCACCAATTATGGCCATACTTGGATAAGAAGGCTCTACTCACGGTCACTCATGCCCTTGTCACCTCACGACTGGACTACTGCAATGCGCTCTACATGGGGCTACCCTTGAAGAGTATTCAGAGACTTCAGTTGGTGCAAAATGCGGCTGCGCGTGCTGTGGTGGGTGTGCCAAGGTATACCCACGTTATACCTATACTCCGCCAGCTGCATTGGTTGCCCATCGGTCTCCGGCTACAATTCAAGGTGTTGATCATAATCTTTAAAGCCCTGCATGGCTTAGGACCAGGTTACCTTCGGGACCGCATTCGCCTCATACTTCCCTTCGACCGGTTAGGGCCCACAGAGTGGGCCTCCTCCAGGTCCCGTCAGCCAAACAATGCCGGCTGGCGGGCCCCAGGGGGAGGGCCTTCTCTGTGGGAGGCCCCATGCTCTGGAACCAACTTCCCCCAGAGACCCGAACCATCCCCACCCTGCTGGCCTTCCGAAAAGCCGTCAAGACATGGCTCTTCCTGCAGGCGGGGGGAGGAGACTAGTTCCATCTGAGCTCCCCCCCCCGGTATGACTGATGGTGAACATTTTTAACGTTTTGTACATTTTTAATTGCTGTTTTTAACTTCTGTTTATTATTAGTGTTCTCGTAAAATTTCTGTATGCCACCCTGAGTCCCTTGGGAGTAGGGCGGCATAAAAGAACCAATAATAAATAAATAAATAAAAAGAATTTTCAAAGTGAAAAATCAGATGGAGAAATAAATTTGATATCATTGAACATAAATGGCTTGAACTCCCCTCTTAAAAGAAAGAAAATATTATTTAGACTCTTAAAACAGAACCCAGATATCACATGTCTTCAGGAAGTCCTCATTAAAAGAGAACAAGGCACTATTTTGGAATAGTCAAAATTAGGTAACTTATATTTGGCTCTATCAACAGTTAAAAAAAGAGGGGTGGCAGTATACATTAAAAAATGGTTAAGTCCAAAACTTATATATACTGATGAAGATAGCAGAATATTAATAGTTGAAATAACCTCGGGATATAGGAAAATAATGCTAGTGGTAATCTACGCTCCAAATATAAATCAGTCAACTTTCTACTCCAAATTACACAAAAAACTGATAGAATTACAGTGGGACAATATATTTGTATAATTGGGGACTATAATGCCAAGGTAGACAAGAGAAAAGACTATAAAAGCAATAATAAGAAAAAGTCGAGACAACTACCGGGATCATTTGACGAAATTAGATGAGAATTTAATTTGGTAAATGGTTGGCGTCATTTAAATCTGGATAGTAAGCAATATACATTTTTCTCTGACCCACACAAAACCTGGTCCAGGATTGATATGGCTTGGATGAATGTGGAATTAACCAATGAATTAGTAGAATTAGAAATAATACCAAATGCCTGGGTGGATCATAATCCGTTGACAATAAAATGGAAAGGGTAAAATAAGAAAAAGAAAACAAGATGGTCATTAGACCAAAGAATAGTAAAAGAAAAGAATTACATACAAATGATGGAGAAAGAATTAAATTACTTTTTTAAGGTTAACACTAAGGAGCAAACTTCGACACAAAATCTGTGGGTTACAACTAAGGCCTATATCAGAGGGTTAACCATAGCTTATCTAGCAAAACGTAACAAAGAGAAGAAGAATAAACAAGATATGTTATTCACAAAACTTAAGGGAAAACCCCAAAAGATAGTAAAGCTAAGGAATTAACTATAATTAAACATAAAATTAACCTGACAACCCAAGAGGAAATGGCACGAAAAATTAAAGCATCTAAACAAAATTACTTTGAATTCGCAAACAAACCTGGAAGATGGTTAGCATACAAACAAAGAAAGGGCAGAGAGAATAATTGACCAGCTACAAGACGAGAACGGGAAAGTACAAAGTAGGTTTGAAGAGAAAAAAGCCATTGTTCAGAGCTTTTTTACGGAATTGTACAAGCGGGGAGAGACCAAGGAAGAAGAGATCAAGGAGTACCTGGAAGAAAGGAACTTGCCAATTGTGTGGGAGGAGAATAAGACCATGCTAAATGATAAAATAACAATAACAGAATTCAGAAATGCCATCAACAAACAAAAAAATAAAATCCCTGGACCGGATGAAATACCTATGGAGATTTACAAAAAATTTCAGGAGCCACTAGAAGTGATAATGCGAGATATGAATAATGAGGCAATGGAGATGGCAGGAATCCCGGAATCTTAGAAGGAGGCATATATAACACTAATACCAAAAGAAGAAATAGATTTTTTTAAATTGAAATACTGAATCAATTAATTCATTCAGATCAGAATGGATTCTTGCCAAATAGACAGATAAGAAATAATACGAATTATACTTAATTCCCTGGAATATTACAATTTACACATAGAAAAACAACTAGCAATGGTAGGGAAGAGTCTTTTGACAGTCTGTCAGAATTTTGGGACTCAAATGTCTGCCCCCATGAAATGATCAAATGGCTTTGCTCATGCAGATATCAGTCCACAATCACACAGAACTTGTTTCTATAATTTAAACAAGAGACTGGCTTGTTCTTCACTCTCAAATGAACAGCTTTTCAAACTATAGTTTTAATGAATGGAACAAAATTTCAGTTTTGTAATGTGGTCTTCTACTGGATTGTTAAATTGTCTCTATTTTAAATTTCTGGAAATACAGTTCTATTAAATCTAATCCCTCTATAAAATGCTTTTTACTTTAGTTCATCGGTGGCAGATGGATTCACAGATGACCCATATTAATTTATATTTTAATGCCTTCTGATATGATAAACTCACATGCTGTCAGAATTAGCTGTAGTAGTAAAACTCATTGCTTGTTGCAAGTGACCTCAAAAGCATGAATGCGGATCAATGCCAGTCTTGTTATATATCAGTGACGATTAATGAGAGAATTATTTAACAGAAATTCTTTAAATATTAACTAAAATGGAAAATAGGAAATTTCAGTGAAGAATTCATACAGGAAAAAAAGAGTTTTATTTGGAATAAAAACGCCATACTAAATAGCCTACTTTCACAACCTAGTCAAGTTAATTAATCTTGTAAAATATTATTTATTTTTCTAAAAATGGGACAATTAAAAGTCAGTATTTTTCCCCACTGGCAAGTAGATTCATCAGCTGATCAATGCATTCTATGAAAATAAATTTCATTAAATGAAATTTTTTTGTGTGTGGGGGGGGAACCCTATGAAATGTATCCATGTTTTCCTTGATTATAACCAAGATCTCTTGATTTATATGTGTTTTTTGTAAGAGAAATTTTTGACATATTGCAATTTTTTAAAATAATGCTATATTTCTATTAGTTTACATATTGTATCTTGTCAATTTTTTTCTTGCTATATAGATTTTGGAAACAGTTGCAATGAGTCTTATGTGATTTGACTATATGACTGAGAACCTGTACAAAAAGTTCATTTTCTTCTACTGTTTTAGTAGCTTTCTGTTGAGAACTACAGTATTATATATCTTTTTACTGCCATTATCCATGTCTGTCAAATTTGATTCCCAAAACACAACAACTGGATTATTTATCAACCTAATAAGAGCAGAGAAGAAAGAAATTAATAGTTTCCTTAATGCCACGGACACAACCAAGCTTACAAAGAGTGGTGATTCCAAGGAGAGTGAGGCTGCTAAAGCCAGAGAGTCATTGTGGACAATCTATTTGTGATGTACTATGCTCCCTCACTCCATTTTGAATCTAATGGTAGGAAGAAAGATGAATCAGGTGAAGCTGGAAGTGAATGTGGCATTTCACTACAATCTCCAAACATTGTTCAAAAATATCAAAATTGCCCTATATTTACACAGAGGCCTGTCAGGCTGGAATGGCACAGAGGAAACAATGCGGAGGGGTCAAAATGTGAAGCCCCCGCTGCCTGCCTGTTCTCTGCTCTGCCTATGACAGAGTCTATGATAGCTTTAAAAAAACCCTGCAGAGCAGCAGTTTCTTTTTTCTACCCTCCCCTCCATCGCCTCTGCTCATGGACTCCGCCCTGCCGCCCCACACCTTATCCTGCCTGCCACACACCAAACAGGCAGTTGGGCTGCTGCCACACCACACCCTACACCTGATTCTGCCTTCCACGCACCAAATGGGCAGTTGGTTTTCCACTCCCCCTATCCCACACCTGATCCTGCCTTTCTGACACCAAAGGGGCAGTTGGGCTGCCAGTCCCCCCCACCCCAGAAGCTGTGCCACTGCCGTTCTCCTGCTGTGCCTCCCACCATAGCCCCCACAGCCCCTGCAATCAGCATCCTGCCCCTGCAATATTATGACTTCTGCCTGCCACCAGTGCAGCCAAAGGGCCAGGACAAATGGTGTCTCAGTGAAGGGGGCGGGCCAAAGGGCACGGGGCAGATGGGCAGTGGAGATTCTGGTGCCTTCCTCAGAATTAACAGTGGTTCTCAAGGTTCTGTTGGACTCTAATCAGCCTTCAGACAGTGAAGAAACTAGGACTGAGATGGAGGAACTTAAGGCAGCCCATGGGGTTCTCCCAGTTAGATAGTTCCCTTATGGGGATCAACAACTTGCCTGATGGAGACAGTAAGCCTCAGGACTGGGACCCATGTAGAGACTATCCATTTTATTGTGGCTCCCAGAATGACCAAGACCATAGTCCTGGGACTAGCCTGGTTGAAGAAGTGGAATCCATCAGTAGATTGGGACAGCAACAACTGGTGAATGAGAAAGAAAATGGCTAGCCAACGGGTCCCAGTGAAAGCACCACACAGCAGCCATGAGCCTGCATTTAGCAAAGTGAAAGCGGAGTTAGAGCCGCTCATTCTGAATGAATACCATGACCCAGCAGAGGCAGTCAGTGAAAGGGAATCAGTCATGCTTCCACCCCGTCACACCACAGACTTTGCTATTAAGATCTTGCCAGGGGCAAAATTACCTAAGCCAAAGATGTATTCAATGACACCAAGGGAGATGGAGGAATTTTTAAAGATGATAGGAAAAATATACTCAACACAAATGGCAAAAATAATAATGGAGATACTACTGAAAAAATCAAGATAGCAAAAGGAGTGAGACAAGGATGTCCTTTATCCCCCTTACTATTCATATTAACATTAGAGATACTGTTAAATAAAATTAGAAGTGAAAAGGAAATAAAAGGTTTGAAAATAAAACAAGAAGAATACAAAGCCCAAGTGTTTGCAGATGACCTGGTATTCATATTAGAGCAACTGATACAGACAGGGCCCAAATTAATACAACAAATAGAAGAATACAGAAGAGTAGTGGGATTAAAAATCAATAAATTGAAAACAAAAGCATTAACGAAAAATCTTACTAAAAAGCAGGAAACCTAATTGGAAGATATACTGGGCATTCAAACAACTAAAATAATAAAGTATTTAGGAATTTGGTTAATGCTCAAGTGTTCATTAATCAAAGAAGATAATTATAACAAATTAATAGCACAGATAAAGTAAGACCTAGAAAATTGGGAAAAAATACAACTATCTCTCATAAGAAGAATATCAATGATAAAAATGAACATCCTACCATGGATATTGTTTCTTTTCCAAGTAATACCCATAAAATTAGGGAAGAATTTCTTTAAGGATTTGAATAAAATGATATTAAACTACATCTGGCAAGAGAAGTAATCGAGAATTAAATTAAAAGCACTACAAGACAGTAGAGTAAGAGATTGGGAGTCATACTACCAGGCATCAATGCTCATCTGGATTAGAGATTGGTTGGAACTAAAGAATAAAGAACTTTAATATTAGAGGGGCATGACCTTCAAATAGGGTGGCATGCCTTCTTATGGGACGGAAAACATAGACAGCATGGTTATTTTCGGAGACACCTAATTAGAGACACTATTACAAACATGGCTAAAAATAAAGAAGAATCATTAGAGCAAAATCCCGAAATGGTTATCACCAATGGAAGCACTAATGTATCCAAACACACTGAATATTGATAAAATTAAGAGATACAAAGATTTACTAAATGGTCAAGGGGAATTGAAAACAAGACAAGAGTTAAAAGAACAGGGTACAGACATTGATTTGTGGCCATAGATGCAAATACAATCCAGATACAAAATAGACTCAGAAAAATATGGATTTCAAAAAGAAAAACATGAATTAGATAAAATTCTTCAAGGCACAGAGGACAAATTGATAACTAAAATTTATAATTATCTATTGAGATATAGATTGGATGAGGAGGTAGTCAAAGAAAATATGATAATTTGGGCCAAAATTTTTGGTTATAATATAGAATTGGATAAATGGGATAAAAATTATAAATTGACAATGTCTGTAGCCTAAAAGAAAAACATAGATGACCTTAACTCTGTTAATCTGTTAAATGTTAAATATTAAATGTATAAAATGTTTTAAAGGTGACATCTCCCTCCTGCAAGATTGGTTAAGATTTTCACCAACACACCGCCAAATTGTTGGAAATGTAATCAAAACCAGGGAACGTACTACCACATGTGGTGGACGTGCCCCAAAGCAAAACAATATTGGAGCAAAATTAGAATACAATTAGAAGGGATAACTAAACAATACATAGAGATGAAACCTGAAATATTTTTATTGGGAATATTACTCTGATGATGTCAGCAGAGGCTGACGGAAGCTTAGTTTAATAAATTTTTTAAAACGTTCCAGAGATCGTGATGTCTATCGATTCTTCATCTATAACTATACCTGGAACTCGCATTTTTAGGACAATTCTTAATGAATACGGGCATGGAACGCTACGTTATGCACGCCATTGGGAGATGCATGCCAAACAGAAGGCAGCTAACCATGAAAATCTGGCCTTCCTTCATAGCTGCATTTGGAATGGCTTACCACCAAAATCACTGCAGAACAGACCCGTAGTTGACACACCGGAGGGACACGCAGCTGTTCGCCAGTTCCAAGTCAGAATGCTATATGCCATAATCAATGACTGTCATAGGCAGATTAACGCGCAGACGGCAGGAATTGAACAGTGCCAGACAAAATTCCATATGATACTGACAGACACCCGCTTCAGTACCCTAAATCGCAGAATACTCCAAGTGTCACGAGAGGTATGCAGGCAGAAAATTAACATGCTTAGACAAAAGGCGGAGGCATTGCATGCCTTGAGGACAGAGAGAACATTGGTGCACAACCTGTCCTCAAAAGTACTCACGGACACACAGACCTGGGTTTTGCAATGGGATGCTGGTTTCAACCTGACTGATGCCAAGGCCATCAACTTTGCTGCAGCCATGGAGTCAACGATCAATCAGCTCGAGACCACCGAGGAAGTAAAAAACTCCATCAGACAACGTCTGGTAGGGCTCCTCACCAGCCATAGGCAAAGTAAGACACTATCAAAATCAGAAACATTGGCCCTCCAGGAATTAAGGAAGGACAATTCTATTGTGGTGCTACCAGCAGATAAGGGCAGGGCAACGGTAGTCATGGACAAGATGGATTACAATAGCAAAGCCCATGACCTCTTTAGCGGCAGGAGTGCCTATCAACTCCTGGATAAAGACCCTATGGTGTCATTTTAAAACCAAATTAATAAGGTGATCGATAAACTCAAGAGACAAGGGAAAATGGATGAGGAGGGGCTAAGAATGATCTGGCCAAGAGATTCAGCCATGGCACGATTCTATGGGTTGCCAAAGATCCATAAGGTGGAGGTATGCTTTTGCCCCATTTTCTCTCTCCCCAGCACCCCCACATTTGGCCTAGCCAAGTAGCTATATGGCCAATTGCAATACCTGGTTGAAGGGACCACCACCATCGTAAGATCCTCTACGGACTTTTTACAATGGCTGAAAGGAGTGGTGGTGGGGGAGGATGAGATAATGGTGTAGTTTGATGTCATTTCACTGTTCACATCTATTCCCCAGGGGTTAGCGATCCAGACTATCAAAAGTCTATTGTTGGAAACAGAACCAAGAAACCCCAAAACCCCTAGCACAGATGACCTCATTCACCTATTGAAATGTTGCCTCAAAACATACTTCACGTTCGATGGCCAGATATACGAACAAACAAAGGGCACACCGATGGGATCACCAATCTCAGGGGTGATTGCAGAGGCGGTCCTCCAGAGATTAGAGCAGGAGGCGATGAAAACCTACAAACCCAAGTTTTGGGCACGCTATGTCGATGACACATTTACCATCATCAAACAAGATAAAACCAGGTTTATGGGAATGCTCAATTCCGTATACCTGGATAGCCAATTTACGATGGAGGAGGAGGCCAATAACAAACTGAATGTGCAAAGGCAGCGTCCAGGAGGAGCTGGATCCACCCCTCCTCAATCCAGACAGAGCTGGAAGAACTCGGAATGGGTGTGTGAGCCTTTGGTCGAAGTGAAACCAGCGAGAGCCAAATGGTCATTGGGAGTGGGGTGGCTAGATGCCCTGGAGGAACTCCCCTCCTGAGTAATTGCAGACAGGAGCTAAAAAGGGAGAGGCCAGAAGCAGCAGTTCTGCAGACAATGCCTTATCAACAAAGCAGTAGCCCTCATGCCGGAAAGGGTCTCATTCTTGGAGCCTTTGCCAGCGACGGTGATGATGAACTTTCTCAGTTGTCTGATGCAGGAGAGGCTTTTGACAAACAAGTCAATGGGAAGCTGAAGGGGTTACTGGCCCTTTCTGGACCATCTCTGAAGAAAGGGAAGATCCGCATTTTTCATGGTTTGCATCAGACCTTTCCAAATGTAGTAGTTGTTGGCCTGGGAAAGAAAGCGATGGGAATGAACATAGATGAAAACTGGAATGAAGACAAGGAAAACATACGGGCAGCTGTGGCAGCTGGATGCAGGCAGCTACAGTACCAAGAACTCCCTTGTGTTGAAGTGGACCATTGTGGAGATGCTCAGGCTGCAGGTGAAGGGGCTACCCTCAGCATTTTTGAATATGAGGAGCTGAAGCAAAAAAAGAAATCCACCCTTGAAATTCAGTTACATGGCAGTGATGGAATTGATGCCTGGCAGAAAGGGATTCGCTATGCAGAAGGCCAGAACCTGGCCAGGTATCTTATGGAAGACCCTGCAAACCATATCACACAACCAAATTTTCTACCATCATTGAGGACAAATTGAAAAGCTTCAGTAGCAACGTGACTGTTCATAAAAGAGATAAATCTTGGATACAGGAGCAAGGAATGGGCTCATTTTGGAGTGTGGCAAAAGGCTTGGATGAACCCCCAGTCTTTTTGGAAGTCCACTACGAAGACAGCAGCAACCCCAAAGAAGCTCCATTGGTATTTGTTGGAAAGGGGATAACTTTTGATAGTGGTGGCATTTCCATCATGCCTTCAGCCAATATGGATGCCATGAGAGCAGATATGGGAGGAGCAGCCACCATTTTTTCTGCTATTGTCACAGCTGCAGAGTTGAAGTTACCCATTAATCTAATTGGTCTGCCCCCCCCCTTTGTGAAACCTTATCCAGTGGGAAGGCAAATAAACCTGGAGATGCTGAGGGAAGATTGGTGTTGGCTGATGCTCTTCACTATGCACACCGTTTTAATCCAAGGCAATTTTAGATACTGCGACATTAGCAGATGCCATGGATGCTATATGCCATAATCAATGACTGTCATAGGCAGATTAACGCGCAGATGGCAGGAATTGAACAGTGCCAGACAAAATTCCATATGATACTGACAGACACCCGCTTCAGTACCCTAAATCGCAGAATACTCCAAGTGTCACGAGAGGTATGCAGGCAGAAAATTAACATGCTTAGACAAAAGGCAGAGGCATTGCATGCCTTGAGGACAGAGAGAACATTGGTGCACAACCTGTCCTCAAAAGTTACTGCCCTTTCTGGACCATCTCTGAAGAAAGGGAAGATCCGCATTTTTCATGGTTTGCATCAGACCTTTCCAAATGTAGTAATTGTTGGTCTGGGAAAGAAAGCATTGGGAATGAACATAGATGAAAACTGGAATGAAGACAAGCAAAACATACGGGCAGCTATGGCAGCTGGATGCAGGCAGCTACAGGACCTAGAACTCCCTTGTGTTGAAGTGGACCCTTTGGAGATGCTCAGGCTGAAGCTGAAGGGGCTATCCTCAGCATCTTTGAATATGAGGAGCTGAAGCAAAAAAAGAAACCCACCCTTAAAATTCAGTTACATGGCAGTGATGGAATTGATGTCTGGCAGAAAGAGACGTCTAGAGCGACGCTGGAGGGCCAGTAAAGCTGAATCTGATCGAACACTGCTAAGAACCTTCATTAGGACTTATCTAGTGGCGATAAGGGTGGCAAAACATTCGCATTTTTCCGCTTTCATTGCATCCGCCGATTCACGCCCAGCCGTCCTGTTTAGGGCTACTCGTTCCCTCCTGACAACGGGGGTAGTCGACGAGCCCTTGCAGGGTAGAGCTGAGGAATTTGTTGAGGAATTTGTTCAGTTTCTGGCAGATAAAGCCACTCAGATCCAGTCGGATCTGGACTCCGATTGGGCAGTGCAGGCCGAGATGACAGGGACAGGTCTTAGTCCTGTTATATGGGACGAATTTGAGCTGGTTACTCCTGATGTAGACAAGGCCATAGGAGCGATGAGCTCCTCCACTTGTTTGTTGGACCCGTGCCCCTGCTGGCTGGTTTCGGCCAGCAGGGAGGTCTCAAGCGGCTGGCTCCAGGCTTTGGTCATCACTTCTTTGAGAGAGGGATCCATCCCACAGCCCTTAAAAGTTGTGGTGGTGAGGCCCCTCCTCAAGACCCTGGACCCAGCAGATTTAAAGAACTTATGTCCAGTCTCCAACCTACCCTTTGTGGGTAAGATTGAGGAGAAAGTGGTGGCGCTCCAGCTCCTATGGTTATTGGATGACACTGATTATCTAGATCCCTTTCAATCAGGTTTCAGGCCCAGCTACAGCATGGAAACTGCTTTGGTCACCCTGATGGATGACCTCTGGTGAGCCCAGGATGGAGGTCATTCCTCCATCTTGGTGCTACTTGACCTCTCAGCGGCTTTCGATACCATTGACCATGGTATCCTTCTGCATCGTCTCAGCGAGGTGGGAGTGAGCGGCATCATATTATGGTGGTTCTCCTCCTACCTCTCTGATAGGATGCAGTCGGTGATAGCAGGAGGACAGAGGTCGATCCCTAGGCCCCTGGTTTGCAGGTGCCGCAGGGCTCAGTCCTCTTGCCCATCCTGTTTAACATCTACATGGGTGAGATCATCCATTGATGGTGAGGTTCCAGCAGTATGCTGATGATACCCAGTTGTACATCTCCACCCCGTCTCAGTTCATGGAAGCAGTAGATGTGATGTGCCTGTGCCTGGACGATGTTGGGGTCTGGATGTGTAGGAACAGGCTCAAGCTCAACCCTGACAAAACTGAATGGCTGTGGATATTGCCCCCCCAAGGACTATGTCAATCATCCCTCCTTGGTTCTCGGGGGAGAGAAATTAACTCCCTCGGAACGGGTCTGCAATTTGGATGTCCTCCTAGATCCACAGCTTAAATTGGATCAACATCTGGCAGCTGTGGCAAGGGGGACCTTTGCATAGGTTCGCCTGGTGTACCAATTGCGACCCTACTTGGAGAGGGAGGCTTTGCTCACGGTTACTCATGCCCTCATCACCTCCCGGCTGGACTACTGTAACGTGCTCTACATGGGGCTACCCATAAGGACTGCAATTGGTGCAAAATGCAGCTGTGCGAGCTGTGGTGGGTACACCAAGATACACCCATGTAACACCTGTTTTCCACCAGCTGCATTGGTTGCCCATTAGTCTCCGGTCGCAATTTAAGGTGTTGGTTATGACCTTTAAAGCCCTACATGGCTCAGGACCAGACTACTTTTGGGACCGCATCCTGCTACATACCTCCCTACGACCGGTTAGGTCCCACAGAGTTGGTCTCTTCCAGGTCCCATCAACCAAGCAATGCCAGTTGGCGGGACCACGGGGGAGAGCTTTCTCTGTGGGAGCCCCATCTCTTTGGAACCAACTACCACCAGAGATCCAGACTATCCCCCACCCTGCTGGCCTTCCATAAAGCCTTGGAAACATGGCTTTTCAAGCAGGTGGGCTAAAATAAGACCAATGAGAACATCTGTGGTCTTCCCATGTATGTATGATGATAATGTTTTTTTAAATATTTATAACTGTTTTTAAATTATTATTATTATTATTGTGTTTCTTTTTAATAAATTGTTCTTGCATGTTGTACGCTGCTCAGAGTCCCGCAGGAGTTGGGCGGCCTATAAGAATGAATGAATGAATGAATGAATGAATGAATGAATGAATGAATGAATGAATGAATGAATGAATGAATGAATGAATAAATAAATAAATAAATAAATAAATAAATAAATAAATAATAAAGGGATTTGCTATGCAGAAGGCCAGAACCTGGCCAAGTATCTTATGGAAAGCCCTGCAAACCATATCACACCAACCAAATTTGCTACCATCATTGAGGACAAATTGAAAAGCTTCAGTAGCAACATGACTGTTCATAAAAGAGATAAATCTTGGATAGAGGAGCAAGGAATGGGCTCATTTTGGAGTGTGGCAAAAGGTTTGGATGAACCCCAGTCTTTTTGGAAGTCCACTACAAAGGCAGCAGCAACCCCAAAGAAGCTCCATTGGTATTTGTTGGAAAGGGGATACCTTTTGATAGCGGTGGCATTTCCATCAAGCCTTCAGCCAATATGGATGCCATGAGAGCAGATATGGGAGGAGCAGCCACCATTTTTTCTGCTATTCTCACAGCTGCAGAGTTGAAGTTACCCATTAATCTAATTGGTCTGGCCCCTCTTTTTGAAAACTTATCCAGTGGGAAGGCAAATAAACCCGGAGATGTTGTGACAGCCATGAATGGAAAAACAATACAGATTGACAATACAGATGCTGAGGGAAGATTGGCGTTGGCTGATGCTCTTTACTATGCACACCGTTTTAATCCAAGGGCAATTTTAGATACTGCAACATTAACAGGTGCCATGGATGTAGCATTTGGATCAGCAGCCACTGGAGTTTTTACAAATTCACAGAAGCTGTGGCATCACCTGGATGAGGCTAGCATTCTGACAGGGGATCAAGTTTGGAGAATGCCTCTCTTTGAACATTACACAAAGCAAATGACAGACTGCCACCTAGCAGATATCAATAACATTGGAAAATACAGGTCTGGTGGTGCATGCACAGCTGCTGCATTCCTGAAAGAATTTGTGACTGCTCCTCACTGGGCTCATTTAGATATTGCTTGTGTAATGTAAAATAAAGATGAGGTTCCATATCTGCGAAAAGGCATGGCGGGAAGGCCAGCACGTACCCTGGTTGAGTTTATTACTCGACTGGCCCTAGACAAGCAAAGCTTCTAGAAAGCAGCTTTGTGAGGATCACCACTGGCTTTAAAAATGGTTAATTTGAATCTGGAATCAGCCAGTGTACAGATAAAATTCCAAAGGGCCATCCATCTTTTACTTTAATTTTGGGAGGCTACTTTGAAATGATCCAAAGCAATCATTTATGAACTATATAATAAATTATAAACTTTAAATTCATTCCATAGAATTCTACTATCCGGTAAATAACATTCACTTTTTATAATCTTCATTCCAGGAGCCTGTCCTATATTTGGTATCCAAAGAGCAATCAGTCTAAACCAACAGGAGTTATAATATAGATTGAATAATAGATACCCAACTATTACATACAATAAATACATCTTCTGACAAAAAATAAAAAAGAAAGAAAGAAAAAGAAAAAGAAAAGGGGGGACATCCTGGCAAGAGGAGGACAAGGAAGACCTCCTACTGACCCATGCTTTGCATTTGCTGAAATAAGCTTTGGAGAATCGGAGAAGCCGCGAAAGGTATGCACTGCCGGTTGGGAGGGGAGCCGAAGAATTTGGGGAGGAGGAAGGGGCCTCAGTCACCGCAGAAGTGCCCTGGGAACCCAGCCAGACTCAGCAGGGGCAGCAGGGACACCAGCAGTGGTGGCAGCCCATGCCCCCCTGCCAGGGGGGCGATTCCCTGGAGGCATCAAATTCCAAAGGTTAATCCGGTGGGAGTAAAATACAATGGGGATCCCAAAGTTTTGGGATTTTTCCTGACCCAGGTGTGGAATCAAGGCTAGAACCAGGATGAAAACCCTGACCCGGGGGGGGGGATCAGTGGCTGAATACACCCAAGAGTTTCGCAAGCTGGTAATCTATATGTGGGTATTCAGCCGAAGCTTTGATGGATTGCTACAAGGATGGCCTCAATGAGGACGTCTACCAAGGCTGCTGCTCTAGAGGGCTCCCAAAAGATTTACACCGTTGGTATGTAATGGCGGCTGAGTGGAGATTGACCAAGCCAGAGATCGGTATAGAGGGGGTCTCACTGGTGACCTCCGACCACCCCAGGGGACAGCGACAGTGAATGGGATTAAGACTGGTGCCACAGGAGAAGCCTCAGATCCCTTCATTAAAGGAATGGATCAACAAGTGCAATTGATCTGGCCTGTGACTCACAAATGACTGATAAATATCATTCGAAGTGTTTAACTATATTTATTTATAATTACATTTATATTAAGAAATTAGCTCTATATATACCAGAATTATAATAGATTGATTGTTTATGTATGTCTAATAATAAATAATTTAAAAAAAACATGATCTCGCGGTAGCCCACAAACCAACCTCAACTATCAGATGGAAATGGAAGTCAAGAACAACTTAAAGATCAGACATCATATATCAAATCCAATGCAGCAACTGTGAAAAGAACTATGTATGTTTATTAGGGGATTTCAATTCGGTGGTAGATCCAAGGAAAGATTATAAAACTGGGGTGGGGGTTATGAAAGGAGAACATTACCCAATGCATTCTTTGAAATGACTTGAGAATTAAATTTAAAAGACGTTTGGAGAAAAGTCAATGGGAGAAGGAGAGAGATAGTTTGACACCTCCCCTCCCCTATGATTACCTAGTAGACATGGTCCCAGATATGAAATTGCCAGTGCATGGGATTTACTCCCGTTCTGAACCCAAATTGGCAGCTCTCTGGGATTTCTAGGACAACTAGACAAGGAGAAGGAAAGCCGAAGTTCTTGCCCATCTGAAGACATGTTAATCTTAGAGCAAAGGCAGAGGAACTCTGGCAATCAAGATAAAGAGAAGCAACAACAACGAGATTTGCAACTCACAAGGAGAAATACCAAACATCACAATAATTGTCTATATGAGAAACATAGCTAATATTGACCCAGCTCCAACGTCAAGTTGACATCCAGCATTCTAGCCAACCAAACAAGCCAGACCCTGCTACAAAAAGACCCCCCTTAATTTGGGCAGAACTTGAAATTGGCTGCTAAAAGTCATAACACAGCAATATTCTGGCATTCAGTAGCAGGAGTTCCAAAAGAATGGAGATTTACATTTTATATACCAATCTCCACCGAAGAATGGGAGAACTACTATCAAAGTCTGTTTGCCTTGACTGAATATGTAGAGAAAGTGCCTCTAAGCAGTGAAGAAGCACTCTCTGAAACCCTTTCCACATGGCTGCCAGTCTCTATAAAAGAGAAACAATCTATTATTAAATGTCTAAAGAGCAATAAAGCCTCAGGTGAAGATTTTCTACCAGCAGAAACATTTAAGAACTTTGCTGATTGGTGGAGTCCATTATTGGCAGGTCTATTCACACATATAAATAATACCTGCCATATTCCATATTCCATATTCCAGAGCCTAGTGGGCTCTGCAGGCGGGATTCACCTTGTGGCAAGAGCTAGTCCCAGCCACCATGTCCTCCCACATCCAAACATTTGATAATTTTGGTGAACATGTCACAGCCCAGCCAGGGAGATATTGTGGTCCAGACCATGATGAACTCTGGGGCCACAGTGAATTTTATGGACTCGGACATTGCTCATCAATGAGGTGCTGCATGAACATTTGTATAAGGGGGTGCTCGTCTATTTAGATGACCTCCTCATATACACCCAGACGATGGAGGAACATGTCCAGCTGGTGCGGCAAGTACTCTGCAAGCTGCTGAAAGCACACTTATATGTCAAACTGTCTAAATGTGAGTTTCATAAAACGACTTTGGACTATCTTGGGTTCCGAATATTGACAAAGGGAGTAGAAATGGATCCCACTAAGGTCAAACCGGTTTTGAATTGGCAAAGCCCCAAAACGAGAAAATAGCTACAAAGATTTCTGGGGTTTGCTAATTTCTACCACCAATTTCTACTGTCCTTTGCCCAAGTGGCGCTTCCACTTACTAACCTGCTGAAAACAAAACACCTCCCTAAGAAACCACGACCTTGGTGTCTACTGCAGTGGACGACTGATTGTCAGCGGGTCTTTAAACTGTTGAAATCCCTATTCGCTAAAGAGCCCATGTTATGGCACCTGGACTCGTCTAGACCATTTGTAGTGCAAGTGAATGCCACCGAAGTGGCAGTGGGTGCAGTGCTACTACAGGCTAATGAGGAGGGGACCCTCCATCCATGTGCATACACATCAAGAAAGTTAAACGACACAGACACAATTGGCCCATTTGGGAGAAGGAAGCGTTTGTGGTTCAGTGGGCTCTGTTGATGTGGTGGCACCTGCTGGAGGGTGGAACTGTCCCCTTTGAGGTCTGGACAGATCATAAAAACTTAGCTCTTCAGTCACCATGTAAGCTGTCCCCGAAACAGGTATGGTGGGCACTGTATTTCCGGAAATTGAATACATTCCAGGGGGGGGACTTCTTGGCAGATGCATTGTCCTGAAAACCACAATATGATAGTGGCAGAGCGGTAATAGTCCAGGCGATGATTCCTGCAAGGTTGATCCAATCGATCCCAGACATGTCCACCATGGCTACTACCTCGAGCAGTGTTGAGGACATACCCTTTCTATACGGGAAGCCCTCACTACCGATCCATGGTTCCAAGAGAACCAAACATGGCTTACACAGAGGGAGGCTTTGCTTGGAAGGGGTCCAAGCTGTATGTGCCCAGTACTGTGTGGCTGACTGTACTATCCATTCAGCCAGTCATTTTGGATTTTTAAAAACTCTACATTTGGTAAACAGACAGTTTTGGTGGCTGCACATGAGGAAGGACATTGAAGAGTATGTGCACAGCTGTACAGTGTGTAGCACCATGAAAGGTAGGCCGGGGAAACCTCCTGGTCTTTTACAGTCAGTGGCAGAGCCAACCCAACTATGGCAACAAATAGCCATGGACTTCATTGTGGATTTGCCGAAGAGTCAGGGAAATAGCGTCATATGGACAGTTAGCGATCTATTTTCTAAGCAGGCACACTTCGTTGCCTGCCTCAGACTTCTTTGTCAGCTAGAAAGTTAGCAAAGTTGTTCATTGTGCACATCTACCATCTCCATGGTATTCCACAGAGGATAATATCTGACAAGAGGTTTAGTTTACTGCCAAATTCTGGAGGAAATTATTGGGAAGGGTGGGATCCAAACAGGGATTGAGCTCTGCATTCCATCCAGCCACCAACGGGGCAGCTGAGAGAGCCAAGTCGACTTTTTTTTTTCCACTGCAGCCTCCTGCAGCCTGCCCACTCATCTCCTTTCAGAGACCCAACCCCTATGCCACCCCCGCGCACTCATGGTGGACAGGGAGCAATACTATGAAGTGGACAAAATACTTGACACCAGGTGGTGCGGGGAGAAACTTCAGTACCTTATTCTGTGGAAGGGATATCCCCTCTCGGAAGCCTCATGGGTATCAGAAAGGGACATATGAGCCCCCAGGCTAATCGCTAGATTTCATAGAAAAGATCCTAATAAGCCTGGGAGAACTACATTCCAACAACTCTAGACTCACTATGTTCTTTTTGTTGCAGACATCAGCTCAGTGGTACACGTCTCATTTCTGGACCACAGTCTTTACGTGTGTGAGTGGGTGGGTGGTGATTAATGAATATAAGATGATGGGGAGCATGGTTGAGCAGCCCTAACAAGAGTTTCTCTTTGAGATTGTCAGTGAGTGCCAGGAAAGAAGTAGAGCAGACATTAGCAAACCACATTGTGTTTGTTTGTGTTCCTTTCTCTTTTCTTTTCATTTTGGAACCTGACAGGGGGTTTATACAACCGGCCAGGTCAAAAGTGGCCACTCCAGTGCTGTTTCGAGAGAAGGAGGATAGGGGCCTATGCCTCTGTGTTGATTTTTGGGGTATCAACATAGTGTGTGTAGAATACTTATATCCACTTCCACTAATCAAAACCATGTAAGTGCATTTAGCGGACGGGAAGATCTTTACAAAATTGAGACCTCAGGGAGGTGTATTATAAGAGTCTGGATTAAACCTGGCGATGAATGGAAGACCACTTTTAACTGTCCTCTAGGGAGTTATCAGTTTAAAGTCATGCCATTCAGCCTCCAGGGAGCACCTGTTGTCTTCATGCAACTTAAAAATGAGGTATTGCAGGACCATTTATATAAGGGGGTGCTCGTGTATCTTTATGATATATTAATATATTCAAAAACCATGGAGGAATACATTCCATTAGTCCGCCAGGCCATTCAGAAATTGTTAGACGCTAAATTATACATAAATACATCAAAGTGTGAGTTTCATACAAAACAATTAAATTACTTAGGCTATCGCATTTCCCCAAAGGGAATCAAAATGGACCCTGAAAAGGTAAAAGTGGTAAAAGACTGGCAAGCCTCTAAGACGCAAAAACAATCACAAAACAATTACAAAGCTACAAAAGAGTTTGCAAATTTTGACCGGCAGTTTATCCCATCATTTGCTAAGGTAGTGTTACCATTGACAGACCTTTTGCGCATTAAACCACGGGAAACCACGTCCGGGCCTCCCCTAACAATGGACAATGCAATGTCAGCATGCCTTTGAGCAGTTAAAAGCCTTATTTGCACAGGAGCCAACGTTAAAGCATCCCGACCCTGCTAAGCCATTTGTTGTGCAGGCCAATGCCAGTGATGTGGCAGTGGCTGCAGTACTGCTGCAAATAAATGAGCAGGAGGTGTTACAACCATGCGCGTACACCTCCAGGAAATTGAACGACACCAAACGCAAATGGGCAGTCTGGGAGAAAGAAGCATTTGCGGTTTGGTGGGCTCTGCTGACATGGAGACATTAATTGGAAAGGGGGGGTATACCATTTGAGGTCTGGATGGATCATAAGAACTTAGAAGTTCTCCAGGCCCCACATAAATTGTCGCCTAAACAAGTCAGATGGGCTTTATATTTCCAGCAGTTCAATTTCTGCCTCTGGGTGCACTAGATGTGTAATTAGCCCTGAGGTGGTGGAGAAAATGGGATTGAGACTGGTGACACAGGAGAAGCCTCAGATCCCTTCATTAAAGGAATGGATCAACAAATGCAATTGATCTGGCCTATGACTCACAAAGCATTAGACGATGCTCATCAGGCCCATAAGAAACAGGCTGACAAGAAAAGAGCCAAACCAAAGGAATACCAAGTTGGTGATAAAGTTTTCTTGTCTACTAAGTACCTACAGACTACACAGAAGTCAAAGAAACTTGTAGGCCCTTTTCCCATTGTGAAAATTGTAAACCCAGTAGCGGTACAGTTGGACCTTGCTAAAACCCTTAGAAGAATTCACCCTGTGTTCCATGTTAGTCTTTTGAAGCCCGAACAGACATCCTCTATTCGGCCTACCCTGGACTCTCCTTCTGTCCCTTTACTCATTGAGGTTGAACAGCATTTTGAAGTTAAGGAAATTTTGGACTCTAGGAAGCATAGGGTTAAATTGCAATTTTTGGTCCGCTGGAAGCATTTCCCCTCCTCGCATTCTAAATGGGTGAATGAACGAGATGTCAGAGCCCCTAGAGCAATTCAATTGTTCTGTTCTAAATATCCCGATAAACCGTGAATACCTATTCTTCTTTGTATATTGCCGCTATCACTTCTTGTCTAGTAAATGTACTTATCTCTATCAACATGGAGTTGGGGGTTTTCTTTCCTGGACTTTGAATGGAAGCGCACCCGACAAAAGCAACTACAAAATAAACTCAAAATGAAACCAGGAGATGAACAAATAAATGAGACATTAATTCTAGCAAAACACAAATTAAATATGATAGAACAAACAGAATATGCAAAAAGTGTTAGATTTATGAAACAGCTTTTTTTTGAAAATGCAAATAAACCAGGCAGGTGGTTGGCATACAAACTAAAAAAAGAAAAAGAGAGTAGGATGATACACCAACTACAGGATGAGGCAGGAAACGTACAAAACAATGAAGAAGAATTAAAGAAGATTGCTTCAGAATATTTTGAGAACCTATATAAACAAGTTGAAAAAGAGATGGATAAAATAAATCAGTATTTGAAGGGGGGAAGTATGCCACCACTGGATGAGGAAGATAAAATAATGCTGAATAGGGAAATAACATTGATGGAATTAAAGGAAGCGATCCAAAAGCAAAAGAACAACAAGTCTCCAGGACCAGATGGCCTCCCAGGGGAATTCTATAAAAATACAGGAGAATTATTAGAACCAATGTTATTAGAACTGTGAATTCTGGGTGCACCAGATGTGTAATTAGCCCTGAGGTGGTGAAGAAAATGAGATTGAGACTAGTGCCATAGGGGAAGTCTCAGATCCCTTCGTTAAAGGAGTGAGTGGATCAACAAATGCAATTGATATGGCCTGTGACTCACAAAGCATTAGACGACGCTCATCAGGCCCCTAAGAAACAGGCTGACAAGAAAAGAGCCAAACCAAAGGAATACCAAGTCGGTGATAAAGTTTTCTTGTCTACTAAGTACCTACAGACTACACAGAAGTCAAAGAAACTTGGCCCTAAATATGTAGGCCCCTTTCCCATTGTGAAAATTGTAAACCCAGGGAGGAAATATGCCACCACTGGATGAGGAAAATAAAATAATGCTGAATAGGGAAATAACATTGATGGAATTAAAGGAAGCGATCCAAAAGCAAAAGAACAACAAGTCTTCAGGACCAGATGGCCTCCCACGGGAATTCTATAAAAATGCAGGAGAATTATTAGAACCAATGTTATTAGAACTGTACAATGAGGTCTTATTGAGAGCGAAAATACCAGATTCGTGGAGGGAAGCATATATTACCATGATTGTGAAAGAAGGTACCGATGCAAACCAAATTCATAATTATAGGCCAGTTTCATTGTTGAATGCCGATTATAAAATCTTCATGAGTATTATGGCAGGAAGGATAAAAAATATTAAACAAAATTATACACTCTGATCAAAACGGTTTTCTTCCAACAAAACAGATTAGAACTAATACAAGAGTCCGTATTGAATATGTTAGAATACTATGAAGCGCAGCCAGAGAAACAAGCAGCGCTTGTTTTTCTGGATGCTCAAAAAGCATTTGACAGTGTAAACTGGCAGTATATGATTCAGCAAATCACAGAAATGAAATTTAAAGATGAATTTGAACAAATGATTGAAACAATATATTCTTCCCAGAAAGCCAATATAATAATAAATTGAGATATCACAAGGCCATTTCAAATAATGAAAGGAGTTCATCAGGGATGCCCATTGTCATCTTTACTTTTATTTTGACTTTAGAGACACTATTAAATAAAATTAGATCAAACCCAGCTATTAAAGGAACCAAAATGAGAAAGGAAGAATATAAAATACAGGCGTTCACTGACAACCTGGTACTTTTTATAGAAGACCCACAGGAGACAGGACCGGCCTTAATAAGGGGAAAAAATATGGAGAGGTAGCAGGCCTTAGAATTAATAAACAAAAAACCAAATTACTAATCAAAAAATGACATAAATACAGAAAAAAGAACTAGAAGATGCATTGGGGCTACAAATTACCAAAAAATTTAAATATTTAGGGGTTAAGCTAACAGCTAGATGCTCCTCAATCAAGGAAGATAATTATTTGAAACTATTGCAACAAATAAAAATAGATTTGGAAAGATGGGGTACATTGCAACTATCCTTACTAGAGTGGATAGCAACTATGAAGATGAACGTCCTGCCAAAACTACTTTATCTTTTTCAAACCATACCCATAAAATTGGACAAGAAATTTTTCATCAACTTGAACAAAATTACTTTGAAGTTCATATGGCTAGGTAAAAAAACGAGAATAAAATTAATGGATTTACATGATAGTAGAGCCAGAGGTGGCTTTGGGCTCCCAGACTGGAGACTCTATTACAAAGCAGCATTAGTATGGTTTAGAGATTGGGTCAATTTGAGAAACAAAAGGATATTAACATTGGAAGGCCATGACTTACAAAAAGGGTGGCATGCATTTTTGTGGGACAAAGAAAATAAGCCACAAAAATACTTTTATAGGCACAAGATAAGAGAGTCGCTGATGCAAATATGGCAGGAGACAAAAAAAAACACTGTGTGAAAATCCCCAATTGGCTTTCCACTATGGAGGTGATGATCCACCCTAATACTACCAACATGTGCAAAATGGTCAAATATAAGGATATTTTAGATAGTAATGGGAAATTAAAAAGTAGACAGGAGTTGGAAGAACAGGGTATAATTATAGATTGGTGGCCGTATCTTCAACTCCAATCAAGTTATAAGAAAGATAGCAATGAATTTGGAATTGAGGTTGAAATGCAACAATTAGACAAACTTTTGAAGGGCCCAGAAGAAAAAATTACAAAAAAAAAATTATCTTCTACAATTTGACAGAGCTGAGGATATATTAAAGGGGGCGACAATAGCTTGGGCGAAAAATGTGGGACATAACATTTATTTGGCTGACTGGGAACAAATTTGGAACAGAAATTATAAAATAACAAAATCTGCATCTTATAAAGAGAACCACTATCAAATGTTCTATTGCTGGCATTTGGCCCCTTCAAGACTAGCAAAGATGTATCCAAATTTAAACCCAGTTTGCTGGAAATGCAAAAAAGAGCAAGGTATCTTCTTTCACACATGGTGGTTGTGCCCGGAAGCGAAGAAATATTGGGGAAAAAAACACAGTTGGCTACAAAAATTAGTAGGGTCACAAATAGAATACACTCCAGAAATTTTTCTTCTAGGGACATTTAAAGGGAAATACTATAAACATTCTAAATATCTGATTTTACATATTATAACCGCAGCCAGGATCGCCTTTGCGCAATGTTGGAGAAATATAAACACACCCATTGAGAGTCTGATAATCAAAAAAACATTTGAATGTGTGGAGATGGATAAGTCAACAATAGAACTTAAAGGACAAAAAGATTCGGATTATTATGTAATATGGGAAAAGTGGTATGATTGGATTGATAATAGAAGGATGAACAGAAAATATACAAAAAAGATGTAGAACTAGATAATATTGCAAGACAATGTACAAAATGTATTAATATAAATGTAATGTATGTAAAAGGTTGTAGTCTGCTTAAGAAATTACCATGACACGTAAAAAGAGAAAAATGCAATAAGGAAATGTTTTTTTAAAAAAAGACTATCACAAACTGAATGCTATAACTGTGCACAATTGGTACCCACTGCCATTGATCCCCGAGCTTATAGAGAGGCTACACCAGGCCTGGATTTTCACCAAACTTGATCTGCAGGGACATGAATCAGAGCAAGGGATGAGTGGAAGACAGCTTTCTGGAAACTCTATGGTGATACATTCAAATACATGGTGATGCCCTCTGGCCTGACCAATGCTCCCAGGATCTTCAGTCACTTCATGCATGATGTATTCTGGGATCTGTTGGACCATTTTATGGTCATCTATCTAGATGATGTCTTGAGCTACTCTTCCTTCCTGAGAGAGCACTGGAAGCATGTCTGTTTGATGTTACAGCGACTGCAAGAGCATCAACTATTTACGAAGCATGAAAAATACCAATTTGTGCAGATTACCATTGACTTCCTGAGCCACCGGATCTCCCCCAGGGGGGGGGAATGGATCCTGAGAAGTTGGAGGCACTGCAATTCTGGTAACCCTCATGCCGGGTGAAGGACATGCAATGACTCCTGGGCTTTATGAACTACTATTGTATGTTCATTCCCTGGCTCACTGCCTTGACACACTCCTACCCAACCTGTTATGGAATCTTTCCCAATTGGAGAAGAAGCATCTGATTTGCTAGAAACACATAGCCACCCAACTAACCACGCCACAAACTCAGAGTTCAATGCCCAAGCTTCAGAAGAGGCAGAGGCATCTCAGAAAACCTATGATCTGAGGCCGCATAGAAAGCCTACCGAGCCCATGTTGAGGAAACTAAATGAGGACTGGGATAAGTGCTACCAAAATGATAAAACACTCTGGGGGAAATTGTTATATTTCTCCGACACCAAGAAAGAATCGCTTTCCCCAGGTTGCCTCCGCTCACTAGAGAAAGACTGCAAGAAGACTTACCTACATTGGAAAGACTGTGAACATCAGCGAATCAACATTCAGTGGGAAGTTACAAGACGGGGAGCTTCTGAAGGACATACAAGCTTTCCAGCAGATAAACAAAAAGCGAGAGAAGCTCCTAAGCAAATTTGACTTTCTCAATGCCGATCTTCAGCCCCAAATCGAGCTGCAGGCGGAGATCACTACAGGCGACAAGGATGAACATGAGCTGTCTTGTCCTCTGCGCATATTATCACCACAACCACTTAGGGTTTCTTCACATGCTTCTGAGAAATCCTCAACCGCACATTTCAAGGACACAACGAATGAGAAGCCCAGCTCAGAGGTATCTCATCGCTTGAAGAAAGCCTCCTCCTTTCATCCCAAGTCAGCTCGATCTCACACAGGCACAGGCAGCTGTGTCTCACGGCAATCATCCCACCATAGCAATGGATCCAAGGCCTCAAGAGCAGAGAATCTAGCCAACAAAGCCGCAGAGGTGCAAGTTGAAGCGGAAGTAGCCAAGGTAGCTCTAAAGCTGGCATAGAAAGAGCAACTGCAAAAGGAGGAAATAGCCAGACAAAGGGTAGAAATGGCCAGAACACAGCCAGACAAAGGGAAGAAATGGCCAGAGCTCAAGCCAAACTTGACTATTTGCGGAGCAAACAGGACGCCAAACTAAAGATAGCAAGGGCTGCAGCTTTACAGGTGGAGGTTCAAGGCACTATTCCCAAATTCAACCCTATAGAGGTAGAAGAGGAGGACCCGAGCAATCGCGTCAGGGCCTATGTAGTTGAGCAGCAGTCTCTACGGCAGAGAGGAGGAAGAGAATCTCAACAATCAGAGATACTAAAAGGTCAGAGACATGACATCGTACATTCCGGATCACAAGATCCCTCCCTCGCCATTACAAAACTTACCCTGATGGACCAAGACACAAAGGGTAACCAGGCTGACCCCTCAACTACAAGGGAGTCTCAGCCAGCACAAGTAGCCGCAAACTCTAATCTTAAGGTCAAAGCCAAAACATTCCTGCCAAACCTTCTGGCCACCATGATTGCGGATACACGGCCCAATGGTCAGGAGTAGCCTACCTGGCAGCAAATGGAACACCCCTTTTACATCGCATGGAAAGAAAAGCACCAACCATCTCTAACGCACGCCGCTGGCGATTCTGAGAAGCACAACTTACCATCACCTCCAGAATACCATCCTCTGGAAGTGCATATAGACCCTGCGTCCCCCTGGAAAGAACTCATTGAATGGTCACCCTGACGGGCAAGGGTGGATCTGGCAGCCAGTGGGATAGAGAAATTCTTGGACACACCGGGGAAAAGATACATGCTATGGAAGTACAGTTTCATGAATGCTATCCAGGAAGAAAGGCTGCGACCAGCCGAAAGCATAGGCATATGATAGCATGGCTGGGATCTGAATCTGCTGAAATCATGAGAGACATCGACTCTACCAACTTAACTAAACCGGAAGTCGCCCTTCAGGAATTTTGGACTGCGCTTGACCAGCGTTTTGGGTCATCCGTAGTAACAGAGTTTTCATTATTAATTACATCAAGAACTTCACGAACATCAGCTTGAGAGATCCTAAAAAGCTTGGAAATTCTCCCATGACCTAAAACAGTTGCGGTCATCACAAGAAGATCCCAACTTGCCAGGACTTGTCTGCCTTGATCACTATGACACGCAACAGCACATCATTGCAAAACTGCCTAGCGAATTAAGCAAAGAATGGATCCAAGTCTCGACAGCTTACAAGGCGAATCACCAAGACAGAACCCCCCTTTGCTTTCCTCATAGACTTCATCAACTATCAAGCAAAGCTATACAATGACCCTATTAACCTCCTCATTATGGAAAACTGGCACACAGTTAAAAAAAGGGGCCAGCCAGACCTTTGATTCATCCAAGAATCCATCGCTAACTGCGAGGGGAAAAGCCTTTGTGTCTGTGCATAAAATACAGATCTCTACCCCGTCCATGGGGTACCCTGTCAAGCAACCATCGAGAAGACCTCAACATGCCCCTCTGACAACACATACATGTCTACCATGTCCATTCCACAACCTCCTGCATCCTCTGAATGCTTGCAGAGACTTCTGGAGCAAGCCCTTACATGAAAGAAAGGATCTGATCAGGGAATACAGAATCTGCTTCAAGTGCTGTGATTCAAAGGAACACATCGCCAACAAATGCACAGTGCAGGTACGATGCTTCCTATCCAGGAGTAATCAACACCCAGCCGCCTTGCATCCAGACTTTGAACCGACACCATGGTCAACTCATTATACATGGCCAACTCATTATACACGGGCACCTCCCAATCTACCGTCGACTGTTCACCCACGACCACCTCCTGCTCCATGGTCTCCTAATCCACAACCCACTCCAAATTCTGCTACATCTACGAGACTCAGACGCCAACAAACATCAATGTAAATTTCACGTCAATATGTGATGGCTCACCATTCCCTCGCTCATGTCACCACATATACTTAGCTAAAGTCTACCCAGTGGGATGCCCAGAAAAGTCCTTGAGCATGTATGTAATACTGGACTTGCAGAGCAACAGATCGTTAGCCAAATCTGCATTCTTCGACCTCCAGACTGAGGAAGCGCACATCGCGATATCCACGTGCTCTGGATCCCAGTGCATGGTAGGGAAGAAAGTAACTAGATTCTGCATAGAATCGTTAGATGGGAGTGCAAAATTCACACTGCCGCCATTGCCAGAATGCGACAATTTATCAGGTAATCGCAGTCAGATCGCGATGCCAGAAGTAGCAAGCAGTATACCTCATTTGAGGCACATAGCTAATCTTTTTTCTGTCTTGGACTCCAAAGCTGAAATCCTGCTCTTATTGGGAGCAGATGCCCCCAGACTTTCCTTTCCCCGTGAAGTGGTCACAGGCCCAGAAGGCCTGGTTGAAGCACCAATCACCCTCAGAACTGTATTTGGATGGGCTATCTTTGGAACAGTCTGTATCGATAGGCTGCAGGCCCCAAATCAAGTGAATGTCTCTGCAACCACCATTCTCAGCAATGGCAGAGCATCCCACTTGAAGCCATGCCAAGAACACTTCACGGTTTCAACAGACAACCCTGTTCTAGAAGCAATGGTGTTCCAGACCAGCAAAGAGGACAACGACTTAGCCATGTCAATAGAAGACAAACGCTTTCTGCAGCTCATGGAAAAGGAACTTAAACGGGACACTAGTGGAAGCTGGGTTGCACTGCTGCCTTTTTGCATACCCAGACAGTGCCTGCCTAACAACAATGAACAACCTCTCTCTCACCTCTTTAGTCTGAGACAACTCATGAACAGGAAGCCCAGAATGAAAGCTCATCTGTAGAGTTCATGGACAAGATGATCCAGAACAGACACGCTGAACATGCCCCATCTCTGAGAAAAGATGAAGAATGCTGGTACCTGCCGTTCTTTGGAGTGTACCATCCACAAAAGCCAGGGCAGATAAGAGTAGTCTTTGACACAATGAGACAGACTATTTGTACACCAGAAGAATCACTTCAATAATCATGAGTTATTGTTTGTGGATGCCTGACAATTAAAGTTGTCAGGACTACTGGACTGGACTACTGCAATGCGCTCTACATGGGGCTACCCTTGAAGAGTATTCGGAGACTTCAGTTGGTGCAAAATGTGGCTGCGCGTGCTGTGGTGGGTGTGCCAAGGTACACCCACGTTACACCTATACTCCACCAGCTGCATTGGTTGCCCATCTGTCTCCGGATACAATTCAAGGTGTTGATCATCATCTTTAAAGCCCTGCATGGCTTAGGACCAGGTTATCTTCGGGACCGCATTCTGCCTCATACTTCCTTTCGACCGGTTAGGGCCCACTCTGTAGGGCCCACAGCCATTGTTTGGCTGACAGGACTCCTCCAGGTCCCGTCAGCCAAACAATGCCGGCTGGCAGGCCCTAGGGGGAGGGCCTTCTCTGTGGGGGACCCGTGCTCTGGAACTAACTTCCCCCAGAGACCCGAACCATCCCCACCCTGCTGCCTTCCGAAAAGCCATTAAGACATGGCTCTTCCTGCAGGCAGGGGGTGAGACTAGTTCCACCTGAGCTCTCCCCCGGTATGGCTGGTGGTGAATATTTTTAACTTTTTAACTTTCTGTTTTTAACTGTTGTTTATTATGTATAATGCTGTACCCCACCCTGAGTCCCTCAGGAGTAGGGCGGCATAGAAGAACCAATAATAAATAAATAAATAAATAAAGTATTCTGCATGATCTCGTTGAATTTATCCTCTGAGAAGAGCCTCACCACTCGGACCAGTACATAGGGATTTAAACTCAAATAAAAGAATTCTTTTTTAAAAAAGAATCTCCAAATCGCTAAGAAAGCAATGATTTAACACACAAAGATAGATTATAGACCCAAAAGTGAAACAAACTTTTAATGGAAGACTATGACGCTTTAAAATATAGACAGCTTGGACTGGAACTGACAGTAGTGTGAAAAGTGACTTAATTTACTTAATTAACAGATAATACTGTTTGATTACTGAAATAAATTGTATAAAGTAAAAGGATTTCCCCCCCTCGATCTTTTTGACAATCAGCTGTTCTATCTTTGCTTTGTTTAATGCTGGAACTTAGAGCGGGGATGCCACCTATTGGTGAAAGATGATATTATACTACTACACAGTAGGAAAAGACCTTGACAAGTGAGGTTTAATTGATAACAGAAGAAAAACAAAGAGGAGAAGAAAGGAAATAGTGAAAGGCAAACATCTGTAAGGCCTCTTTATTTTGGTCCAAGATCTACTAGTGTTTTGGCTGCTTGGAAGTATTTAGTGAGCCTTTTGAAGATTTTTAAGGCAAGGTGGACTATAATTAACAAGAAATATTCTTGAAACAGAATACTTAATTCTGTGGATTAAAGACATTTGGGGAAATCTGGTGGGCCAATCTGGATTACTAATACTATTTGATAGAAAATCTGCAAGGTGAAAGAAGAAAGAAGAAAGAAGAAAAGTTAAACACGGTTTAAAAATTTGGATAATTTAAAAGGTGCAAATTGGAAAATTTTAAGGTCTATAAATTTAGGAAATTTTGAGGAACAGACACGGGACTGAGTAAACTTTAGTAATACTGGCATTTTTGGTGTTTCTGGGCAATTGGGATATTGGAATATTAGTAGAATATTGAGTAACTTTCAGCCTATTAAATTATTACAAAATGTTTCAACAAAGGAAACCAAATGCAGTTTAGAAAGAAATATTATTGATGTTTCAATGTATTCAGGAATATATGACAAGGAATCATAGAGATGATGGAATTGATGCAGGATACAGATGTGAGACTAGAAAACCGTAATACCTGGGTCCATTCCCCATAGTCTATTCTACACTGTCCCCATGACAGTGCAGTTAAAACTCCCACCCCTACTGGGGAAAGTCCATCCGGTCTTCCACAGCAGCCTGTTGAAGCTGGTGGTGGTATCAAGCAGTAGACCCTCAACCCCACACCTGCCCTTAACCATAATGGTGGATGGGGACACCCACTACAAAATAGGCCAAGTATTAGATTCTTGGGTGCATAGAGGGACCTTGGTACTTAGTCCATTGGAAAGAATACCCCATGGCTGGGTGCCTCATGGGAAAGGGAGCGAGATGTATGGATAGAAAGACATACTTGCTGTAGCTGGCTGGAAGACACCGGGAACAGGAGGCGGGGCATGCTGAGCCCATATACATAATTCTAGAAATATAAATAGCTTGGCATGCACCCTGGCCAAGAGACTAAATTCCACCTCCCAGCATTAAATGCTCTTAATGTTCAGAGGAGGAAGAGGAGTTGGAACCAGAACCATGCAAAGGGATGGCATGTCTGCCCTGGAATGTCTGAAGAATCTAGGGGATGAGGAGATGCTGTCCCAGCTCCCCTCGCATTGGTGGAAGTGGTCAACCGGATGGGGAGCTGCTTGTCTTCACAACACAGGGGAGGATTGGCTGCAGACAGGCAGTGGTGATGAGGCAACAGATCCCCTCTGAGATGAGAAACCGTTGTCTCCCACACCCAATCTGAGGCACAGAGAATGGAGCAGAGGGAAGCTCAGAGGAGGTCTGTAATTTTCACCATTTTGGAAACAGGATGATTGGGTGGAAGAAGAAAGTATTAAAAAGTTTTTCCCCCTGAAGCTCATTTCACTGTTGAATGGGGTATCTGTTGGGTACAGCATCTGCTGGTTTTGGTTTTGTAATAAGGGAGTCAATTGTACTCATTGTTTATCCCTGATAATAGCAGAGACCATAATGCAACACTTGGAATCTATAGCAATCTATTGTATGCAACCCAAAGTATGGATTCAGTACATTGATGACATCTTTGTCATAATAAAAACAATCAACATAGCGCAAAACAATCAATAGCAACTTAAAAGGAATAAATACTGCCTTCCTGCATATCTTCATCAGCAGAGGCAGTGATGGCAAATTAGAAACAAAAGTCTATCATGAAATTGCTACACCAATTAAATGTTCAACACCAAAGTAACAACTCAATCTCCCACAAGAGAAGCTGTGTAAGAACACCATTTAGACAAGCAAAAACAGAGTGTAGCAATCTTTAACATCAAAAAAGGAAACAGATTTATATAACATCTTCCCAAGTCCCAAATTGTGAAATCTCTCTCCTTATCAGCAAGGGCCTTTTCTATACCACCAGCCATTCAACTATTTCCAATATAGAGGCTGCCACAGAACAATCATCAACTCTAACTTATCTGAATCAATGTCATGAACATCATCAAGATATAGTCTTCCAAAGCAATCAACTAGAGTTAAAAATGAAGGTTCTGTTGCCCAAGACCAATTTTCGTTCAGCAATAACAAGGCAGTGTTTCCTTTGAATTCATGCATTCATAATCTTCAGCAACAAGCCACAACTATCCCATAATCCCAACAAATTAACAAAAACAGTTCTTCAGCAATAGATACAGCAACCACCAATGCAGCAACCAACCATTTCCATTGTCATCGTGTGGGCAACAATTATTCATTAAAAGAAAAATGGAAAATGACAGTTTGCTAGCCTTCACCATATGTCTCATGTCATCTTCCCAAGCAAAAATAAGAATCTTTTCTTGATGCCTCATTTTTTCCATGGATCCTGGAACCCATTTTATATTCCAATTTGCAAAACTCTCATTCTCAGTCAGTCATAGAACCTCCTCTATGACTGGGCATAGAATATTGCTTTAAAATAATCATATGACATCCATTCCCTGTACCATGATGAAGTTGCACAAAATGAGGAGTGTATTCTAATGAAAAACAGACTAAGCAATAAACCAAATACATGACTTATTAGAATCATTGATCAATATGCCTGATCTTTCCCCCAATGAATTAGATCCAGAAGAGCTGACCAAAGTAGTTGATCGTTCCCCCCCCCCAATGCATTGAACATAGAAGTGAAAATAGTTTTCTGTAATGAAACATTATACAAAAGTAATGTTTCAGTTCTGACACTTATCTAGAACCTATGAACATGTCAAAAAGAGGGGAGTGAAGGTCTGGAATTTGGACCTAAGTTCATGAAGGAGCTAGTGCTAGATAAACAGAAGCTTCTCATGTACTAAGATTCAGCAACCTAGATCAGATAAACAAAGATAAACAGAAACTTGAAGATCCAGCAACCTTGGATAAATAGAAGTTTGCCAGAAGAAATTGATATTGTTAATCACAGATAAGAATTAGCATAAATACATGCTAGAAAATTTTGAGAGCATAGATCATATATATTTTGATGAAGGGATGTGGTCTGGGGATGTTTCTAATAAATTGTGTAAGGGAGCCCACTATTGAAATAAAAGAAGGTAACATACCTTTTAGCTTAAAGTTATGGACAAAGGGTCCAGCAAGAGATCTCGAAATGAACAAAGTTAATCATTAGCATACAAAACAAGATATAAAAAAATCACATTGGCAAAATATCCTGGTAAATTCAACCGACACCACACATTACTTCACCCAGTTCAGTTTATCTTATATTCAGTTTATCACCATTCAAGATTATAAAAGATTTTTTTGGGTTTCCCTGAACCTCATGTCACTGTTGAATGGGGTATCAGTTGGGTACAGCATCTGCTGGTTTTGGTTTTGTAATAAGGGAGTCAATTGTTTATCCCTGACAATAGCAGAGACCATAATGCAACACTTGAAATCCATAGCAATCTATTGTATGCAACCCACAGTATGGATTCAGTACATTGATGACATCTTTGTCATAATAAAAACAATCAACATAGCGCAAAACAATCAATAGCAACTTAAAAGGAATAAATACTGCCTTCCTGCATATCTTCATCAGCAGAGGCAGTGATGGCAAATTAGAAACACAAGTCTATCATGAAATTGCTACACCAATTAAATGTTCAACACCAAAGTAACAACTCAATCTCCCACAAGAGAAGCTGTGTAAGAACACCATTTAGACAAGCACAAACACAGGGTAGCAATCTTGAACATCAAAGAGAAAAAAATAATCAGATTTATATAACATCTTCCAACAAAATGGATATCCATGCAGTTGTAGAATGAATGTTGGGTAATGGTGACAGAAAAGAGGAATGTGGCAAGAATAAAAATATTAAAAAGTTCACTAGGCAAGAAGAAAACAGCAGCAGGCTGTCCTTCCTACATATCTTCAGAGGCAGTGATGTCAAATTAGAAACAAAAGTCTATCATGAAATTGCTACACCAATTAAATGTTCAACACCAGAGTAACAACTCAATCTCCCACAAGAGAAACTGTGTAAGAACACCATTTAGACAAGCAAAAACAGAGTGTAGCAATCTTTAACATCAAAAAAGGAATCAGATTTATATAACATCTTCCCAAGTCCCAAATTGTGAAATCTCTCTCCTTATCAGCAAGGGCCTTTTCTATACCACCAGCCATTCAACTATTTCCAATATAGAGGCTGCCACAGAACAATCATCAACTCTAACTTATCTGAATCAATGTCATGAACATCATCAAGATATAGTCTTCCAAAGCAATCAACTAGAGTTAAAAATGAAGGTTCTGTTGCCCAAGACCAATTTTCGTTCAGCAATAACAAGGCAGTGTTTCCTTTGAATTCATGCATTCATAATCTTCAGTAACAAGCCACAACTATCCCATAATCCCAACAAATTAACAAAAACAGTTCTTCAGCAATAGATACAGCAACAACCAATGCAGCAACCAACCATTTCCATTGTCATCATGTGGGCAACAATTATTCATTAAAAGAAAAATGGAAAATGACAGTTTGCTAGCCTTCACTATATGTCTCATGTCATCTTCCCAAGCAAAAATAAGAATCTTTTCTTGATGCCATCATTTTTTCCATGGATCCTGGAACCCATTTTATATTCCAATTTGCAAAACTCTCATTCTCAGTCAGTCATAGAACCTCCTCTATGGCTGGGCATAGAATATTGCTTTAAAATAATCATATGACATCCATTCCCTGTACCATGATGAAGTTGCACAAAATGAGGAGTGTATTCTAATGAAAAACAGACTAAGCAATAAACCAAATACATGACTTATTAGAATCATTGATCAATATGCCTGATCTTTCCCCCAATGAATTAGATCCAGAAGAGCTGACCAAAGTAGTTGATCTCCCCCCCCCAATGCATTGAACATGGAAGTGAAAATAGTTTTCTGTAATGAAACATTATACAAAAGTAATGTTTCAGTTCTGACACTTATCTAGAACCTATGAACATGTCAAAAAGAGGGGAGTGAAGGTCTGGAATTTGGACCTAAGTTCATGAAGGAGCTAGTGCTAGATAAACAGAAGCTTCTCATGTACTAAGATTCAGCAACCTAGATCAGATAAACAAAGATAAACAGAAACTTGAAGATCCAGCTACCTTGGATAAATAGAAGCTTGCCAGAAGAAATTGATATTGTTAATCACAAATTAGAATTAGCATAAATACAGCTAGAAAATTCTGAGAGCATAGATCATATATATTTTGATGAAGGGATGTGGTCTGGGGATGTTTCTAATAAATTGTGTAAGGGAGCCCACTATTGAAATAAAAGAAGGTAACATAACTTTTAGCTTAAAGTTGTGGACAAAGGGTCCAGCAAGAGATCTTGAAATGAACAAAGTTCATCATTAGCATACAAAACAAGATATAAAAAAAATCACATTGGCAAAATATTCTGGTAAATTCAACCGACACCACACATTACTTCACCCAGTTCAGTTTATCTTATATTCAGTTTATCACCATTCAAGATTATAAAAGATTTTTTTTGGTTTCCCTGAACCTCATGTCACTGTTGAATGGGTACAGCATCTGCTGGTTTTGGTTTTGTAATAAGGGAGTCAATTGTTTATCCCTGACAATAGCAGAGACTATAATGCAACACTTGAAATCCATAGCAATCTATTGTATGCAACTCACAGTATGGATTCAGTACATTGATGACATCTTTGTCATAATAAAAACAATCAACATAGCGCAAAACAATCAATAGCAACTTAAAAGGAATAAATACTGCCTTCCTGCATATCTTCATCAGCAGAGGCAGTGATGGCAAATTAGAAACACAAGTCTATCATGAAATTGCTACACCAATTAAATGTTCAACACCAAAGTAACAACTCAATCTCCCACAAGAGAAGCTGTGTAAGAACACCATTTAGACAAGCACAAACACAGGGTAGCAATCTTGAACATCAAAAAGAAAAAAATAATCAGATTTATATAACATCTTCCAACAAAATGGATATCCATGCAGTTGTAGAATGAATGTTGGGTAATGGTGACAGAAAAGAGGAATGTGGCAAGAATAAAAATATTAAAAAGTTCACTAGGCAAGAAGAAAACAGCAGCAGGCTGTCCTTCCTACATATCTTCAGAGGCAGTGATGTCAAATTAGAAACAAAAGTCTATCATGAAATTGCTACACCAATTAAATGTTCAACACCAGAGTAACAACTCAATCTCCCACAAGAGAAGCTGTGTAAGAACACCATTTAGACAAGCAAAAACACAGTGTAGCAATCTTTAACAACCAAAAAACCCCCCAAAAACAGATTTATATAACATCTTCCAACAAAATAGATATCCATGCATTTGTAGAATGAATGTTGTGTAATCACCATTGAAGATTATAAAAGATCCAGAGACAGACCATTGGGGGCTGAAAACCCTTTCCAAACCAACAATTTGAGTGAAAAGAACTCGCAGGAAAAATGAGATTTATGTTTTACTGCTTCTTATGTTTATCAACAATGTTTAAAGTTGAGGGGTTAATAGGGGCCAACCTCCTCCCTAGTTGAGAGAATCTCTGGGAATACCAAGCCAGGGAAATTCTGAAAAACCACCGATTTCTGTCTCACAGGGGGAAAATCTGACAGATATCCTTATGTCCTGTTTCATAAGGGAAGCTACACCTCCTCGTATCACTCAAAACTATACGATCCTGGGAAACGTTGATTTTTATTGGGGACCAGCCACCAGGAATGGGGATGAAACCATATTTACATTGATGGTAAATACAGTGATGGTAGTGGCAGATTGGATGCATGCCAATCTGTCTAAAACTGAAGTTATATAGAACAATGGTGCGCCCAAGAGCTCTATACAGTCTTAACCAAATGCATTGAGTGCACTTTACCTGCCATGGAAATGCACATGATTCGTTGGTTGTTAGGCGTTTCTCTGACCATGTCAGCAATGGCACAGATTGGAAGAAAATAGGCACCATGCCAATATCAGAAAAATTGTGGGACAACTGCTTACTGTCAGTTTTCCAAGTGATGAAACCCATTCAAAAAAGAAATAGGCAAAGTCCATCTTCCCCCCAATTTTTTTTTATTTACCTAGGTATCAAATTGGCAAAGTCTCTTGTAATTCCAGATCTGACACAAATCGGAATTACACCACATAATCATCTCTCAAAAATCACATTTTCCAATACACAATCTACATTTCCCAGTGTCTTCAAACTCCACCTTCCATTCTCACCAGGAGCAGCCTCTGTTCCCATGGGAAAGAAGATCAAAACAATCTTCACTATCTATTTGTCCCCCCCCACCTTAAGAATGTGGTGAGCCCAAAAAAAACCCCTTACATAGTAAAGAGAAAGAAAAGGAATAAATGAGTATACTAAAGAGCTAAATAAAATGGCTACACATATGTTAAATTCAGGCTCGACACCTACAGTGGTACGACCATGTTCTATGAGCAGCATACCACATCGTTGCCAACATTGCCTTCCACTTTAATATAGATGGCAAGTGCCCACATGGAAGGGCAAAGCAAAGCTGGGGAAATACAATGAATGGAATATTCCAGTTGGACAGGGAGGCTGTATTTAATCATGCAAAATGATACTTATTGACCCAAAAAGCGCACCTTGCACCTACGGTACAATGTACAATGATGAGGAGGAGGAGGAGGAGGAGGTCTGGGCAAACCTTAGAAGAGGCATTAAGATGGCAAAACAACAATACAAACATAAGGTGGAGAACCATCTAGAAGACAACAACTCAAGCCAGATGACTTTGGGTCAGTCATTTTCTCCCAGCCCTAGGAAGAACACACTGGTAAGCCATTTCTGCAGGTAGTTGCTAGGAGTGAAGATGGACTCAAAAGCATAAGTAAATTCTGAGGATGATCCCCAGTTTAATTTTTTCAGATAAATGTTATGAAAAATTTCCTACCCTCTTAAGGTTTGAGGGCTGCTTTAGTTCTCTGAAAGCCAGAGTCCTGAATTCGCTTTTTTTTTTTACTCTGCCAGATTTGGAGGAGGTTGAGGAACACTCGTTTTCCACTCTGGTGCAAGTGATTGCAGTACATGAGCTGGACTTTAAGCCCCTTTCTAGTACAGTTAGTTTCCTTTCCTACAAGTTAGGAAGAGATGGCTGTTTCAACAAAAATATTTAGCTGTGGAGAAGAGCTGTGGAAAAGACATACCTTTTGTCTTTCCAGCTGCCCTATTGCTACCTGCTTTACTACCCTATCATACCCTATCATTTGCTTCACAAAAAAGCATTCCAGACTTGTTGGTGCAATAGTGGCTGGTAAGAAAAAGTTTTTAAAGACGTGTGACATTTTACCTGTGTGTTTTCAGTTTATACTCCTAAATAGGTTATGATAATACATTTACACTTTGCCCTTTAACATGACATTGTTTTTAAACAAACGGTTGGCTGTGAAGCAATTGATGCACTAAAGGGATACTTTCTCATGTATTGTCCCAGCTCTGCAAGATCTCATTCTAAGAAATTATTAAGAATGGGAAGGTATTAAAATTCCTGTGCAGTTGGGGATAGTTGGGATGCAATGGACAATCCAAATATTGTTTTAAGATTATTGGCATTCATCTTTAGCCTATCACAATATGGAAGTCTGCTATCTGGGACAATTCCCAATACATGAGATAGCATAGATTGCCACAATGCTAAGTTTTCCAATTTATTTTTCTTAAAGGAAAGAGAAATATAGAATTATGGTAAAAGACGACACATTCTTACGGTGCCAGTAAGCTAATGTATATACTCCTGAGCTTGGAATTTGCCTTATTAAATCAAGCTTTTCCTGGCATTTGTGGTGGCCACCAGTTGATGTCCAGGCCAGGTGACTTACCAAATTCTGAAGCTGGAAACTTTATATCTCCCATCCATTTTTAAAAAGTTTCTTTAAACAGCTAATCTGTCTCCTGTCTCATCACATGTCATTCAAGGAAGAGAAGCCACTCACTCACCTAGACTACACAATAGAAATCTCCAAGACAGGAGGATATGGAGACATATGGAAACAAGAACCTGCTTTCCTGTTAGTGGGCTCAACTGAGAAAGCTACCAGAAAAATGCCCAATGGTATCAGATTTCAATAGAAACCTATCAAGAACCTATCTAATCACTCCAGGAACAATTCTCTAAGCTACTGAAAAATCAGACAACAATGAGTTTGGTTAGTCTTCATCAACCATGACTCCTGCCTGACTTTTTACTTTTTTTACTGATTTTTCCTGATCAGGGTAGATGCTCATAAAACCACTCTACATTTCAGCTACCAGATTGCCGTTGCTGAATAGCATACTACTGACTGAATTCATACCCGACATATTCATTCATTGTGAGGGTTGTGACTTGCATTCCTTTGTTGGGAGTACCTTAACATTTCATGACACTGCTTTTCTTGATGAAAATTATTTTTCAGTGGCTCAAGTGACTTACAGACATAAATGTATTAACGTTTACCTCTTTTCTTGATTATAATAATACTTTTTGCATGTATCCCCACATCATAGAAATTTTTGCTGGAGACATTACTCTTACAATTGGACTTTTAAAATCTCCGCTAACAAGACAAGGGATGGTTGGTTTTGGATGTGTAGGACTACTGGTTAAAACGTGTTACCACCAATATGGTATAGTATTTGTACTCTGGGAGTTCCAATTCCAGCAGTCCACCTAAATTCTTCTCAACTTTTAGAATGGCATCAGAACTTACCGTCTCACACTAAGCAATATATATGCAAACCCCTTGTTGAATGGAAATCTTCCTTACAACCTGTACTCCTTGGTTTTTGCCAGACTTAGGGGTTGTTGATTTGGAATTTGTTCTTCTTGATATTTCAGCATCATTTGAAATCTATGCCAATGTCAGCAGATGCCATTAGGAGACTACAAATTGAGGTATCCTATGTGTTTCAACTTGCTCTTCAGAACTACATGGATTTAAGTTTATTTTTTAATTGGTGGATCAAGGAGGAGTCTGTGCACTTATCAATTCTTCTTGTACTTAAGTTGACCAATGGAGCCAAGTTCTTGCAGATGGCCAGACTTTGGATCAATTTGCTCTTTTACAATTAAGTTGCTACTGTTGATTTCTACTTTTCCTTAAAAAAAATATGTGGGACACTATAATTTCATGGATGCCTAACCATGGTAGCAAGGTTGGAATCACTTTTAAAAATATTTTTATCTTGCTTAGGATATAAGGATTTTTGTTTGTTGTGCCTGCCCTTGTACACAGCAACTTTGGAAAAATATATGTCTTACAAATCCAGCGAATATATATGTCCCAGGATAATATTACAGGATCCAATCTGGTCAGTCATTAATTTTGCTAAACTGAAACCTCTGCATTCAGTAGCTGCTACTGTTGACCCTAATTCCTTAAACTTTTGTTTACCAACATTTCTGGTCACACAATATAGGCTTTATAGTACCAACATGGACTTTCCAGTATTGCACTTGCTAATTTAGATTTTGTTTGTATTTTAATTTGCTTTTTCCCCCTCTTTTAAATGTTGATAGTTTATCAAACCATCGCAACCTGGAATGTAGAAATCTTTTTATTCTGTTATTACCGGCCAATTGATTGATACATTGTAACATTGCTAAATTGCAAGATAAACTTTCTCTGCTCTCTGGGCAATGATAGGATAGGAGCATCTTTGTCTTAATAGGATGTCTGCAATTTGTCTGATTAGACAGAAAATTCTTCAGTGATAATTGACTTTGAATGAATTCTAAGTGACCTTATGATTTTTTTTCTCATTAAAGTTTTAAATTCTCCATCCATAGGTCTCAAGAAGTTCATTTAAATGATCATGCTAAAAATATTATGGGTTCGCATGGGATACATAGTTGCAAAGCATGATGTCTAGAGACTCAAATTGCCAATGAGAAAAAACATTGCAAACCTAATATCTTTGAACTGAATATAAAGTTATTTCTCCCCTTCCTAAAAATCTTTTCCACCTTGGGAGACCTATCCTTTATTTATACATAAACAAAGGTTATTTATTTACCTGTCTGACTTGGATGCTATTTTGGCCAGGGGGCACCCTGATCTAAATAACCTAGCCATAATTTTATAGCCAACACTTCTGAAATAAGCCAAAGTAGAAAGTAGCCAAACATTTGGTTTCTGCAAGTCTGTAATAGGAGAAAAGAAAGCTCAATTCCATTCAGTCTATGTGGTCATCAGAACATTTTAGAAACTGGATGAGACACATTAAATAAATGAAATATATTTTTAAAAAATCTGTTGTGGGCAATTTTACACCTTCTCCAACATACCTCCCTAAGACCGATTAGAGCCCACAGAGTTGGTTTGCTGGTGGTCCTGTCAGCCAAATAATGTCGGCTGGTGAGCCCACGAACGAGAGCCTTCTCTGTGGCAGCACCGGCTCTCTGGAATACACTACCCCCCCGAGATCCGCATTATTCCCACCCTGCCAGCCTTCAGAAAAGCAGAAAAAACATGGCTTTGTCGACAGGCCTGGGGCCAATTATTTTAATACAACACCGATCACTCTTGGCCCCATGAATGATTTATTGTATGGGTTTTTAAATTGTGGTTTTTAATGTTTTTAAATGTTTTAATATCTATTGCTTTAATGCTTTTTATATTTGTTGCTGCATGTGAATTTTTACTGTTGTGAGCCGCCCAGAGTCTCTGTGGAGTGGGCGGCATACAAATACAACTAATAAATAAATAATAAATAAATAAATGCATTTGGAGGGAATAGTAAATCATTGCTTCATGTTAGGGGAACAACCTACATATGGGAATGTTGTCTGTCTTCAGAGACACTATCACATCTGGGCTGATTATAACTAAATGGAAACAAAGAATATTAAAAATATTAAGATTTTTCTGCAATCTCCTGGTCATCCAGATCTATTGTGATGCTGAAATTGAAAACATCCCAACATCCAGCCACTGATCAAGTCCAAAGCTCCTAATCTCCGGAGTCTTTCCCTTTATCAGCTAGGGCCTTTTCCATATCTCAGCATTCAATCTCCAAAATATTACACTTTCCAAGATGGAGATTACCACAGAACGTTGTTTCCCTTCTTTGGACCAAGACAAACTTTCTAATCCAATCCTCAAGCAGGGGTAGGATGTTAATTTTAATCTGGTTCACCGAACCGGTTATTCCAAGGACAGGCTGACCCCGTCCACCCTGCCCCTTCTCTCCCAAGAGTCTCCATGCAGTTTTGGGATGCTAGGTAAGTGCAGAGCCCATGCAGAAGCTCTGGGAGGGTGAAAAATGGACCTACCAGAAGTCCGGAAACGGGCCCATTTCCAGCCTCCGGAGGGCCTCCGTGCCCAGGGGAAGCTGTTTTCTCCCTCCTGGAGGCTCGAGCTAAGCCTCCGGAGACTGGGGAGGGTGAATACACCCCCATGCGCCGTGATGCAGGAGGCCGAATAGGCCACGCCCACCCAGCAACCAGACAGCGAACCAGTTGCTAAATTTTTTCAATCCCACCCCTGTGGACCTCAACCAACACCTGCCAAATCAAAGTCATATCCTTGTGGTGCATTTGCCCATCAGTGAATAACCAAAGTTGAAGAATGAAAGGGACAACACCAATTTTCCTTCAGCAATACCAAGCCAATGTTTCTTTGCAATGCAGTCATTCAAAATCATTAGCAACAAATAGCAACTATCCCACAATCCCAACAATTTAACAACAATTTCTTTAGCAATAGCTGCAGCAATTGCCAATGAAGCAACAATTCTAATCATTTCCATTGTCTTCCCAAAAACAACAATTATTCCTTAAAAGGAAAGTGGAAAATGACGGTTTGGCATATTCTAATGCCAGACCTAATGTCATCTTCTCAAGGGAAAGTAAGAAACTTTGTCTCAATGATGTTACTCTTTCCATGGACCCATTCTGATTTATGTCCCAATGTCCAAAACTCCCATTCTCAGTTAATCACGGACCTTCTTCAATGACTGGACATAAAATGTTGCTTCAAAATAACTGTATGAACCCGAGTTGCATTAGATTATGTCTAATGCTGAAGGTGCTCAGAAAGGACCGGGAGGGGGGGTTACTATAATGAAAAAGAGAGCAACATACAAGCTGTAAAAATATAAGATCTATTGGAACAATTGAACAAAATGTCTGATCCCCCCCCCAATGAATGAGACTTGAACAGACCCTTGGAAGCAGAAAAACTTCATATAAAAATGCATGCATAAAAATGCAAATGAGGGTCTGGGCGGAGGGAGCTATAGAAGCATTACAAGATTGCTTTGAGTGCATTGATTGGGGCATCAAGTTTAAAGAAGCAGCAACAGATAACCAATATATAAATGTGGAGGAGTATGCCACCACTGTGTGTCAATATTCAAAAATGCATTGAGTATGCCTATGTTGTGAAGGTGAATGAAAAACCATGGATGACATGTGAGGTTCGCAAGGTGCGGAAAGCATGGAATGTGGCTTTTAAATCGGGTGATATTCTGGCACTTAGAACTGCCATGGCCAATTTGCAAAATGCCATAAAGAAAGCATAGAAAGCCAATACTCAGAAAATTCAGAACTTTTTTCAGGACCCAACAAACACCAGGCGTATGTGGCAAGGCTATTCAAGTCCACCTCAAATCAAGGCTATTATTTCTTCTGCCATGAGCAACGAAAGCCAGACAACAAATTGGCACATTCAGTGACTGACCAAATCCAAACTTTATCTCAATGATGTTACTCTTTCCATGGATCCTGGGATCCATTCTGATTTATATCCCAATGTCCAAAACTCTCATTCTCAGTCAATCACGAACCTTCTTCAATGTCTGGACATAAAATGTTGCTTCAAAATAACTGTATGAACCCGAGTTGCATTAGATTATGTCTAATGCTGAAGGTGCTCAGAAAGGAGGGGGGGTTACTATAATGAAAAAGAGAGCAACATACAAGCTGTAAAAATATAAGATCTATTGGAACAATTGAAAAAAAATGTCTGATTTCCCCCCCCCCCCAATGAATGAGACTTGAATAGACCCTTGGAAGCAGAAAACTTCATATAAAAATGCATGGATAAAAATGCAACTGGGCGGAGGGAGCTATAGAAGCATTACAAGATTGCTTTGAGTGCATTGATTGGGGCATCAAGTTTAAAGAAGCAGCAACAGATAACCAATATATAAATGTGGTATGCCACCACTGTGTCTCAATATTCAAAAATGCATTGAGTATGCCTATGTTGTGAAGGTGAATGAAAAACCATGGATGACATGTGAGGTTCGCACTTTGCTGAAAGCATGGAATGTGGCTTTTAAATCGGGTGATATGCTGGCACTTAGAACTGCCAGGGCCAATTTGCAAAATGCCATAAATAAAGCATAGAAAGCCAATACTCAGAAAATTTAGAACTTTTTTCAGGACCCGACAAACACCAGGCGTATATGTGGCAAGGCACCAAGGCCATTACAGGCTATAAGGTGGCTCTCTCTCTATATATAGAGAGAGATAATCATATCTAGCTGGGGAATTTTGAGAATTGAAGTTCAAACATCAAAGTTGACAAGTTTGAGAAACTGATTTAAATTGCCAATGGTTAAAAATTCCATCGGATTGAAGAGAAATGAATTGTTCTTACATTTTACTAGCTGGATTTTTCCTGCAAGCAAGGAATTAAAGACCAGAATATCTTCAGTAATTGAAGCAACAAATTTTATTGCTTCAAATTTACAAAAGCAAGTGGTCACACGGTTATGCCATTATGTCTGATTTAGCCATTATGGTCATGGAACCAAATAATCCAAGCGGATCAGAAAGAATCCGATGGGTAATTACTTGAAATGTTAGAAAGAAAAGGCTTAAGGGTGGCAGGCTGTAGGATTCTGAGAGCAATGGCATGTTCCTGCTTCATTTATAATGTCAATACATGAGAGGAAGTTGTTCGGCAACTTGTTCTAGGCTTCTATGAATGGAGAGCTCACTATCAATTATCATCAACATGTCTCCCCCCTCCCCTGTTCATGTTACAAGGGAAAACTGGCAGTTTTCTGTAGGCAAGATCTGTCTTTAAGGAAACCCTGCTAACACATTTGTTCATGGAGGAATTCTGGATAAGCTTCTCCGATGCTGAAGATTTTCAATGAACAGATGGAAAAGCACTGTTATAAAAGATTGATTCCTTCCTCAGGTGACAGCAATTTATAACGGGCAATTGGACAAGAGACCACAGCTCAGTGGGAGCCTTCATGCATTCCGTGAGCAATGACTTTTTACAAGCAGTTTAAGACAGAGATACCTAAAACCCTCTGGGATTTCTGCCAGCCAGTGGACTACATGAATCAGAATTTAAAAACAGGATATAAGAGAGACAGACAATCTTCTGAGGCTTGAGGATGCCTAAGGAGCTGAATTTAGACCATTAGTTTCAAATGCCCAAATACATATGCTCCCGATCGATCGTGGACTCTGTGGTCACCTCGGGGAGGGATCTCCATGGGGCAGTGCTCCGGCACTGATGTTCAGGCAAAGATGCCTCCCCGCCTCGGTGACCATCAAAGCGTGTAACCGGGGGCACGGATCTTTCTCCCATCGGGTCCATGCCCAGCCTCCTCTGTCCTTTGGTTACAGCATGCCATCGGTGCCACGCTGCCCCAGGCGTGGGTCGCAGCCATCCTCCTCCACAGAGTGGTTTGAGTGTTGCCGGGTACCCCGGCCCCTGGGCCGTGGCTCTGAATCCGGCATTCGCCTGCCTCTCTGTGGGGTGCACCTTTTCTCTAGCATGACCATGAACGTCCCAGAGAGACCTCCAAGGTGAGTGGAGAAGGGTCCCCAGCCTTCCTGCTCTCCTGCCTGACTGCCGCAAGCACTGCATTCCCCCCCTCTGGCCCTGCCATGAGGCGAAGGTGGCCACCTGGAGCCAACCCCCGCCGATGCTTGGCCCCGTGCTGTCGCCAGCCGCCCCTTCGCCATCTCTGATCCCATGCAGCTTTGGCGGCTACCTGGTTGATCCTGCCAGTAGCATATGCTTGTCTCAAAGATTAAGAGATTAAGTACACATGGGCATGACAGTGAAACTGGAATGGCTCATTTAATCAGTTATAGTTCTTTTGGTCGCTCCCACCGTTACTCGGATAACTGTGATAATTCTAGAGCTAATGCATGCCGATGAGCACTGACCTCTGGGGATGCGTGCATTTATCAGACCAAAACCAACCCGGGCTCACCCCGGCCGCTTTGGTGACTCTAATCGCACGCCAATCGCACGCCCCCGTGGCAGTGGCGATGCATTCGAACGTCTGCCCGATCAACTTTTGATGGTACTTTCTGTGCCTACCATGGTGACATGGGTAATATGGAATCAGGGTTCGATTCTGAAGAGGTAGCCTGAGAAACGGCTACCACATCCAAGGAAGGCAGCAGGCGAGCAAATTACCCACTCCCGACGTGGGGAGGTAGTGACAAAAATAACAATGCAGGACTCTTTCGAGGCCCTGTAATTGGAATAAGTCTACTTTAAATCCTTTAACGAGGATCCATTGGAGGGCAAGTCTGGTGCCAGCAACCAATTCCAGTTCCAATAACATATATTAAAAGTTGCTGCAGTTAAAAAGCTCGTAGTTGGATCTTGTGATCGAGCTGGTGGTCCGCTGCGAGGTGAGCTACCACCTGTCCAAGATCCTGCCTCTCAGCGCTCCGCCGATGCTTGGCCCCGTGCTGTCGCCAGCCACCCCTTCGCCATCTCTGATCCCACGCAGCTTTGGTGGCTACGTGGTTGATCCTGCCACGTAGCTTGTCTCAAAGATTAAGAGATTAAGTATACATGGGCATGACAGTGAAACTGGAATGGCTCATTTAATCAGTTATAGTTCTTTTGGTCGCTCCCACCGTTACTCGGATAACTGTGATAATTCTAGAGCTAATGCATGCCGATGAGCACTGACCTCTGGGGATGTGTGCATTTATCAGACCAAAACCAACCCGGGCTCACCCCGGCCGCTTTGGTGACTCTAATCGCACGCCAATCGCACGCCCCCGTGGCAGTGGCAATGCATTCGAACGTCTGCCCTATCAACTTTTGATGGTACTTTCTGTGCCTACCATGGTGACATGGGTAATATGGAATCAGGGTTCGATTCTGGAGAGGTAGCCTGAGAAACGGCTACCACATCCAAGGAAGGCAGCAGGCGAGCAAATTACCCACTCCCGACGTGGGGAGGTAGTGACAAAAATAATAATGCAGGACTCTTTCGAGGCCCTGTAATTGGAATAAGTCTACTTTAAATCCTTTAACGAGGATCCATTGGAGGGCAAGTCTGGTGCCAGCAACCAATTCCAGTTCCAATAACATATATTAAAAGTTGTTGCAGTTAAAAAGCTTGTAGTTGGATCTTGTGATCGAGCTGGTGGTCCGCTGCGAGGTGAGCTACCACCTGTCCCAGACCCTGCCTCTCAGTGCTCCCCCGATGCTCTTAACTGAGTGTCCCGGAGGTCCAAAGCGTTTACTTTGAAAACTTATGAATATAGCAAATCTGCATGCATGCTTCTCTTTCTCCCTACCATAGACCTGCATATCTATCACCATCCTTTACCATGTATATCTTACTGGGAGAACAGGAGAGGACAGGGTTTGCTTTGCACCAAATTTCTCCTTTCCCTCCCAGATACCAGCCACTCTAACTGCGTGAGTTCAGTGGCTCTTTTCTTCTGACTTCGTTTTCGTCTTCCTTGATGCCCCTGTTGCATTGTCCACTGTTCTCTGCCTAGGATCCACTGGGGAGTATGTGAATGACCACACCGCATAGATGCCATGCCAATGCCATGCATTAGACATATGCATGATGAGATTATCACCCACATCACAATATCAATTTGGATGACCTTGTGGGCAACTCTGCCTTCAGATTGCTGGAAATGGACTTTTGAAACTTGTTTGTGTCTATAGCAGCCCATAGAGCTCTGCTGACAGAAGCTGAATGTTGGCGTTTTCCGGAGTGCCTATATAATTCAATGTCTCATTTTATGAAAACTTAATCTTATGTTACTTATAATGGATGGAACTTTCTCATAATCTTGCTTGCTTTTTGGAATGCTCTCTTTACATTTCCAGTATATGCTTGGTATTGCACATTTTAAGCACCCATGGCACCCATTTCTTGTATAGCAGCTGGGTGACTTTTCTATTTTCTTTTCTTTTTCTTTCAATGAGTTTTAATATGTAGAGGTGTGTGGCTGTGCCTACATTTTCTAAAATCAACAATGATCTCTTTAGTTTTTCCTATGTTTAAAATGAGGCTATTTTTTGTTAACACCAGATTACTAAACTCTCTACCTCCTTGCGGTAAGCATCCTCATTGTCATCTTGAATAAGGCCCACTGTTGTATCATCTCCATACTTCACAATAAGGTTAATGGTAAACCTAGCACTTCTTAATGAACTATAATAAGATAAAATAAAATAGCTTTAGAGATGACATCTCATGAGTATGATCTCCAGAAACCTACCAAAGGATTATTAAATAGTAAACTTTGATTGTGAGAAGGAAAACTGTTAAGGTTTAGCAGCAGGCAAATCAAATTAGATTATGTAATTAATTTTAATTAGGCTTCTTTTTTCAGTCAATCCTGGGAAGTAAATAAAACATCGAACTGCCAACATGGATTAGATCAGCACAGATGACTGTGTATATAACCTACAATGAAGAGGCCTTCATTCTGAGGTGGATGGATTTGGGCTGATGATAATTGCTGCATTTTGTAAAATTAATAGTGTGTATTAAATACAAACATGAAATAGTTATGGATCTATTATCCATATATATATATACTATACAAGCTGACCTATTGTAATGAAATTCTTATTCTTTAGTAATGAAATTCTTATTCTTTAGATAAATGTCTTATATGGCGGACAGAAATGTCACTTATCAGACAAATAATGTCAGAAATCTTATTTCAAAATAAGATTTGTAAGATAAAAATATTGTTATAGTTGCTAAATTTTTCAATCTCCATTGTTTAGTTTTAACTAGATCATAGCTATTTCTTTGAGTGATTGAATATCATAACATTGTCACGATATATAATGCATATGATGTTGCGTATTACATACATACATACAATAGGAGAAAATCTCTGCCAGGTTCTTCATAGTCATTAGAAAGGGAGGAAAAGGGTGGAAGTGGGCAAAGGCAGGAGTAGGAGACAGAATGAGAGGAAGATTGTGCTTCTGTGGGCTGGTAAGCAAATTTTCAAAGCAATTACTAGTAGCCATTAAAACATTTTACAGAGATACTTGTGGAACATATTTGGAGCTCTGAGGCCTTATTGGAAGTAAAGTTGAGGGTGAGAGGTTAATTAAAAGTACCATAAATGCAACTTTCCTTTTATTTTAATTAAATTAATATTTAGAAGCCTCCCAGCTTTACCAAGTTGGTCAGTAAGCAAGAGAGATAGTTGATTGAACACTTGTGCTCTCATTCATGTTTATCTCTGGCATTAATAGAAAAATACACACATTTTGTCATTGATGATATGTTTAGAAATATATTATGGGTAGGTATCTGCCAAGAATATTAGCTAATTTCTGCATTATCTAGAGATTATATTACAGTAGGAATCATTCAGCAGATACATTTCACAAATGCATGTAGTAATCCAATAATGTCATCTCATGTCATAAAATCCTGTTATGAACATTTCTCAAGAAACATCTGGAATTCTTGTCTCTTTGGACAAAGCTTAGAATATTGTATACTGTATTCTGCATTTCTACACAGTTATATAGGATTAGTTTTGATCTTTAATTATATTTCCCTTGGAATAAGCTTTACTGAAGTCTTTGAGAGTTACTCCTAAGTACACTTAATGGTCTTTGGGTTTCTGATCTAAAAAGCTAATCCACAGAAGAAAGGGAGTTTTCATCAAACTTTTGCTTTTTAAGGACCAGGGATCAGTCAGGCAGATTGATCAAACAAGAATTTTAATCTTGGAGGCTTAGTTGACAGTTCATATTTTATGAGGATTTGATTATTAAAGTTCATGCATGCTGATATCATATATGAATATTAAACTGCACTAATATTATTCCATCACTATATCAAATTACTGACAAGCTTGATACACTGTCCCAGGATGTGAGGAAGTACTATATGAAGCATATAAAGGAATGTTGATATTTGTCTGCACCGCATCTTATATGTACCCTGCCCTTTGGGCAAATTTCAAATTTTTCTATATGGATGTACATTAGTTCAACATGTCTGCCTTCAGGAATTATCCAGGATGGTATGACTTAACATTTCCATTCTCAAATCAAAGCTTTTCCACATTATTGATGCAAATCCAAGGCGCAACATTTTTTTTCTATCAAGAGCAGAGTCAATACATAATCTGCCTTCATCAGCACTTCCAAACTAGGTTCTGGTCTCAGCAGAGAAATATTGCTCGAAGCAAATGAATGAAGTTAAAGCATGTTGTTATTAATCAAATGCCTTCCTTGGACAAGCAAGGCTGGATATTATTGAATTTGGTTTCCGTGTAATCTGACAAGTAACTATCTCCCCTTCCCCATAATACATGATTCATTACTGATATCAAGATCATAAAAAACACAAAATTCTCTCCTCCCACCTCCTCTTTCAACTTTAATCACTTCTTTCAATAGTTCAAGAATCCTATAGGGAAGCTCTGCAATTTTTTATGTAGATTTCATATTCTGTGTTCCAACTAAAGCAGATAAACCTAGTGGTATGGTGAACATACATTTACAGTCTCATAATATTCTGTATTTCTTTTACTGTCCCATAAGCTAGAATATGGACTTTTCCATGGGATGTGGATGCAGGATTGCATCACAAGCTTGGTCCAACACTTCTGGATAATTGTCTACAAGCAAGTACAAGCGAAATCATTCCAAACTGAAATCTAGGGATCACAGGCACTCTCTCTGTTGGAACTTTATCATGTCCTGTCCTGTTGGTTTCAGTAATTGATTAACAGGGCAGGGTATGCAATAATGGAGTACCCCTTTACAGATGCCTGGCCAATAAACTCTAACAGTGTTGCAATATTTCTGAGGAACTATTTGTTTGATTTGTTCTTTGTATATATGGATGAATTTGGAACTGCAGCCTTGATTTTTCTTGGAATCTGGATGTTAGTTTCCTTCCCTTTCTGCTGCTAACCAACAATGTTTTAATGTGGAGTGTTCCTTTTGTAAGAGTCCTAAGTGAATTTTCTGTTTAGGGGTTGGCTATCCCTATAAGTTTACCTCTATGTTTTTCAACCTTAGGACATCCTATTTCTTCTATTCGATCAGTATGGCTGGGAAAGATCCCAGTTGCCTTCCCCTTCCTGCTTCTGTGCTAGCCTTATGTTTGCCCTAGACTGGGCTCTTGTGGTTAGTCCCACTATATTAGCATCCTCCTTGAATACTTTTATCTGGGTCCAACCAGCAGTAAGTAGAAAACCTTGATTACATGGTAAATTAGAGATAACTTCTATCACCTGTGTAAAGGCCTGTTTCTATAGCCTGGATTTAACCAACATCAGCCTACTCAAACACTGGTAAGGGGTTCTTTTCCATAGATGCTGACTTTTTTTTTTTACTAAATGAGGATCTACTCATGTTAATCTGCTTCCAGTATCTACTAGGCCTCTACAGCAAAATTAACTTTGTTGGGATCATAAATTCCTCCCAGTGGTGCTTACACACTGCAGACATTCCCTTTTTCATCTGGCTTTTACAATTTTTTTTCACAAATGTCTACCTTTTTTCAGTGTTATAAAAACTAAGGGGTCTATCAATGCCTTCCTTTCATTTGGGGAGAAGCTAAAGGCTTTTTTTTACATCTTTCTCCTTTAAACTTTCCAGGTTTTCGTGGTCCCCACTTTCTTGAAGAGGCTTCATTATTTCCTTTGCTTATTCTGCATCTTCATTTCTAGCATTTTTTTTTGCTGCCATACAGTTCTCACCCAATTCTATTGTCCTTTCACCCATTTCTGGGTAGTGTTCTTGCACCCCAAACTTTATTTTGGTAGAGAGTATGTGTAAAAACTGTTCTGAAATGGCTTTTTCTACCATTTTTTCTTTGCTCCTTTCATCTGTTTTCAACCATTTCCCACCTAGGTTTTCCAATCTTGCTCACAATTCATGAGTCCCTTCATGTTTGTCATATGTGTAACTACTAAACCTTTACCTATAAGGAGTTATATCACAACTGTATAGGATTTCCTCTAATATGGGAGTGGTCTATTACTTCCCTAGCTGGAAGATTGCTATCAGCTCTTAGAATCTTCTTTGTTACAGATGGGCTAATCTGGCTACCCATTCAGTCACCCATTTAAAACTATTTCAAACAGAGTAAAGTAGTTTTCTATGTCTTCTTTCTCTGATATCTTCAACATTTTTGTCTTTAGGATCTGCCCCATCTATATGTTTTTAAAACTCTAGAGGTAAATGTGCTCATTCCGGCTAACTGGACTTTTACCTAAGCCTCTAAACTCTTGTCTCTCTCCTTCACTCTTTTCCCTTCTAGCTTATCTTTCATTTGTCTCCTCCCCCACAAACCACTCTTTAACAAACGAAACCAATTTTTTTTAACTTGCTTTTGATTCAACATTTCTATAAAGATGTTTGCCCAAGTATCTGAGTTTAGCCCCTGGTTTACCTTCTTTAGCTTTACTAGAGGCATATGCAGCATGCCATACTCTACAAAGTAGTAAGTTTGTTCTATATTTAAAGGAGAATCTGCCCCTTCTGCCTTTTCATCCAGGTTTGTTTGGTGTAGGTCCTAGTGAGTGACCTAGCTTTTGCAGCCAGGATAGTGGCTATTGCCTTAAAATCTGAGTTTTGCAACGGCCAAACTCACTTCCTTTTGCAGATAAAACTTATTTTTGTATTTTACAGAGAAACTTAATTCCTTGAATCTGACCCAGGCCCACTTGTGTAGATTCCATCTGCTATGCTATCTTTTTTGAATATTGCACTTTGTTTTGTATATTTCACTACTGCCACCACTTGTCAGATTTTATTTTAACTGTATCCAATTTTGTAGGCTCAAGAAGCAAATGAACCAACCACAACACAGACAATACACACAAGCCCTTGCATACTCATAGTATTACTCACTATTCTCCACAGCTACAACTACTTCAACTCATTCTCCTTGTGAATATTCTACTACTACTGTTTGAATATTGCTAGAAAAACTTCCCTTTCTGGCTGCTTGGCTGCTATACACACCCTACATTGCGTCTTCTTTCCCCGCCCACACACACAAATTTGGCTGCTTCACAGAACAGCTTTTATAGCCAATGTTGCCTTGATGGCTGTGGGGGGGAGTTAAAGAGACAAAAGCCACACAGGTGCTGGCAATTTTCTGAGTAGCTATTTTCTCACAGGGAGGCCATGGGCTGCTATTCAAACACGTTCCTGTACCTGAGCTTTTACTTGGATTTTCTGAGTTCAGAGTTCTTGAATTTTTTGGGAATCCTATTTAAAACTATGATTTGAGTTTTGGCAATAAGTAGGATTAAGACTCCATGAGCAAGATGTTTTGTGAGGAAACATTTTTTTCTCCCCTAGATATATTTAGATTTCAACATTTCTGTTTCTGCTTAAGTAGCCTTGTTTTATTTCATCAGGCTTGCTATTGTAATTTTTTTTTTAATTTTATTTTCCCAATTTACATATCAATAAACATTTTTAATAGTACTGTGTCATATGTTTCATTTATTTCTATTCATCTTTATTTCTCTGTTCTAACCAATGATACTATTCTACGCCTCATAAAATTCTGTTTCTTCTTTGCCTTTCATTTGCTATTCTAATTCTAATGGTTTCTTTCAGAGTCCTGTTGTAGGAAATATCCTTCTGGGTTCTGTTCCAAGTGGTGGGGGGGGAAGACACTGGAAGCATGGAGGCTGTTTGGAAAGATGGTTTTAATTGTAGACAGCAGGACCCCATGGTTTGAGGTCCTGGGGGAAAGGGGGATCACATGCCTCGAAGAAGTAGAGAAGGGCTGAGATGCTGAGAGTGCCTGTGGTTTATATCCTCTGTCGGGCCCCACCTTAAGAGCTTCCTGTTCCTGTGTAAGAAATGTTTCCCATTGGCTGTCAGACTCCCAGGGGGCGGGCGTCTTAGCTAACTTTGTAGGCTTTTGTCTGTGTCCTACCAGGCTTGGCTGATGTAATCTTCTCAGGTGAAATGGTTTTGGGATTCCTATTATGCTTGTTATGTAGATGCTTGTTATGTAGAATAGACTACCATTGACAAAAGTAGGGGCTACTAGCAGTGGATCTTTTTCCTGCCTAAAACATGTTTCTCATTTTCTCATCCAGGGAAATATAATATTCTGCCTTTTTAATATTTCCTAAAATATTTCATTCCTCTAGGAGGGGGGTAGGTGCTAACTTCCTACAGTCCTTCATGTTTGGGGATGCTGGTATAACAAAAACAACAGCAAAAACAAAACAAGGGAACTTTGAGAGCTGACAGAGGCTTTTGATAATATATGGACCTTCATAAATAATTGAGGTTAATCATCCCAATCACAGCTAAAGTACTGATGCTGGCTTACATGCATAGAATGAAGCATTTCCCAATAACCTGGATGAATTTTTCCACCATATATTCAGACAAAGCTTATTTAAAGACACATAACTATGTTTACAACTTTTAAGTTTTGAAGAATATATATTTCTGTCTTTCTGTGCCCCAAAGGTTATAACTTGGTTTATTAGCCACCTGTCCTTTTTACAAATAAAACTTGGGAGACTTACACATGACCATAAGTCGTTTTAAATACCTGCACCTTATATTTCAACAAACTATAAATTTGAGATTTATGGCAGATAAAAAAGAAGCTTGAAAGGATTTTCTACTTTATTTGGCTTTTCTGGAATCAGTTTTTTAGCTAGGATCTACTGTGATACAAAGGGCTACATTTTCAGAATTCGAGAACAGATAAGCTAACCATGGTTTAACTTTTTTTAAAATCAGAACTCAATATTATGCACACTCCCCACCCCCACCCCAGTAGAAAAAGAAGACAGACATTTCTAGGTCTAATTAGCCACATGGTAACTTTTCATTCCCCACTTCTTTGGCTTTCCTATGTCCACCTCTTTCCCATTGTAACTTTTATTGAACTTTAAAAATGCATTGCTATCTAGGAAAACAATTTGATAAACAAGATGCAAATATTTAAACACATGCTTCTCTCATTATTTTTATTTCTATATAATAAAGGATAATATTGCTTTAAGTATGGCACTGCGTATTAAGGTACTTATATTAAATATATCAGTGTTAATGACAATCTTTATAAAATATTGTTTTATATTTCTGTTCTTTCTATGTAACATTTTTCCATGACCCAATTCAGTTTGAATATGAATAATAAAAATCATATTGAGGGAATTCCAGATTTGAAAACATTCAAAGAAAATTGCTGAGACATAACAATCCCCCTCTTTGGCTAGATTAACAATTAACCATGATGTTTTTAAATTTGATTAAATGCTTAAAGTTACATTCAGAGCAGTGGTGGGTTGCTCCAGTTTGGACTGGTTCTTAGAACCGGTAACGCTGGTGGTGTGAGGCTCCGCCCGCCCACCCATCATGCTTTCTGTGCATGTGCAGGAGCATTGCGTGCGCATGCGCAAAACCGGTGGCAAAATTATTTAGAACCCACCACTGATTCAGAGTAATAGCTGTTTGGATCAGAATCTGTCCAAATTGAGACTGCATGATTCTGCTGCATATGATACATTCAGTAAGATAATAGTGATAAGATATACATTCAGTAAGATAATAATTACTTCATCCAAATATCTTTGATTTAATAATTTTCTATTCTATATCCATCTAAAGCAGTGGTGGGATTCAAAATTTTTTACTACCGGTTCTGTGGGCATGGCTTGGTGGGCATGGCTGGATGGTCTTGTGACTGGGTGGGTGTGGGTGGGTGGTCATGTGACTGGGTGGGCGTAGCTGGGTTATCATGTGACTGGGTGAGTATAGCTGGATGGACATGGCCAACTTGATGTCACTCATGTCAAGGAGCGCCTTGCCTGGCCTCTTCGCCTCAAAGGCCTCAACTAGATACACTTTCCCTGTCTGTTTATTTACTACTACTGAACATCCAAAATATAGTATTTAATCCTATGTATATATGCCATATTACATAGTATAGAGTGTGTATAGGCACACAAAAAGATACATTATCTACTATATATACTGTATGTGTATGTACACACACACCACACACACACACACACACACACACACACACACACACACACACACACACACACACGGGGTGGGTTCGGACCGGTTCGGACCGGTTCACCTGAACCAGTAGCGATCCGCTGCTGATGTCATGATGACATCACCAAACCGGATTGGTCAGTGCCGGTCCATGGGTGCTGCCATCTTTTTTTTAAAAAAAAATTGGATTACTTTTTTAAAAAAATTTTTAAATTTTTCCCGGGTTTTTCTTCTTCTGTGCATGTGCAGAAGCGGAGTTTCCAGCACTGCACATGCATCACCATCTTGTTTTCGGCTTCCCCCTTATTTTTTGCTGGTTTTTGCTTCTGCGCATGCTCGCCCTGCCTTCACATGCTCGCCTTCACCACATGCATCCATAGAACTGCCTCCTCCTGCCTACACACAGGTAAGCATTCGTGCTAGCCTACCCTCCCTCCTCACTTGGCCAGTGTATCCCGAAGGCTGCAGGGATGGGGGAGGAGAAGTGGTTAGAAGCACGGTGGTTAGAAGTTTCCCACTCCCGGCCAGCATCTCAACCTTCACACGGTGGTTAGAAGCCTCCCGCCTCTGACCAGCGACTTCCGAAGGCTGCAGGGATGGAGGGGAGAGGGCAACCTTCGCACGTTGGTTAGAAGCCTCCCACCTCTAGCCAGCATCTCCCGAAGGCTGTGGGGACAGGGGAGAGGGCAGCCCAGCAACCTTCGCATGGTGGAAGCTTTCTGGGCTGGCGGCCCCCTCCCACCTCTGGTCAGCATCCCCTGAAGCACCCTCCTCACTGCCACTGTCCTCTCCTACTGCCACCCTGTTCGTCTGCCACTGCCCTCTCCTGCGTTGCAGAAGGTCAGGCTTGGCATAGCAGCCAGGCCGCGTGGATCCTTGCTGGGTTGGCCCAGCAGCAGCGGCATCGTCAGCCCTGAGGCCCTTCACTCTGAGTCAGAGTGCACTGAGCCATGCAGGGCAGGCAGCAAGCCTTTCTCCTGCATGCTCATCTTGTGGATGGGACCCGGCCAGACTTGCTCAGCACGCCAGCAGGAGTTGGGTGCTCCGGCTACAACCAAGGGAAGGCCGTCAGAGGCAAGAAGGGGTGCTTTTCAGCCAGGAAGGGAATTGGAGGGAAAGCCGAGATGACCACCGCCACCCATGGCATCCCAACCTGGATATGGGGCCAGAGTGTCAAAAAGTCCCAAAATTTTTTGCCATCATTTCACCACAAGCATCGCCTTCCCAATAACAGAAATGCCTTAAAATCTGGATTCTCTCTCAGTGAGGCAGTGGATGGGTGGGAGCGAGCAAGCGAGCAAGCGGAGGCCAGGGAAGGAGGCAGCTCGTTGTCAGAAACAAGGCTGCTCACTGGCAGGTGCAGGACTTGGCAAGCATGTTCATGTCCCCATACAGTAGCCCGGAGAGGTGGCAGCACCGGCTGAACACGCTGGTTTGGAACTCACTGATCCTCATGTTTCAGGTGGAGGATCTGGCCAGGAGGAAAGAGAAAGCATGTCTGCTGAGAAGGAGGAGAGGGGGCTCTGTAATGTGCATCAGCGCTGCGATCCCCTCCCCAATTCCAAAATGGCTCTTTGACCCCTCCTGCAGCTCCCTGCCTACCCTGTTGTGCAACATGCTCTCTGCCCTGAGAAGGCACAAGCCTCTCTGCAGAGCCACATGGCTGAAGTGTTCCTAGTATTTTCTCTGCACTGCCTGTGACCGCCTGCTTTTTGTGATTATGTATCCTTCGTGGGCAGCTCAGTGCCAGCCTCAGTCTGTGTCAGCTCAGGAAGGAGGGGAATGTGCAGGGAGGAAAGAGGGCCAGCTGGGAGCAGCCTGGGCTGTACAGGGGGGAGCCGGAGCTCTTCCCTCCCTGTATCCGGTGGCAGCAGCTGCTCCTGCCCATTCCCCTCCTTCCTGAGCTAACATGAAGGGGACTGCAGCTGGTGCTGAGCTGCCTCCTGCACAGCCCGGGTTCTCCTGCTCTGCGCAGCATGGCCCGCTACTCACCTCACTGCGCAGTGGTGGCAGCAGCAGGAGGAGTCATTGCTGTGCCTGTCGCCGCCGTTATCCCAGCACAGGAGGGTATCCCGCTTGGGCGTGCATGCACATGAGAGAGAAGTGAGAGAGAGGATCTCTATGATTTCTGCCCTTCATTTGAGATCTGACAGAGTTGGTACTATCTGGTTCCTGTTGGTTCAGCAACACAACTAGTAGAACTCAGAAAGCAGCATTTATTTATTTAACAAAGAAAAGAAGGCAGAGAAAGAGGAGGGAGGGAGGAAGGAGAGAAAGAGGAGGGAGGGAGGGAGGAAGGAAGGTAAAATTAGAGGAGGGAGAAAGAAGGAAGGGGAAAGGGGGGAAGGAAGGAGGATAAAATCAGAGGAAGGGGAGGAAGGAAGGTGAAAAGAGGGGAAGGAAGGTAAAATCAGAAAAGGAAGGAAGATATAAGGATGTGAAGGGGGTTCATGTGACTGGGTGGGAGTGCGTGATGTTGGGTTAGCCATGCCCACCCAGGTTTTGTGGTTCTCGGTGTTTTGTTTTCTGTGGAAAATGGGTCCAAGTGGCTCTTTGAGTGTTTAAGGTTGCTGACTCCTGACCTAAACTAACAAAAACAAACAAACAAATGATTTAATGTGCCTCCTGCATCATTTTTATTATCTCCATGATATTAACCATTCAATTGTTAAGGTATCCAAGACTTCTAAACCCTTTACTGGCATATTCCTTATAGCAGAGGTAGCAGATCACATGAAGATACATATGAATAAAATCCACTTATATCAATCAGTAGGGCTCATATAGGGCATTAAGAAAGAGAAAGAAGGAGACAAGAAAGAAAGAGAGAGGAGAGAGAGAAAGAGAAAGAAAGAGAAAAAGAGAAAGAGAAAGAGAGGAAGGAAGGGAGAGAGACAAGAAAGAAAAAGAGATAAAAAAGAAAGAGGAAGGGAGGGAGGGGAGGGGAGGGGAGGGGAGGGGAGGAGAGGAGAGGAAGGAGAGGAGAGGAGAGGAGAGGAGAGGAGAGGAGAGGAGAGGAGAGGAGAGGAGAGGAGAGGAGAGGAGAGGAGATGGAAGCACCACAAACCCTGCCACTAGACGTGGTTTCAGAAGACACTTTGAAACAGCATAGCAATTTAGGGCTGGAAGACATCTCGGAGGTCATCTAGTCCAACCCCGTGCTGCAACAGGAAACCTTACATTGTCTGGATTATTGTGGTGCCTCTAACAGAGAGGAAAATTGTCAGAAAGGACAAGGAGTTTACTAGGACAAGGAAGGCAGAGATAGTCCTTGACTTATGACCACAATTGAGCCCAAAATTTTGGTTGCTAAGCAAGAGCATTGTTAAATGAGTTTCACCACATTTTACTCAATGACATTTCCTGGCTCTAACAGTCATGTGCAAGCTAGGGAAAAACATCTGAAGGCATGTGTAATGTTCTTTTTTTAAAATGTGTTTTAATTGATTTTTTTACATTTTTCATATCATAACATTTCTTTTGAGCAGATCTACAGCCTTTTATATACATTATTGTTATATCTATACAATTTATTCACCATTTTACAGTATTTTATAATTCTATATCTTCGTCCCACATTTTCTCTTCGATTTTCTATAGTTAGTCCATTTATACCACTTTTCCAATATTTCATAATAGTCTGAGTCCTTTTGTCCTCTAAATTCTATGGTTAATTTGTCCATTTCTGCGCAATCACATATCTTCTTGATTATCAAATTTTCAATGGGTGTATTAGGATTCCTCCAGCATTGCGCATAGGCGATCCTAGCAGATGTTGTGATGTGCAAAATCAGATACTTGGTATTTTTATCGTATTGCCTTTTAAATATACCTAATAAAAAAAGTTCTGGGGTAGATTCTACTGTTGTTCCTATTATTTCCTGTAACCAATTATGTATCTTTGTCCAATATTTCTTTGCTTCGGGACACAACCACCACATGTGAAAGAAGGTGCCTTGCTCTTTTTTGTATTTCCAACAGATCGAATTTGAATTTGGATATATTTTAGCCAGTTGTACAGGGGCCAAATGCCAGTGATAGAACATTTTATAATGATTTTCTTTATATGATGCCAATTTTGTTATTTTATAGTTTATATTCCATATTTGTTCCCAGTCAGCCAAGTGTATATTGTGTCCCACATTTTTTGCCCACGCAATCATTGACCCCTGTACTATGTCTTTGGCCCTGTCAAATTGTAACAAATAATTATATATTTTGGAGATAATTTTATCTTCTGGGCCTGTCAAGAGTTTATCTAATCGTTGGGTTTCCGTTTCAATTCCAACTCCTTCACTATCTTTTTTGTATCTTGATTGAAGTTGAAGATAAGGCCATCAATCTATAATTATACCTTGCTTTTCCAAATCCTCTCTACTTTTTAATTTCCCAAATCCATCCGAAATATCTTTGTATTTGACCATTTTAGTTGTATTAATCATGTTTGAGTAAATCATTGCCTCCATAGTGGACAACCAATTAGGAATTTTCAGGTAATGTTTTTTTTTTTCACCTCTTGCCAAATTTTTATCAGTGAGTCTCTAATCATGTCTGTGGAAATATTGTTGTGGTTTACTTTCATTGTCCCATAAAAATGCATGCCATCCCTTCTGTAGGTCATGGCCTTTCAATACCAATAACCGTCTGTTCCTCAAATTGATCCAGTTTCTTAGCCAAACCAACAACGCTGCTTTATGGTATAATCTCCAGTCAGGGAGCCCAAAGCCACCTCTGCTTCTATCTTGCAAATCAATTAATTTGAATCTCGGTTTTTTACTTTGCCATATAAATTTTGAAGTAATTTTGTTCAAATCAATAAAGAATTTTTTGTCCAATTTTATAGGTATAGTTTGGAAAAGGTATAATAATTTTGGTAAAATATTCATTTTTATGGCCGCTATCCGAACTAGTAATGATAATTGCAGCGTTTCCCACCTTTCTAAATCAATTTTTATTTGTTGCACTAATTTTGTATAATTATTATCCTTGATTGAAGAACATCTAGTTGTCAAATTGACATCTAAATATTTAATTTTTTTAGTGTTTTTTAGTCCTGAATATTCTTCTAGGTTTTTCTTTTAGTTCAATGTCATATTCTTGGTTAATAATTTGGTTTTTTGCTTGTTAATTCTAAGGCCTGCCACCTCCCCGTATTCTTCTATTTTTTTAATTAGTATTGATCCTGTCTCTTGTGGGTCTTCCAAGAAGAATACTAAGTCATCGGCAAAGGCCTGTAATTTATACTCTTCATTTCTAATTTTGGTTCCTTTAATACTTGAATTGGATCTAATTTTATTCAATAGTGTTTCTAATGTCAGATAAAAAAACAGAGGTGACAGTGGGCATCCCTGCCGGACTGCTTTCATTATCTGGAATGGCCTAGTCATATCCCCATTTATTATATCCCCAGAATAACTTTCTGGGAAGTATATATTGTTTCTATCATCTGTTCGAATTTACTTCCGAATTTCATTTTTTAAATTTAAACACACAGAGAGAGAGAGAGAGAGAGCTCTTCTAAAACTATTATTATTTATTTATTTATTTATTTATTTATTTTGTGAGATTTATATACCACCTCACAGTGCAAGCACTCTCTAAGCGGTTTACACCAGTAAGCAATGTATATTTATATTGCCCCCAACAATCTGGGTCCTCATTTTACCTACCTTGGAAGGATGGAAGGCTGAGTCAATCTTGAACCGGTGAGATTTTAACCGCTGACCTGCGTATCACAGTCAGCTAAAGTGACCTGCAGTACTGCCTCTAACTGCTGCGCCACCTTGGCTATAAAACTATAGCCTCAAACTATACACATTCAACCTTACTTACTGCATTTGGAAAAACACACCAAGAGTCCACTTTCTGCCACACATTTAACTATAACTTCTGTACATTAGAGAGAGTATGGCTTAATAAGAAGCTGACAGACCATACAAAGATCCAGGTTTATATATAGCCTGTGTCCTGAGCATACTCTTGTATTGCAGTGAGTCTTAGACCCTTTACGCATGGCAAGAGAGAAAGTTGAATACTTTTCATATGCGTTGTCTCCGAAGTATCCTTGGCATCACCTGGCATGACAAAGTTCCAAATAGCGCAGTCTTGGAACGTGCTGGGATTTCTAGCATGTATACACTAATGAAACAGTGACTTCGCTGGCTTGGGCATGTTGTGAGAATGGATGATGGGCGGATTCCGAAAGATCTCCTGTATGGTGAACTAGTGCAGGGAAAGCGCCCCAGAGGGAGACCACAGCTGCGATATAAGGATATCTGTAAGAGGGATTTAAAGGCCTTGGGAATGGACATTAACAGCTGGGAAACCTTGACCTCTGATCATTCCGCTTGGAGGCTAAACATGCAGTATGGCCTTCTCCAGTTCGAGGAGGCACTCATTCGGCAGGCCGAGGCAGTGAGGCAGTCCCGGAACCAGAGAAATCTGGGGGCCAAGCAGGGGACGGAATGGATCTGCCCTCAGTGTGGAAAGGATTGCCACTCTCGGATTGGCCTTTTTAGCCAAACTAGATGCTGTTCTACGAACTCTTTCTAGAAACTCTTTCCAGAGCACGGTACCATAGTCTCTCGAGATTGAAGGTTGCCAAAGCCTATACATTAGAACATTACACATGTCTTCAGATGTTCTTCCCTATAGCCAGGAGATGTCATGGATTGAGTAAAATGTAGTGAAACACACTTCACAACTCTCTTGCTTAGCAACCAAAATTCTGGACTCAATTGTGGTCATAAGTCAAGGACTATCTCTGCCTTCCTCTGCATGGCAGCCTTGTCCTAGTAAACTCCTTCTCTTTTCTGGAAATTTTCCTCCCTGTTAGGGGAAGCAAAATAATCCAGATAATATAAGGTTTCTTACTGGAGCAGGGCGGTTGGACTAGATGGCCTCCAAGGTCCCTTCTAACCATGCTATTCTATGATAATGTAAGGATCTCCTGCTAGAGCAGGGGGTTTGGACTAGATCAGGGGTCGGCAACCTGTGGCTCTGGAGCTGCATGCAGCTCTTTGGGCCCTCTGCTGTGGCTCCCTGTCACCCTGTTGCATCAGTGGCATGGTCGTAGCCTTAGTGTGGGAGCAAAGTACCCCTGCACTTGCCTTTGCATGACAACAGCATTCCGCCTGGTACATTTGCTGCTGCTACCAGCAAAGACTGCTGGGAGAGAATGGCGGGGGTGGATCTTGTAGGGTGGGAGCCATCCCCCAAGCCTGGCCTTCTTCCTCCCTTGTTGGTCAGGCCAAGGGAAAGAAGGGGGTTCTTTCTTCTTTCTCTTGAAGAAGCGCTCCCCTGCCCTGCCGAGCACTACAATCCAGTGTGGGGGGGAGATGGCCTAGCAGAAGTGGCCCCATTGAAAAGTTGGAAGGGGAGAGGTGTGGTCCGGTTCTCGCAGCGGAAAACACCGCTTTCTGATTCCTGTGCCTTCCCCAATCTCAACTCTTTCAGCAAGAGCTATATTTCTGTTTGCTTTTGTTTCCCTGGACAGCGATGGCTGAGGCCATGGGGGGAGGAGAGGCATCAGGGCTGCTCCCCCCCAAAAGCAAGATGGGCCTGGAGGAGCACAGAGAGTTGCGGGTGAGTGGCAGAGGGTTAGAAGACCTGCTCAGACGTTGCCCCAACACGCATTTCTAGCGCGCGCTCCTCTGTCCCAAGGTAGGATTGAGCAGGCTGCAGCGGGAAGTGAGAAGGGAAGGAGAAGCCCATCTGGCTTTCCTTTGGCATGGGGCAGTGGGAGACTCAATACCCTCTCCATAGCCTGCAGCGAAAGCGTGCTTCACAATGGGGGAGACTGGGTCCCCCGCTCCTCCTGGAGCCATTCCCTGCACCACTCGCCTCTCTCTCTCTCTCTCTCTCTCTCTCTCTCTCTCTCTCTCTCTCTCTCTCTCTCTCTCTCTCTCTCTCCCTCTCCCTCTCCCTCTCCCTCTCCCTCTCCCTCTCCCTCTCCCTCTCTTTCTCGCAAACTTAGAAGTAGCTGCCCGCCGTTTCCCGCCAGTCAGGCAGCGAGAGAGAGAGTGGGGGGGTTACAGATTCAGCTCAATTCAGCCCTTGCCAAAGATGCTCCCATCACCCAGTCTCTGTCACTGTGTATGTGTGTGTCACTCTCTCTCACTCCCTGTCTCTGTGTCTCACTCTCAGAAAGCTCTGTAGCCCTGCATGCTCTCTGGGGCTTTTCGCCAGCTGTTTTTCTTCCTTCCTTTTGGAAAGCTGGGCTGGTGGAGGAATGAGTGGCGGAGGCTTTCCTCCTCCTCCTCTTGTGTGCACTGTCCCGGCCCCACCACAGCCAGCCAGGGGGTCACGAGAGGAGGAGGGGGAGGGGGAGGGAAGCCTCTGCTGCAGGTTGCTCTCATTGCTCCGTCAGCCTGGCTTTCCAAAAGGAAGAAAGAAAAACAGCTGGTGAAAAGCCCCAAATAGTGCACACAGGGCTGCAGGGCTTTCTGAGAGTGAGAAGAGACACAGAGGCAGGGAGCAAGAGAGAGCGAAACACACACACACACTCACATTCACAGACATGGAGAGAGGGGGGAAGAAAAAGAGAGAGAGAGACACACACAGAGAGAGAGAGAGAGAGAGAAATGAGAGAGAGGGATGAGAGGGAAATAGTACCCAAATATGGGAGAGAAAGCATCACAGCTTCCTTTTTGCCTTTCAGCCCCTCACTGGGACCATCAAGGCTGTTTTTAATATAGCCAACACACTAATCTATATGTGTAGGATTTTTTGCTGATAAATGAAAATAAAGGGAGACTATTATAGATCTATTTCGAGCTTATTTTGCTCTCGTCAGATAGCCATACCCCTTACTGGGATTTGAACCTGGGCCGGCTGCCTTGCAGGGCAGCAATTTAACCATTAGGCCATAGGCTCTGTTCCCAATCAGCAAAATAAGCTCGAAATAGATCTATAATAGTCTCCCTTTATTTTCATTTATCAGCAAAAAATCCTACACACACACACACACACACACACACACACACACACACACACACACACACACACACACACACACACAGATATATCTATATCTATATCTATATCTATATCTATATCTATATCTATATCTATCTATCTATCTATCTATCTATCTATCTATCTATCTATCTATCTATCTATATCTATATCTATATCTATATCTATATCTATATCTATATCTATATCTATATCTATATCTATCTATATCTATATCTATATCTATATCTATATCTATATCTATCTATCTATCTATCTATCTATCTATCTATCTATCTATCTATCTATCTATCTATCTATCTATCTATCTATCTATCTATCTATCTATATATATATATATATCTGGGAGCATATTCGGAATTTTGAACACAAATAGATAAATTTGGACCACTCAGTTGTAAAATGGGTGAAATAATTGCTTCTTGACAAAAGAGTTGTCATGATAGACATAGCAAGATATACCACATCCATTTACCAGAAGTTGAACTATCTTCCCACGGGCTAGTATGAGGAAGGATGTGAATGTTAAACAATACATACTTATAATAATGGAACAGCAATCCCATTATTATATGTGATACTTTATAACACCAAAAACTCATCAACAAAAATTGAATTAAAAGGAATTAAATATAACTAGTGAATTGCTCTACAATCAAAGTGCTTCTAATACTGGAATGAGTGAAACATCTCTTAAGTTAGAAAATGAATTTGAACAGTAAGATATTGAAAATGTACTATAATGAAAATAAGACGATAATGAAAAATGCATGACTGTTGTTATCATTCCACTTGACCTTATCTCATGATTAAGTGCAAGTTTTAGTGCTGTAATTATGCCTACAAGAAAAACTAGCCGAATTGTTACAATTACATGCTCATACATTAAAATAGGCAGATAGAAAAGTGGACTGCTTAATAATATTCGAGCAGCTGGAAGCAAACACTTTTTTGTCAGCATTTTGCACGCTGCGAGTGTTAAACTAGGCCTCTACAACTTGATTCTAATGTTGTATGCCAGCCCTATTTTTCTTACCTTCCTGGGGATGAAAAATAAGTAGTGCAAGCAAACAAAAATAAAACATGCAGGATTGTGTAAATGACCTATGCCAATTACATCTGTATTAGTGCATATGGGGGGGACGGACTGATCTGATATATAAGCTTTTTTCCTAGATATTTTACAATTATACAATGTTAGAATATCTATGCATTGGTTTAAATAAGACCTAAATAGGAAATTGAGTTGTACAATATTCAACTACAATTAATTCTTATGGCAAATATTCTGTTTGTTCTAAATTATTCTGTTAAAGTATTTACCAGATACTTATTGAGAAATTTAAAAACAACATCAGATCTATGAGAATGATAAGAGCATAAACCATTGAATTATGGATTTGAAGAGCCTACTTATTTGCTTGGCTGACATAAGATAAACTCTATTGTTTTCTTGTCATTGCAAATTGACTGAAATGCAAGTTCAGGAGCAAACAAGCTGGTTCAATATATAACTGCAGCAACACATAGACTACTCCTGATCTAAAATGCTCTCTGAATTAGACAGCAACTAGTGCCAAAAATACATCATACTAGTCCTTCAGAATGAGAAATATTAAACAGTTGTATTTTGTAAACAAAGATTTTTTTTATTAAAAAAGTAGTGAATCATAGTACCACCAGCTAGGACTCATAGGAATTTTCAATCTTTCAAGAGCTTTGATTCCCTAAACTTTAAATAGCCTTGATTTCCCAGGCATCTTGATATCCCAAATTCAGGAAGTTACATAAAAATTCTTAAGAAATGCTGCAGTTTTGGAATTTAAGACTGAAAAAAAATTCCTCCTGCATGTGAAGAGATTTCCTTTAAACGGATCCCATTTTTTGACATAAAAGGACAGAAAAGTTTGTCTTAGTTGTTTCATGCTTCTATAGTTAGAAAAAATTGACTGTAATCTTGTCCAGGCAGAATGGAGAAAAATGTGGCTTTGACTTTAACAACCAGTTTGTAGAACCAACCAAACTAGCCAAATAACACCCCTACTTATAATGTTATTTTTTTTTCTCTATTTGATAGTCAGAAAAAATTAACCATACCCACAGTATGTTACATTTAGACAGCTTGAATACTTTCTGTCATATTACTTTTACTGTCGCCTTCATATTTTGAAGGTCCCTGGACAGAATTTCCACTCCACAAATGGCCCATTTTTTGATTACTTTCCATTATTTATCATTATCATTAATTTGCTTCCTGTTACTTACTACATGTTCTTTTTATTGTCTTATTTTCATGTTTTAAATCATTTGAAAGCTGCTTAGAGACATTGGGAGTTGGGTGATATATAAATTTAATAAGTAATAATAATTAACTATAATGAATAAAACGAACAAATTGTGTTGCTTTTTCACATTTGTTCTATTTTATTTATTTATTTAGAGCCGGAAAGTGAACAATTGATGAAAGCAACTAGAACAAGTTTAGTGAAAGGTTTTAAAAGTTATGTGGGCCTTTTTAAATGCCTAATACATCCAATACCAAATGACACTCTAGACAGCTGCCAATAAATCCCAATAATATAAAATAGATAGCTGGTTAAATAATATAGGACCATAGAACATTCAGTTGTTAAATTCTGATCCACTTTTTGTTGCTTCCTGTTTACTGCCGTTTACCATTCAATCATTTGCATTTATTTTGATATTTATTTGAAGCTTGAAACTGAACAACCATAACTAAATGATACAAAATATACTATTGGATTTAACTAACACAATAAAAACCCTGGACTTATACAATTCAAGGAATACCTTTAATTGCCTTTTATGATATAATACTGGAGACCATCATTCTGTTTTACAAAAATAGTTGATATATTCTAGAAAGTAGGATGCATGCCTCATACACAGTAAATAGGACTCCTCCAAACAATTATTTTCAAAACAATAAAAGTCTCCTGAGATGGAAGAAAAACTCAGATGTATATGCAATATCCTGTTTCTTTTTAAAGTTCAGTGGTAACGTAACAATTCTTACAATGTAATCCCATTTGGGAATAAACCTAATCACTGCATATAGCAAAAATTAGCAAACTGGGAAACTAAAGGTAACATTTATATTTTATTTTCAATAGTTATTAAGCAAGGGATTTTGCAATATAAAAAAGACTAACAAACAATACAACTCATATACTCATATACAGACGTGTACATGGTTTCATAAACCATATTTTCACAGTAGGATTTTCTGCCTACTATTGATATGTAAGATTTCAATTTCACCATCTGAGAGCCAGATCTTAAATATTCAGAGTATTTTGGGAAAATAAGGAAACAAGACCTGAGATACATACATATATGATCTCTTGCTGGTAGATTTGTTGTTTTTGTTATTTTTCTTTTGAAAAAAATAGCTATCCTTTCAGAGTACAGCAGAATGCTATTTCAAATGATCCACATATGGCAGTTCAATTGTTGATTATTCTAAATATCCCTGAACAAAAGTAGAATAACTGATCTTTTTCAATAATTAATAGACAAGGGTACCTTAGGACACATTTTATACCTGGACAGTTGTGCCTATCTAGCAATAGGCACAATGTGTGATGTCAATCGCCTTCTGAAATTAGTTACATCCTACTTGCCTCTACATAGATTGATGCACCAAAAAGGAAAAATATCATTTTGTGTCTTTGTCAGAAAGATCTGAAACTATTTTTCAGTTTTAGATGTAAACCAATATATTTTTAAATATCGGATGCACAATGTCATAGTTCATCTATTGCTGCCTTACATATGTTGTCCTGGTTACATCTCATATCTCCTAATACTTACTTCAGAGGGGATTATATAAAAATATTCCTTAAGTGCTGCAATAATTTCAGTTGGAATCCTGAAGCTGAAGATCTATTTATCCTGAATTGTTAATACTCTGATTGGCTGTTAAGGGGGGAAAATACTATCAAGGATACAAAATACTATCTGCTCGTTGATAGTAGTCACACTTTGTTTAAAACTGTGCCACTCAGTATACTGTCTTGCAATCTGGTGTCCTTCAGATCTATTGGGACTGCAATCTTCACAATTCTGTAGAACAGTGTTTTTTAAATTTAGGAACTTTAAGATTTATGCCCACCAAAGTGGTTATGAAATTGTGGAAACTGAAGTTCACATATCTTAATGTTGCCAAGTTTAAAAATATTGTCATATACAGAGAGTTCTTTATATAGACAGTTAATTGGGGTGGGAGAGAGATGTAGGGCAGGGTTTGTTAATCTACAGGCCACCTAGAGCAGTGATGGCGAACCTTTTTTCCTTCGGGTGCCGAAATAGTGCGTGTGCGCACTATTGCACGTGCATGCGTGCCCACACCCATAATTCAAAGCCCCTCACTTGCCCCACCCCCCCTGCACATGCATGCGTGACCCCCCCACTCCCCTATTTCCTGACCTCCAGTGGGCCTGGTGGGCCCATTTTTCACCCTCCCCAGGCTCCAGAGGCTTTCTTGGAGCTTGGGGAGTGCGAAAACGTTCCCCCCCGCCACCCTGGAGGCCCTCCGGAGGCCAAAATCATCCTCCCAAAGCCTCTGCGAGCCAAAAATCAGCTGGCGGGCACGCACATGCGCACTGGAGTTGAGCTAGGGCAATGGCTCGCGTGCCGGCAGATATGGCTCTGCGTGCCATCTGTGGCACCCGTGCCATAGGTTCGCCATCACTGACCTAGAGTTTCCTATCACACTGTTGTTCCTCACCATTCTGAGATTGTGCTTCTTAAATCTGACATCATGATGGCTGAATGATGATAATTTCAATTTAGGAATTTTTGATTTCATTTAGGGATTGTTTGGAAAATGGGAATGAAACAATTTTATCTCAAAGATATTTCTTCCTCCCATTTTAACATGTAAAGCCAGCTGCAAAGACTTGCTATGTTCCTTTGGTTGATATAGAAACATCTCTGAAAGATCTCTTACAGAAAATCCAGACGGCTGAGTATCTGAGTTGTGACCTCAATCTTTCATAATTGACAACCCTTAAGGAAGGAGATCATTGAATGAGACTGGTCACAATATAATTTATATATTGATGGAATTTATGGAATTTCCTACATTCCTAAGAATACAGGATATTAGCACAGATGTCTTTATGTGATGCAAAAAAAAAATCCATGTAATGGATTATGTTAATCTATCTTGCAGAAAGCTCATAAACTCTTATTTGCTTATTTTTTGGTAAACTTACAACCTGACTTTCCTTTCAGAACAGAAAGTGACTCTCTAATTGTTTTATTATCATAATGGCAACCTGTGAGTTTCCAAACCCAAGATTGATCTCTGAGTTTCCTCAGTCCTGTTTTAGTATTTTCACTGCTACACTTGTGATTTCAAGAGTAGATAAGAGGAGTAGGATAAATAGGGAAAGGCTCTGCAACTCATGACGTCTAGTCTCTAAAGGATATGAACTTGATCTTTGCATTATGCAAAATGCATTAAAATTGCATTTTTAATGAATTGCTTGTAATCCCAATAAAGAATTTAGTTTAAAATCTGTTCATTTTTTCTGAAACTGTTTCTTTAGAGAGAAATGCTTGAAAAATTAGGTATTTACAAGTCCTTGAATTGTTTTGTCTACCCCAAAGGAATGGAAACTGAATCTTGGCTGGTATAAAGAAGTTAAACCAATTAACTGAAAGTAGGCATCAATATTCAGATTCAGATTATGGTTAAAACTCAAATGTTCAGATCTTAGTCTTTTGCTATAGGCTGCTTAGACTATACTTGATTATACAGTCAGCAAATGCTGGTGATGTGTTAATTCTTCTTAAGCTTTACCCACATGCTATTTTAGGTGAAACTGTGAGGATGATATTCTTCACAGCAGGAAAAAGAATGATCTATGCTAATTTTAGGCTGATGATAGCTGTAAGGCTCAACACAGAGCCATTTCAATAGGTGTTCCAACCTCCATAGCAGCGGCGGGTTGCTCACTTACCGGTGCCGGTGTGCTGCGCGTGCATCTCCACGCTTCAGGCGCGAGCACGCTTGCTACGCGGACACGCCCCCTCACATGGTTTTGCTTCTGCGCATGCGCGGAAGCAAAATTGCGCCAAAATCTTGTGAAGGGAAGCGCGCACACATGAGATTTCGGCGCAATTTTTCTTCCGCGCATGCGCAGAAGCAAAATCAGCCAAAAATTCACAAAAAAAATGGTGACTCGCATGGTGGACCGGCAGAGAGGGCTCCGGAGCGGTCGCCCGCAAATTGCACAATCGGACAATCCCTACCGGAGCTGCGCACTGGGCAGCTCCGTCAGGAACCCACCTCTGCTCCATAGCCTTAGTCTAGCTATCTGCTAGAGCAGTGGTTCCCAACCTGGGGGTCGGGACCCCTTTGGGGGTCGAACGACCATTTCCCAGGGGTCGCCCCAGCATCCTCAGCTCCCCCCCCCTCTGCCACAAGCCTGGCCATATTGACTCAACTCGCCTGAGCCCTCCAATTGGTCAGGAGAGGTGCCATTCGGTGTGAGGCATTCGTGATGCCTGGCGGCCGAGCTTTGACAGCAAGAGCTAAGGGGCCAGCTTTGCTTTGAATTCTGGGAGTTGAAGTCCAGGCACCTTAAAAGTTGCTGAGATTGAGAAATATTGCTGTACACTTGTTGGTTATCAAGTCTAAATACAGAAGTAGACGTTGTGGAAGATGATATTCCTTGTGCTCTTGCAAAGACTGGCCGGAGAATTTCTGATCTGGCATAATTACATATTGTTTTTGTGATTAATCGCTATGCTTTAATTATGTTCAATTTGTAACAATGAAAATACATCCTGCATATTAGATATTTACATTACGATTCATAACAGAAGCAAAATTACAGTTATGAAGTAGCAACGAAAATAATTTTATGGTTGGGGGTCACCACAACATGAGGAACTATATTAAGGGGTCGCGGCATTAGAAAGGTTGGGAACCACTGTGCTAGAGGATACCTCCAGCATTAGCTCTTCACTGATATGACTAGCTCTGTGTATAAGAACTAGATTGATGGAACATTTCTACGAACAAAGCATTTCCATTTCCATTGCACTGAAATCAAGCTGGATATTAGGATTGTTCTTTCCATTAATATCCACTTTTTACTCTTTTAGATGTGTTGCTTTATATTTCATTTTAAAATTTCTTACCTGCTGATCAATCAAATCCAATATTTTATTTGCTTATATATAATGGACAGAATCTTGCCAAATAAAGCTATAACTCTCTATCCTAATAGAGACATTGAAGAGTGAACCTCTTCCCCCTCTTCCCCAAAGTCCAATTCAGGAATGTGCAATCTCTTATTCTGGACCTCTTTCTGGGAAGGCTCTATGTTGCCAAAAGTCTCCCCCACTCACCCTTTAGGTGCCCATCCCATCACACAAATCTTCTGAAGCCTTGAGCCTACACGATTGATTTAATAGTACAGCTACACTTTCTATAGCAATTTGTTCTTTTACACGTAATTCAGATTAAATTACACAGCTCTCATGAAAGTGTTGGATTTCTTTCTTACTTTGTTTCATATGTATGAGTATTTGTTTTCTGTCTCATGGAACTCGCTGATAAAATTTTATATGATAGGGCTGTCTTTTAATCTTGGGAAAGTGGTCCTGCTGGAACTTCTTTGCTTGTTCTGACTTCCTTGGTCCTAGCTTGTTATGATTAATACAAAAGAAAGTTAAAATGCTTCTGATTTTTTTTATTCCCTTAGCTCCTTAGGGAGAATGTTTCTAGTCTTCCAGATACCTCATCTTATTAAGGGTATCTTATTTAGGAAAAGATAAATGATTGGGTAACACATTGTTGGACTGCAGTTTCCATAATCTTTCTTCAATAGTTGTATGGCTAATAATGATGGGAACTGGAGTTCTGCAGCATCTAAAAGTTATGTGCAGGTTATTTCTGCAGTAAATTATGCCAATTGACTAATTTGTAATATATTTTGTAGACAATTTGTTCCTGCCATATTTAAATATATATTTATAAATTGTACATTTTCATGCTTCTTATCTGCATTAGCAACATGCCTGTAAAGAAAAATAAGTTATGGAACCTTATCATATTTTTTCCTACCAAGCCATTGTCAGAATGAGTACATTTGTCAGTTTCAGCACACTTTAAAAAACAAACAAATTATTCTGTTGCATAGCTTAGTCTAATTATCTTACTATCTGATAAGTTTATTTTCTTATTATGACTCTTGTGCTTATCTACATAAACATTCTTGCTCAGATTTCTGTGTGTGGTAAGATGATTAAAATAAGCAAAGAAAAAGTAAGGACTGGTATTTTAGATCCCCATTTAGTACCCCTGGTAATAGCTTAAGAATTTACAATGTATTTGCAAATTATTCAGATCTATTTCTTGCTTTCTAAACAACTTCCTGTGACTATTTCTGGAATAAGAATCACGATTAACTATTCACCATAGAAAACAATACACACATTTATCTTTTTGTCTGTCTTTTAACTTTGTACTGCAGTTCATTTAAGACTTACATGGATATTTCCTGATAATTACACAATTATTATACCTAATTACTGCAAATGCCTTGTCTTCCCTGGAGTCCATGCAATTAGAACTTCTTTTCTGTTTTGTAGTCTGACAACTATGATTTTTCAGGTAATAGTGATGGCACAAATGGTTTAGTTTAATTATGTTCTGAAAAGATTGGCTATGTGGGTTTCATAGATTGCATTGTGAACATTTATTCCCATATATGAACTTCTGAATGCTACTGCTTTCAAGATTAATAAGTAATTATCCTAATCCGAATTAATAATAAATGGCAAAGAGCTGTATTACAGTTAATAGAACACCTTGGAAAAAAGGAAAGAAAGATAAAAAAAATCATCAGTCATTTCAACTTTGAAAGAAAGAACTAGTCTGCTTCTATATGCATGGAGCCTGCATTCTCCATTCTACTGGAGGGCAATATACTCCATATTGTATTCAAGGATTCCTTTATGTATTTGGTATTTCTATGTGTGGGGAGGAGCAGAAGAGGGGAAGGTTTGTGGGAGTGGAACAGAGAAGAAAAAGGGAATGTTATCAATATTTAATTTAAATACATGGAGGAATGTGTCAGGCCTGGAAACCAACTTGGGCATTGGATCTTCAGGCTGCCACATTTAGTGCTGTGGGGATTGTATGGAGCTGGGGAGATATATAGTCAAACAACATTCCTTTCTCCAAGAGTCAAGGCCACACTGCCCTGCACCTGGAGGGATGTGACTGGGAGGCATCTCCAGTCGGGACAGTGCATTGATTGGACCATGTGATGGACATGTGGGTCCTGGGGCAGGAACTTGGACTTTCTTTTGGGTGGGGAAAACCTGGAAGCTTTCAAATTCGGGTTTTCCCAGATGTGCCAATATGACATCTCTAATAAAATTGAACTTTGAGGAATGCTTAGCCTCAGAATCTTCTTTCGTTGGGGGTGTTACTTGAAACCCTGCCAGAATGAAAATACTAATCCTAAATTTTTTTAGACCGCTAGATTGCTTAAAATTTTCCAAACAGCTTCCCAATGTAATTCAGCAAAAGGCAGTGAAAAAGCTTCTCTGGTGACTGGACAAAAACAGTTACCTATGTCCAGACATACGCATATAGGGATGTGCAGCCTTCTCATATTCAGGGATACCCACTTAGTGTGGTCAAAGAAGTCAAGACAATGGCTGCAACATTACCATTGATACTATACCCATTTTTAGTATATATGTCTTAACTTTTTTTTGCCATACTTGGTAGATTACCTTGTATGCATAAAAGAATGGAAAATTTGATAGAGGCAAGTTGTCTCACAAGTAGTTGAATCACAACTACTCTTTGAATCACTCTAAGAGCCTACCCAGGATTTGACAGGTCAGTTGTTGTTGGCTGTAAACAGAGGAAAAATTGTTGATAGTCTAATACTTTAATTGTTTTGAATTTGTTACATGTCACATTGAAAGACTATCAAATCAAACGCATACACATTAATATAACAAAATATAACTAATATAATTTAATATAATATTTAAATATATATTTGGGTTTATAAATAGAATATATATGGAGTTTCAGTGAATCTATTTTCCATAGTATTTGACTTAATTTGAGTAATTTAAAGAATTAACACCATTGTTAAACATCACTCTAACACAAGGTATAAACATGAAAGTAAAAAAAGAAAGCATAGAAATATTTTGTTTTAATAAACAATATTTGCATTGATAAACAATATAAACTATGGAATAATTTTGCATGTGCATGTTTTGGTGTGTGTGTGTTTCTCTTTTGTCTGTTCTCTTTGTGTATATGCACTCTGTATGTATGTATATGTATTTTGTGCATGTATATATTGATGTATGTTTTGATGTACTAATTTCATTTATTTTTCTTTAAGAAAACAATTTCCCAAATGACAACACAGAATTGTGTTCCATGTTTGCTTTAAAATTCTTCAATTTACAGATGATGATTATTTTTTTACTACTAACAGCCTTAAGCCCTGCTAACTGGAGTTATGGAGTTATTCTATCAGTATAAGCTGTATATTTGCAAAAGGGATAATAAAAGGTGATTATACTATATAATCTTTGGTTATTGACAATCCTTATATATAAATAATATATCTGTATATTGTGTATGCAATATACTGCCATTCTTGTTGCTTCCAGTCGCAGTAATGTATTTTTCTATCTTTCAACATGTCAGTCAAATCATGTAAAATCCAGTTTTTCATTATTCACCCAATTTGTAGATCTTATTACCTTGGAAATTGAGAAAGCTGTACAGTTTAGCACTGGAAGAATTTCATTATGCAGAAACAAGAGCTAAAATATGATCTGGAAGAATTTGTGGGATAAGAACAGACCGTGGACTATGTGGTTGGCTGCTTCTTTGATGATTTTTCTCCTCCCAAACTCCCTGGCAAATGAGCGCTGCCCAAATACTTTGGATTTCAGCTTTCATAATTTCCAGATGGTACAACCAAAGGCTGTCCTAGATGCAGATTATAGTGGTTGAAATTTGATACCAGCAGACCATGCCAAATTGGAATGGGCTGGTACATGCAAGAGATAACTCAGATTAAAAAGAAAGGGTACAGCTACAGCCTAGTAACAAGAGATATATGTTTGGCAGGAGTCTCAGACTATGGTCTCAGACTATGCTCAAAAAAAACCAAGGTTCTTTTTTCAAAGCTTCACCCATTTTATATCCACATCATTTTTTATTCACACTGATGAAAAGCCAAACATTCCCCAGCATCAAATATATAATAAAGTGCAATTAAAATTAAAAGTCAGTTTAAAAGTCTTTATTTATTTTATTTGACATAAAAAAATCATATTCTTTGCATAGAGCTTGCTCCCATTATGGGATTTGGGGCAATTATCTATTGTTGTGGGTACCTACAAAAAAAAGTGGTCACATAAAAACACATATGTGGTGTAGCTTCAGGACACAAGTACATAATCCAGCACATATGTGACTGCATGTGTGCCATTATTCTGGCATCAACATGGTTTTCTATGGCTCATTGCATCCAGCTCCAAAAATAACCCTGAATGTAATCTTAGCAGCTCATGAATTATGTAGAATTTAAAAATAATTAGTTTTTCAGAAGTATCCAGTTTTTAGTTTTCCTTAAAAGACTGACTTTTTAAGTTAAAAAAAAACCTCCAAGGTTAATCATCAGAATTGAAAATGTTCTATTTAAAAAATTCTTAAAGAAGTTACTGTTATCCCCCCCTAGTTTGAGCATATCATTAACCATTCAGATCCAAGGGCTGATAATTTGGATAAGATTTTTAATTAAACTTTCTTCCCAACTAGCATAAATGCAGTGTGATGCCTGCTCACTTCTTGAGAAAAAAAATTATGCAGCTTATGAAATTAGTTCCAGTGCCTAGAGGATTACTAAAGTATAATAAAATTGCTTGTTTTGATTTTTGCCTTTCTCCTCTTCAAGAATGGAATCATTTGTACTAGCCATCTAGCTTAATTCTGCCTATTTGGAAAAGAATCCCTGGGTTTTAGAATATTTTTCATAGTGTTCATGAACAATAATTTTCATTCTATACTACCTAGTCCGGGAGTATTATTTTTATTCACTTTGACAATGTGAATGTTATTGTTCCCTATATGCTATTTATTTCTGGAAAGTATCAAAAAGGTAAAGCTGTGTCTTATTTGCTCTCTGCATTCTTTTGCCATGTAAAGATGGAGAATTTCATTCACGGAACATTTTTTTGTGATTTTACACCTGATCAACCAGGTGATGGTGATAATAATGCTCTGTCTCTAAGTGAAAACATGATTTGTAGTTCAGGTTTAAGGATCTTTAAATTTGCACATCAATAGCCTTACGGCTTGGTTCCTAATCTCCATTATTTCATTAAGCTGATTAGATAATTAAGGCAAGCTATTCAGAGGTTAAACCCCAGAGAATCTATTGACATTTTTGAATAGTGTTGAAGCTATTTCTCAGATTAAATTAAAATTGAAAATGACTTGTGAGAAGAACAGGAGCTTGGTTTTAAAAAAAAGCACTTAGTGTCTAATATTTCTAAAAGAGAAATTCAGATGCATCTTTTAAAAAATATTAGTTGGTCCCAAGATCTTCATTTTCAATTTTCCTCCCTGAAGCATCTTTTGGTCCCTCTTATTGTCTGCTCCAGAGAAATGGGACCTGGGCAGTGAAACCTAGGTAAAACGTAAAAGGAATGACTGAAAATCACCCCTCCACTATATGGATTCACAGAAACACCCATTAGTGCCCAGTCCATTCTACAAACAGAAAGGTCCATTTTGATCCATTTATTGTCTCTCCCTCACTCTGTAACTTCCAGTTGCTCCTTATCAATTTGGATATATTGGAAGATCAATGTGGATAAATTTATTTGCTCTTAGGTAAGATTGACCATGATACATTATTGCTGATGCCCATGGTATAATTGAGAAAGACAAATAATACCGAAAAGAAGTCATTATCTAATTCATTTATTATTTTTAAAAAGTGTTCGATCATGACAAGCTTTGGGACATACTCAGAAAAATGGAAATTTTAGAATATCTTATTAGAATAGAATAACAGAGTTGGAAGGGACATTGGAGGTCTTCTTGTCCAACCCTCTGCTTAGGCAGAAAACCCTACACCAGTAAGGGTTGCCGTCTTACTGGTGCCGGTGCGCTGCACGCACATCTCCCCCTCATGCGATTTTGCTTCTGCGCATGCACGGAAGCAAAATTGCGCCAAAATCTCACGAGGGGACGCATGCACGCATGGGATTTTGGCGCGATTTTGCTTCTGCACATTTTTTCTTTTTTTCCAAACTGGAAAATCGGCCAAAAATTAACAAAAAAATGGCGACGCGCACGGTGGACTGGCAGAGAGGTCTCCGGAGCGGTCGTGCGCAAATTGCACAATCGGCCGCTGCCTACCAGAGCTGTGCACTGGGCAGCTCCGGCAGGAACCCACCTCTGCCCTACACCACTTCAGACAAATGGTTATCCAACCTCTTCTTAAAAACTTCCAGTGTTGGAGCATTCACAACTTCTGGAGGCAAGTTGTTCCACTGATTAATTGTTCTAACTGTCAGGAAATTTCTCCTTAGTTCTAAGTTGCTTCTCTCCTTGATTAGTTTCCACCCATTACTTTTTGTTCTACCCTCAGGTGCTTTGGAGAATAGTTTGACTCCCTCTTCTCTGTGGCAACCCCTGAGATATCGGAACACTGCTATCATATCACCCCTAGTCCTTCTTTTCATTAAACTAGACTACCCAGTTCCTGCAACCATTCTTCATATGTTTTAGCCTCCAGTCCCTAATAATATTTGTTGCTCTTCTCTGCACTTTCTAGAGTCTCAACATCTTTTTTATATCGTGGCAACCAAAACTGGATGCAGTATTCCAAGTGTGGCCTTACCAAGGCATTATAAAGTGGTATTAACACTTCATGTGATCTTGATTCTATCCCTCTGTTTATGCAGCCTAGAACTGTGTTGGCTTTTTTGGCACCTGCTGCACACTGCTGGCTCATATTTAAGTGATTGTACACTAGGACTCCAAGATCCCTCTCACAGTCACCACTATTGAGCAAGGTACCACATATACTGTACCTGTGCATTTTGTTTTTCTTGCCTAAATGTAGAACCTTACTTTTTTCACCATTGAATTTCATTTTCACCATTGAATTTCATTTTATTATCTTCATGAGAAATCTATATTCAGATCAATAAGCCACAGTGTAGACATTACATAGGGAAACAGAGTGACTTCAAATAGGAAAACAGGTGGAAACAAGGCTGTATACGCTCCCTTTATTTATTTAACCTGTGTGATGGATATTGATTCAAATTATATCATGAATATTAATGGAAGCTAAATTAAAAGAAGAAGAGTATGGTTTAAACTTGGAGGAAAAAAATGGAATAAGCTGCGCTAGGCTAATGACACTATTTGGAGAACTGAAAATGCAAAGCAATTTTTAAGAATAAGTCAAGGAGGACAGTGGAAAATAATGGGGCTAAAATTAAATATAAAGACAAAACTAATGACTAGGTAAAACTGCCAGATTTAGAACTGATAATAAAGATATATAAGTAATGGATAACTTCTGTCTTTTAAAATCAAATTACATTATGGGAAGTTAATATGGTGATGAATTTTAGACACAGTTATTTACTTCCAAATTATGGAGAAGAAACATGTATTTCAAAACATGACATAATGTATATTAATGATAGGCATTTCCAGAAAGCTTTCAGCACAATGCAATACGATTCATGCGTTCAAAGGTATGAAAGTGAAGATTTTCACTTGCTTTTTTCTGTGTCTACAGCATAGGTATCTCATCCTTGCAAAGCTATGAAGACCAGGTTACATAATACCTAAGAATGAATATGGTAAAGGAACACAGTATAATTTTTTTCTGGGTTGAAAGAAAAAGGAATATTGCACTTCATTTTTTAGTGGATTCCCATTTGCATTTCCTTTGGAAGTAAAATTGGGGAAAATGCTATTTAAAAAGCTACAGCTTTTGGAAGAATTTAACATAGTGCAATATAGCTATTTATTTAATTGCATGAGCATTCACCCTTTCATTCAAGTGCATAAAATTTGAGTCCAGCTTGGCAGAAAACAGTTATGCCTTTCTCCCTGTCCTTATTGTAACAATAATAACAATTATTAGTTTGCTATCTTTTCATGGAATTCAAAATCAACTGTCTATAGCCCACTGTGCTAACTACAGGGTAGGCCTTGAAATTACATTTTGCTGAAGCCCAACCTCAGCAGTTAATTGTCTATGTTGCAGAGGAAAGCCATTTAACTGAGCCAGTGCTTAACATTAGTGTATTACCTTTTAGAATGCTCTTTTATCCTAGATATTAAAATAGCACACAGTAATGAATATAATTTTGCCTTGTAACCCAAATACTGTAGTTTAAAGCAGAAACCTTTATTTTGTTTTTTAATAACTATTTTTCTTTCCAATGTTCCTTTTGTTTCCATTTGCATTAGTTTTTTTTAAAATAGTGCAGTTCCAAATTTTACCAATTTTCCTTTCATTTAAGATGGAACACTTCATGTTTAGCCTTCAAATAGCCTAGATAACTTATGGAAAGTTTGGGGACTGGGGGGGAAGCATCTTCCTCTGACGTTTGAAGGTTATAAGCATCTTGTAAATATACTTTTAATTTAGCTATATGTGTGTGGGGAGGAGGAATCATAGCAGCAGGATAATGTTTCATGGGAGGACATGGTAACACCAGAGGTGGGTTCCTCCTGGTTCGGACTGGTTCACCCGAACCGGTAGTAACCCGCTAGTGATGTCATGATGACATCACGGAACCAGTTCAGTCGGTGCCGGTCCATGGGAGCCGCCATCTTTTTTAAAAAAAAAATAGGGATTTTTTTTAGATTAAAAAAAAATTCTGTTTTTTTTTTCTTCTGCACATGCGCAGAAGCTGAGTTTCTGGCACAGTGCATGCGGTCACCATCTTGTTTTCGGCTTTTTGGGGGAGGGTTGATTTTTTTAATTTTTTTTTAATTTTTTCCTGTTTTTTCAGTTGCCATCTTGTTTCTGCTTTTTGGGGGGGATTTTTTGCCACTGCACATGCGTGCAGGCGTGCAAAGCATGCATGCACCTATGAGGCGCAGTCACGTGGCGTGGCCACACAGCGTGGGAGAAAGTGAACCGGCAGTGAGGTAAGTTAAAACCCACCCTGGGTAACACATTGTCTGGACTGAATATTTGTAAGCTGTTTCTAAGAGTGTCAGTTCAGGTTTTAAACCATCATGAAGTCAAGACAGCACATAGGCAGGACACAACCATCTTAAACCGCAAAGGCCCTTAGGTCTGCAGGTGAAAGCAAACCGCCTTGTATATAACTGGACCAGCAACAAAGATCAACTTCCAATATTATTAGGGATATCTGCTATGGCACACATATAGTAATCAAGGCAAAAGATAGTTCTACCTTACTGATTTAAAGCCATTTCAGGTATGATCTTTTTAATATTTTTTTCAGTGCTCAGTGCTTGATGGAATTATAATACCAATCCTTGATGGAATTATAATACCAATGCACACACTAACCTGAGAATAGGATCCTTTTGTTAAGAAGAGAGAGAGAGAGAGAGAGAGAGAGAGAGAGAGAGAGAGAGAGAGAGAGAGAGAGAGAGAGATTACATAAAATAGTTTCTCTTTTTTGTTTTTAAGAAATGGAAATGTTATAATACCGTATTTTGAACTAATTTTATAAAAAAAGTTAATAGGCACAATTTTCAATAGTTTGCACAAAATTGAATTATAATAATTTAGTCCCAATTTCTCTAATCAGATATTGTATTATATGTGTTGGATTATAATAGATATATATTATATTTTTTCCTTATGACTTTATAATATAAATGGAGGACACAAGATGTTGCATATTGCATTTAGATTCTTATGTTTTCTTAACTCAATTAAGTCATAATTCTAAGCCATGGTTTAGTATTATGAGCAGTATCTATACAGTAATTATCCTTACACTAATTGTTTCACTTATCTCTTTCCTCTCATACTAAATAGAAGCTTCTAATCCAGGTTTACAATCAATCATCGCCTTGACTAAGAGTCCAGATAGGGGCAACCAAGGACGGGTTCCTCCTGGTTCAGACCGGATCGCCCAAACCAGTAGCGACCCGCTGGTGACATCACTGTCAGTGCCGGTCCGTGCACGCTGCCATCTTTTTGGGGGGGGGTTGCAAATTTTTTCCCTTCTACTGCTTGAAAAGAGCCCGCCCGCCCGCGGGTTAGTACTGACCTTTATTTCTTCGTCTGAAGCACAGCTGATTCTGGCTGATTCCTGCTTCTGAGCATGCGCGGAAATCAAATTGCACGTGATGCGAACCGGTGGTGAAGGTAAGAGGAACCCCCACCCCTGGGGGCAACCTACCTTATTTGCAAAACTTCTCCACAAACGTTTCTTGAAAAGGTAGTATGTAACTCTACATGAGAAGCTGCAACAATTACATAGTTCTGCTTCTTAATTCTGTGCTGAAATGAATTAGAAAATTCACAATAGTTTTAATAAACATTATGTTTTAATATATATAAGGAAATTCCAAAGTCTGTTATCCTATAATTATAATCTATTTTGTTGGATTACTATCAATAGACCAATTCCAAAGCCTGAAGTAGAATAACCTTGAGTCAGTACCAGTACCAGTACCTGTAAAAACAAATGGAAAAGACTTTTGTATTTTAAAACAAAGTATTGCTTTTGGATTATAATCTAAATTTCAGTTTGTTTAAATGAAACATAATATTCAAAATTCAGCTGTTGGATTCATTTTATATAAGTATGCATATGTAAGTACCCCGTTTCCTCCAAAATAAGATATCCCCTGATAATAAGCCCAATCGGGCTTTTGAGTGCATGGCAATAAGGCCAAGTGCTTATTTCAGGGTTCAAAAAAATATAAGACAGGGTCTTATATTTTCGGGGAAACACGGTACATAGGCTACTATACAGTTTAAAAAAGACTAGGTATTCAAAAATCTTGACCACCAAACGAGAATATGCAATTCAGTAATATTTGGCTATAACTAAGTATGCCACTAAGAAGTCTAAATATAGTTAATGCATATTATAGGAGATCAATACATAAATGTATTAAGAAAACTGGCTGAGTCACTCTGATGTTCCAGTAACTATGATCACTTGTTCTATTCCAACTTGTTAAATACAAGAATTTTTGAACCAGCAGGATGTTTTCCAATTAACAGATCAGAAAGACTTTTTGTACAAAAGTATTTTAAATCAATATACCTGAAGCTAGTTGTATTAGATTTTTTAGCAAAACAATATCCTTCTGCTAGGTACACTGTTTTTAGCAAAGCCAATGTACAAAATTCAGGTTAATTCCTATGCTCACCTGCAAAATTGATGTAATCCGAATATATACTGATAGTGGCAAAGTTAAACCAATCATATTCTAACATAACATGACAGCATTCAAATTTGTGCACGAGAACAAACTTGATGCTAATTAACAAGTTCATGCATTTTCAGTATCATATTTTACGTTCATGATTGTCCTAGACTTTATAGTGTCTTCATGTGCATATCCATCTCATATCTATCAGGCCATTGTCAACCGTGGTAAATTATGAATATGGTTATATTAATCTAGTCACAAAACCAAATTCAATAGGTATGATACAAACTTTATGACTGCCCCAAGGATAAACAGGTTTTGTTTCACAATACGCCATCCATTTTGTGTCAAATTGTTATTTATCAGACTATTATCTTCGGTAGTGGCATTAGAGACCATTCTGTTTTTTTCTAGGGGAAAAAAATCACTTGATATTAACTCAGCTGTGAGCTGCAGAAAGACCTTGTTTTGTTTATAATGTATTCCAATTTACTATATGGCATCTAATGCTTGTGCACAGTTTGGAAAAAAAGAAAAAATGTATGGAAGTATTTCAGTGCTTTTCATTACTAAATTCCTTACTATTTTTTAAATTAACATTTCACAATCCATTATTTTATTTTGAATTATATGCTTAAGTAGTTAAAATATATCTTTTAACAAGCCTCTGTTTCTTTGATGTATTAAATCTGCTGATTTATATGAATATGTATTTTTATAGCATTGCTTATAGTTTGGTATTTTTATATACGGATAAAGAACAGTAAAGCAGCAATAGTTACTGACTCTGGACTAATCGTTTTGCTCTTTCTTCCAGAGGGTGAAGAAAAGGTTTCTAATTAGTTCCATTCCACAGTTTTTTTATTTTTATTTCAATTCTACTATGTTGAAATGAAAGATTGCCATTATTTTGGGAATCAGCAATTATCTGATATAAAATGACATTGACTCTAAAACCATTTTTTTTAAATTTTAAGACAGAGGAATAAAATGAATTGCTTTGAATTTATCATATTCACTTATATCATATTTCATTTTTCATTGCATGACTTATGCATTATTTAAGGAACTCTCTTGATATTAAAAGTTTTCCTTTCTTGTCTACTTAGTTCAGTAGAAATGATTTATTGCCAATGTAACATTTATCTCTAAACATAGTTTTTGCTTTAAGACATCTGATATGATTAATCTTATAATAGCAGATTCATTACATTTTAGACACAAAAAGATTGTGATATATAGAAAAATATTTTACACTTTGTGGCCAGTTATCATCCTCCTCGACATTTTTCCTCTACATAATCCCTGTATTATGTGCTTGAAAAAAGTCTGTAAATCTTGTTCCAAATATGTAGAGCTCAAGTTGAAGCTGTAAAAGCTGGAATTGCTTTGGGCAGAAATCATATGGGGCTGTAACTAGCAGCATAGATACCACACTGTGATATTCTATGGCACTATTGTATATAACAGAAACACTGGCAGTAGTAAAGCAAATATGTGGCAAATGGGACTGAAATGACATGCCATCTATTCATCTCCCTACCAACTTGTGACCACTGCAGGTCCCTCTGCTTTACATATGTAGCAACTACAATGCAAGGAGATGAGAACTTCACCAATTCAAAATAGCATTTGACTGATTTAAATGCCTCTGAACCAGAAGCACAACTCAGTAGCCATTCTTGGCTTTGAAGCAGCTGGAAGGTGTGTTTCTTTTCTTCTTCATTATATGGAAAGCAATGAGTAAGGAGAGTCAACTTACTTTGTATAAGGAACCAATCAGAGTTTTGGCAGAAATATTTTTTTTTAAATCAAGCTTGTGAATGCTGCAATGATACAGCAGTATAGTTCAGTCTTACATTACGGCTACCACAGTTGCTTTTTGTATTATTTTAACTATGTACAATGTGTGCTTCTTTTTAGTGTTTTTACTTTAAAATGTATTTTAAACATATTGCACCTACTGGATTGTATAATGCAATAAATTATTTTTACTATTTAGAAAATGTTTGCTCTGTTTTGGAATTATTTTCCTATTTTTCTTACAAGGGGAAGAAATAGGCTGGTCATGAAAGAACAAATCTAACGAAGCAGTCAAATATAGTTTAACGTTAGCAGCTAGTGTGATAAAATCCAAGAGACTAGACAGCAACCAGAAAGCAATTTGTTGGGACTGCTTTGTTTTGATTCCAGGAGAGAACAAGACTCCACAGCTTCCATGGTCTTTCCAATCTGATACTATTTCTTCATAACAGAAACCAAGATCCAGTTTTCTGCATCTTTTATAAATAATTAGTCAGTCAATTGCACTATTAGAAGGAAGGACAGCAATGAGATTTTCTTTGCTCAGCGACTCAATTCAAATTTCTTATTGCTATGATCAGTGGGAAAAACCATTGATTAACTTATCCCTGCCTACTTGATTAGCACTTGTTAGCAGTATACTGAAGACCAAATAAAGTTTTTTAGGCTAATGCCTTGGCATGCATAGTTTTCAGTGAGACAGACAGGACAGCCCCCCCCCATCCCCACCCTTGATCAGATATGATCCTCTTTGAGATTCCATGCAGTCAGTAAATGTGCTTCAGGAACAGCTTAGCCAGTTTATGGGCTGAAGGGAGGCCTGAGCAGGCGATGAAAAAAGATAAATCACTGTCCAAATTATGGTGTTTTCTCCACTTTCTTAGAGTTCAATGATAAAGTCCATTGCTATTTCCTCCCAGGGTTGTGATGGTTCGGCCACTTGTAACAATCCTGGGGGTTTCCCAGGTCTTTTTTTCATCACTGCACATGTCGTGCAGCTTTTTACATAGCTTTCCAATGTCTTTTTTCATTGCTGGCCACCAAAATTGTCTTCGTACTAGATGCCATGTCTTTAGGAATCCAAAGTGGCCGGCTTGCTTGTAATGCATTCCAACCTCCTTCCCTCTTTCCCCCTCTAGCAACTGAAGAACAGAAAGATGGCTGCAGCCAGGTTAAGTTCAAACTTGACAGTCGGCTCTACCCCTCCTTCCAGTTTGTGAGGAGTATCTGGAAAACATCAAATGCAGACAGGTTAATTTTCTCTTAGCCACCCCTGCCACCTCCTGTCCTTTTGGCTTCTGGGAATTTTTCTCATGGAATTTTCTGACCAGCCTGTCTGCTCTTACATTCTGACTCTTCACCCAAGTGGCTTCTGAAAGAGGGTAGCCTTTCCACTGTACTAAATACTGTAACCTCCCCTTGTACAGTGTAGTATCCAGAATTCTTTTTACTTTGTAATGGGTCTCTCCCTTCACTGTGATGGGACCTGGGGCTTCCCGAGCTACTGGCCTTAGCTCCGAACCAATTACTGACTTTAATAGACTGTATTTTCCCCAATAGGCATGGGAGTTTCAGTTCTACTGTGACTGGATTAATGATTTTTGCGATGGAAAAGAGTCCTATAAACTTAGCGCCCAGTTTTCCACATGGCAGCTTTAGTTTCAAGTATTTGCTGGAGAGGTAAACTTTCTCTCCTATGTGAAATGGCTTCTGGGGGGAATGCCTTTTGTCTGCCTGCTCTTTCTGCACCTCGGTGGCTTTGGCGAGTGCTTGCTTTACATTCACCCAAGCCTCCTGCAGGGAGTCTACCCATCCAGTCAGGCTTACCGAGGAAGGGGGCTCCTGAGGGAACGCAGGCATTGGGAGAAAGTCCACCCCTGTGGCCACCTTGAAAAGTGTGAAGTCTGTGCTGCTGTGTATGGCGTTGTTGTATGCCACCTCAGTGAAAGATAGCAGATCAGCCCAATTGGTTTGTTGGTAGTTTACACGAACACCTCAGGTACTGCTCTATCATTGCATTCGTGCGTTCCACTGCCCCATTAGTACTCGGATTAAAAGATGAGCTAAGCCCCTGGGAAGACTCAATTGACTTTACGAACTTCCTCCAGAATTTGGTTGTAAACTGGAACCCCCCCACTGTGAGAAAGCTCTTTGTTGTGTCTAGCAATGCATTCCAACCTCATTCCCCCCCTTCCCCCTCTGTGTAGCAACTGAGGAACAGAAAGATGCCTGTGGCCAGGTTCAGTTCAAAGTTGACACCCTGAACATGTCATTCATCAAGTGCATGAAAACGCTGGGTGCATTGGTCAAACCAAACACCATCACCATAAAGTCGAAGTGTCCATAGCGTGTATGTAAGGCCACCTTCCACTCATCTCTGGTTCGAAGTTGGACCAGGTTGTAAGCTCCCCACAGGTCCACCTTAACAATAATCTTGGCCTGGCAGAGCTGCTTGAGTTCTGGGATTTGCGGGAGCAGGTACTGGCTCCATACAGTGATCACGTTCAACCTGCGATAATCACAGCACAGTCTGAGATCCCCTGACTACTTCCCTTTTATAGTTAAGATATCAAACAACATGCAAGAGAAAAGGTGATTGGACAGGACAAAAGTAACTTCCTCTTTGCATAGGAAATCAGTTACATGTAGTCAAACATATTACATATTTGCATCCCATAATTCCACACATATTCATTAAAATACAGTCTGAAGAAAGAAGGACCGTAAATTTTAACATGTTAATAAGGAAAAAAGGTTGTTTGGAGTTCATGAAGGGACAAACTAGATGCCAATTAGCACTAATAAGCTTTCTCTTATCAAGATACGTTCTTCATACATTCCCTCCTATAACTTATCTTTTCAGTTTAGAAATGTAGAAGCTATCAATCAATCCATACAGCAATAGAATAAAAAGTTTTCCTATTTTCCAGTCTGTAATAGTTTGATAAACCATTATCACTATTTTAAAAGGGAGAAAAATAAATCAAATTAAAATACAAAATGACTATGCTGGTTAACAAGTATAGCCATATAACAAAGTCCATGTCTTGTGGCCCTCCATACTATTGAAAGCTGAAGATTATTTAAATATGCATACAGTCATTGGAAAACTTAATCTAATTTGAAATTATTGGTTATTTTCTTTTAAATTTTGTACATAATATATGAAATAGAATATATTATTCCTGTTTTTCAGGGAAATATTCCTTACATCAACCAGTGCTTGACCAAGAGCATGTCATCCTTGTAAGAGTTATTCAGCTGGACCAAAAGTGTTCTTAGAGCTGAAGAAATCAGCAACTCTTTATCTTCATTCGGATAATAAATGAGTTGTGAAATTAGCTTCATGGTAAATGAGTTCCCTAGAAGTTGATATATCTATATATATCTATATATATATCATAATATGAGATTTCATAGATTTTCAGCTGGCAGAATAGTTTGCATGAATAGTCTGCAGATAGAATTCAGGGGTTATTTATTACTGTAGATTAAAATAGATGACAAGCCTATACTATTTCTGGCAGTAAATATGGTGGATGGTATACATTGATTAGATTTGTGTCAGGCCTTGGTTTGCTATTGTATCTAGAATTATGATCAACAAAGAAAATGCCTTAGACCAACATGTAAACCTTTTCATATATTTGGGGCTGCTTTGGGAATGATACTACATTAAGAAAGTTTAGAAAGTTCTGTGACCAACTCTGAAAATTAGTTTAAAATCTGAGAATGTGATGGATGATAATTACGGGATTACAAATAGTCCTATCAAAACATGCATACCTACACCTGAAAATCCATGCAAAGTGGGGTTGATATCAGCAATGTTGACATTTGGTCTGAATGCTTTAGATCAGGAGTGTTAAACTCGCGGCCCGTGAGCCGGACGCATTGACTACGCCCACATCTGGTTTAGCAAAGGGGGGGAAAGTCACAATACATCACGTAACAATGCTGTGATGACTCGAGTTTGACACCCGTGCTTTAGATGAAGCTATATTATTTGGTTGCATGTGGCAGCTTGTTGACCATACTGTGTTAGTTAAATAGGAAGGGCAATGACATCTAATGTTATGGATATATGCAGGCTACAGAGCAAACAGTTGGCACAGAACAAGTGGCAGTTATAACCTTAGTCATCCCCCTCCAATGTTTAAAAGCAGCCTATTACATTGACAAACTGCTGAGAAAATTGGCAACTGGAGGACCAATGTACCTTGAAGAAGAAAATAGCATAGGTTGGCTAATCCGGCATCCTAGGCCTGAGAGTATAATAAGCTAATTAGTGATTTTGTTTACTCTGATTTATAACAGCTGATATCATGCCTATAAAATAGCTGATTTCATTTAATTGGAATGTGCTTGCTTCAAGTAGCTTCTATAATTCTTTTACCTGAATACTTTTCAGATTTTAATGAGGTTTTACCTAGAAGCTTTTTGGTAAAGTTTATCTTGAACTATACATGTAAAGATCAGTCCTGCAAAGAAGGATACAATAAAATTATAATAATTTAAAATTGTATTTATTTGGGAATTATATATATATATATATATATATATATATATATATATATATATATATATATATATATATATATATATATATATATATATATATATATATATATATATATATATATATATATATATATATATATATATATATATATATATATATATATATATATATATATACAAGTAGTCCTCGGCTTACAAGATTCATTTAGTGATCATTCAAAGTTACAACAGCAATGAAAAAAGTTACTTATGATCGTTTTTCACATTGACGACTGTTGAGCATTCCCATATGCTTGGCAACTGACTCATATTTATGATGGTTGCAGTGTCCCATGTGAACACCTTTTGCAACCTTCTGACAAGCAAAGTTAATGCTAAGCCAGATTCACTTAACAAAACAGTGTTACTAACTTAACAACTGCAATGATTCACATAACAACATAACAACTGTGACAAGGTTGTAAAATGAAGCAAAATTCACTTAACAACTATCTCACTTAACAACATAAACTTTTGGCTCAGTTGTCATAAGTCAAGGATTACCTGTATAGATAAACATTGACCCACTGAGTTCACATTTCAGAGATATTTCCTTACCTAAATAGAGAGACAGAATGACCACAGGCAAAATAATAGTGAGAGCAACTTCAGAGTACCTGCCGATTGCCTCATTAACTTTCCCTTTGAGAAGCTGACAGAGACTTTGAAAATATTAATCATGTGACCACAACTGCCAGCAGTGAAGTAGCCATAACTTTACAAAATTTCAATCCCATGGATCCAAGATTTTGGATCTTTTCATGAGTTCGCCCATCTGAGATACCTTGGTTCAAAAATGTTTGCCCTATTATGCACTGTTTCACCCAACTGAAGATTTCAAATAGAAAAGGAGAGATATTTAGTACTCTTTGTATGTTTGTATATGTGTATGTGTATGTATGTGTTAAGGAATTGTGTAGCAGCTCTCTAGATGAAATCGGAGACACTAACAGAAACTTGTAGTCATATATATATATGTAGTCTATATGTATATGTATATAAAACATTCACACTTACAATAGTCTTTGCCATTATACAGAAAGAAAAAAAGAAAGATAGTCAGGAACACAGGAATATCACGAGGTAAATTAAACAGTATACAGAACACACAGAAGAAAAAGTTGAGAAAAAAGGAAAAGCCCCCCACCCTTATTCTTGTGGAAACCAATCATGACATAGATTACTTAATGCATGAATCAGCACTCTCTAACTAATCAACTACAACTGTGTGTTCTGGCCTATTGTACACTTTACTGTTCCAGCTAAATTCAATATCCTAACATGTACATTTTACACACACACACACACACACACACACACACACACACACACACACACACACACACACACACACACACACATTTATAGATTCATAGAACAAGAAGAGGAACTTTGTCTAACGGCAGATTTAATCTCCTGATTGAGCCTCCATTTTATTATGACCCAACTCCTGACAGGGACACTAAAAATGAATGAGAATCAGCATCAGTACTCTCAGGACAGGTATAAAGAAGTATTTAAGACCTTGATTAAATCCAAGAATATCTCTGTTCTTTGTTTTGAGGGAAATTAATGATCAGTGCTTTTTGTTATTTGAAAAGCAGAGTATAATACTTTGTGGGTTCAGACCATCTGTGGCTATAACAATCTTGGCAAACATTGACTTGTTTAATACTGTAGATGTACATTGCAACCTAGTCTCATCATTTATAAGGTAGAATACAGGGAACAAAGTATTCAGACTTATGGATTGCTCAGTGCTGAGGAGGCCATCTTTACTTTTCACACTTGAGTTGACTCCTGGTTGTGATGACAGAGCCTGCATAGTAATAGAACATTCCACCCAAACAAAAGAGATCTAAGTGCGGTTGTGGCTAGTCACAAGAAATAAATTGAGAGCTAGAAAAATGAAGACCAAAGTAGTGCGATAATTGCCTTACTGTCCCAAAAGTGTTATGACAAGCAGAGAGTTTAAGAAAGTGCTACATCTTATTAAACTGTTAACGTCAAGGTCAGTGAGCCCAGTTTCTTGTATTGGTTAAGGTCAGGACTAGAAACCAGAAGATTATGAATTCTAGTCCTTCTGTAGAGATAAAAGCTGGCTGATGACTTTGGACCATTCAATTTCTTTTTGCCCAAGCCACCTCACAATATGGAGCGGGGACAGGGAAGTATAAGGTATAAAATTGTACTTGATCTACATTTTGATGGTTTTTGAAGAAAATGAGTGTTCCATTTCAAAGATCCAAAGCAGTCAAAGATATTATTCTTCTACCTCAAAGATATTATTCTTCTACCTGCTCTCTAACCTAATATTTACTCTTTTGTATCTCACAGATATTTTTGACAAAATTTCCTCTTCTAAAGTGTATTTTCTTCTACAAAATATTTTTGTGAACACAATATTTTGTTATATATGCAGTAATGTAGTCTATTTTATTGTTACTAGTCTTTAAAATATTAAATGAAGATAACTGTCACATACAAATCTTCTAAGTAATTAAAGAAATAATGAGCCATGCCGATAAGTGAATTTCTTTAAGCTTTAATCTTTCTAATTTAAAGTAGGAAAATATATAATTATAGATTTACTTTAATGGTCTCTTGGCAGGTTTTTTCCTTGATAGTCTATTTGGCTCATTCAATCTTTATGATTCATCCACTGAAAAATTAACTTATCTAGACAGAACTATAATTGGATATTTGAATGTCAGGAAAACTTTTAGTATGTAAATATAGGCAACCACCTTTTCTCTGCAATGTGCAGGAATCTGCCCAGAGTTGCTAAAAGAAAATAAAGATTAGGAGTCCTAGGGCTGGCTGCTCTTTTTACTAATATTAATAGCACAGCAGATTTTCCATCTAAGCAGAATGAACCATATTATCCTTCTTTATAAGAATACAAGAAAGACATAACTGTGACAACTGTAGACCAATTAGCTTGCTCAATATAAGAAGCTAACTGCATGCAATGTAACTTTATTTAAAACTGTTGGGTTGGATCCTAAGTGAAACTATTCCTGTTGAGGAATAGGCAGGATTTAGAGGGGATTGTTGTTCCCTTTTAGATCACTGTCTTGTCTTGCATCATTTAGCTTAAAATACATTTCACTGCCCAAAGACACTCCTTTTGTAGCTTCTGTGGGTTTCAAATCAGTTTTTGATCTGATTCAAAGGAAGAGACTATGGTAAAAACTTTTTGATTCCTCAGTGGGTCATAAAATCAGGGAATCATAGTGTTGGGAGGAATCTTGGAGTAGGAAGCAGGCAGGAGTCCCTGTACCATTCCTGACAAATTGTGTTCAATCTTTTCTTGAAAACCTCCAGCCATGGAGCACTGACTACTCCGGGAGGCAAGTTGTTCCATTAATTAATTGTTTTTATTGTCAGGAATATCTTCCTTATTTACAGGTTGGATTTCCCTCTGATAAGCTTCTACCGATTGCTTCTTATCCTGCTCTAAGGTGCTTTGGACAATAAATCAACCCATTCTTCCCTTTAGATATTGGAAGGCTGCTATCATGTCACCCCTAAGTCTTCTCTTTGTTAGGCTAAACATCCTAGTTGTTCATTGTACAATTTAGCCTCCAGACTCTTGATCATCTTTGTTGCTCTTCTCTGCATTCTTTATAGGTCGTCAGCAACTTTTTTGTACTGTGGTGACCAGAATTGGACACAGTATTCCAAGTATGGTCTCACTGATGAAGTATAGAATGGTACTATCACTTCTATCACTATTACTATAAGAAAGATTGCTCCTTCTTGTTCTAACATCTCATTGAGAGTCAGATGTTTCCCTTGGGAACATCTTTCTGGAACTGTTTCCACCAATTGAAGGGTAAGGCAAGGGCATATTCTAAACCCACCCACCCCCAGTTTTAATTTGTCCATCTGTTCCATAATTCAGTCTCATCTTCTAATCATCACTCTGTGATGTTAGCAGATTGTGCAATTCCAGCCTTGCTGTTTGCTGAAGTAGTAATTTTGTCTGTCACCCAGGTGGGAATGAGAAGTTCATTGAAGATTCTGACTTCCTTTTGCCTAAAAGAGCAGCTTACAGTAAAGTATAAAAAGTATCAAAAATGAAAGTGCTACTGTTTGTACAACAACAACAGCAGATTATGTAAATGGCAAATTAATGGAATCCCAATAGAACAAATATTTATATCCTGAAATGCAGTTTTAAGGTTCCTTATCTTGGGGCACACATTTCTCTTATCTGACAAGTGTGGCCCAATGCAGCTCCACAGCTGTTTTAATATTATTTTATTCAAAAGGAGCACATTTTATTTCTGCTTCTTGCACAGTTTTTCTTGCTAAGGTCATCTCTCAGCTTCTTTATGGTGTTCCAATTTGCAATTTTACAAAGTTTAATAACCTGGAAACAGTCCAGTCCAAATTTATATGAGCAATACTCACAGTTACAAGATGCATCAAGAATAGTGTTTTACAGTTAGAGACAGGTCGGTTTCTGTGAGTGCCAGAGTCTGATTCTATCTCCTTAATTTCTGGTTAAAATTGATTTTTTTTCTCCTGTGGGTCTGGCTTCACTGCTTCTCAGAGACCATTTTAAATCATTCTGGCTAACAAAAACTAATAGCAAATTCCAATTCTTAGAACTTTCTTTGGAAAGTATCTATCCATTCGGATTTGAAAATTCCAGGAATCATCTTAAACAAAATATATGGGATATTGATTTTCAAATCAGTTTAAGCTTAGTGTCCAGCCTTACAGTTTATGAATTTTTCTCATGTGGGTATGTGGATTTTTCTCACATCATCTTATGTCTCTTAATTCTAATACTGAAGATTTGTCAGGATTTCACCTTGGCCAGGTTGAATGCTCTACTTCTGCAGTTTTGTAGAGGTAATATAAAATCAACCTTTTTCAGTAGTATTTATATCTATGTGAAGATGGCTCTGTGCAATCCCTAAGCCATATATTCCTTGGTTGCTCTTCCTATAAAGAATCAAAGAAAATATATATTTATCTAATTAAAGAATTATCTTGATAGAGAGCACAACATTTATTCGTCACTTTTTCTATCTGACCAGGACTCTGATATGTCAATTTTTCCAGGTTGCCCAAGTTTTTGCTATCATTTGCTATAACTGTCATATCTAGGATGAAATTTAGTACAACTGTTGGTGATTGCTATTGCTATTTGTACTAAAGTTACTATGATAATACAGTTTTTTATTTTAAAAGTGTAGTGGCTAGAAATCAGGAAACCATGACTTCTAGTCCCGCCTTGGTCACAAAGAAAGCTGCGTAACTTGAGCCATCTGTTGTGGCCCTCCAGTTGCCAGTAGCAGCAGACTTAGACGATGAGGAGATTGGGGAGGAACTTGGGCCAGTCCTGGAGTCTGGGGAAGGCTCTGATGGATGCTCTGTGTTGGAAGCAGAGATAGAGCCAGGGCTGTCTGACATTTCCCATCTGCCTTCGGAGTCGGAGATAAGTGGGGAGGATGAACAGCTGGGGCTTGTTCTAGATGTGCGCGTGCACAGAGCTGTTAGAAGAGGAGAACAGCTGAGGATAAGGAGCCGACTTGGCAAGAAAGGAACATGTGGACACTGGATGGCCCTTCCCTGGCTGGTGAATAAATAGGAGGAAAGGGAAGGGGTGGTTCCAGGAGACAACTATTCAGATTTCTTTTGGAGATTTGCTTATCATGGTTCGTGCCTCAGAGACTGCTTTCCAGAACTTAATTTACAGCTTTGCGACTGGAAGCTCCTGGCCTGGCAAGTATCCCAAGGAACTGATAAGATCTGTTACTGCAATTAACCCTTTGAAGGATTATTGCCTGGACTTTTCAGTGTGTGAATGCCATTAATTCACAGGAGCTAAATAAAGAAGGTTTTTTTTTAACACAAGGAGTCTGTTTCTTGGTTATGCTAAGGCTGGGTCAGAACATCATCACTTTCTCTAAGCCTTAGAAAGAATGCTATGGCAAACCATTCTAAAGGCAAGAAAACTGCAGGGATTTGTCCAGAAAGTGTCTGCGAAGTAGACATGATTGAACGAAAGAAAAATAACTTTAAAAATTTGCAAATATAAACATTAAATTACAAGAAGACTCTATCATCCTCAGAAGTCACATAACATCTAAAGGAATTAATTTAATAGTTCCCCACTAACAATCTGAATGTAAATTGTTACTCTGGGTAATACATGGTAGTTTGTTTAAGCCAAAAATCTTCACAACAACTATCAGATGTAGCTAGGGATATAAATATTACAGGATATCACCAGTAATACTAATAGCTTTCCTAACAAATGTCTGCTTAATGCAAGCAACAATTATTATACAAAGAGCAATGTCACATTACTATATCATTATCCTTCAGAAAGACAAGTAATTATTTTTTTAATACTCCCAATGCAAACATCTGGTAACTTTCCCAGAAACACATATATATGGCAGAAGTATATGTGAACTTCAAAGCACAACATTCCAAACAACAAAACTACATGTTCTGTACCCAAACATTTTGTACTCAAAGCTCATTTCACAGAAGAGAAACCAATAAGATTCAGGACAATTAATCCTGAGTGCAAACTATATTAAGGAATGTCCAGTTGGGATGGAATTACACAGCTACCTGACATAATTAGAAAGCGAAAAAATTATTGATGCCTGATCAAAATTCACTAGAGGTGAATCATATAATTCATCTTTGAAATAATTAAATTCAGATCACTAAAGGAATCCTGGCATCATTCTGTATGGTACATGCAGCTATACTTCTCTGTCAATTTGATTTGAAATTCAGGTGTACATCATACCTATGTTTAAGAAGCCCAAATAGTGCCAGAGCTCATATAAAGTATAGCACTAATTGCTTTAGTAGAGTCCCTAGGTTAGTAGTAGGTAAATCTTTTCAACCTAGAACTATATTTGTCTTTTTGTTTTGTTTGTTTGTTCATTCAATTTGTATAGCTGTCCATCTGAATAAGTGACTGGGCAACTATACAAATTGGGACCATAGAAAATATGACAGGTGATTTTTTTTTTCATTTTAGGAAAGGTAGAGTTTGTTTTGAAGTTTCGGGCATGTTGTTACTGCTGTTGTTGTTATTCTTGTTGTTGTTCTAATCTTCCAAATAGGAAAAATTGCATGGGGAACTTTGGGCTTTAAAAAAAAGATGCTGTGAATGCTTTAAGGATTATTTGGATACCATCTAATGAAAAGTAGAATTGCAAAGTTGTAAATAAATCAGGAGAATTGTGTTGAAATGCTGCAATAGAATGTCTTCTTCAGTCTTTTTTTTAAAATAATTTTATTAAACATTTTTGTTAAAAAAAAGATTTTTACAATCTGCTTATTTTGACAATTATCCCATATCCTTTTACATCCATTTCACATCCGTTTGTCCCACTTTTCAATTAAAAACTAAATTATCAGAGTATGTTGCATAAAAATGAATTTCCAGATGACTGATTCAGCTGAATTCATTAATAATAATAATAATAATAATAATAATAATAATAATAATAATAATAATAATAATAATAATAATAATAATAATAATAATAATAATAATAATACCACAAATAGATGATTTCTTCAAGTAAACACAAGCAGGAGAGTTAGTTTCATTTCAGCAGAGCAGACAAGCACACAGAGGGCTGAGAGTACAGAGTGGAGAGAGAGTACAGAGTGGACTGGGCAACGCCCAGCCTTAAGCTTAAGTTTTCAGTTTTGATTCTCTGCACAGACTCAGAAGTGTTTAGCTCTTGTTGGCTGACTTAGTTGCTATACCTATTCATTGGCTGATCTTGTTAACATGGTCTCCCAGTTCATGAATATCTTAACACTCCTCCCTTCATGACTGGAAGAGACATAAATAATTTAATATTCTTCAGATACTTGTATTTGAAGACTCACATTCGCAGTTCCCTTCAAATACCTGAGTATCCCTTTTACTGTGATACATCCTTTGCAATGAAACAAAGCTCATCCACAAATGCTAATAGTTGACAATCTCCACCGTGTATCTTTCCAGTGTATATGCAACCATCAGCCTTGCAACTCATGAACCCAAGACCCTTCAATGCCTTATCTAGACATGTATTCCAATTCCTGGCTGACTGCTTCAGCCCATAAATGGCCTTGTTCAATTTATACACCATGTTATTATATTATATTATATTATATTATATTATATTATATTATATTATATTATATTATATTATATTATATTATATTATATTATATTATATTATATTATATTATATTATATTATATATTATATTATATTATATTATATTATATTATATTATATTATATTATATTATATTATATTATATTATATTATATTATATTATATTATATTATATTATATTATATTATATTATATTATATTATATTATATTATATTATATTATATTATATTATATTATATTATATTATATTATAATATATATAAAAATTTATTTGATTTTTAAATTAGTTTTATAGTTTTAAATGTGGTTTTTATATTCTGTAAGCCAACTTGAGTCACCATGGATGAATAGCCGGCAATATAAATTTAATAATAAACAAACAAACGAACAAATAAATAAATAGGGTGTCTGTGAGAAACTGAAAACCATGATGATTTTGTAGCTTCCTGTGTATTTCACAGGTAAAACTTGGGACTCTGTGAAGCAAGTCCAATTGCAAACACAGCTTCTTTCTTTCTTTCTCTTCCTCCTGTCTTCTTGAGAGGAATGCATGATACTTTGTGAGAGGCATTGAGGCTAAAAAACAAAGTGTGCATAGATAATGTATATAAAACTTTCATTACGAATAATAAATGTCCTCTTGCCAAACTGAAGTAGACATGAAAGAAGGTCATTATGTCTTCTGATGATTCTTGCCACATATAAAACTGCATTAGTAAGTTGAAGATTTACATTTGTCATTCGGAAGTATTCCTAAGCAATCAAGTTCATTTGAAAACAATGTTCCTAAAAAAAAAATCCATACATATATGCATGCTAGTTTTATAGACTGAAAATCTTTTTGATGCTTACTATTCCAACATCTTAAAATGTTTAAAAAGTAGTCTATTGTGTTTTGTTTATACTACAACTTTTCCCCCCATGAATGAATTCCTGGAATAATTTTTTTCTACTGTAATGTGTTTATGATGCTGCTTTAGCGAGGAATATGGTAACAATATAGGCATAATTCTTTAGTAAGACTTCAATTGATGTAGCATGAAATTAATGACAATGTATTCAAATGCAATTAAAATTGTAAATGGTATTAAGGAGTGTCCCTCTTAACAGTGTTTCAATTTGCTCTCTCTCCCTCTTTCAGTATAGTAATCTGTTTGTATATATGAATCTTTTATATCATATATTGGTTTATGTGGGTACCATTTCTTCACTGAATGTAATTGCTTGAAGCTCTAGACATGCCACAAAATGCATAACATTAATGTTTATATGATGGTCGAAATATTTTCTAGCTGTATATTTTCCCCAAGATAGTTGGGAGTGGGGGAGTTTAATCAGAAAGGAAAATATTTATTTGCTTCTTCAGGTTTTTTTGAACACTGGAAATGCAATTCCAAGGCCAATAAAATCATTTTCTTGCAGACTTTGTCCTATAGACCAATGTTTCTTAATTTTAAAAAAAGTTTACTAGTGGAAAATTCTGGAAATTGAAGTCTACGGGTCTTAAGCTTCATAAGGTTAAGAAGCACTACTATTGATTATTAGAAACATTAGGAGTATCTAACTGGTGCTCTTTCAAGTTTGTATTTTTGTGAGGGAAAAAGTTCAAAGAAGAAAAGTTGCAAGGAAAAGACCATAACCATTATGGTGTAGGTAAATATATTTGCCAAATTTTATTTAAATTTACTGAATTATAAGCTATTTGTGCTTATGAAGAAACTCAGAAAATAGACCCCCTAGCAACAAGTCTTGTTTAGCTGAGGCGTAATGTTTACAAAACGAATCTTTGTGTCTCCTCTGTTTATGAATGTATATATGTATTTACATATATGTTTGTGTGTGTGTGTGTGTGTGTGTGTGTGTGTGTGTGTGTGTGCGTGTGCGTGTGTGCGTGTGTGCGTGTGTGTGTGTGTGTAGATAGATAGATAGATAGATAGATAGATAGATAGATAGATAGATAGATAGATAGATAGATAGATACTACATCAAATGATATTCCTGACCAAGGAGCAAAAGTGATAAAATCCAACATCCCTTTGTTTCCTGGGATTAGAGACCAATAAATGATTTGCACATGGGACACACAAATGGGCTTACAGTATCTGTAATGCAGCAACAGTGTTATCAGGTGGGTGTTTGGTTAGCTTCTGAACTTTGATTTGTTATTAGTAGATCTATTGTCTGCTATCTAAATGAATTGTTCTTCAAATGACAGTTTCTAGGTAGTTAAAATGACAGTATCCTCCCATTAGAGGAAGGCATATACCACTTGGATTTTAAAAGTTCAGGAGTTAAAAAGAAAATTGCAGACAAGTAGAACTTCAATAAATGATTAAATGGAATATTGTGGAATCTAACATTGCTGAATGTTTAGAAATTGAAATGGTAAAACTCGGCTCTATAACATATTTTTTTTGCAACCTGTGCTTATTTTAATTGACCAAAATCTTAATTCTGGTCTTTGGTAAACCACATGCTGGTCTTGATCTCTACTTTAGATTAACTACCTTGATAAAAAAACATAAAGCAGATTGATGCATTATCAATGGTGAGAATCTCACCTATGCTATTGCTACATTTCCCATAATATTCAAATATGAATAGTTGCACAAATCTTCTGAGATTATTTTTCTGTCTATTTTTGCCACCCTATATCTCAATAGCTATCCATACAATCATTTTTATTTTCCATTATCTTGGAGATCTTGTCTCAGATATTTTGATTCACTAGAATGTTAGATGAGAATTTTTGCAATGCATTTATATAATCACACTATCAAGGATATCTAAGTATTGTTGGAAGAAATGTCCACTGGGTTCAGTTCCAAGTGGGGAGAAAGACACTGGAAACATGGAGACTGCTTGGAAGCATGGTTTAATGGTGAACAGGACCACATGGGTTTGAAGTCCTGGGTAGCTGACCACATGGAAGAGAGACAGAGAGATTTATACCCTCTCTTGGGCCTTACCTTTGAGCTTCCTGTTCCTGTGGCAAGAAATGTATTTGATTGGTGGGCTATGCAGGGGTAACTTTGTAGGATGTCTTGAGTCCCAGGCTTGCTGGGCGATGCAATCTCCCCAGGTGCCATCTGGTGAGTTCTGTTGCTAGATGGGTAGAGGGCTAATCCTATTATGTCCTGAGGGTGAAGGTCTTTTGTTTTGTAGATAAGATGTCCCAGCCTTTTGTCTTGTAGATAGGCTGGCACCAAAATATCTGCTGGAGACAGGGAGCTGTATGGAGCTGCTCTTTGTCTTTAAAAACATGGTTCTCCTTTTCTCATCCAGGGAAATATAATATTCTGCCTTTTTAATATTTCCTAAAATATTTCATTCTTCTAAGAGGGGTGAGTGCTAACTTTCTTCAGTATGAAATACAGATGTACTGTAAAATCTATTATCTTAATAGGAACATTATCTTAAAAGAACCTTGTGAATTGTTCACACATATAAAAGCACACTTATAGTGCAATAAACTTAAAATGTGGAAAATCCCTTAGGTATTCAATTTAGTGAAACCCCTGCTACAGAATATGTTTTGGAGTTTGATTTTATATTTACAAGCACTGATAAAAAAAACTTGCCTTTTCAAACCAATTTGATACATAATGGTGAATATTTCAATATAATCTGCATATAATTTCTGCATATACAGTACTTCTTATCTCTACATAGAGAAGCATGGAACAGAATTGGGAAAAAATTGGATTGATTTAGAGACCAATTTTTTAAAAAAAACCAAATGTCCACATAACACAAGGGTTCCTAAAATGATTTTAAAGCACTCCGTGCAATACTCTGTATTCATCTCTAGTGGCTATCTAAAGTTCTAAAGGAGTGCTTCATTCAAAACTTTGATCAAATCACCCTATAGTTTAAAGCACTTTCTGTCTGTCTGAGATGAATCAGGATATGGGAGCAGTTCTAACACTGCTTTGGATTTCATTCACCTTCACAGCTCTCAGCATCTATGTGGCCATTCAAAATCTTAACTTTGCTTTTATAGGTATTTCTGGAATGGTGTGTTTCTGAACTGCCACTAGAAGTTCAACTCAATAATCAGTCTTCTGATTATTTATTTGTTGTTCTTATTAGTTGTTGTTCTTCTTATTAGTTGTTCTTGTTTTTGTTATCCGCCCAACTCCCGTAGGACTCAGGGCGGCGTACAGCATAAGAAAGAACAATCAGTAAAACAACAATAATAAACACTTTAAAATGATTACAAAAATTAAAAAAGGACAAACCATCATTCATACATGGGGGAATTGATCTCAGTTTCACCCCACCTGCAGGAAGAGCCATGTCTTCACAGCTTTACGGAAGGCCAGCAGGGTGGGGATAATCCGGATCTCTGGAGGGAGTTGGTTCCAGAGAGACGGAGCTCCCACAGAGAAGGCTCTCCCCCGCGGACCCACCAGCCAGCGTTCAAATTATTGCGTTCAAGGTATATCAATCAGATTGTACCACTACTATAAGGTGACCAGACGTCCCGCTTTTGGCAGGACAGACACGCTTTTCAAGCGTGTGTCCCGCGTCCCGCATTCTTTTCAAAAAGTCCCGCTTTTTTAAAAAGAATGCGGAAACAGTGGGACGTCTGGTCACCTTAATAAGGGGAAGCAAAAGAGAGGTCGGGTAAGTCGGGCGGAATTTCAGAGAGCCGTCTGCCTGCTGGGGAGAGGGGAAGGGGGGCTGCTCCTCCTCTCCTTCCCCCGCCCCATCCCTAGCCCCGCCCTCAGAGGCGCCGCTGCTGTTGGGATGCGGGGGGAGGGATGAGGAGCCGGCGGCTCAATCAGCCCTTCCTCGTCCCCCTCCCCTTCCTTCCCCCCGTCGCCTCGCTGCCGCCGTTGCCCTGGGGCCGGGCGGGCGACCGGGAGACCGCGGCGCTTGGATGTCTGCAGCTCGTGACAGGTAAGCTGCCGGCTACCTCCTTTCCCCGTCTCCCGCCTCCTGTTCGTTGCTTGCCAGCCCGGCTGAAGGGGAGGCGGGAGGCGAGGAAAGGCCTCCTGAAGGGAGCCCACCTCCCCTTCGGGAGGCCTTTCCTCGCCTCCCGCCTCCCCTTCAGCCGGGCTGGCAAGCAACGAATGGGAGGCGGAGACGGAGAAAGGAGGCAGCCGGCAGCTTACCTGTCACGAGCTGCAGGCATCCAAGCGGCCTCCCGCCTCCCCCCCCACCTGGACGCCGACATTTGCTGTTTTGCCCTCTGCACATGCGCAGCGTTCTGCGCATGCGCAGAGGGCAAAACAAATGGCCCCCGTCCCGCCTTTTAAAAAAATCTGGTCACTTTACACTACTATATGCATTTTTTCCTCGAACTGTGGTTATAAATCAGGGTTTATAGTCCCTGGACCAAATGTTAATATTTTAAAAGATAGTGGTAAGGCTACAAACCCATTTTTTCCATGCTAGCCACTTTCTCTGTGGCTTATACTGATTTCCTTATAATTTCCTATGTTTTCTGCTTCTTCTAAACCAATATGAAGCATTCTCTGTAAATCACAAATGAGTTTCACCAATGATGTGGGAGTCAAGACAGGCCAAGCTTATCAATCAGTTATATCAGCCTATCAGGCATCCCAGAAAGTCCAGTGATTAGTTTTTCAAAACCATCCTGTTGCAAAATATTGGTGCAAAAGGAATTTTAAAAGAGTTTCAAATGTATTTAAATTCTTTGAAAAGATTGCTCTTGTAGCTTTCCCCATCTCTGCTACCTTTGTTTTAAGAGAGGAGCTGGGACAATATTTAAAAACTATCAATATCATGAAGTCTTTAAAAAGAATGAAACTTAAACTTAACAGAATTAATGTTCTTCACTGTGTCTGCCATCTCTGCTACTTCCATTGAATTTAGCAAAAAACATTTTTGCAGACATTTTATACTTCTCTCTTTTGGATCTTTTTTCAAGTCTCATATCTTGAGATAGAGATCAATATTTCCCTCAAATTGCAAACTCCAATCAAATCATATCCTGCTAAATCTTCAATTTCTGATCTAAATTGAATGAGAACTGATTCACACAGATGTGCCAATTCTGTCTAGGAAAAAAGAGATTTTATCGGACCTCTCCTGAAACATGCTGTATAACTGGAACAATATTTTTTAAAGAAAAAACATTATAACATATTTTGGAGGGAAATTCACAGAGATTCACAAATGGATATTGTGTCAAAATGACAACAAATGTGCAGTGAGGTGATGATCCATCCGCAGTATATGTACCGGTATCTGCATTTTTATGTCTGTCTATGATATTGTTATGATACATATTTTATCACTTGCTCTACATAATACCACTCTCCCCATAGGACAGGAAGAAGATTGGATTTTTAAATTAGAAAATATTGAAATACCTATTATCTATTCCTTTAACATACCTTTGTGAAAATGAATTACTGGCATTGATTGCAGTCAAGATTAAATATGGAAATAGACTAATTTAACAAATAATAATTAACATACAAATGAAATATGCCAATGTATGTTATTAAAATACATTTTAAAATTAGTATCACTAAAACAGGTGTTATTTCAACATTTGTTTTATTTTATTTTTTATCAAACAAGTGATTTAACTAGTTTTAAATAAACTTTCAATTCAAACAAATAATTTTAAGTGGTATTTCTGCAAAACACAGAATTGCGTGGGAAACTATTCAACACCTACAGCATAAATTTAAAACTTTAGAAATTTAAAGCATTGACTTATCTCTTTGCTCCAGTAAAGAAAGAATTATGGTAATAAACAGCAAATCAACATCTACAACAAAGAAGGTCAAGCTTTCGATAGCATTCATTCACAGAATCACTGAAGCATTAAAACACTCTAAGAATGTTTTAGATTGAATAAGGAAATCATGCAGCATTGTATCTTCCCATTATTTTTTCTCATAAGCCTTCTTGTCATGAGAGAAAGGTGAATAAATACATTCTTGGCTTCCTGTGGAAAATTCCATGGGTAAACAAAAGTAAGGCTGACGAATATCACCACTTAAAAAAATAAATTTTGAATGAGACAGACATATCAAATGTTTATAGTTTACAAGCATGCAAGAATATCTTCACATATACCCTTGCCTTATCTGTCATATACCTATGGTACCAAACCTGCCAACACCTGTTTGGCACACCTGCCAAACTTGCATACACCCATTGGCCAGTTGTAATAGCTGGTTAGTGAACCTTCAGCTTAAAGAACTAAAGTTGGTACCATCTGTTCAATAGTAACTACGGTTTGTTTGTTTGTTTGTTTGTTTGTTTGTTTGTTTGTTTGTTTATCTATTATCTATCTATTTATTTATTTCATTTATATGCCGCTCAACTCCGCAGGGACTCTGAATATATATATATGAATATACATATATATATATATATATATATATATATATATATATATATATATATATATATATATATATATATATATATATATATATATATATATATATATATATATATATATATATGTATATATATATGTATATATATATGTATATATATATGTATATATATATGTATATATGTATATATATATATATATATATATATATATATATATATATATATATATATATATATATATATATATATATATATATATATATATATATATATATATATATATATATATATATATATATATATATATATATATATATATATATATACACACACATTTAGTCAACTCAATCATTCAATCCTTTCATTACAAGGGCCAGCATCGACAATCAATGGCCCCAGGCTTTCTGAAAGAGCCAGGCCTTAATGGCTTTTCTGAAGGCCAATAAGGTGGGGATAGTCCGGATCTCAGGGAGAAGTTGGTTCCAGAAGGTAGGAGCCGCCACAGAGAAGGGCCCCGCCTATGGGCCCACCAGCCGACATTGTTTAGCTGACGGGACCTGGAGAAGGCCAGCCCGGTGTGATCTGACCGGTCGCAGGGAGGTATGCGGTAGCAGGCGGTCCCGAAGATACTGTGGCCCTGAACCATATAGGGCTTTAAAGGTAATCACCAACACCTTAAATTGCATCTGGAGACTAATGGGCAACCAATGCAGCTCACATAAGATGGCAGTTGTGTGGGTGTATCTGGGAACACCCACAACAGCATGTGCAGCTGCATTTTGCATCAACTGAAGTCTCCGAATACTCTTCAAGGATAGCCCCATGTAGAGCGCGTTGCAATAATCAAGCTGTGAGGTGATAAGAGCATGAGTGACTGTGAGAAGTGCCTCCCGATCCAAGTAGGGTCACAATTGGTGCACAAAGCGAACCTGTGCAAAGGTCCCCCTAGCTACAGCTGACAGATGTTGGTCCAATTTAAGCTGTGGATCTAGGAGGACACCCAAATTGCGAGCCTGTTCCGAGGGGATTAATTTTTCTCCTCCCAGAACCAAGGAGGGACAGTCGACCAAGTCCTTAGGAGGCAGTATCCATAGCCACTCAGTCTTGTCTGGGTTTAATTTGAGCCTAATGACTCCCATCCAGATCCTCACGTTGTCCAGACACCGGCACATCACATCGGCTGCCTCACTGAATTGACGCGGGGTGGAGATATAAAGCTGGGTATCATCAGCATATTGCTGATACCTCACCCTGTGTCATCGAATGATCTCACCTAGTGGTTTCATGTAGATGTTAAATAGTAGGGGAGAGAGGACCGAGCCCTGAGGCACGAGGGGCCTAGGGGTTGACCTCTGTCCACCTGCCAACACCGACTGCGACCGATCAGCGAGATAGGAGGAGAACCACTGCAAAACAGTGCCTCCCACTCCTAACTCCCTTAATCGGCGCAGAAGGATACCATGGTCAATGGTATTGAAAGCAGCTGAGAGGTCAAGTAGCACCAAGATAGAAGAATAACTCCCATCTCGGGCTTGCCAGAGATCATCCAACAGCATGACCAAGGCAGTTTCTGTGCTGTAGCCGGGCCTGAAACCCGATTGAAAAGGATCTAGATAATCTGTGTCATCCAACAGCCATAGGAGTTGGAACGCCACCACTTTCTCAACAACCTTACCCAGAAAGGGTAGGTTGGAGACAGGACGAAAGTTGTTTAACGCAGTTGGATCCAGGGAAGGCTTCTTGAGGAGGGGCCTCACAACCGCTACCTTAAGTGGCTGCGGCACAAAACCCTCCCTCAAGGAGGCATTGACTATCACCTGAATCCAACCTCGTGTCACCTCCCTGATGGAAGAAACCAGCCAGGAGGGACACGAGTCCAACAAACAAGTGGAGGCACTCATCACTCCTACAGCCTTGTCCACTTCCTCAGGAGTCACGGGTTCAAATTCCTCCCATAAAATGGGACTAAGACCTGTCCCTGTCATCTCGGCTTGAATTGCCCAGTCAGAGTCCAGGTCTGTCCGGATCTGAGCGACTTATCCACCAGAAACTGTACAAATTCCTCAGCTCTGCCCTGTAAGGGCTCATCCATCCCCTCGGTATTAAGGAGGGAACAAGTTACCCTAAACAGAGAGGCTGGGCGAGAATCAGCAGATGCAATAAGTGCAGAAAAATGGGAACATTTTGCCGCCCGTATTGCCACTAAATAAGTCCTAATAAAGGATCTTAGAAGTGCTCGATCAGACTCGGATTTACTGGCCCTCCAGCATCGCTCTAGGTGTCTCTTGTGGCGTTTCATCTCCCGGAGCTCCTCAGTAAACCAGGGAGCTCTCCAGGATCCACTGCCACGGAGAGGTCGAACAGGCGCAATCCTATCCAGTGCTCCAGATGCCGCTTGATTCCAAGCAGCAACTAGAGATTCGGATGGATTGTGTACAAGGGATTCAGGTATCTCCCCAAGGTATCTCCTTCTGAAACCCTTCTGGGTCCATTAGGCGCCTGGGGCGGAACCACTTAATCGGTCCCGCCTCCCTATGGTGGAGGAGTGGTGCCATAAGGTCTAACCTCAATAGGAAATGATCTGACGATGGCAAGGGAGAGATGGCTAAACTCCTTAATTTCAGATCATCTCTCCACTGTCCCGAGAGAAACACCAGGTCAAGCGTGTGCCCGCTCTTATGAGTCGGACCCTTAACTACTTGGGTCAGGTCCATAGTTGCCATGGAATCCATGAACTCCTGAGCTGCACCAGAGGTTTCACCCGCCGAAGGCAGGTTAAAGTCCCCCAGCACCATAAGCCTGGGGAACTCCACCGCCAGCCCGGCTACTGCCTCGAGCAGCACAGGCAGGGCCATTGTGACACAGCTGGGAGGCAAGTATGTCAACAACAGGCCCACCTGAACCCCTAAGTCCAACTTCAAGAGGAGAGACTCACACCCAACAATCTCGGGAGCAGGGCTCCTACGAGGATGAAGACTCTTACGGGCAATCATTACCACTCCAGTTATACTTTATATAGTGACATAGCAATAAGACCAATTGGCAATAACATAAATTATTTCAAAGTGAATATGCATAGGATTGTATTGTACAGAAAATAATACTGCCACTTTATAATGGATTGAATGAGTCTGATTTCAGCTATTTATAGTTCATGGCATTATACAGTAAGGAGGGATCAAACAAATTGGAATAGATTCAGAAATCAGTAATAAGAATTACAAACTTGAAACTAAGTTCAGTCAACAGAGGCTAAGGGAAAGGAGAATGTTTAGTTTTTAGAAGAGGATGGAAAAGAAAGACAGACTATGAATGCACTCTTTAAATATCTAAAGTATGTTATATACAAAGAATCAATACCCATTCTCAATCACCCAAGAGCAGGAGGTTTCAAATAATGGAATTATCTCACAGGATGTCAGATTAAAACTTCTTCATAATAGGATGTGTGACAATGGAACTAATTACCTTGCAATAGATATGATCCAGCAGAATCCATCCAAGCATCTGCTGCAGGTGATTTAATTTAAATTACAATCACTTTATTAATTGATCGCTTGATTGATTTTTAATTTATTATGACTGCCCAGTCCAAAGACATTTCTTAAATTTATTAATTTTTATGTTACTCATACAATGACTTCAATTTCATAGAATAAATACTATGATTCTATGAAATTTTAATAGTGCAAATCTAGATGTCTCTGTTCAGAAGTATTTTGCATTGAGTTTAACAAGATGCAAAGCAGTGGCCATTAACAGAACTGCTGTATTGTATTGCTGAGAACAAGTTTGGTATAGTGGTTAAGGCACATGCTAGAAAGTAAGAGACCATGAATTCAAGTCCCTTCTTAGCCAGCTGGTGACTTTGGGCCAGCCCTCTCCCTCTCAGCCCAACCGACTTCACTGGATTATTACCAGTGGCGGGTTGCCGTCTTACCGGTGCCGGTGTGCTGCACGCGCATCTCCAAGTTTTGGGGGGGGTGCTTGCTATGCACACGCCCCCTCACGCGATTTTGCTTCTGTGCATGCGCAAAAGCAAAATTGTGCCAAAATCTCATGAGGGGATGCGCGCGTGCGTGAGATTTCGGCGCGATTTTGCTTCCATGCATTGCGGAAGCAAAATCGACCCAAAGCACCAGGAAAAAATGGTGATGCATATGATGGACCGGCAGAGAGGGCTCCTGAGCGGTTGCGCAATCTGCCGCTCCCTACCGGAGCTGCGCACTGGAAAGTTCCGGCAGGAACCCACCTCTGATTATTACAGATTATTAGAGTTGGAAGGGACCTTGTAGGTCAGTGATGGCGAACCTTTTTTGGTTCGCGTGCCAAAAGGGGGTGTGTGTGCGTGCTAGCACGCGCACATGTGCCCACACCCATTCCCTCTCCCCCCACGCATGCGCACAACCCCCCCACGCTGCCCCCTGCACATGCGCACCCCCACCCCACCCCCGCGCAAAGGCCTTACTGAAGCCTGGGACGGTGAAAAATGGCAATACGGGCAAACCGGAAGTTTGGAAAAACGCACTTCCGGTTTGCCCGTTGGGCTGTTTTTTGCACTCCCGGGCTTCAGGAAGCTTCCCTGAACCCTCCAGAGTGTTAAAAACAGCCCAACGGAAAACCAGAAGTGCATTTTCTGAACTTCCGGTTTGCCTGTTTCGACATTTTTCGCATCCCGGGGCTTCAGGAAGCTTTCCTAAACCCTCCCGGAGTGCAAAAAACAGCCCAACGGCAAACCGGAAGTGCATTTTTCCAAACTTCTGGTTTGCCTGTGGAGCTGACAGGGCAACGCCTCGCGTGCCCTCTGATATGGCTCCGCGTGCCACCTGTGGCACGCATGCCATAGGTTCGCCATCCCTGTTGTAGGTCATCTAGTCCAACCCCCCACTTAAGCAGGAGTCGCTACACCATTTCAGACAAATGGCAGTCCAACCTCTTCTTGAAAGTCTCAAGTGTTAAAAGTCTCAAGTGTTGGAGCTCTCACAACTTCCGCAGGCAAGCTGTTCCACTGGTTGAGCACTCTCACCATCAGAAAGTTTCCAGGTTGAATCTCTCCTTGGTCAGCTTCCATCCATTATTCCTTGTCTGGCCTTCTGGTGCTTCAAGTTATGAAGAAAATAGGAGAAGTAAAGTATATTGCCTGAGCTGTTTGTAAAAATAATAAAAGCAGGATACAAAAAAAAAAAAGAAATAAAAATTGCTTCCTGCTGCTGGCTTCTGTACTGAGTATATAAATAAGCCTCTGCTGTCCACGTGACGTGGCTTGTTGAAACACTTGATCTTTGGTGAGGCGGAAACTATATTTCTCTTTGGGAAAGGAACCTATTCTGGTGGATCACAGCCAGTCTGTTCAAGAGTAAAACATTACAGTTGCACTTTATCACTGGTGTTTTTGTGCAACAATTTAGCTCTTTATATTTGTATCATATTTTTAGCATTTCTATTGTTGTGACATCATAACATTTTCAGGGGAAAATAATTGCTTCCATAGATATCTGCTGTATTTGCTTTTCAGGGAAGATTTAGAAGTGATGATATAACATATTAGTCGATAGTATATTGTTCTCATTGTTTCTGCTTATTTTACAAAATGTTTGACTCTATGGTTGATGAGATGCAATCCAATGCTTATAAGCATTTATATGGTTTCAATATGAGTCATGCATTCTTCATGCATTCCGATTAGAAAGAAAAAGAAAAAAGAAGAAAAGAAAGCAACCGAAATGTTATAGAGATGATGCATTACACATTACACTAATATTCTATTCATTTAAATATTTCTATTTCCTATGGATTATTTTTCCACTGTAACCAATAGCAAAGAAAACTGATTCTGATTCTGCCTTTAAAGGAAGTTTAAAGAAAGAATAATTTTATATGAATATTATACAGACAGAAGTATTAAATATCAGGAATATCTCATTGATTTAATATAAGCTAGCATGCAGTTACAAAGGGATAGAATCAAGACCATGTGATATTTTAGCACCACTTTATAATGTCTTGGTAAGACCACACTTGGAATATTGCAACAAGTTTGGGTCACCACAATATAAAAAAAGATGTTGATACTCTAAAAAGAGTGCAGAGAAGAGCAACAAAGATGATTAGTGCACTAAAAGTTAAAAATGTGAAGAATGGTTTCAGGAATTGGACTAGTAGACCTCCAAGGTCCCTTCCATCTCTGTTGTTCTGTTAAGCTATTGGAAACATTGTTAAGTTTTGCAATATACTACACTTTAAAATTCTGATCTTTTTCATTTTTATCAGAAGAACCTCTAAAAGGGAAAACACTGAAATATAATTACTTGTTCCAAATTATATAGTTGTTTCATATCTAAATACTGTAAAGTTTATATATTATATATAATATACATATAATATAATATACATATATGTGTGTGTGTAACATTTTTTGCTGATAAATATATATATCCATCCCATTCATATCATTGGGTTTCTTGAATTTCCTTCTTAGGGCTTTCTTAAAAGTTTTCATATTACTGCAATTTTAAGTTATTCTCTGACATATGGTGCAATTTAGATTTTTCAATTATCACAATAAAATGAAACTGCTTTAGAAGAGATGGTTGACTGCAATATACTGTTCTAATTCAGATGTATATGTATATATATATATATATATATATATATATATATATATATATATATATATATATATATATATATATATATATATATATATATATATATATATATACATATACATATACATATACATCTGAATTAGAACAGTATATTGCAGTCAACCATCTCTTCTAAAGCAGTTTCATTTTATTGTGATAATTGAAAAATCTAAATTGCACCATATGTCAGAGAATAACTTAAAATTGCAGTAATATGAAAACTTTTAAGAAAGCCCTAAGAAGGAAATTCAAGAAACCCAATGATATGAATGGGATGGATAATGGGGAAAAAAGGGGCTGACTAAAAAATGAATATAAAAGAAAAAATACATAGAAATAAAAGAATAGGCAAGCATACAATTTCCCTGAGAGATCTTTCCCTGATTCATATTGAGAAGCAACTTTATAGTAGCCCCACAAATGAAATGGGCTTTTTCCTGCACAATAATAACTTCTTTTCTCTAGAAGACTCTTTAAATATTTTATACAATCTCCAAATACATTTATAAAAATATTTTTATTTCCAATTATGTATTTTTAAAATACATAAGTATGTTTATCCAGAAATATAGATTTAGAGAAATTGCTTTCCAAGCTGCACATTGGTTTGGGAGGTAAACATCAGGTTTCTAATAATATGTGAATCTACCCAAATCCCCAAGCCTTATTGATGTATGCCTTACTGATAAGAAGACATATCAGAAGTTTTCGGATTAAAGTAAAACCAGGCTAAAAATATGGATTACCAAAAATAGTCCATTGGCTTTTCAGAAGTAAAAAAATTATCATCCTTTCTAGTACATATGTGCAAAGGGTTGTAGCTGAGATAACATTTGCAAACTTTTTCCCAAGTACAAATTTTATACAACTGTAAATTTCAATAATTCAATGAATTATCACAGAAGCACAAAGTTTCATGAATGATAGAGAATATATTTCAATCTTTGATGCCTAATCTTCTTTCTTCACAGGCAATGCTTATATGTAAGCATTACATACATAGGTGTTTAGTACTCCTTATGAGCACTGATGATGTCACGTAGTTTGGTAATGAAATGTCTGCAAGAAAACAACCAAGCTCAGAGAGCACTAAAGAGCCCCCCAATGTTTAGATTTCTATATACAGTTCAGGGAAGCAGTCGATGTAATGTGCCGCTGCCTGGACGATGTTAGGGTCTGGATGGGAATGAATAGGCTCAAACTCAATCTTGACAAAATTGAATGGCTGTGGATATTGCCCCCCAGGGATTATGTTGACTTCCCCTCCTTGGTTCTCGGGGGAGAAAAATTGACTCCCTTGGAACGGGTTCGCAATTTGGGTGTTCTCCTAGACCCACAGCTAAAATTGGAGCAACATCTTTCAGCTGTGGCTAGGGGGACCATTGCACAGGTTCATCTCGGGCACCAATTGCAACCCTACTTGGAGAGGGAGGCTTTACTCACAATCACTCATGCCCTTGTCACCTCACAGCTGGACTACTGTAATGCGCTCTACATGGGGCTACCCTTAAAGAGTATCTGGAGACTGCAATTGGTACAGAATGCAGCTGCGCGAGGTGTGGTGGGTGTTTCGAGATACACCCACGTAACACCTATTTTCCGCCAGCTGCATTGGTTGCCTTTTAGTCTCCGGTCGAATTTAAGTGTTGGTTTTGACCTTTAAAGCTCTACATGGCTCAGAACCAGGTTACCTCCGGGACCGCATCCTACCACATACCTCCCTACGACCAGTTAGGTCCCACAGAGTTGGCCTCCTCCAGGTCCCATCAGCCAAACAATGTCGGTTGGTGGGTCCACGGGGGAGAGCCTTCTCTGTGGGAGCCCCATTTTTCTGGAACCAACTCCCACCAGAGATCCGGACTATCCCCATTCTACTAGCCTTCCGCAAAGCCGTAAAAACATGGCTCTTCTGGCAGGTGGGGTGAAGAAGATCGGATTCCCCCATGAATGAATGGTTTTAAAATTATGTAACGTTTTAAATTTATTATGTATTATTTGTATTGTTCTTATTCCTGCTGTACGCCGCCCTGAGTCCTACGGGATTGAGCGGCCTATAAGAACTTTTAATTAAATTAAATTAAATTAATAATGGTTGTATGGGTCACAGTCGCTACCAGAAGAAACTGAGTTTTACCTGATCTTGAATGAATTGAAGCTCGAAACGTATACATATCTATATGGAAGAAGATATCAGTGATCATCCTTTGTGTATTCTTTGAAAATCTATCTGCTTTCTGAATGCAGTATAATTTTTTTTTCTAGTTGGGTTTTCAACTGAAGATTGAAACTAAGCTGAAATTAGGGTTTGACTGACTGACTAACTGACTAATTGACAGACTGATTGACTGAATTTTTGCTAATCCACTCCATCCTACTATATTAAATTCTCAAGAGATTTCTTTTACATTATATCCATGAACCCCCATGAAAAATATGGGTGAATTTTTTGCCAGCATACCACAAGAATAATCTCTGAATCGTACCATGATGGCTTCAGTTCATAGCAACCTACTGCAATGTACTGCATTGCATATAATAAATATATGCACTGAATATATTCCCATCTTAACTTTCTTTCCTGGTTTATGTTTAATAGGAAAGATCTTCTCCTAAGTTTTTTTTTAAATTTTGGTATATTATATCAATCTAGAAGATGAGTAGCATGTGTTATCTTAAAATTGGGGGAAAAAAACCTTTGGTGTACTATATCATTAGTTTAAAAAAGTAAAATTTCTCTTGAATTGAGCTAAGCTTCTGATGACTTCATGAAGAGCTCGCATCATTTTCACACCAATGGTAAAGAAGTGGCTTGCAATTTGCCTTCTTCCAATATTTTTTTTAAATTTCATATTGATAGGACTAGTGATAAATTCTGGAGAACAAAAGCATTTCAGCAACCGAAGGATGAATTGCTCTTTCAGTGCTGTCTCAAAGCATGATTTGACATATTTATTTATTTATGACATCTATTTTCCAATGTTGTCAGTTTGGCTCAATTCATACACTTAAGCTTCAGTGAAGGATGTTTAAGGGAGTTGATTCCTGGGAAGGACTCATCACAATTCAATGAATATTTATTGAGAAAACAGGTTAGGAAGACCCACTTCCCCACATGCACTTTTGCAGCTAAACTAAACAAGAACTTGATTAAAAAGTTTTTATACAAACAACTAGTGTTGAATGTATTGCTAAACTAAAATGCTAAACTGAATATAACTATGATGTTAAGACACGCTTACAGTATTGGAGATCAAGTTTGTTGTACTTCTTTCATTGACATAAACAAATGTAACTTTCCATCTGGTATCATCACTTGTTATTCAAATCAGTAAAAGTGGAAATGATCAAAGCTTGCTTAATATTATGATCCAAATGATTACTATCATTTCTCATCTTCATATAGTTGTGCCTTTCTTCAAGAAACTGTTGAGAATATGAATCCTATTTTTTTATAGATGATCAGTGATAGATAGATACAGTTTTATAAGAGCCAACTGGATTGAATTTATATCTACTTGTGAAGAAGGAGCAAGCAAAGAACATGCTAGTTGATAGTATCAAATCTGATACAAAGCTGAACATCCAACAATTGAAAGAAGCTGTGATTGACATGGTAGCATGAAGAGCACCTGCCTTATAAAGTCACCAAGAGTCAGACATGACTAATGATTAAAAGAACAACAACAACAACTTGTAAAGCCAATTTTTTCACTTCTGATAGTAAATATCCAAAATAAACTCTGTTAATGATTAAACTAGGAGGCCAGACAGACCTATGCCTCTTTCTTTTAATGGTAAACCAGACAAATATTCAAGGATAGGAAACAACTGGTGCATTTGTTTGTTCATTCATGAAACTTGTATTCAGCAGCACAATGCAAGGCATACATTACAGTTGTATGCCAACAGAAGGAAATATTGTAAAGAGATCCATAACTTTGAATAGATAAACTTGTTTAGATTAATTTTATGACTGCATTGTGATGCCATTCACATTATAGAGATACTGATAATGACATTTTTTAAATATCACAATAATTTCCAGTCTGTGGGAAAGTGTAAAAATGACAATAAATCCCCAAACCTTCTAATATTATGAACTCTCACATGCTAGTATTCTTGCCAAAAATCACAGAAGAGTTCAAGGGGGGAACAGAAGTCATGATATTTCATAGCCTTGCAAGATATTGGCCATTATAAATTAATAATCAATTCATCTTTATTTAATTCTGGGGTTCTATTATATGCTGGAATGTTTATCCCTGATATTCAGTAACAATGTACTAGCTGCCTAAAGGAAATGTCTGGAAACTGCTGACATAGTGCACATCCATGCTATTTAGTATGCAACCCGAATATGGAATTTGGGACTGATATATGTAGCAATGACTTGTTGGAGAGCATTAGTATCACTGTCTTGTTTATGTGTATGAGTTTTCTAAATAAAACTAATTCATCAGAGTTAAAATTAGATACTGGACTAGATGGGAATCTACCATGATTCTTATGATTTCATGCTATATAATTAAAGACTATTGTGAGATAAGGTGACATCATAAAACAAGGAAAATGTCATAAATGATATCTATAAACATCAAAAAACATAAATGATATTATTTTCAAGATTTACATGATAATCTAGACTTGGATACTATTCCTTTAGTGCTTTCACTTCACTTCAGTGCTTTCACTGACATTAAACCACCTAATATGATTTCTACTGATTATTTATTTATTCATTCATTCATTTATTCATTTATTCATTAATTCATTCATTTATTTGTCAAACATGTACAGGATAGTAGTTGTTTGTATAAACATAACATAAGTAAAAAGTTCTGATAAAAGAGGACAATAGGACAGTAGGACAGGGACGGTAGGCACAGTGGTGCACTAATGCACGCCCCTTACAGACCTCTTAGAAATGGGGAGAGGTCTACTGTAGACAGTCTAAGGTTAAAGTTTTGGGGGTTTGGGGAAGAAACCACAGAGTCAGGTAGTGTATTTCAGGCATTGATCACTCTGTTGCTGAAGTCGTATTTTCTGCAGTCAAGTTTGGAGCGGTTTACATTAAGTTTGAATCTATTATGTGCTTGTGTATTGTTGCGGTTGAAGCTGAAGTAATCATTGACAGGAAGGACTTTTTGATATATGATTTTATGAACTACATTTAGATCAGATTGGAGGCGATGTAGTTGTAAATTGTCTAATTCCAATATTTCAAGTCTGGTGGAATAAGGTATTTTATTGCGAGCAGAGGAGTGGAGGACTCTTCTTGTGAAATATTTCTGGACTCTCTCGATTGTATTAATGTCTGATATACAGTGCGGGTTCCAGACAGGTGAGCTGTATTCGAGAATTGGTCTAACAAATGTTTTGTATGCTCTGGTTAGCAATGTAATGTTGCCAGAGAAGAAGCTACGCAAGATTAGATTAACAACTCTTAGAGACTTTTTGGCAATGTTGTTACAGTGGGCTCTAGCACTTAGGTTGTTGAATATGCGTACTCCAAGGTCTTTGACAGAGTGAGGGTCGTCTACAAGTTCGTTTCCTCCAAGTTTGTATTTTGTATTCTGATTCTTTTTGCCAATGTGTAGGACAGAGCATTTGTTGGTTGAGATTTGAAGTTGCCAGTTGTTTGACCATTCTGTTACATGGTTGAGGTCTTTTTGAAGGGTAGTAGAATTGTCGGTGGTGTTAAATAGTTTAACATCGTTAGCAAAGAGAACACAGTTGCTTATAATATGATCACAAAGATCGTTTATGTAAAGCAATGCATAATACAGCCATAAATGGAATTGGAAGGAGCTGAAGATAATTTTTCTTGCTTGCTGTCCCACATGGCTTCCAATCTTTTTATATTAAACATTTTGAATGTTAGTTTGGAGCATTTCAATGTTCATGATGGAACTGCCTTGGTTAAAACTGCTTAGGACAATAGGTCTATCTCAGTTTCTGATGAATCCGATACATAATGTAGACCACACTCTGGCTCTGGCTCCCACTCACTTTTTTTCCCTGGAAAAAGAATGGTTGAAAGTGTGACCCTCTACATCTTTATACATGCCTATGTCAGATAACTTTTTCTTTAGATTTAGGCTTGCAGTAACTATTCCTCTCTGGGTACGGTCTGTATGGGTGGCCTTCAGGAAATGATATGTGGTTTCAGTCCATACTTTCCAGGGGTGGGAGTTATTTACTTCATTTCAAATTTATTTTAGGTACCATGAGTTATGGAATAAAAAGAAAATGGCAGTATGATTGACATTGAAGGTTGAAGGAAGTAAAAAAAAAGGAAAACATTGATGGATGGGATCAAGGAGATTACTAGAATATTTTTTTCGAACTATGAATTATCATCAGGGAAAGTCAAAAGACATTGAGATCGGGGTCCATGTTGATAGCATCTAACATCAGGATTGTAGCCCTTTTGGACTTATTATTATATTTGCATCTTTGAGACATTTTATTTTATTTATTTATTTATTTTTATTTATTTATTTCATCAAGCCTGTATTAGATAACAGATATGAGTATAAACATGATTATGAATATATGAAATGGATATGAATAAAATGGAACATTAGGACAGAGCGGTAGGCACGTTGGTGCACTTATGCACGCCCCTTACAGAGTGAGGTCAACGGGAGATAACGGGAGCAGGGAGATAATCCTAATGAAGAGATCTACAATATTTTAGAAGAAATTTTATGGATTTAATGGAAGGGGTTTTTCTAAATTGGGGAGCACAGGAATTCATTTCATTTTACTTCCTGATTGGTTTGGTGGGATTTAGGCCCAGGAGTTATGGAATAATGATGGATGAAAACAGGAACAAATAATGGGAAGGGGAAAGGAATAGAAGATTCATCTTCTTCTTTCCCCAGACAATTGTGCGTCTTCCAAGTTGTATTGTCCCCATCAGATCTTTACCTGCTCTAAATTGAGAGAGTAAGGAACAACACTGAAAGTTAAAATAGTTGAATTATATTATTTTAACATTGCTCTTCTAATGTATTGTGGTAAGAGAAGTCTAACAGACATTAAATATAATAAGGAGCTAACGTTGCCAATCACAATGTTATTATGATATTATATTCCTTCTCTTCATTCTGTTCCATTTCTTGCTAATGGCATTTTCCTAGTAAAGAGAGTTGTGGGAAAAACCTTTTTTTAAATATCAGAGTTATATCTCATAATCTCTGAGTTGTTAAAGGCAAAACCAGAAGGACTCATTAAGAGTCCACTTCTGATAGAAAAATGCACCAGCATAAATTATTTTGTTCACATTGTATCTTGTTATAAGAATGAGGCTGAAGGTTAGTACTCTCTTTATTGGTTTAATGTATGACATATTAAAGAAAGTGATACGTTTTATTTCTGTTCCCAAAGGCATTACTTTCCAATGGGAATCAGTCTCCTAGTGGGGATGGTCAGTGGTGGGATTGTGGGATTCAAATTGGCCGGGCTTGGCCAAAGCGCAGCAAAGGCGTGCGCAGGGCGGGCAGTCGCTCGCTTGAAGAGGGTCTCCCCGCTTGTGTGCATTCTCCAGGTCCTGCCACAGCAGCCAGGGGCTTGCAACACACACACACACACACACACACACACACACACACACACACACACACACACACACACACACACCTTTTATTGAAAAGTGTCTTCCAGGAAGCAAAAGTCCCCCATGCACGTTTTAAAGGCATGGCTGGGCCCTGCAGGCCCGTCCCCCTTTCTGTTGTCCCATCCTCCCGGATCCCACTCCCACCCTGCCAGCCCTCGTGTTAGCAAAGCCGTCATCGGTCGCAGCTGCATTGGGCCAATGTCTAGGGGCGGAGAGCAGGTTGCGCGTCTCCCCAAGCGACCGAGGCACACCCAGCACCAACAAGGGTTTGAAGAAGCTCCAGCAAGAGTGAGGCACTGGAGAATCAGCTCCAGTATGGAACGCAATGGTCAGGCACAACATAGACAGATGCCTCTAAGTAATCCAGTCCTTCCTGTACCCAAGACAAAGTGGTCAGGAAGGGCAGTTCCCACTAGCTGAGGAAGACAGGCATGCCTGCAGCAGCTCAAAGTGCCTACTATGTCCTGGGCAAGACCAATCCCTCACTTCATCAGCAATCACATCATTGGAAGAGCATGCTAGAACATGTCTATGGCTACAATTGTTTTGGGACAAGAGAGAGAACAATATCAGAACAACTTTAGGCTGCTTCAGCTGTGGAAAAGAAATAAAGTTAAGACAATATTATGAGAATGTGGCATATATAAATGATTTTCAGGTCCTGTTTGTACTGTGGTTAGGAGGTCATGAGGAAAAGGCTTAGAGAATCTTTAGAATAATTCAAATCAAATTTAGTCCAATTTGAGAATTTTTTTGGATTTGAATAGGTCTCAAATTAGTGCAATGCTTTCTAATTTGATTTGGTATGTGACAAAACCCAACAGATTAACTTATTTTTAAGAGTACTTTCAAGCTAACATATAATACTTTGAATTTAGATAAAATGAGCTTATATTCACTTGTCAATAGAAATGTAACTCTCTAAAAAGTATTTTAATATGTTTATTGAGGCAAAACCTATGTCACAATTTTTAAAGTCTATTAGATGCATGATTTGATTCATATATTGTAATAAAAATACTGGATCAAAGCAGTCAGTCCTGAAATTTGCAAAGATTGGGGTTTTTTTCATGAATTCCTAGTACTCATATAGCTATATTGTTAATGTTTCACTATTCAAATATTTCATTTCAGTTCTAAGGGTGTCCATATTTTACAAAATAAAAATATAAAATTGAATTTATGTATTCATAGGGATACAGTCTGCCTTGAAGCAAGCTAATAAACTATTTATTGCACCTTATGCTTGACCATAAGCTGCTTCTAACTAGTTAAAAGAAAAAATTAAATTGTACATTCCTACATTCATAGTTCACTCCAGTGACCAAGATTTAAATGAGCAAATGATATGATTCATGCATTTTTAAAATAACTTTTTAAAGGTGAAATCTCTTGGAAATAATAATATATGAGCACTGTGATAAAAATTAACATTTAAAATGGAAAAGCAATGTTAAAAATTGAGACTTTTTGAAAGGAATTACTAGTCCCAGGATCTTTAACCATATTAAAATTTCAAACATAAGAAGGAAAAATAAAATATCAGGAATGGAGCAAAAATGTCACTTGTAGGCCAGAGATGGGTTCCTCCTGGTTCGCACCGGTTCTATAGAACCGGTAGTAAACTGGTGGTGACGTCACACAGCCGGTTCTGTCGGTGCTGGTCCATGAACGCCACCATCTTTTTTAAATTTTTAAATTTTGCTATTTTTTGCTTGTTTTTGCTTCTGCGCATGTGCAGAAGCCATAAGATGCATGAGATGCACTGGAAACTGGCAGCTCCGGATCTTGCCATTTTTCTGGGGTTTTCTTTAAAAAAAACTGTCTCTCCAGCTGAGCTTGAAACCTTGCTTTGGGAGGGGGCAGTTGGGCAGTGTTTCCCCCCTCCCCGGGTGCCTGCATCCTCGGAGCCTACAGCCTTGGAGCAACTCCTGGCCCTTGCATCCTTGGAGCCTACAGCCTTGGAGCAACTTCTGGCCCTTGCACAGTAAATAAAAACTATTAAGTTAATTGCCTCACACTCACAAGTTTTTTTTTACTGTGCAAGGGCCAGGAGTTGCTCCAAGGATCCGAGACTGCAGTCGCCAAGGGAGTGGGGGAGAAACGCTGCCCGACTGCTCCTTCCCAAAGCAACCTCAGAAGTTTTCAAGCTCGTATGGAGAGGCTTTTTTTAAAGAAAACCCCCCAAAAGTCACAAGATCTGGAGCTGCTAGTTTCCGATAAGATGCACGTCTCGCGGTCCTTCTGCCCCATCTGCCACCTCTAAATTGTGCCCCACTGCGAGCGTCTCTCAGCCGTTGTGAGCAGGGAAAAACCTTGCACAGTAAAGAAAAACAAGTGAGTGTGAGGCAATTAACAACTTCTTGTACTCACAAGAAGTTTTTCTTTACTGTGCAAGGGCCAGGAGTTGCCCCAAGACTCCGAGGCTCTGAGGAGCAAAACTTCCGCCCCCCCAAATCCCAGCCCCACAGTGAGCTGATCTGCTGCCCATGGCTATGGTTGCCCATGGCTCTGGCTATGCCTCCTGTGGCCTTGCCCACCATTCGATTTGTTTGTTCCTGCGGTCGGGCAGCCTAGCTACAATCAGCTTGGCTTGTGCTACTCCTGTGCCAGGGCCAGAGGGGGCTTGTGGGCTGGACCCTCCCGACCTGCCAGCTTTTTGCTCACTGAGGAGGAGAAAAAGCTAAGCCCATCCACGCTTTGGAAGCAACTTTCAGGCTGGGCAAAACATCGTCCTCCAAGAGTGCCACCACTTGGGGAGAAACCTCCTGGTTGGGGAAGATGGATCAGGGTGCCCTGAGGTGTTTTTCCCCCACCCGGACTTGGGAAGAGGTGAAGGGGCACCAGCAGAGCAAGAAAGATGTCCCCGGCAATTGTAGGAAGGTTGGGGGTGTCTCCAGAGGAAGCCTGGAGTGTGTGCACCCCAAGAGCGGAGTCTTCCTGCAATGCAGATTCAAGCCCCGCCAGAGCTCTGCTTGAACACGGTGGGAGATCAAGATGTTGATGTGACCACCTCTTCTCAGCCTCATTCCCTCTGCCAGTCGGGAAGCCGGGTTCATTCCGAGCCAGTCACCGCCTGGCCCAATGCCAGCCGCCCCCGCCCACCATTTATTGTAATTCACCTGTTCTTGGGGTCGAGTGGCCCAGCTATGGTCAGCTTGACTCTTGGCGGGTGAAAAATCTATGAGCAAAGTGAGCCCCTCCGGGGATTGCAGTGGGGAACAGCTGCCCGTTGTGAGGACCTGGCCGCCCTCCCTTACTCTCCGGCCATTGTATGGCCAAGCTTGCCAGAGGATTAGGCGCTCCGAAACATGCCTGTGTCGCAGGGTCAACCTCAGACCCCACAAGGCAGTGGAAGCCGGAACGCCTTGTGAGGTCCCTTTGGAGTGGGTTGCAAACAAGGTGCAAAGTGGCTCCCAAACAGATTGAAGTGGGCATGGCACACCCAGAGCTGCCACTTCTTTGCAACAGCCAAGGACAGAAGAGGAAGGAAATTGTATAAATTTCTGTCTTGTGTTTTTAATGTAAAAAAACTGTTCAATAAAAATTATTTAAAAATAAAAATAAAATAAAATATGTGGACTTCAACTCCCAGAATTCCCTGGCTACCTCTGGGAATCTATGGAAGTTATGATCTGGCTCTAGCATTCAAAAATAAAATTCCAGTGGATCCAAGGTATTTTGCGGGGAAGAGGTTATGATAATGTATTTTAGTTAGGTGATTATGGAGAAGAATGTTTATAATAATTTATAAACAATAATTTATATTGTTGTGTATAATAATCATAATTTATAAACAATGATTTAAAAAAACAGTTCACTAATTTACAAATTCTTTGACAGTTTTTGCTATTAACTTTTTATGGTTTGTACCAGCCACCTGGTAAACAGAGTTCTTACATTTTGAGGATATATAATATATGCATTGTAATGGTGTCAGTTAGGCATTTAACATTCTTATTTTAAATTTTAAATATATTCAATTTCAGTAGGATGTTTGTGTGTGATTGTGCCTGCGCACATGCACACACACACACACACAATCTCCTTCCTTCAGGTGCCAAGGCAAGCAGCCAGAATTTCTGGTGGGATAATAAGCAGAAGAAAGAACAAAAACTGCAAGATAAGCAATGAAATATCTAGCATTTCTAGGCATTTGTATAAATTATTGGGTCTACAATAATCTAAAATTACAGAAAAAAATCTGGGTCTTGACAGGGATGCACAAACATCCACAGGAAGCCTGTATATTCTCTATATGAGAAATGAACTCCCATTAATTCTAAAATTAATAAATTATAAACATAAAGTTCTTTTGGATGTCACAAGCAAAATTTGGGAGTGTAAACAATAACCTTTTGCAAGCATTCAAATACATGGTGCCTTGAGCCATTTTTAAACTGCATTTTTGATCATAAAAATAAGTGATGAGTTAATAATTGATCTTTCCCCTTAGATATGTAAATGAGCAAGTCATTTGCTTATCCTTGGAAATTGGTATGTTGGTATAAATTGGTATAGTAGCCCAGTTCTTTTTTTCCCCCCAATAGGCAAATTTGATATCCCCATCATAGCTTTCAACCTGTGGTTAAACCCTCAGGATTGAAATTCAAGGAAGTTAAATGGAGCTTGGCTTCAGTCATAAATTAAATGACAGAAATGAACATAATGCTTGATATAGAATAGACAAAAATACTCATAGGCAATCAAAACACTGATCAAGAAATTGCTAATTCTTAGAATATTATTCTAGAGCAATGTTTCTCAAACTTGGCAACTTTAAGATGAGTGGACTTCAGCTTCCAGAATTCACCATCCAACCATGCTTGCTGGGCAATTTTGGGAATTGAAGTCCACCTGTCTTAAACAGGTTTAAGGTTTAACAGGTTTGAGAAACATGTTCTAGAGCAGTGTTTTTCAACCACTGTGCCGCGGCACACTAGTGTGCTGTGACATAGTGTAAGGTGTGCCGTAGGAAAAACACCCGCCGGGTGTTTTTGCTACGGGACATCTCTGTGTCCCGAAAGTTGGTTTCGGGACACAGAGATGCCTCTATTACTGTATTTATCGGCTGTATTACCTTCCTTCCTTCTGTCTTTCTCCCTGTAGGAGAAAGAAGGAACCTCTGTTGCCGTCTCCCGCGGGGCTGCAGCCACCCGACTGAGTCCCCGACCGTGGCAGCATCCCTGCTGTTCTCCGGCCAAGCGGCGAAGGAGCCCTGGAGCCCTGACGCCGCCCTGCATCTCGGTCTCTTGGGGCTTGTCCGGCAGCCTGCTGGGAAGGCTGTGACACAGGGAGGGAAGGAGCTGCTATTGCCGCTCCGGCATGTCTCTGTGGCTGACCGGGGAGCCACGTCCTTGTTAACAATGGAGAAGCTGCGCAGAGCAGAGGCGCCTGGCGAGCGAGGTGAGTGGCTACATCGGCTGCAGGCTCCTGCCCGCGTCTCCCGCCTGCCCGCCTCTCATTCTTTTAAATGCTAAGGCAAGAGGTGGGCAAGCGGGCGGGAGACGCGGGCAGGAGCCTGCCGCCGATGCAGCCACTCGCCTCGCTCGCCAGGCACCTCTGCTCCGTGCAGCTTCTCCATTGTTAACAAGGACGCGGCTCCCCGGTCAGCCACAGAGACATGCCGGAGCGGCAATAGCAGCTCCTTCCCTCCCTGCGTCGCAGCCTTCCCAGCAGGCTGCCGGACAAGCCCCAAGAGACCGAGATGCAGGGCGGCGTCAGGGCTCCAGGGCTCCTTCGCCGCTTGGCCGGAGAACAGCAGGGATGCTGCCACGGTCGGGGACTCAGTCGGGTGGCTGCAGCCCCGCGGGAGACGGCAACAGAGGTTCCTTCTTTCTCCTACAGGGAGAAAGACAGAAGGAAGGAAGGAAGGAAGGAAGGAAGGAAGGAAGGAAGGAAGGAAGGAAGGAAGGAAGGAAGGAAGGAAGGAGAAGACAGACAGACGGACAGAAAGAAAGAAAGAAAGAAAGAAAGAAAGAAAGAAAGAAAGAAAGAAAGAAAGAAAGAAAGAAAGAAAGAAAGAAAGAAAGAAAGAAAGAAAGAAAGAAAGAAAAAGAAGTTAGGAAGGAAGACAGACAGAAAGAAAGAAAGAAAAAGAAAGACAGACAGACAGACAGACAGACAGACAGAAAGAAAGAAAGAAAGAAAGAAAGAAAGAAAGAAAGAAAGAAAGAAAGAAAGAAAGAAAGAAAGAAAGAAGTTAGAAAGGAAGGAAGACAGAAAGAAAGAAAAAGAGATGTTAGGAAGGAAGGAAAGAAGAAGAAAGAAGACAGACAGACAGAAAGAAAGAAGTTAGGAAGGAAGGAAGACAGAAAGAAAGAAAAAGAGATGTTAGGAAGGAAGGAAAGAAGAAGAAAGAAGACAGACAGACAGACAGAAAGAAAGAAAAATAATTTCTTTTTGTTTATTTGATTCCTATTCAAGAGAATTACTTTATATATAGTCAATATAGGCACAGAGTTAAATTTTTTTAACATTTTCTAATGGTGGTGTGCCTCGTGATTTTTTTTCATGAAAAAAGTGTGCCTTTGCACAAAAAAGGTTGAAAAACACTGTTCTAGAGAACAAAAATTAATATAAACCTACAAACCTTTTTTCCTGACTTCTATCTTCTAGGCCAGGGGTCACCAACCTTTTATACCTCAGGGACCACTAAATTCATACTACGGACCACTAATATGATCTGCCTAATGACCAGCTGGGTGGGCATGGCTAGGTGATCATGTGACTGCGTAGGAGTGGCCAACTCAATGTCACTCACATTAAGGGATGCCACACTGGCATCTACTCTCCCCTCCCCTCCCAGCCACTCCTTGCTTTCCTGCCTGGGCTCCTTAGGGCCCCAACAGGAAGCAGTTGTTGGAGCTAAGCAGCCACCATGAGAAAGAGTTGGCAAAACGGTTGGCTTAATTCAAATTGGATCTGACCGAGAAGGAGGCTCAGCAGAAGCACCTCACTAGGACTACGAGCATAGGCTTTCCAAGCAGAGGGAAAACCTGTGGGAGTGCATGGCCAAGTACCGGCGCCTGGATGCTCAGCGGGTTGAGATGGTCAGTCAGTTCCAGGCCATGATGCTGTCCCACTGGAACAAGACCCTCCAGCTCTTCGCCACCAGCGAAGAGACCCTCCAGCCTTTGCCCAAAGCCCCACACCAGGATGCTGAAGCAGACCCCAAGTAGGAATGTATGCCCCCTCCTACCTGCACAAAAAGACCCCAAAGGGGGAGACTCTCTGCAGCAATCCCGGAATGGGTGACTGCAAGGAGCTGGCATGGGCCAAGGTGGGACCGCTGCAGCCCATCCTCCAGCAACAGAACAAACTGCAAGGGAGCTCAGGGCCCAGTCATGAGAAATCCCATGCTCCCAGGAAGACAGGGAAGAAGCTCTCCGGTTCGCTGGTCTCCCACTATGGCACACCTTGGCAACTGGACTATTTCTTTCTGCCCCTGCTTTCCTGTTTTGTCTGCTGAATTGATGCAGGGGGACGTCAACCTAGCTTGCCACCAGGTGCGTTCTCTCGGCCTCCTGCCCGTCTCTGCTTCTGTGAAGCCTCCTGGCGGGAGGCCCAAGACAAAGCACCTGGTCCAGGCATACATCCTTCCAGCAATATCTTTTGTTATTGGAGAAGCTTTGTGATCGATCTGAATGAAGGAAAAAGAAGATGGGCAGACTGATGGTAGCTTGCTGACATTGGTGGGAAAGTTGGTCCCATATTCCAGAGCTCTAGTCACAGGACTGGCTCATTGGCAGGCCGGTGCACCCAGGTGGAGGAGCTGCTTCAGGATGACCAATGGGCCAGTGACTAGAGTTCTGGAATATGGGACCGGCCAGGCAGCTCGTGGTGGGGCTGGAAATCTCTGCTGTAGAGGGTGTTATGTGCAATGTTGCAAGTGGTGCAACGTGCAAGGAGTAGCGCAGCCCTCACCGGCCGGAATGAGGTATGGTCCTGTTGCAGCAAGGGAGTCGGCGATGCAGGTGGGCCAAAGCGACGGTGGTGATGGCCAGAGCCTTAGCATACAGGAGCAAAGTGCCACTTGCCTTTGCATGGCAACAGCATTCCGCCTTCATCGTGGTATATTTGTGTCAGCTGGTGGTTCCAAGACAGCAGTCACCTCCTACAGCTTTGGGCTCAGAGAGGTAAGCCACATCCGGGAAGCACTACAGTGAAGAGAAGTGGACGGTGCGGGCTCCATTTGCATGGCCATGAAGCGGGATCAGTGTGGTCAGTTCTTGCCCACAGCCTTGGTGGCCAGGATCAGGTCACTGCCGCCACCTGCTTCCGCTTCGCCTTTCCCAGGTCAGTGGGCGCTAGAAGGACACTGTCCTCGGCTGGCCAGTCCCTCCCCACTGCTTGGTTTGGGGGCGGACGGTGCCCGGCAGGCCTAGGTGCGGTGGGTGGGTAGGCAGGCAGGTGGAGCAAACAACCTAGGGATTTGGGTGGCCTTTACATGGCCGGGATGCCTATAGGATCCCTGGCTTCTGAGGCCAGTGTTTGGGCTCTGGCACGCTCTTCTCCACCCTGGCAGTGGGAGTTTCACACCCTGCTCACTGAGGCACCTAATCTCCCATCATGTAGGGAGGGGTTGGAGCTACTAAACAGGAGGCCGAGCTAAGGACCCCATCCCATCACTGAGAGTCCATGCACTTCAGCAAGCAGTGCACGAAACTTCAGCTGGGTTCCTCAAGAGACGGAGTTTGCAGGGGCCGATCTAGCACCCGGGCTGGCTGCAATACAGATGTTCATTGCACATATCCAGCCCAGGGGCCGTAGCTTGAGGAGCCCTGATTTAGTGCAATATAAAAAATGCAAATAATTTTTCTATGGACCACCAAAATTGGTAGTCTGCAGACCACCAGTTAATGACCGCTGATCTAGGCAGTGCCACTTGATGTAGCATGCAGCCCATTTCTATTCTCTGTTCTCTAGGGTAACACCTGTAAGAAGAGTATCCTCACATAGTATCTTTACAATGCATATTAAAGAGTACTAACTTTTGAGCAGTCAAGTTACTCCAGCATGGGGGGGAGGAAGGGAGAGGGAGAGGGAGAGGGAGAGGGAGAGGGAGGGAGAGAGAGAGAGAGAGAGAGAGAGAGAGAGAGAGAGAGAGAGAGAGAGAGAGAGAGAGAGAGAGAGAGAGAGAGAGAGAGAGACTTTCTCAGGTGAACAGGGGTCAGAACAGACAAGATGTATTGATATAACAGCTTAATTCAAGTCTCCCCCATTTGGTATGTGTCAGGAGAAGAGAAAGGAAAATATGTAGACTTGCTTACCATTGCAACTGTCTTTCTGTTTACTACTATCTCAGAAACTTTCCATAGCCCTTAATAAACAATTTGATAACTTAACCTCCATACCCTATTCTATACTTCCCTCAAAATAGAAAATGTTTCAGCATGTCGTGAAGAGTGAATAATAAGCAGTGACTACTATGGAGCATTGTCTTACACGACTTTTTCCTTCCCACACAGATCTGCATAGCAAATGCATAGTTACCTAATAAGGCTGGTATGACTTGCAGTCTCTCAGCCACAGTCTTCCTTGTTTGCAAGATGTACTGTATATAATAATAGACCTCTTTTCTATGCATTGATGGGTAAACATTGTAAACTATTCAGAAACTCTGAAAAACTACCATTTTAAAAACATTCCAGTTAGAAATATTGTAGCTGTCTGCTCCAACTTTTCACTTTGGGGTCCTGCCCAATCACAGCCACACCTGCACCCTGGATTTCTGAATGGCTTTTTAAGTGAAAACAATCACTTTATGTCAGAGAGTTTTTTTAAAAAAAAAAATCCTTCCCTAAACAGTATATGAATTAATTAGCTAAAAGTATGGGGAAATAAGACTAAAACATTTGGAAAAATGTCTATGTACAGTATCTCCTTTTCTAGAAATACTAAATATGAGGGGTTTGGGTTTTTAAGACATTTTGGGATTATGGCTTACTCAAGAGCAGGTCCCTCTCTCCAGAAGTCCTTGTCCCAAAGACTTTTTTTTTAAAGAAAGATATTCGTAGTCTCAGGAATTGTGCAATTTGGGTTTTCAGAGTTTGTCCTTACCGGTGAATGGCCCCAGGTTCATGTCAAAGAAGCAAAGAGATTATGCATGCAGCCAGACTCTAGAAGGAAGATAGAAGCAAAGAGTTTAATTCCACAATAAGCAGAGAGAGTGATGTTTTATTCTGCATTCATTATCCAATAAAAATCAGGAGAGCAGATCCAAACCATCTGTGGAAAGCTAAAACATCTTTGTGCCTCCACAACAGATAGTACTGAATGTTACTGTGAAAGGTGTCCCTGAATTGAGGAAGGTGGCAGGCCCGAAAGTGAACAAGGGCTGGATTATGATGAGCGGTGGCGCAGTGGTTGGAGTGCAGTACTGCAAGCTACTTCGCCTGCCTGCCGCTGCCTGTAATTTGGCAGTTCAAATTTCACTAGGCTCAAGGTTGACTCAGCCTTCCATCCTTACGAGGTGGGTAAAATGAGGTCCCAAATTGTTGGGGGCAATATGCTGACCCTGTAAAGGGCTGTAAAGCACTGTGAAGTCTAAGTGCTATTGCTAATAGTCAATGATTGTGTCCAGCAAGGCATAAGAAATATGGAGAGAGTTGAATTTATACTAAATGTAATAAGGACTTTAATCTTTATACTAAAGTTGCTTTGGCCACCATGTTCCCAATAAAAGGAAATCTGGAACACAATTGTTAAATATGATGTCAGACATAAATGACAGGAATCCTAAGGAATTCCCATCCAGGAAAAGTGGATCAATCTATCATGCTTTGGATAAATTGAGAGACCATTACTGTCCAATTTCTACTGTGTCTTCTCTCATTTTAGATTCAACTTTGCTTTTATTTGTAAATTTAACATATTAATATATGTATGTCATCAACATTATTCCGGGGAAGCATACCATAATCTTTTTAAAAGGAAACAGAATTAAATTATAATATTCTAAAGTGAGTAAATGATTTAGACAGCAGGTAACAAAAATGCTTGGGAAAATTTGTTTATATTACTCTAAGTATGAACATACAAGTAGAAACTTTCCTCTTTTTCCTTTTTCCTTTTTCCTTTTTGTTTTAGTAGAATGGCACGCAAAAGGCAGATAAAATCAGAACAAATCTATAATTGAAACTAGGACAACAGTACTTATGCTCAGTAGATCATATTCTAGGTAAAGAAAAATATAAGGATGAATGCAGACACAGTAGAAATTGGACAGTAATATTGAAGCAATTGATTATTTTAATGAATGTGATAATGATACAGACCTGTATTGCTTAGATACTATATTTTTGTATGCTGTCTGTTCATAATAGAGCTGCAAGTATAGCAATAGCAATAGCAATAGCACTTAGACTTATATACCGCTTCAGTGCTTTACAGCCCTCTCTAAGCGGTTTACAGAGTTCAGCATATTGCCCCCAACAATCTGGGTCCTCATTTTACCCACCTCAGAAGGATGGAAGGCTGAGTCAACCTTGAGCCGGTGAGATTTGAACAGCTGAACTGCAGCTAGCAGTCAGCTGAAGTAGCCTGCAGTGCTGCACTCTAACCACTGCGCCACCTTGGCTCTGTATAAATATACTATGTACTTTACTTCGGGCCTAAAGATCTGAAGATTAATGGAATTTAATGTGAGATTGGGAAATTCTTCAAAAGCCTCTCTGTAAAATAATTTTTTAAAAACTACCTTGCAATCACATTTTCTGACAAAACTTGAATGAGATGAAGGTCCTTCTGGAAAGCATGATACTTGCACAAGTTCAAATGTTTGCATTTTATACAGGTACCTGTAGTTCTCCATTTACAACCAAATTCAAAGTTATAACAGCACTAAAAAAAGTGACGTTCAACTGGTCCTCATACTTATGCCCATTGCAACATCCTAACAGTCAAGTAATTAAAATCTGGGTGCTTGACAATTGTCATATTGCTGAGATGGCGCAGTGGTTAAATGCAGCACTGCAGGCTACTGCTAGTTCAGCAGTTCAGCTGTTCAAATCTCACCGGCTCAAGGTTGACTCAGCCTTCCATCCTTCCGAGGTGGGTAAAATGAGGACCCAGATTGTTGGGGGCAATATGCTGACTCTGTAAACCGCTTAGAGAGGGCTGTAAAGCACTATGAAGCAGTATATAAGGCTAAGTGCTATTGCTATTGCTATATACATATGACAATTGCAGCATGCTGGGTCATGTGATCACCATTTGCGACCTTCCCAGCCACCTTCTGACAAGCAGAGTCAATGGGGGAAAGCTGATTTTTTAACAACCAAATGGATTAATTTAACAACCTAACAACTGCAGTGATTTGCTTAACAGTCAAAACTCATTAAATAGAGCGCATTTGGTTTGTCAAAAGGAAAAATGCCCATTGATAACAGAACCTCATGGGCTATAGCCGTGATGGCGAACCTATGGCACGGGTGCCACAAGTGGCACGCGGAGCCATATCGGTGGGCACGCGAGCTCAGGTCCGGCGTGCATGTGTGCACCAGCCGGCTGATTTTTGGGCCTTCTGGGCCCACTGGGAGTCAGGAAACAGGCTGTTTCCAGCCTCCAGAGAGGGTGGGGAAGGCCGTTTTCGCCCTCCCCAGGCTCCTAGAAAGGCTCTGGAGCCTGGGGAGAGCGAAAAATGGGCGTGCCATTGCATGCTGGGAGCAGGGGGGGTCATGCGTGCATGTGCGGGGGTGCATGGAATTATGAGTGTGGGCACGCATACACATGATCTCCCACATCCCCCCCCCCTTTTGGCACGCGAACCAAAAAAGGTTCGCCATCACTGGGCTATAGCATCAATGCCAACTGAATATTTCACCCAAAAAGATTAATATGATCTACAAATCATGCTGTAGGCAGCCTTATCCAAATATTTATTTAGAAACCATCTAATCTATATAGATACTTAAATTTTGCTGTATCATTTTTCAGATATCTCTTTCTCCAGGGCTGCATTCTGCCATGGAAATTTGTTTTCAGACATCTCTAATATTTAAGATGTATTTAAAAAAACCATGTGTAATTAAATGAAATGCATTGCCTGGCTGTAAAGCATTAGATAATTATCTAAAACAATAAAATTACATAATATTTAAAGTCCACTCAGTAGACTTAATATCCATACTTTGGAAGGGAGAGAAAGATACAAATAGACAGACAGAGAAAAGAGAGAGACAGAGACAAAGAGAGAGCACATCACTTATACCAAGGGTGGGTTCCTCCTGATTCGGACCGGTTTGCCCAAACCGGTAGCGACCTGCTGGTGACGTCACGGTGACATCACCAAACTGGATCGGTCGGCGCCAGTCCGTGGGCATCGCGATCTTTTTTTTGAAATTTTTATTATTTTTTTATTATTATTTTCTTCTGTGCATGCGCAGAAGCCAAGTTTCCGGCACAGCGCATGCGTCGCCATTTTGCTTTTGGCAGGTTTTTTAATTTTGGGGTGGTATTTTGCACTGTGCATATGCACATGTGCCCATGTGGCGCGCCCACGTGGCGCGGGAGGAAGCGAACCTGCAGTGAGGTAAGTTGGAACCCACCTCTTACTTATACTGTATATATTCAGTACAATTGGAAGAAGAGAGAGTTGCATCGATCCATATATTAAACAATAATTGTACTGCTGTATTCAACCAATGAAGGTAGGCCTAGAATTACTCTTTGTTTCTTTTTCTCCCATCCCATCAGCTGAAGCTTAGGGCAGCAGTAGAACTAATGCATGAATCTGTATTTCTTATATTGAAAATCACAGAGTTTTATTCTCCACGTAAATGAATTTTCATTGGATTTTTTGGCCAATACAAAATTGCCTAGGCCAAAACCTGAAACCTTATAAATTTCAACTGTATTTTATAGTTCTTAATTGAAATAGACATACAGATTTGAATCCAAAAGCATGTTTCCATTTCTGGATGCACTTTCTGTGATCAAAATAAAAGTGGGCCTCTAAAGATAGCAATAGCTTTTAGACTTAAATCTTGCTCCATAAAGCACTCTCTGAGCAGTTTATAAAAGTCAGCATATTGCCCCCCAAAATCTGGGTCCTCATTTTACTGACCTCGGAAGGATGGAAGACTTAATCAACCTTGAGCTAGTCAGGACTGAACTCTTGACTGTGGTCAGAGTTAGCCTCCTATACTGCATTCTAACCACTGTACCACCAGGGTTCCTTAAGATTCTGGAAGTAAATGAAGAAATTGCAAAAAAGGGAGAGGATAAAGTCCCACAGGCTGGATTCTTCTCCCAATATTTCCTGCATCTATTTTGAAAGAGGATTCTGAAGGATTGTGTGCTATTGAGGTTCTTATTAGCTAGATGAAAATTAAGCAGTGATTTGTAATCTGTTTAGTTACTAGGTATTTCTATGCTGTCATGGTGCTTAGATTAATATTTGGAAGATATGAAAAATATAAATTAGATTGAACCAACCCTAGCAACTGATGGAGGATGTGGATTGTTCCTGACTAGTCTACCACACAATCTGTCCAAAGCCTTGGTTGCCACTTGGAATAAGGAAGTGACTGAGTCATTGGACTGGATCGTGTCCATATGACTTCTCTCTGGCTTATGGAGGAATTGAGGGTTATGAAATGAAATACGAGACATCTAGTACATCTCTGGTTCTGAACAAAGGATAAAGTTGATCAGCCTGATCCACCTGGTAAGGCTGACACAACAACTTAAATTATATTATCAAGTAATACATAAATACGAAGTTTCCCAAAGCTTACAAGAAATTCAGATTAAGCCACTTTCCTCTCCAGCATTCAAAGCAGCATTTAACATGAAAAGCGATCTCTGAGGTGATTCATCATTTGCATTTCAGAATACTGTTGGATAAGCATTATTGTGTGTATTGTGCATAAATATATGTTATCTCCATGATCTGCCTTGAACAGTCTGGAAGAAAACTAACAACATGAAATAAAAATCACAGCAGGGGCAATGCTTAATTTGGGCTGACTTCCTATTATTCCTGCTAAATGTAAAGCAGGAGCAGCTGAGGGGATGGATAAGGGGCAGAAAAGAAGGTCTAGGGCTTTGCAATGCTTCAAACTCAGTTACAAAAAGATGCCAGGGAAATCACAGAGATTTGACCGAAACTCTTTTTTATAACTCTTCAAAACAATACTTCTCAAGCTTGACAACTTCAAGATGTATGAGCTTCAACTCCCAGAATTCCCCAGTCAACTTCTTTGAAGTGGTCCACACATCCATGTTTGAAAAGCACAGCTTTAAAGCAACTGTGTCTTTTCCAACAAGTTTTATAAATCTATGTAAGACCAATTCAAGATTTTAATATTCCCCCTTTTAATTATGTTATGCTTCCCAATTGTACACATAGAGCATACCTTGCCAATCACTTGAGCATTAAGTAGAGACATCTATGTTAAGGTTTAATGAGATTATTGAAATCACAAGTGGCTCACCATGATATTAAATAACACAGAAAAAATTACATTATAGGTATTCTTTGACTTACGACCACACTAGAGCTCGGAATTGTGGTTACTATTGCTATTGCTATTGCTATTGCAGTCATGAGCAGAGTCATGAGCAGAGTCATGAGCAGAGGCACAATTTTGTGACCGTTTTTACAATACTCATTAAGTGAGTCACTGTGGCTGTTAAGTAAACCACATAACCATGAGTGCAAATTCACTCTCCTGAATGGGTGTTTTTTGTTGGAGATCGCCAATCACAGTGACGTGACCTTGGAAGATAGCAATCAGTTGGAGGTAAAATGCCAAATGCCCCAAAGGCGATCACATGACTGTGCATAGCGGACAGCAGTCATAACTTTAAGGATGGCTCATAAGTAGTTTTTTAAAAATCTGTCATAACTTTGAACAGTCATTAAATAACTGGTCATAAATTGAGGACTAGCTATACAGCCAATATACAATAACATTAAAAGCTATTATACAATAAAACCAGTAAAACAATACGAGAAATCAATTAAATTAGCTATCATAAAATTATTGGTTATAGCAGGAGAAAATTAGTGCACAAACTAGTCTCTTCCAATTGGTGATGAAGTAAATAAATAGTAAAAGAGTAAACCTGGACAGATATCTATTGTACAGGAAATACTGTACAGTAATTCTGATGGTGGGCCTGCCACCTGGAAGAGAGAATAAAAGGAAGTTCTCAAAGAATAGGATGGATTCACATGTTCAGTGAATCCAAGAGCCTTCAAAGTGCCTTAGAGTTGTATTAAGAATAAAAGAGGTTGCCAGTAATTCTGTTATTTAAAAAAATGAAAAATATAAATTTGTTAGCTATGAAAGGTTTTTTTTATCTTGAAATTCTAGATGACTATTACTATATTCTTCAAGACACTTGTAAAATAATGGTTGTCAGTGTGGATTCAAATAAGCATTTGTCTTCAAAACATAAATACTCAATCTATTACAATGCTTTGTTTTATCTTGACAACAATTTTCAAACGTTTATTAATTTGCTTCTATAAATGAATGTTCTAATTGGTAAATGCCAGGAATTAATTATTTCTGATTTGAAGACCTTCTGCTTGTTGATGTAACTTAGTCAGCTTTGCCTTTCATCCAATTTCTCAAAGACCTTCCCTTTCATCTATTTTTTTTAACTGATTCTCTTCTTACTCTCTGAACAATTTAACTTTCTTTAATCTGTACCATTTCAAGATCATATTTCTAAATAGCTACACATTTAAGTCTGCTAAAGTAGCTGTAAAAGAGTGGTTTGCTTTTGTTCTTTTTCTATGTGCTGACAAGATGTACTTGTAATTCTTGGTATGTTTTCTAAATGAATGGAGGCATAGAAGAGCAGATGCTGGCACTGTTTGTTGAAAGATTTTGTGCCAAGATTGAAAAGACAAACAATAACAGAAAGAACTTTGCAAGGTCCCAAAAGTTTACATTGTAGTATTATCAGAAGCTAATGAAATGTGTTAAGTTGCTTTATTTGCAGATCAGGAACCTTTGCCTTGAGAAACCTGAGTTTGTGATGCCTTGCAGACTTAGAATTGGTTTACTTTGTGGAAGGGAAGGGAGGGGAGGGGAGGAAGACACATTTGAAATCAGGTAGAAAAGTCTATCCCTAATCCTGCTGACCACTAACACTGTTGTTAAGTATCAAGGACTATCAACAGAAATCCATGCAACATATGCTGAACTATTTCCTACTCCAGCAATAGATGTTCAACCATACAATTCAGTTTCTTGAACAGTTCCTTGTGAGTTCACCAAGTTGATTGGAACCTCAGATTTCTTAAGGTATTGATTCACAAGATTCCATAGCCTAAAGAAACCTTCAAACTTGGCAAGGAATAGGGAGAATGCTTTTGTGCTTGAATGCCAGCCTGCGTTTGAATGACAGTTATGGGTTTTCCTTTGGCATTGGCCGGCAAGAGAAAAAAAATTACTAATGCTTGTTGCATTCCTCCTACATTTTCTTCAGATATGGTAAGGTGCCCCTTGAGGAAGAGAATTTATCCCAATGCATAAAGAATTTCTAGCCCATTTCGGAGAACACCCATCAAGATCTTTATGAGATGGGTCTAACTCTTTGAGGCTCTGGCTTAAGTCTTTTTGCATACCCAAATTCTTATCTCATCCTTATTCCAGTGCAGGAGACCAAATCTCAGATTTAGCCTGAAATTATAGTAAGATCCATATCCCTACCTTAACAGCATTCTTATATTTGCAATAGCCTTGATATTCCTTGCATTTTGTTGGCATCTGGACTTTAAAACAGTTTTATCATTATAGTGTATTTTATATAAGTATATAGCTTATAAATTGGGCTTTAATTATTTTCATTTCATTAAGAACTATAGTGTTCTAGATTTTATATATTTTATATTACCTATATAATTTGTTCCTTGTTTCATTTAACTATATCCCACCATCAGCACACCTGTCTTTCTCTTCACCTTAGTCCTCTAAGCATCTCAACATCACAGATTTCTGGGTGAGTGTTTATCTTCCAGTCTACCCTGATATGTCAGATATTGCTGCTCTTACAGGCTTTCTGCCTCATAACCTGAATCAAATGTTGGTAGCAAAAGTGTCTGCGTGTGTCTGGGTATGCTGTTATCAGACAAAGCTGTTATAATTTTTTCTACTATTTCTCCTTTGGACATTAGTTGGTTACAAAAAATGGATACTGCTTTTCTTTTATTTCACATGTATTTCTATGATCCTTCATGGGCCCCTTCAGCAGCATTAGCTACAATTAATGCTTGCAGAGGCACTTGACTTTATAATATTGCAAGATATGTTGAAAAAGAATTGAGTACATGGTAAAAGAGCCATTTGGAAGGCTAACTAGAAGCCAGGGAGAACTGTAGATGCCCTCATGAGAACACAAGCAAGATAGTGGGAAGAGATTCTGCAGATGTTTTGAGGGTCATACATGTTAACCACATTTTAAATGTCGGCATATATTTCCTTACCCCAAGGAATGGCAGCTTTGCATCTTCACAATAGAGCAAATAATGGTGTTACCCAGTGGGGCTTGTTAGTGAATGCAGACATGTTATTTCTTTCAGACTTCATAGTTTGGAAAGTGACACAATTACAGTAATTCAGATTACTGAAACCCATCCAGAATGTTTTGGTAAATCCTAAATGTTATATTTACTCAAGCATAAAAACTAATAAGGCAGAAATAAGCAATAATAGTTCCAATCTATATTTCAGTTGTAGTAACAATTGTTTTAGAAAGCTTACTCTGTGGCATAGCTTTTCAGGTTTAAATTCTCAGTCTTTTTAATGACGGGTCCAGGGAATAGTGGAGCACATGTGAAAATGATTTAGACACCACTAAGATTCCCAAGTAGCAATATCACACCCCTCATTATTTTTCAAATGTGGAACTTGAAGATATTTTTTAGCTGTGTGGGAAGACTATTCTCAAAGGTTTACCAGAGAATTTTCTTTTAGGGTATCTTCACTCTTTGTTATATTGCTCCCTTATTTAATAGTTCAAAAGATTTAACTGCTGTCATTATCATCACATTATTATTCAAAGGAAAATTGAAGAGATGGGGTCTATTCTTTAATTAAGCAGTTAGTCTTAGATTTATTTTATCTAACCAGGAAGAATTTGCAAACTCACAAATTCATCTATTTATGTCTTTGAAATATAGGACATAATCTTCATATCATTCATCAACAAGTTTCATTATTTCATCAGGGTTCCGAAGATATTCCAGATCATCCTAATCAATATTTTTTCTTCTTCTCAACCTGTCTTTATGGGTAAAGAAGCTTTGATTTTCCATAGTTGCTAGTCTGTTTTACATTGTATTTATATTATATTATAAACTTTCTGTTTTAAATCAACACTTCAACTGCAAAATGTCCCTTAAAAGTTATTTATGCTCCTTAAAAGTGTCTGCCTATGATATTAATAATTCTACTCTTTTAAAAATTAAGAGAATGTTGTAGAAAAACATGTATGTACTTTTGGAAAGTAGGCTTAGCACCATGTAGACATGATAGAGGGAAAATGAATCATGCACAGGACAAAGGGCTAGTATAGTGGGTGAGATGCTGGGGTACTGGCATATATGATGGTTTTTGTAGTTTTATGAATTTATGTTCATTCTGTTTTTATGGAATGTGGCTGTGAACTGCCTAGGATTGTTATGTATAAAACCGGCAGTCACATATATTTTCTAAACAAATAAAAGTGAGATAAATAAATCAGTACAACTACAATTTTTCCTTTGTAACTTTATAGATGCCAGTATTCCATGTAATGTCAACATCTTTGCCAATAAGTATGTGTATCATTAGTTTGCTTAAATTCTGCACATTAAAAGTTAATACAAGACTCTTCTCACTAACAGTTTGGCATCTGCTTCTGTGGGAGAGATAAGGAGTTCATAATATAAAAAAACATCCTCTTTATTTGTTGACATATTTTTAAATGAGTGAAGTAATACTTTTTTCCACAACAAAGCAATACATTCTTTGCTGCTAAGTTTTTGACAAGTCCAAATTTCCAAGCACTTACCAAACTTTTCTTCCTATTCTAATCAGTGCATTACTTTTATCATTAGGCTATCCTCATACCCAGATAGCCTTAAGTACTGTTCTGGCAAAACAATGCAACATGCATCATGACACAGTCTCTTTCCTTCTGTTCCTATATTGGGCAAATAGGTGGAATATGCTGCCATGATGATTATGGCATACATTTGTAATTTGCCCTCCATTGTCTATCTAACTCCCAAATTTCACAATTGCTCAAGACTATAGTACAGTTTTTAGATGATCCTTTGGAATCTCTGTCCTACTGCTTCACATTCATGGACTGCTGGCTTAGTATTCAGGTAGTTCTTCTGCTATTAGCTTATCCCTTGCAACTACACAACAGTTCTTCCAGAAGACAAGGCTTCTAAAATCTTCTTAACCCATACATAAAAATATCTTAATTAATTTTGATCTAGTTTGACTATTTTGCATATCTATTTTCCCTAGGTATGAGAGATTGGAGACTGGGAAAGCTGGTTAAAGTGATGAGATGTGCTCCTTTAAGTAAAAAGAAAGAGTCTTTTCTTTAATGACTGTCTTGGGGATACTCAGCAAACAAAGGTCCAGTTGTGAATACCAATTTAATCTGGAAATTTGAAAGTCTTTATTTTCTGTCCTTTAAATATGTTGAAACCACATTTTCTCATTCAAGAAAACAATTGGGAGACAGAGAGAAAGTGAATTGCAAGTCCGAAGATTAAATATCATTTTATGATGAATGGGTTCATCTGAATCCAAAACTGCAACTGCACCTTCATTCAATATCCCTTTAAGTAATAATCTAGCTATAGTTTTTAGTTTCCTATTCAGACTGCTGATTGATCTGATATGGCAAAGGTTTAAGTGCCTAGCTTTGGCATTACAAAACAATTCATAGTTGGTTTGGTCCTACTTTAAAAACTACATCTGTAACAAGGTGCAGTGATATCAAAATAATCAACATACATGTCATTATTATCATGATATATCTATGGCAGTGTCATAAAATCTGATGCAAGTACAAAAAATGTGTCATTTGTGTCATGATGTACTTGTTATCATTTTTCTCCTTAACTACCTTTGATGCCCTTGATGTTGAATCTTTTGAGTAACTGCTTCAAAGTTACTTAGGCTGTACATCAGTGCCTCTAAGAAGCACATACCTCAGAGGAAAATGGGTAGCACCGTATCGAAGCAATGGATAAAATATGTTTCTTAATACACCTTCTATTGTAGAACAATTTTCATCACCTGTTTACATATTTAGGACTTGTCCTATGTTCCATGGAATATGATGATACATTTTTAATTCTGTAAGGTGAAATTCTCTAACTTACAACCTAACATTTCCATTTGCAAGCCTGTGATGTTTCAGTGCTAGTTTCCATAATTCAGTCAAGGTTATTTGAATTCTGCTGCCACAAAAGCCATTTTCAAAAATGAAGGAGGTCGCATATGTGCTCTTGTCAGCATTAGTCACAGCCATCTTCAATACTGCAGTTTCGTTCTAGTCTATATCACTTACCTTTGAGACTTTCCAAATAACTATATAAGAAAAAGCCTTGGAAATACATTAAAAAGAAACAGTAAAAAACTCAGATAGATACTGCAATGCAACCTGACTCCTAGTGACTTTCAAGGAAAGGGGAAAGATAAAAACATTTTTTTTATTAAAATGACATTTTGATTTATGAGTACCAGGCAATTGTCATTTTATATTGAATGTTTCATTAAGAGGAACCATAACCTACATTTCTATTTTCCTCAGAAAACTTCTGATGACAAACTATAATTTTTGGCAGATTGATGTGTTTGACCACCCTCATGTCAAGCTATACTTCTGATTGAAGTTTTTTGACAAGAGTGTCTCCTTCTAAGTCAGGGTGTCAAACTCACATCATCACGGCAGTGTCACGTGATGTATTGTGACTCCCCCCCCCTTTGCTAAACCGGCCGTGGGTGTGGCCAGCGCATGATGCATCCGGTCCGCAGGCCGGGAGTTTGACAGCCCTGTTCTAAGTAGATTTTTTTTTAACATTTTAAAAATCTAACCATATAATCCTGAATTCCCTTCATCATTTCCCATCCATACAGATTCAATCTTGCTTAACCGCCAAACTCAGATGAGGTTGATTATGTGCTCCCACTTGATAGGGATGGCAAATTTATCATCAGATTTAATAGTTGACATTTTTAATTTATAAATAATTAATTTCATGATATATTACAGGAAACTCTAAGATTGTCAGTCAGGTGACTACTAAGAATCTGGAGTCATACCTGAGTAGGTCTTAATGGCTTCAGAGAAGGAATGCAATTACTTCAGGAACCTGATTGTATTTAACAGTAGTAGAACCACTATATCGCACAATATCACTGAAATCTCCAGTCAGCCATGGATTGCAGTGTATTGTGTGAATCCAGATAATCATAGTTTATTGAATAATCATGATCAAACTGTGGTTTGGTATGCTGTATATTCAATATGGCAGTGAAGTTGGAGGACAAATTTAGTGAAAGTGTCTGCTTCACATCCAAATGGGGAGAATTTATGTATTCCAGTTTCTTCCATCAGTAAAAGCAGCTGTAGTTTTTCAGTATAGAAAATTTAAACACGCGTGCTGCAGTGATTGAAATATTACAGATTGAGTAGAACCCATTCTAATTGCATTCATATATAAATCTACTCTATATATTCCAGTGACTATGATAAATGAAGTTTTGAAATAATTATAACAATCATTTGGTTTTAATTTGCAGCTATATTTCACTGGATCTATGGCAGTTTTTCTCAATATATATTTAAGATTGCACTTTCATTGAGCTTTGATGGTGCAGTGGTTAGAATGCAGTACTACAAGCTACATCTGCTGCCTGCCAGCTGCTAGCAGTTTGGCAGTTCGATTCTCACCAGCTCAAGGTTGACTCAGCCTTCCATCCTTCCAAGTTCAGTAAAATGAGGACCCAGATTGTTAGGGGCAAGATGCTGACTATGAAAACCGCTTAGAGAGGGCTACAAAGCACTGTGAAGTGGTATATAAGTCTAAGTGCTATTTCTATTGCTATTCATAGTACATATCAATTCTGCACATATCAATTGAAAAGTACAGTAATTCCTGCTGAGTTTTATTGGTCTTAGTCAGTGGTCAATAGTGTATATGAATTCAGTCATAAATTGCTTAAATTAGATCCAGCATATTGAAGTTTGAAAGCAAACATTTTGACCTCCTTACAAAACTTCTTTTAATAGTCAGGGCAGGAGAGGGACTTTCAGTTTTTCCCTCATAGACTTTTCCTAATAATATTAAATGAATATATTTCTGTGTATTAATTTCATCAATTTCCCTTAAAACAAATCAAAACACATTTATTAAAAAATAAGTTCCGAAAGCAAAATAGCTTTTATTTTCTTCTTCTTCTTAACCAACCAGTGTCTTTTATGACTCTTCCTTGCATCTTTCATCTCTGCAAACATTTCATAAAGAGGTGATGTAATTTCATTATGTTTGGGGGTTCCTATTAGTGCAAACTTATATATTTAACAAAGATTTGTCTTGCAAAGCATTTTTAAAAATTATTATTTTTGTTTCCATTCTACAGTTTGTTTTGAGCCAGAAGAATTCCAGGAGACTATTTCTTGTCAATTCATTTTAGTAATAGGTCAAATTCAAACCATTACAGCTTAGAGATCCAACAATTGCTGTAAGCTACAAACAATCTACAGACTTTAAAATTTAATCTAGTAATGAACAGAATGGCAACAGCCAAGAAAAGGAAACCTGTTGTAAACTGTTAGGAGGGAAAATGTCTCCTACTGGAAAATGTGGCCCAAATGAACGATACAATATTTGACTGGATAGGTCAAATGATATGATATGATCTGGTGCAATTTTTCTTATGGCTTTTTAATCTAAAGGCTCTCCAAAGGATGCAGAGTTAATGATTAAAATTGTTATTTCCATTATCTTTACATTGTAGATATTGTATTCACTAAAGCTAGTTTATTTTTCCTGCTCAAAGATTATACAATCCTATAAGCTTTTATTTGAGTTCCAAGAATTCCAGCTTTCAATATTCACAGTGAAGTTCTACTCCTTGATTAATTCATGATTAATTGATAGATAGATACATGAGCAATATTCTTTTTATTGTGGAATGAGATGTACTATTTTTTTCTTGGTACGTATAAACAATTATATATTGTAGTTCCTGTGGCAAAACAAAATATTAATATTTTTATGAATTATTAAACCATGATTATTAATTACATTTTGTTCTGTGATACCTTGGAGTTTGTTTGTTTGCTTTTGTACCCTTAATTTGTGAACAGACAGTTGTATAAAACCTGAAAGATTGTGTAGCACCATTAACATAATTAGTGATGACAAATACATAAGCTGATTATATTTTGTTTTTTTGTTTTTTTAATTTTTATTAAACACACACAAAAATACAACATGAAACAATACACACATAAAACATACAGGAGTGTTCTATCCCCCTCTATACAATAAGCTTTCATCGGCTAACTTTTTTTTATTATTATTATCCGTGAGTGAAAATGTTTACCTTTCTATTTATTTACTTGGTCTTAAAATATATAGCATGTTCTTACTTCTACTAATAATTGACTTTGTTCCATAAAATATAGTAAATTAATAATTGACCCTCATTTTTCTTTTACTAATATAATTTCATTAAATCTTTTTTGAAATAGTAATAGTAATAGATGAGATTGTTATGGTAAGGTTTGTTACCTATTTCTTAACTACTTTAGTAGTTATTATTGTACTTGTCATATTAAGTGATTCACATTTATTTTTCTAAAATACCATTGTCAATTTATATTTGTTGTAATAAGCTGTAACAGTCATAGTAAAAAAAACTATTATAAGTAAAAATCAATAATTCATTAATTTGAAAGTTCCTATCGTGAGTCTTTGGTTTTTCCACTTCCAGACCCTTGTTCAGTTGATCAATTGTTCTTTCTCACCAAAATAAAAGTCATATTTGTTCTTTCTTTCTTCACTTGATGATTCTTTCAAGATAAGGTCCATAATAAAGTATAAAATAGTATCGTAGTTAAACAGGAAAATCTATTATAAATAATCTATTATAATTCTGGTATATAGAGAGCTAATTTCTGAATATAAATGTAATTATAAATAAATATAGCTAAACACTTCGAATGATATTTATCAGTCATTTCACTATATCCAAGCTCTAGAGTCTAGACAGTCATTACTCTTTATAATATCAACAATTCTTTAACCATTGTTGTCCATAATATTTTTTTCTGCTAACACTGAGTATAATTTGTCTAATTTTGGCTTCTCCAGTAATCTTTGGTTTTCTTTTATAATATGGACCTCCTGTAAGGAGATCACATTACAATCAAGTTTTTTTTTTTTTAATTTAGAAAATATTTGGGATTTTTTTTAGGGGGGGATTGTTTAAGCTATTTATATTTAATGATATTAATTTGAGCTCTTCTGCCATTACTGTCTGTAGTTCCTTTTAGTATTCCTTGTTTCTCTAAAAGTTCTACTTTTTGCTCCTTCTAGTTCTTCCTGTCTCTTTTTCCTTTCTTTTGGAACATTCTCTTCCATTTGTGGCACCTCCTCCTGACTCCTACTTTCTAATTCCTCTCTACTATCTTTACTGGTTTGTTCATCCTCTGATTCACAATATAGATCAAAGAATTCTTGTGCTTGTTCAATTGATGAAATTTTGTGTTTTTTATTCTGCCACGTTACTAATAACCCTTCTGGCATTAACCATCGAAACATAATTTTGTTTTTTGATAACTGAGATGTTAAAAATTGGTATTGTTTTCGGTAAATCCTTATTCTACGGGGTATCTGTTTTAGAATTATAATCTCTTTGCCCTTGTATAGGATGGCCTCATTTCTAATCAGCTTAAGTATATCATCCCGGACTGCTCTCCTTATAAATTTGATATGAACTTCCCTAGGAAGATGATTTTTTCTCGCATAGTTTGTGCTCACTCTATATATTTCGTCAATTTCTTGGGTCATCGCTTGTGAATCAATTTGGAGAATCTCTGCCAGTATTTCTGCTAATTTTTCCCTTAAATTCTCTCCTTTATCTTCCAAAATATTCTGAAACCTTAAATAATATGAAGCACGCTCAAGTTCCAGACGGGCTAGGGTATCTTCCAAGTTTCTGATTGTTAGGGCATTGTTCTCCTCCATATTGGTTACTTTTTGCTCCACCAATTCCATCTTATTTTCCAATATTTTGACCTTTTGTACATTTTCAGCTAAAGTCTGCTGGATATTTGCTACCTTTTGCATAAGCTGATTATATTTTGAAGTGGTTGTTAACTCCTTTTTTTCTTTGGAAAAGAAGGATAATGCCAATCTAATGGAGAATTCATTCACTTAGCTTGAGAACTTTGAATGTAATCTTTCATTTTTTGTACGATGCTTGAATTGTGCATTTGGACATGCTGGAGTGGAAGAGCCTGATAATTTTCTGATACACCGGTAGCTTGTTTTAGCTAGAAGAATCATTTATATGGAATTTGGCATTTTGCAAAGAGCTTCTTGATTTGAAAAGGGCATGTTGTCTAAGCTATTAAGGTAGCTATTTCCAAGTGCATAGTAATCCAGACTCACACAAAAAAAATAACCTTTTTATTTTTAGAAACCTTTTGCAGGATCCAGCTAAATGTAGTAATTACTAAGAGGGATTATTCTACAACTTTCTGATGCAGTTTTTGTTGCCTCTTTGTTCTCTTTTTAAATATAATTTTTACTAAAATTGTAAACAAGGAGATAAATTTAACACAAAGTAATAGAATCTAAAAGAAGAGAAAAATAAATAAATAAAAGAGAACAGAAAAAGTACAAGAAAAGAAAAAAGGTGAAGAAAAATAGAAAAGAAAGAATGTACAAAGAAGTATTTCCAGTATTTTTCATATCCATTAAAACTAAAAGTATATTTTACTCTCTCTCTAGAACTCTCATAATATTATTCATTTTTATGCAAAAATTCCATAAGAGGCTTTCAGTTACCAATAAATGTACATAATGTCTTTTCTCTATCAAAGAAGTCTATTTATCCATGACAGCAAAATCTATCAAACTTCAATAACTTTCCTCCATAGTGGCTAATGTTCAGTGTTTCTATCTCTACATACAATAAACTTGCTGCAGAGAATATATATCAAATAATCTTCCATGACTTTTCTGGAATTGTTTATTCAATTGATCCTAAAATGAAAAGTTCCAGCTTCAATTTGTTATTGATCAATTGAATGTTGATCTTTAAAATACTCTGTATTAAAATGAGACGTTGTACTCACCTGAGACATCCATTCTCGTCCGGTGGAGCTAGCCGCCAAGATTGGGTATTGGCACAGCCTTCCAGCCAATCGAGACTGAGTCTGGAAAAGTATAAATAGTGGCTCTAGGCCCTGGTTCCCCCTCTTTTGATGAGGAACGAATGCCAGACTCAATGTGCCGAAAAACTGCAACAACTTTATTGATCATATAGGTTAATATGACAAACCAACCCTGCAGAGCAGTACACCTAATTACCTAAAACTAATTACCTAAGATTTGAGAATGCATTCCATGAACTAGGGCCTAAATACCTAATGACTCATAGTAACAAAAAAAACCTTCATCCAGCCAGAGACACAGGGAGGGACTTGGCCGCTAGCTCCACCGGACGAGAATGGACGTCTCAGGTGAGTACAATGTCTCATTCTCCATCCTGGGTGGAGCTAGCCGCCAAGATTGGGACATACCAAAGTACTTCAGTCCCCAGGGAGGGCATCCTGATTCTGGCTGGGACCACCACCCTCCAAGGCTACCTGTTCCACCACTCTTCGCCCAAAGTCTGCCTCCTGAGAGGCGAAAGTGTCCAATGTGTAGTGCCGGATGAATGGCATTGGAGAAGCCTAGGTGGCCGCACGACAGATCTCGTCGATGGAGGCCCTCGTATTCCAGGCCGCAGTGGTGGCCGCACTGCGCGTGGAGTGGGCCGTAATCCTGATGGGTCGTGGCAAGGAAAGTTGTTCATAGGCAACAGCTATGACAGTGCGAATCCACCGACCCACCATGACAGAGGATGCTTTCCTCCCCAAGGAAGTGTGGTGGAAAGAGACAAACAAGGCCTCGGTTTTGCGAATGGCAGAGGTCCTTTGAATGTAAATGTCCAGTGCCCATCTCACGTCCAGGAGGTGCCACTGCTTCTCAATGTCAGAAGATGGAGTGGGGTAGAAGAAGGGCAATATAATCTCCTGGGCCCGGTGAAAATATGAGTTCACCTTTGGGAGAAAGGTAGGGTCCAGTCGTAAGACCACTCTGTCCTGGTGGAAAACACAAAGGTCACTCCTAATAGAAAGGGCTGCCAGTTCAGAGATGCGATGGGCCGAAGTAACTGCCACCAGGAAGACCACTTTGTATGACAGGTGAGCTAGAGGAATGGAGTCCAAGGGTTCAAAAACATCCCCCATGAGTGCTGATAACACTTTTGACAAATCCCAGGTGGGATACCTGTGTACCACTGGGGGGCATCTATTGACAGCTCCCTTCAGGAATCTGGAGATCAAGGGATGAGCTGAGAGTGTCCCCAGAGACGGGCAGGACAGGACCGTTGATAAGGCAGCTACCTGACGTCTGAGAGTGCTAGGGGAAAGACCCTTGGCTAGCCCCTGGCAGAGAAATTGCAGTACATTTATAATAGACAGATCTAATGGGGAATGCCCTTCCCTGGCACACCAGGAACAGAAGGCCTTCCAGGAGGCAGCATAAATCCTTTGTGTGGACGGCCTGCGGGAGTCCAGCAAGACCTCCAAGACATCCTCAGGGATCCAGCGATTCCTCAGAGTGAGCCGCTCAAGTGCCAGGAGGTCAGTTGCAGCCAGTGAGGTTCTGGATGCTGCACTGACCCCTGCACAAGCGACCACACATGATCCTCCATGAGGGGGAGATCGACAGGGAGACTAGGTCGGCGTACCAAGCCCTCCTTGGCCAGTTGGGTGCCAGAAGGACCATCTCGGCTTCCTCCTCCAGCAATTTCCGGATGACCTGCGGAATGATGGGGATTGGAGGAAAGGCATAAAGTAACCCTCGGGGCCAGCGACAGCAAAGGGCATCAGTCCCTTCCGCCCCCTGCGAGTGGTATCTAGACATGAACCTGGGCAACTGAGCGTTGCCTGGAGTGGCAAATAGATCTATCACTGGTTGACCAAATTGACCCACTAGCTGGTGAAACAATGAGGGATGCAGGCTCCATTCCGAATTGTCTATTTGGTTGCGGCTAAGCCAGTCTGCCGTGTCATTATCTACCCCTGAGATATGCTCGGCCTCAAGTGACAACAGGTGACGTTCCACCCAGAGGCCTAATTGCATGGCCTCAGCCATCAGCTGGCCAGACATGGTGCCTCCTTGCCTATTAATGTGGGCCTTGGTGGCCACGTTGTCCGTGAGGACCAGGACGTGTGAGTTCTCTATAAGAGGGCAAAATTGTTTCAGAGCAAGTGAAACCGCTCTTAGCTCAAGGATATTAATGCTAAGGGTCGCCTCAGATTGCGACCACGTGCCCTGCGCCACCAGAGATTCCGCGTGGGCCCCCCACCCTGTTAAGCTGGCATCCGTGGTGACAACGATCTGTTGTGGGGGAAGGAAACAGGTGCCCTTGTGAACCGCAGACGTGGTCCACCATTGCAGGGACTCCCTGACTGAGGCCGGGAGCCTCACCTTGGTAGGAGCATTGGCTTTGCCCTGACGTTGGTAAGGGAGAAGCAGCCATTGAAGGTCCCTGTAGTGTAGGTGTGCCCATGGAACTATGCGAAGAGCTGAAATCATCTTGCCCAGGAGGGAAGACAGCAGGTTCAGCGGAGAAGAGTTTTGCCTCAGAACTTGCTGGGTTAAAGCCAATAGACTGTCTCTCCGATCCTGGGACAGGTGCACCTTACACCCCAGGGAATCAATGATTGCACCCAGATGGACAATTCTGGTGGCAGGGACAAGCTGACTCTTAGGCTGTCTCTCCGTTCCTGGGAAAGGTACACCTTACACTCCAAGGAATCAATGATCGCCCCCAAGTGGATGATCCTAGTAGAGGGATTCAGCTGACTCTTGGGTCGATTGACCAAGAAGCCAAGGTGGTCTAGGGTGTGAAGCACTACCTGAACATCTCTCTCAGCCTGAGAAGGAGAGGCTGAGGAGATGAGAATATCGTCCAGGTAGCACTGGATCCTGATGGGAAAGGACCTGAGGTGGGCGGTTAGGGCTGCCAGGACCTTAGTGAAGACCCTTGGCGCTGAGGACAGGCCAAAGGGGAGCGCCCCATATTCATAATGCACCCCTGCATAGCAAAACCGTAAGTACTGGCGGTGAGATGGCCGAATTGGAATGTGGAGGTAAGCCTCCGAGAGATCTATGGATGACAGTAGATCCCCCTTCCTAATACTTGCCAGAATGGAATGCAGGGTGTGCATTTTGAATTTCTTATGGACTATGTACCTATTGAGGCGCTTAAGGTCCAGTATTGCTCTCCACCCTCCCGAGGATTTGGGCACTACAAATAAAATGGAGTAGAAGCCCTGCCCCTGTTGGTCCTCAGGCACCTGTTGGATGGCTCGAATGTCCAACAGGTGCTGGATGGCCTGATTCATGAGGACCCTTTTTTGTGGATTTGAAGAGATGGGGCATCGAAGGAAAAACCTCGGGGGGGTGGAGAGAAACTCCAGAGAAAGACCTGACTTCAGGGTTTGGCAAACCCATGCGTCATTGGTGATTTCCTCCCATCGGCTGGCATAGAGTGCCAGGCGACCCCCTATGGGAGGATCGGCCGGAGATCTATTTATTCCGGCGGAAGGGGTGACCACTGGCCCCTTTAAAGGGCCATTTGAATTGTGAGCCCCGGAACGGCCTGTCAGAAGAGAATCTCTGATGCGAGCCGAATTGGCCCTGGGTCTGCCCCTGGAAGTTGGACTGGGACGGACCCTGGAATCTATTGTTACCCTGGTAAGCCCCTCGGAAACTCCTCCTGGGGAAGGAGGGGGAACGTGATGGGCCCTTACGGCTACTAGAAGGAAGAACCTTCTTTTTGTCTTTGGTTTCTACCAGTATACGATTAAGTGGCTCACCAAAGAGGGCCTGGCTGGCCACTGGGCCAGAGGCCAGCTTCCATTTATACTTTACGTCAGTGGACCAACTACGCAACCAAGCCATGCGTCTAGCCACCACTGCAGATGCCATGGCCCGTGCTGCAAAGCGGGCCGATTGCAGGGTGGCATTGGACGTAAATTGGGCCGCTGCCAGGAGCTTATTGAGGTCCTGGTGGGCCCGGAGGTCAGATGGTGGTAGGTGGTCCTGGAGTGCATAGAGCCACTTGACGGTTGTCCGACAAAAGAATGAGGCAGTGGAAGAAGCCCTTAGGGCCCATGCCGCCGACTGGTGGGTCCTCTGGAGCGTCGCCTCCGTCTTGCGGTCCTCGGGACGAAGGAGGTCCTCCGGTTCTCCGGGCATCTGACTGTTCGAGAAGAGAGTCAGGACCGGGCTGTCCACCGGGGGCACTGTAAGGTGTTGGGCCAAAGCAGAGTCAACATTATAAAAGCGTTTATCGAGGACATTAGACAGGGAACCAGATGTTGGGTTCCGCCACTGCTTAAGGACCTCTTCTACAAAGAGTTTGGGAGCCGGAACCACGTCTACCTGTGCTGCCGTGGGCTCGAACATGGGTTCCGGCTCCGGGGTTTGCTCAGATGCCCCGGCAGGGGCTACCAGGTTGGCTGTAGCCTTTGCCTTATGTAATAGAGACCTGAAGAGGGCAGGCTGAAAAAGGGCAGAGGAGACTGCTGGCTCGGGCCCTAAGTCTTCATCCTCTGACATAGCCAGTTCGGGGAGGGCGATGCCCAGTTCGTCCCCCTGGTCAGAGTCATCGTGGAGGTTGTTTAGGGGGTCAGAGAATTCGTCCCCATCCTCCTCCTCCCCCTCAGGCTCCGGATAGATAGTATCTGTCAGGGTCTGGTCAGGTGGGGAGGTATCGGCCATTGTCTGGTGTTTGGAGTTCCCAGCCATGGCCCTGATGCCTGCCTCTATGCCCTGCCTGATGGCCATGTTGATCCTTTCTTGGATCTTTCGGGACTGGAGGGGGTCCTTGGCTGAGGCTCTCTTGGAGGTCTGACCGCTACGGGTCCCCTTCGGGCCCCACAGATCTGAACCCTGCCTTTGCAGATTGGGATCATCGATGGACAAATCATCAGGCGAATTTGGTGGGCGCCTGGTTGTAGAACCCCTATCCTGTCTACTGGTCCCCTTATCAGTAGAAGGGGGAGGCTGCTTGTCCCTGGACGCCCTTTCCCTAGCCGACAGGGTAGGTGATTGTGGGCGAAGGGGCGACCTGTCCCTTTTGGACAAAGGGGAAGTGGCCCGTGCCAAGTCAGAAAGGTCAATATGGGTTGACCTAGGGGTCTTGGACTTGGCCTTGCCTGAACATTGGCTCTTCTCGGCCATACTGAAGAAACCCGAGAGGGGAAAGGAAGCCTGTCACTATTTGGGGAGGCTGCACAGAATGTCCCCTGAGTCAGTTGCACACCCACCAGGGATGACAAGGCTCGGCTATGCAATGGCTCGAGTATGCAATGAATTGCCTGGCTAAGAATACTTGGTCACGCCCCTGTTCCAAAATGGCGGCCGGGGCTGGTCACAGAAAGAAGATGGCCGCCAGCCACGAGGTGCAGAGCAAACGGCTGTTGCTGGCCTTAGCAAGCTGCCCTCGTCCTCCGGAGATCCAGCGAGTCAGCGTGGGGCCCTCCGACGTCGATTCCTGGCTTCGCGAAGCAAGTGGTGACGTCGATGTTGGGGGCGCTTCTGCCGCAATCGCCGGTTGCTGGGGCCTCTTTGGCAGCCGAAAGGTCGTTGGCCGTTCGTGTGGGCGCCTGGGTGTCGACCGCTTGTGCTAGTCTAGCCCGAGGCAGTCAGCTGTCATTCAGAGGCTAGGGAGGGGCACGGAACCATTGCACAAGCCCGGCCACGCTCCCGACAGCAATCAATTCAAACGGCAGAGAAAAAAGGTACTTGGAAGCCTCATTACCGGCCCGGATGGCTTGCGCGAATCCGGCCGGGTAACGGGCAAGGCCTGCGGCTCCTCTGACCCTTTGAAGATTTGACAGTCAGCTGTGGGTCGGGGAGCGCTAGATCGGCGCGGACGGCTTGCGCTAGTCCAGTCGACTTCGTGAGAGACAAAAAACACCCAGGCTTTGCTGTAATCGCCCTCAGGCCCCTCGGCTCTCCTACTGGGCAGCAAACAAGGAGGGAACGTTCATGATGTGGGAAAAAAGACCCCTCAGGATGCTAATTCCCGTCTCTCAGTAATGGTGGCACTTGGGTGCCGGCCTCGCCCCGTGCCCAGGCAGGCGGTGTGGCCGCTGTTGGCCTCCCCCCCAGATGGAGTGGGGCCCTTTCCCTCACCCTCCACAGCCGGTAATCGTAATAGGAAAAAATTAATGTGACAGAAAAAAACAGGTGCTGTCAACAACGGAAAAAAACAAAATGAATTAAATTATATCAATGCTCTGGGCCTTCGGCTGGAGGGGCGAGCAGCAGTTGGACTTGCAGCCAACTGCCTTCTCCCAGGAGCAGGTGGAATTTTATTCCTGGGGGGCTCGATCAGGGAAAGAAAAAAGGTCAAATAGGTCCAATTAGAAATAGGACTTACAGTTGAAATGCAGTAAACGATGGAGAAAAAGGCACAAATCTCTTTGGCTAAGACTGAGTCAAAAGAGGGGGAACCAGGGCCTAGAGCCACTATTTATACTTTTCCAGTCTCGATTGGCTGGAAGGCTGTGCCAATACCCAATCTTGGCGGCTAGCTCCACCCAGGATGGAGAATATGCATTTGATTCCAATTTTTTTAGCTTTTTAAAATTTTTACCAAGCATAAAGAAATATCTCTTCATATTATTCACATTTAGAGTATACAATTGAATTGCCTTGATACAGTTGAAATAGGTTGTCTGACATTGTGTACCAGAATCAGAATACAGCTGGAAGGGACCTTGGAAGTCTTCTAGCCCTAGCCCCTGCTCAGCCAGGAGATTCTATACCCGTCATGGCGAACCTATGGCATGCATGCCACAGGTGGCACGTGGAGCCATATCTGAGGGCATGTGAGTCTTGCCCTATGTCAGCTCCAGTGCTGGCCAGCTGATTTTTGGCTTCCGGAGGGCAAGATCATAATGCAATGTAAATTCTAAATGTTTTAACTACATATTTTCCAATTGATCATCTGTATGGTTAACAAAATTGTTATAACCAAAATTCTTAGCTTTTTTCCTCATACATTCTTTAACTTATTCTTCCTCTCTTTCAAATTTCAATAAATTTATATATTTTAGCAATTACATGATCATTATCAGTTCCCAATTGTATTTCGAATGCTGGCTTACTTTTTTCCATTCTGTAAATCTTTTTACCCATTTTAAGTGTTCAGATAACTGTAAATGGGCTAACAACTATACCCTCCTTCTGCTATTAACTGTTTTCTTGATTTGATTTTAAATTCTCCGTGATAATTTTTTTCAACATCCTGGTATGTCTACCATTTATCTTTATCTGTCATGTATCTTCAATAATTTTCTTCTTAAGCTGAAATCCATAAAGGTTTTCTTGGATACAAACTGGATTTATGTCTATTCCATATTTTCAATATGATATATCTAATAAAATGGTTTTTTAAACCCACATTACATTTAATTTTTTCATATCATAAATATCCATGCCATTCAAACTTCAGGTCATGACTTATAAGTATAAAAGTCTTTTATTCATTAGTAACATTCATTGTTTCATCCAGAGCAAACAACAAGCAATAAAATATAATATTAAATTTATAAATCCAATCTTTCTCTTTTCTTTGCATCTTGTAACACTTTATATTTAACTCTTGGTTTTTCCTCTTGCCATATAAAGTTAGATACATTTTTTGCCATTGTTTAAATGGTACAGCCACTATTAATCAACTATTAATACAGATATTGTCTGAAACAAAATTATCATTCATGGATACATTATTGTTTATGGCAGAAATTCTCCCAACAGTGATCGTTTTATTTATTTTTTAATTTCTCCTATCTTTGCATGTCTTTAAATTCAGTGCAAATCTAAACATACTTACCTTGAAATAACATACAACTCATTTGCCATAGTAATACCAAATATTTTTTTTCTCAATTTTAAAACTAATTTTCTCCATCAGTTCAATATGATCTTCTAATTTCATATTTTTTGTTAACATTTTTGTTTTCTGACTAACCTGCTAATATACCAAAGTCCTTTTATTTTCCCATCAATGTTCATGCTCTCTCTACTGGAACTTAATATTAATAAAATCAATATTAAGTCATCCACAAATATATGTTGCCTCTTTGTTCTCAATTTCTTTCAGTACATCATTTGTCACAGAACATAATGGTGGTTAGTTTTTAGAAAAGCTCTCGAAGCAGATGTTATACAATTGTTCATTTCTTGCTTCCCTTTTGAGTATTTATCAGATTTTGACTTGTTTCCAGGTTCTTTTTAATTCCAAAAATTAATAACTAGTATCTTTGTTGAATTGGGTCAAAGTGATTGAGCAAAATGTGGTATGAAAGGAAAAATTGTTAGTATCAGCAAGAGCTAGTAAAAATTTCAGAAAAAGTAAGCAATTTTAAAGTTGTTTTTGATGTTTTTTAAGATGATGAATAGCTTTTTAAAAATAGCTTCAAAGGGGTCTCTACAGAACTTTCAGCCAAGCATCTTCTTGAAATATCTTTCTGTTATGAAGAACCGCAACCTACTGATAAGATTGGCTCTAGATATTTTAGGGCCACATGTAAAGCCATATGTGATTTAGCTCATCTTTCTTTTCTTTGAGTTGTTGAGTTTTGCAGTTACGATTTTTAGCCTGAAACAATTTATTTTATTTTCTCAGATATTTTCCCCCTTATTTTACAACAGGTCCTTTAGTAACCACAATTGATTTGCTGAGTAAAACCAAGCTGTGCTTATGATCTTACTTCAGTTTTCCTTTGCTTTACAGATCTGACTATCATAACTGCAAATGGTCATTAAATTAAATGAATCATTTAATCAATGAGTCATTTACAAAGACTACCTGTATATCAAGCACTCTGGTGATGCATTGTTTTTTCTTAGCTGTTCTTATGCTGGATTTTAATTATGGAAAATTTAAAATGCTATCTAATTTTTGATGTTTAGAACTGTTTTGTCAAAATGCAGTGGATGAAGGGTGAAGAACCACATCTGAAAAATTCTAGGTGAATAGGGTAGAACCTTTAGGGTACCTAAGGTTACTCCCCCTGCCCCTCCCACCCAAAAAACCTCCAGGAGTGCATACATGAGTTCTTCTTAAGGTTTTACACTTTCCTGTACTCTTGGAATAATTATTTTCTGTTTCTAGTGTTTGAATAAAACCTTTGGAGCACAGCATCAAACAAATGTTAATATATTTTCATAAAATAGATGTGCAAATGTTATCCATAATCTCATCTTTCATTTTTATCCTTTAAATATCTGAATTTTAATAGACTGAGTTCAAGATTTGATTTTTATTTACATGGAAACTGTCAGAGATTCTGCTGAGAGTGAGAAAGGAGGAGAAATAGCTCTGTACTCAAAAAATTAACAGATGAGAGAGATCGTTACTGACTTATCTAAGAAATAGATTTGTAGTTTGTGGGTGTAAACAGCTTGGGGAAAATAGATTTAAAAGCTTTAAAGAGATTGCGCCTTAATGCACTTACTGAGGTAAGAAGGCTGAAAGGTTTCTGTCACCCCTCTCAAGATTTTGTACTAATCCTTAGCATTAAAATTCGTTAAAGAAAATCTTTGTGAATATTCTTATCTTTGTTACCTTGTGCTATATACACAACTGACTAAACAGCATTTCCCTCCAATTTCATACCTCTAGATATTTAAGATCACAACTCACTGGGTTAGTTTCAATGTTAGCTCTGTCCTGTCCTTTTCTCAGTGGTCTTTACAACTTACCTGCTGGATCAACAGGTGGAAGCTTGGGATAGGTAAACATTGCACCTGTTTTGAACATTGAAGAAAACAGAAGTACTGGCAACAGTCACTCATACCCTTATCACTTCCAAAGGATGTGTTGTAGTATTCTATATGGGGTTACCTTGAAAACATCAAGAAATTTCATCTGATGTAGAATGTAGCTTCTTACGTAACAACAGGAATATCCCAGTATTGTCATATAACACCAATACTGTTTGTATTGTACAACAGTACATTGTTTCTCTTTCTTTCTTTCTTTCTTTCTTTCTTTCTTTCTTTCTTTCTTTCTTTCTTTCTTTCTTTCTTTCTTTCTTTCTTTCTTTCTTTCTTTCTTCTTCCTTCCTTCTTCCCTTCCTCCCTCCTTCTCTCTCTTTCACAATTCAAGATACTAGTAATAATTTGTAATGTACAGCATAATCTGAGGGTTGGTTATCTGTGAGATTGTTTACTTGAAGTACAATGTGCTCATTCAGATCCTGGGTGGTGGTGTTGTTTTAATATATAAAGCAGCATAAATTCACTTATACATAAACACAAATGTATGTGGAAGGTATGTATTGAAGAATGATGGTTATACAATATTTAGTCTGTAATTGCAAAATAACATGGGATTCACATTTCTTTCTTTGTTTTGTCTCATAAAGTGAGATTGAAAAGATGAAATCATAGTAGCAATCTTGGGCAATATAGATAATTGAAGCAGTAAAAAAACAGATTCTTGTGCTCTTGCATAAAAGTTCATCAAGGAAGTTCATATTTTCATTATAAAATTTGTTTGGCTTGGAATTGAGGATTGTGAAAACCAGCCAACTATATTTTACTTAAACAATTATGGCTTAGTTTGGTGTGCAACCAAACATCAGCTAAAATGCATAAGACTCTAAATGACATGCGCTCTGCAATAGTTCAGTTTAGAAATAGAATTTGAAATTGATTACAAATGGTAGTCACAGCAATACTGTGTTGGCAATAGTTGCTTTTCATGCCTTTTTTTTGCCTCAACATGAAGCAGAACAAACCAAGATACAAGATACAAAAACATTCCATTCACAGGAACCCTAAACTGTGACTACAAAACAAAACTGGGTGCTGAATCAAAATACTCCATTAAGAATTATTTTTCCTTCCTTCCTTCCTTCCTTCCTTCCTTCCTTCCTTCCTTCCTTCCTTCCTTCCTTCCTTCCTTCCTTCCTTCCTTTCCTTTCACAGTTCCTTCAAATAAGTGCAATTGTTTCTTTTTTATACTTTTCGTGTATAATTTTATCATATTTTATTTATTTATATATTAAATTATTGTATTTTATTCCAATTTCATTTTAAACTGTATTTTATTCCAATTCCATTTTAAATTGTTTTTATAAGATTTTAGTAATAATTTGTGTCTGGAATTCTGCAATTTGATATGGCCCAAGGACTGATCAATAAAGTAAACTCAATCTTCCATGTTAGCAAAATGTTAGTTTTGTGTTTGATCCGCTGTTGGTTGAAAGCTTTATGTAACTGCATTTTTGCAATGATAACATCTGTCATCTGAAAATGTTCAGCAACAACTTAAATAGAAAAAAAGATACACCTGACACCTGGGACATTTAATATTTATTTTGAGGCTTCTGGTTGATGTCGCAGCAGGACAGTGTTGGAATAGTGGAGCTCCGTGAAATCCAGCCGATTCTGATCTGCCAGGAGGTCCCGCGGAGCCAAAGTCACACTGGAGGGATGATGAAGAAAGGAAGGACTCTTCGTTGATCATGAAGAGAAGATAGCAATCCCCTTGCTTGATCCGAAGGAACTTTCCTGACTGACGGAAGAGAAGACAAAGAGTAAAAGCTGTATTTGTTCCATATTTCTTGGCAGGACATGAGGAATCAAAGCAAAACTTTGTTTGCTATATGCTTGACTGTTATCTGTTTTCTGTGGAGGGTTTGTTTAAATACAAACTAATATACTTAAATACTCAATGGAAAGCTGCACTATTAAAAAAAATTGACAAATCCTCTAATAAGCAGCTGCAAAACAGAGACAAATATAAAGTGCATTATCATTAGAATGTTTTATAGAAAGTCAGAAAAATTATAGCTTGGATTCTAAAAAAAACTATCAAGAAAATTCATGAAAAATAAGTACTGTTAAAGCCATTTACTCCTTTCTGAAAGCATTTTGAATTGCTTGTGAAGGTTCTTATGAATTTTGTGGACAAGAGTTTTCTTCCGACTTCATTAAAGATTTAAAAACTTTACATTAGTTTATGAGTGAGGTTCCTGAAGAAAAGAAGAGGTGATAGGACACAGTTCATTCCTGTATTCTTTCTTTAGTTACCTTAAGTGCTAACTATGGACTAATTTCTTAAACAGATATGAGCGGTCTGTGTTTATTGTAGCCAGACCATGTCACTACATTCAGTTTCAATATTATGTAATGATATCAACACTGCTATTTAGTTTGGTTTGATTTGGTTTAGTGTTTTACATGGCTGGAAACAGCTGTTCAATCCATGTAGTCCACTATTATCTACTGTTATTTTACCATGAGCTTAAACAGAAATGAAGAAAGTAGAGGCAGACCTGAAACATCCTACATACAAAACGTATGTTCAGACACTGAACTATGGCTCTTCACATAATTAATTGTCTATATTTTTACCAACATTTTGTAATAGTCAGCTGGCTTGTTTATTGTGGAAAAACCATCTGTTGATAGTGATGAGCTGGACATCATTACTTTCACTCCATATGTTGAAAGATGGTTTCCTACAAGTTACTATTAAGCTTGGGGTTATGCTGGGAATAATTTTGAGATCTGAAAAATAAATGAATTTGTTAATATTTATATTCTAAAGAAGAAGTAGCATTCATTAAAACAAGAAAAGACTGTGTTAATCTCATTTGCATTTGTAAAACTTGAAACATTCAAATCACTGGCCAACTAATTATTCTGTTTAATAGATTCTTATAAGAATTGTATGTTGCTTCTAGAGCTCTTGCATCCATTAATCACATCATGGGGTGATAAATGTCTAGCCTGACTGATATATTTCCAGAAATAATGTATTGTAGTAATTCATCCATGTGAATAAGAAAGGAAATAATAAGCTTGCTAAGAAAAGCATTCCAAAATCAACTTGGTATTTTCCATAACCACATTAAATATGCTTTTAAATATTCAAGCATGTTGTAAAATAAATATGTAATCCTATTTATTACTCCTTTTCAACTTATGACATAATATTTTCACAAGATGAGCATAATAGCCATTGTTTTCCATAATTGTGATGACTTTCTAAAAGTAATGGTTTGGTAGGAGTAGCTATTCCCTTACAGAGGATGATTATGATTTTTATTACATATAATTCAGGTTTCTGTATCTTACTAAGCCATGATTTATTTAACCACAATTTGCTGAAAAAGAAAAACTTGACTGGGGTCACACAATTTGCTAAATTATAAATGGGATTCTAAAGCATAATAACTGGGTTTGCAAATCATGTAAGTCCAAAGCAAACAAATAATGTTAATGTAATTAAGATTTCAGCCATAAGGTTGCTATGCATTTTTAGCCTATATTTATACTGTTTATTCATCTGAAACATTTCTTAATGAACACAGGAATGTTGTGATTTTTCTTCTTGGCAGCAACCATTTTCCCATAAGTACTCAGTTTCTAAACAAAACATAAATTTTGAGCCAATTGTTTTGGAAGGCTCCAAAATGCCTGCATAACAAAGCAAGTATATTTGAGATAGTTTATTGGAAATGGATAAACAATTGTGCCTTAAGTAAAAGAAAAGAGAATTTAGTGGTATTCAGAAAAGAGCGAACAAAGTCTTACTTTATCCTGGATGTTATGTGAAGTCTGGTATATTTTCTGGAGGTACCATCTCTGAGCTGCAAATATTCAAATATACTTGCTTTGTTATGCAGGCATCTTACGGCTGCAAAGAGAATTTTATTTTTTGTCCAGATTTTTGCAACTCAGATCTCTTGTTCTAATTTTCTGCTCTGTAGAAACTTTGAAAGACATCCAATAAACCTGTCACATTTATAAAAATGTAAAAATAGAGCCTGATCTGTCCAGAGTTGGGAACACTCTTGCCATGGGGCCACTTTCATGTTACAGCCTTCATCCAGATAACCCCATATCTACCCCATATCTTGTCATTTTTGACAAGACTTAAAAGGCTTGAAGCTTCCCCCAACATTGGGGTAGGCTCGGGGTGATAGTTATTGGAGATTCTGCATGGATGACTACGACTTGCATATTCTGATATTTCAATATGAAGAATTTCAACTTGGCTTCTGTTGGGTTTTTATGGTTTGATCATGCTTTTTATTTTGTTTACCGCCCTATTGCTGCATATAAATTTCATTTATTAATTTCCATTCATTCAGTATATCAGTTTTATCTCCAAAGATAACTACATTATCTTTGCTTAAAGATTTAAATTTAAATCCAATGTACATAAGCACAAACCCAATTCCTTGAGGTTATCTAGTTTGTTAATCTTTAAATCTGAGTATGTGAATGCAGGAACCAATGTTTTTAAATGTATGGATGTCTGCAGGGTAATCTAGGGATGCAAGCATTATCATACATGTCATGATATCATAATATAAATTATATAAATTATATGATGACACCTCTGACATGATTATGGCTTGTACAGCTATGTGGATACCTCATATATCAGTGATGGCGAACCTATGGCATGCGTGCCAAAGGTGGCATGCAGAGCCATATCGGAGGGCATGCGAGGCATTGCCCTTTGTCAGCTCCAACGTGCATGCACACACTGGCCAGCTGATTTTCGGCCTTGAGGAAGGCCATTTTGCCCTCCGGAGGCTTCAGGGAAGCGCCGAAGTATGAAAAATGGCCTAATGGACAAACTGGAAGTTTGGAAAAACAGACTTCCAGTTTGCCCGTTGTGCTGTTTTTTGCACTCTGGAAGCTTCAGGGAAGCTTCCTGAAGCCCCGGAGTGCAAAAAACAGCACAATGGGCAAACTGGAAGGCCGTTTTTCCAAACTTCTGGTTTGCCCGTTTGGCCATTTTTTCACCATCCTAGGCTTCAGTGTGGCCTGTGCGCATGCATGGGGGGGTTGTGCGCATTCGCAGGGGGAAGCACGTGGTGTGTGTGCATGGATGGGGGAGAAGGAATGGGTATGGGCACATGTGTGCATGCTAGCACGTGCACACACACCCTTTTGGTACGCAAACCAAAAAAGGTTTGCCATCACTGTCATATATAGTATCATACCTCAAATAATGCCCACAGACGAGCTTTCTGTTAATCTAATCCTCTATCACTTGGGTTTTTTTTTTATTAATTAAAACTGATAAAAATTGTTTTGCTCAGTTCTGTATCTCCTCTTCCTTTCCACTTGTAGAATGCTTTCAAAGCAAACAAACGAACAAATATCCAAGCCTGCTAAAACATTAGATTTTCCTTCACAAAAAAGGCTTGTGGTTACAGTATTTTTACATCCACCAGGGAAATATAGTCTGAGAATTGTTAGCAGGCTTGTAAAATGGAAGGAGGAAGGACCATTGTATATATTGGTGGCATTGAATTTTTAGAAAAAAATAATAAAGGTGGTATATAAATAAATAATAAAGAATAACCCTCCACCTAGAAACTAACAACCTACTTTCAAACAAACAATTCGGTTTCAGGAAAAAACTATCCTGCAATCTACAACTACTACACTGCAAAAACATATGGACCACAAAACTGGACCAGGGCAAAACAATAGTCGCAGTTTACATAGACTTCTGTAAAGCTTTGACTCAGTGGTTCACGATAAACTACTTCTGAAACTGAAATCCTACGGCATCTCTGGACCCCTACATGACTGGATGTACTTGACAAATAAATAAATAAATAAAATAAAACATATGTTGGGTTATTGGCAAGCCTGTTTGGAAATATTCAGTGCGTACTAGAAAGGAATATACATTATCATTCTCCCAGAATACAGAGGTAAGCTTTAAAAAAAATCAGTTTTAATTTCTGACATGGAAGTTGAAATTGGATTTCTTCTGATCACAATTTTCAGGTCATAGAATTATATAATTTTCACATCATAGAATTATATGGCAGTGAATTCCAGGCTCTAGGTAAATTATTTGAGTATACAGTATTGAAAATACAGTATATTTGATGAGGCCTTGTTTTCTATTTTCTGAGAGAGTTGTTTAACATAGATGCAAAAATCTATTTCTCCAAAACACATTCATTGACTAACAATACATACTTGTTATACAGTAACTTGATTGTTTTCACCAAATAGTACATAGATACAAACCATATAAAATTAATGGCAGGGAATCATAACAATTGGTCTTACTTGTGGCACATTTATTTCATTTTTATTCATATGCTAGATTTATATCATGCTGGCTGGGGGATTCAGAGAGTTAAAATCCATACATCTTAAAGCCACCAATGTTGAGAAATACTGTACTAGTCTTACTATGCATTTCTGAATCTCAAATTCAGAGATCCTCCAATTTAGTCAGATATCATCAGCTATCCAATGTCTATTTCCGTGAATATCAGAAAGGGAGAAGAAAAACAACATATAGTCTGTTTTCTTAATCTAGACCAAGGGAACCCAACCAGTCCACAGCATGCCAGCACCAGTCCAAGGCATGTCAGAAACCGGGCCACACAAACATGTGAAGCCTCATCTGTGGGATGCAGGCAGCACATGAAACCATGCTCCCTCTAGTCTGTTATGGCTTGCCCGTGTCCCGCGCAGCTGGCCATGGATCCAGAGGACCAAGAGCCGACACTGGCGCGGCACTATCATCCCATGCACCTGGCACCTGAGTCTGATAGCGAGGAGGACTCAGTGCCAGAGGAGGAAAACCAGCCATGGCCTTCTGCACCTTCTCAGCTGATGCTGAGTGATTCATCAGAAGAGGAGGAGCCTCTGCTGGATGCTAGGGCACGCAGGGCAGCTAGCAGGCAGGAATGTCTCTACAGACAGAGGTCTCCTCACATGTAGAGCTGAGGGCTAATTGGCCATGCCCTCAGGCTACTTAAGGCTTGAGCACACAATAGTTGTTGCTGGAAGCAACGACTGTGATCTATTTGGACTCAAGATTTCTCTGCATTGGTGTTCCTGCTCTGAGTCTTGTATTTTGGACTATCATCTCCTTTGATAATTGGTTCTGGGATTCCAGCCAACTTTAGTGAGTAAGAGATAAGGACAGATTAATTGCCTATTTGATTTGGACTTTGAACTCTGGCCAAAAGCTCACGAAGAGAATATCAAACTTTATGCACCAAGAACTCTCTCTCTCTGTTTTTCCCTGGACTTTAAACCTGATTTTTATTAAGCATCTTTATTAGTAAAGACCCCTTATTATTTAGCAAACAGTTGTGTGTTTGTCCTTTCTGAGGGTTCCAGTGCTGGGATACAACACAGTCCATGGAAAAACCTCTCTCCACGGAACCAGTCCCCAGTGCCCAAAATCTTGGGGGCGACTGGTCTAGACCAGTGTTTCTCAACAGTGTTTTCGCAACTCTCCCAAAATTCTGGGACTTGAAGTTCACACATCTTAAAGTTGCTAAGGTTTAGAAATACTGGTATGCATCTAAGTGTTTCTAACATACAAACCTTTAAATTGCTCTGATAAATCCAACAATTGATAGTTTTTTCTACAAAACAATGCCACATCTATAACTGGGGGTACCTTCAGTCTTTGCAGAATCCAATTATGCTCTGCAAATATGGTTTTAATGTGGTCAAAATCCCAAAAGTATAATGGTCTGAAACAGTTCTTTAGATTCTGGCTATTAATAACATATTATTGGAATACAGTTTTCCCCCCAAGACATGGTGTATCTTGAGCAGCAAAGGGATAAATAAATCCTTTTACATTTGGATTAGAATGATAGCTGGAGATATATTCATTTTTGAAACATACATAAGAGTTTGCCATCTGTTTCGGGGAACAGAGAATAGTCATGTTAGCCACGTCTAATTTATCTAAAGTAATCGTGTGGGGGAAAAGGAGATTTAACTGTTATCAACTGGTACTGATTTCGGTGAGGGGTTATTGATAAATTTGATTTGGAAGTTCAGTGCAGATGGTCCTGATTAGCACCTCATTAGGAGACCACATAGGGATCCTGGAGCTGCAGGCTTTGCTGGATAGAAGACAATAGCACAGGGATCCCCCAAACTTGGCAACTTTAAGACTTGTGAGCTTTAACTCCCAGAATTCTCCAGCCAGCAATGCAGATACACAAAATAATATAGTAAGGAAAAACCTGAATCCTCCTAAACCAAGAATTGACAGTGACTTTATCATTAAACATGAAGATAAGATAAAAGAACTAGAAATTAATTTAAGAGAAACCAACAACCTAAATAATGAAGATGTAGAAGTGAACTGGAATAAATTTAAAAATTTATAGTAGAGGTAACAAACTCAAAACAGAGAGAGGAGTACCACAAGAAACAACAGTGGATGATGGATGAAATTCTTCATCTCGTGGATGAAAGAAGCTCTTATAAAAATAAAAACAAAGAAAAATGCAATGAATTGCAGATAACAATTAGAAGAAAAATTTGACTTGCAAAAAAAAAGTGGTTTGCAAAGATATGCAAATAAATAGAAGACACGGAACGTATGCATGATAATTTCAACTTGCACAAAAAAAGTGAAAGAAGAAGCAGGCCTCTACAAAAGAAAACCAACAACTTAGTTGACAAGGAGGGGAAAATTATCTTGGATGAGGATAAAAAGCTAAAAAGATGGAAGGAATATATTGAAGAACTTTTTGAGGACACTAGAGATGATATTGATGTGGGAAGTATAACAACTGGACCAAACATCACTATGGAGGAGTTTGAACATGCAATAAAAATAGTGAAAACAAGAAAAGCCACAGGACCTGATGATATCCAGTAGAATTTTTAAAATTGCTGGAAGACAATGGGAAGAAATTTTTACTTCAACTCTTCAATTGAATATATGAAACAGGAAAGATACCAAATGATTGGCTAAAGTCAACCTTTGTGACAATCCCCCCAAAAATAAATGCAAAGAAGTGTACCGAATACAGAACAATAAGCTTAATGAGTCATGCCCTGAAAATATTCCTGAGAATAATTCACACAAGAATATGAAACAAAATTGAGGAGCATCTAAGTAACACACATTTTGGTTTCAGAAACAATCTTGGTACACAAGATGCTCTATTCAGCATTCAAGTTCTTGTACAACATTGTAGAGATGTCAATCACAATGTTTACATGTGTTTCGTTGATTTTGAAAAAGCATTTGATAAAATAAGACACAGCAAACTATTACAAATCTGAAACAAGTGAGATAGATGACAAAAACATCCAAATCATAAAGAATCTATATTGGCATCAGGTAGCAAATGTGAGACTAGGCCAAAAATACTCAGATGATGCAAAAATACGAAGAGGGATCAGACAGGGCTGTATTCTGTCTCTGCTGTTGTTTAACATCTACTCCGAGTCAATTGTCAACGAAGCAGGTGTCTCCAACCTTAGTAACTTTAAGACTTGTGGACTTCAACTCCCAGAATTCATCAGCCAGCAAAGCTGTCTGAGGAACTCTGGGAGTTGAAGTCCACAAGTCTTAAAGTTGCTAAGGTTGGAGACCCCTGCAACAAAGCACTGGAAAACATCAATGCTGGCCTCAAAGTAAATGGTGTTCAGATCAACAATTTAAGATATGCCAATGATACAGTTCTGCTTGTCAGTAAGCATGAAGACCTTCAGCTCCTTATCAACAGAGTCACAGAAATATCGGAAAAATACGGCTTGAAGCTTAACACCTCAAAAACCAAGATCATAGTCATCAGCAAACAACCCATTAATTTACTACCAATAAATTTGGAAGGAATACGACTAGAAAAAGTCGAAAAGATCACGTACCTCGGTTCTAATTTACAAGAAAGCTGGGACATGACCACTGATGTAAAGACAAGGATAGAGAAAGCTCAAACAGCATTCTTCAAAATGAAAAAGGTCTTCTGCAGTCACAACATAAGCCTAAGATTGAAAATCAGGCTTGTCAAATGTTACATCTTTTCTATCCTGCTTTACGGAGTAGAGAGTTGGTCTCTGACAAAAAGCCACTTGAAGAGACTAGAAGCATTTGAAATGTGGATTTACAGACAGCTGTTATGTATAAGCTGGGTTGACAAAATCAGAAATGAGGAGGTGATAAGCCGCCTGGAAAAACAAAAGGAAATAATCAAAACCATTAAAAAGCGAAAGTTAGAATATTTTGAACATGTGATGTGACACCCGGAAAAATATGCCATACTTCACTTAATCCTCCAGAGAAAGATTGAAGGCAAAAGAGGTCCAGGCAAAAGAATCTGGTTTGGACAAAACTCAGCAGCGCCTTTTTGTGTGGCTGTTGATAAAAATAGGATCACCAACATGATCTCCAATGTCCGATGACGGATATGGCACAAGAAGAAGAATGAAGTCTGGGGAAGCTATTTTATCATCTGACTCTCATTTTCAGAAAATGAGAGAGGGGAAATTATTTTAGTTTCATTGCAGGTAAATTACTGCAAAAGAGTTTCCGACTTTCCCTAAAGGGCACAGTTTAAACATGCATTCAAAACTGAATTGCATTGGATATAGACCACAGGTTTTTTTAATGTAATAAGTGAATTTGAATAAGTGAATTCAAATAGATTTAATAGTTTTGCTAGTTGGTTTAATGACACTTGCAGACATTGCAAGTGGTTTAATGACACTTGCAGACACTTGCAGGAAGTCCATAGGGATAGTCACTGGCTTCAACATGGCATGTATGATCATGCGCAAGAAAAGATTGGATCCATTTTAAGGGCTGGTGGCTCTTCTCATCTGGTCCTGCCTGCTATTTGGAAACCAGTAACAGTTGCTGGAACACTTCTGCCTGCAGATATTACTTTAGGTCTTCATCAGACTAGGTACTTTCCTTAATCCTCCAGGCATCGAGGTCTATTCCTTTCTTGCCTCTTCTCTGAATTCTAAGCACAATTGTTAAAAACAGCCAACTTTGTTTCCCTCGATGCCTCAATATTCCTAACACAACATAAGTAGTAAACTGAGGAAACAAGCTTGATGGAACAGAAATTAGTTCTGGTTGCATGGAAATATCTTCCTGTTCTTTTAATCTTTGTTTAGATTAATTCACAGTGTATTCTGGGAGTTGAAATCTACACATTGTAAAGTTTCTGAAGTTGGGAAAGTCAGAATTGAACTGGTCTATTTCTCCCACCACATCCCACCTGCATAGCATCTAGGCAGTGGGTCAGTAGTAAGCAGATGGAACCATCTCTTCTCTCAGCAATGAATTTATTTCAACATGGATCATCTCCAAGGTATTCTTAATTAACTGGAAAAAGCAAAGAACAAATAACCCTGTATAAATCCTGAGGAAGTACAGATAGTCCTTGACTTACTACCACAACTAAGCCTAAAATTCCTGTTGTTAAACAAGGCAGTTATTGAGTTTTACCTCATTTGATGACTTTCCCCCCCACTGTTGTTTAGTGAATCTGGTAGTAACACAGTTGTTAAGTGAATCTGGCTTCTCCATTGCTTTGGCTTGTCAGAAGATTATGAAACGTGATCACATGACCCCGATACATTGCAACCATCAAAAATATGAGGCAGTTGCCAAGAGTATGAATTTTGTTCACGTGACAAAATACAGTATGAAAAAGACTCTTAAGTCACCTTTTTCAATGCCACTGTAACTTTCAATGGTCACTAAACAAATTGTTTCAAGCTCAAGGATTGCCTGTAGACAGGACTGTGGTTAGATTAACATTTGTGAGGGACTTGTCTATTTCTTCAGGAGTTCCAGGTTGCAATTTTTCCCAGATAAAAGGATAAGACTATATCTTGGCCAACTCAATAGTCAGAGTCTAACTGGAGCAGAACTGAGTGATTTTTTTTTAATTACTCCCAGGGGTCCTGTAGATAAATTTTCAAGCTTTCTATTAACAGGAAGGATATCCAACTCAAAGGGAATTATTTATGTGGAAGTTTTTTTTTCCCTGACATTCTTACATTCAAAAACATTCCACTTTTCAAAAGATTCAGTTTTACTTCACTTAATTTTTGTTTTTAGAACAGATTCCTGAATATCTGATATCAAAGTGATGAGAAAAGTCACCATCACAGAATTTGAAATCCTTGACTTCTTGGCAATGTTGTAACTTTCTATATTGTTACACCATTGTTTAAATCAGGGGTCCTCAAACTTTTTAAACAGGGGCCAATTCACGGTCCATCAGACTGTTGGGGGGGGGGCGGACTGCCTGGGTGGTCATGGCTAGCTGGTCATGTGACCGGGTGGTCATGGCTAGCTGGTCATGTGACTGGGTGAGCGTGGCCAATTTAACAGTCCATTTTGCCAATTTAGCAGTCCATTAAACAATACACACAAAGTAGCACATCTCTTGTTGCTTGAAATTTGAAAACTCAGTGCAGACCTCACCTCACGCCACTTGAGGCTTGGAGCTATAAGCCGCATCCAGAAAGCACTGCGGCAGGGAGAATGGCTGGGCTCAACCCTAGCTCTGCTGTCCATTGCGGCTAGGAATTTCAAATACAGCAGAGAATGAACGTTTGTGTTGTAGCTGCTGGCTGGAGCTACTAAATAGGCAGCCAAGCTAAGTGCCTGAAGGACCCCATCCTGTCACTGGGAGTCCAGGCAACTCAGCGATTGGTGAGCGGCCGGACTCCTCGAGAGCTGAAGAGTTCACAGGGGGCCGATCTAATGCCTGGGCTGGCTACAACACAACATTCATTCTCAGCTGCAATGGACAGCAAAGCTAGGGTTGACCCCAGCCATTCTCCCTGCCGCAGTGCTTCCTGGATGGGGCTTACAGCTCTGAGCCTGAAGCAGTGGGAGATGAGGGCTGCCTTGGCAGCCTCAGGCTTTTAGTGGAGGACACGCTTGAATCGGCGCTGAGAACAGGGCCCTGGGAGGACGTGGGTGAAGACTTTTACAGCTTTCTTTCTGCCTCGCAGAAGCAGAGATGGGCAGGAGGCCCAAGAGCACACAGCGCCCCAGGGCAGCACTCTGCTGAGGACCACCCGCTTGCCCTCCCCTCTGCCTCAAGCCCCACATCCAGCCCACGACTGGGAGATGCGCCACTTCTGGGCTGTCCGGGTGGTGGGTGGGCGAGCCGAAGACCAACTGGCCAGCAGGGCATCACAACATAGGTGGCCTGCAGGCTCTGTAGGAAAAGCGACTGACATCCAGGAGGCGAGAGCAAGCCTCAGCCACTGCTGCAGTTGCCAGGGGCAAGTGGGCAGGGTCGCATTGTGGCTCCTCATTGTAATGGGCTCCAGGAGGAGGAGGGGACCCCGTCTCCCCCATTGTGAAGTGTGCTAAATTTTACTGTGCTGCACAAGGCGCTGCAAGAGCAGTGGGCAGGCCATGGAGGTGGCAACAGCAAATGTACCGCGACGAAGGCAGAATGCTGTGCCATGCAAAAGCAATAGATTTGCAGAGGTATAAAAATTGCTTTTTATGGATGGAAAATGGATGTCCTATTGGAAATGCTACAGCAGAACAGTTATGAAAGAGAACCGTTGCTATCAGGCTGAAATTTGTGGATCTCAAAATGAAACTAAAGCATCTTGTAGTTTTTAGGCCATTTGTTTAGGCATGTGTTTATCATATCTCTTTGGCAGCTAAAATATTAGCTATTTACTGAGGCAGGGCAATATAAAGCTGCTTTACCATCTGTCAGATGAAAACTTGTAGTTTATTTTTAAATTTTATTAGTTCTTCCTCTGAACCCTTTCCTGATACTTTCATCTGATTAATACCATTTAGCTTTTTTACTTTACCAATATGTGTTCCTTTTGATCTATGATACAGTAACTGTTGGTTCCTATCCTGCTACCAAATATAAGTTTGTCATGTAACTAAGAAATATCCATGTTTCTGTGCTGAGAAACTAATTTCATTGATCAGTGAGCAGAGACGTTCTTGTTATTCAGCACATTACACTGTTTGTCATACAGTATTTGAAAAATTTCTCTTCATACAGCCTTGCATACATGACAGTCTGATCTAGGTATGTAGGACATTTATTGTATAAAAAAGGAACTGGTCTTGATTTTTTCTTTACAATTTAGAGATCATTTAGATTCTGGCTAGTTACCCAAGTGAACTTTTAATGAACTAGGAAATATATACAAGTGACAGCTGATATCAACCTAGTCATGAATTGTGTCTGACTTGTTAATTAATGTATTTGTAAAATACAAAATATTCCTTTGAAATAATATATGGTGTTAAAAAAAATAAAATGGTTAAGGACTATTTGTTATTCTCTCTCTCATAAAACTATAATACAAGATCAATTGATAAAATTGATTGATTGCAAGGAATTTGAGATAAGGGTGGATAGGAGAGTAATTTATTTAATAGTAATCATGTACACCACAATATTTGGTGATAGACACTAACCTAAGGGGCTTAGACTTGTTTATGAAATATATGTTTAGTCATATAGGCTATACATCCAGGGACGAGGCCCAATCATTTTATCTTGATTATGTCAGGAGCAAATGCAGTTAGTGGTGGTCAAAAATATGTGACTATATGTGACTATAATGTCAGGTCATGGCCACCATCTTGACTATTTAATATACAGAAAAACACAATATATAGACATTGTTGCCAACAACATGCAGAGGTTCACACTTGGCCATTTTGATTACCGTATTTTTCGGAGTATAAGATGCACTGGAGTATAAGACGCACCTAGATTTTAGAGGAGGAAAACAAAGAAAAAAGTATTCTGAACCAAATGGTGTAGTAATATATTATTTAATAAAATACCAGTGTAGCAGAATATTTTTTACAACCATGTATACTTTTTACAACCATGTACACTTTTTACAAACTTCAAACTTGACAGCTTTAAGACTTGTGGACTTCAACTCCCAGAATTCCTCCTCCAGTCATGCTAGCTCAGGAATGGGAGTTGAAGTCCACAAGATTTAACTTGCCAAATTTGAAGATCCTTGCACCCCTAACCCCTAACCCAGGGGTCTTCAAACTTGAGAGCTTTAAGACTAGTGGACTTCAACTCCCAGAATTCCTCCTCCAGTCATGCTAGATGGGGTAATTAGAAAGCAAAAACACCCCAGTTTTTGCAAAAAAAGGTCCATTTTTTGCTCATTTTTTTGCAAAACAGGACATGCAGAGGGTTTGGGAAGCCTGCAGAGCACTTCTAGGGAGTGGGGAAAGGCAAAAACACCCCCATATTTGCAAAAAAGGCCCATTTTTCGCAAACACGGGATGCGGGGGCAGGGCTTCGGGAGGCCAAAAATTTGCTGTATTCGGTGTATAAGACGCACCAACATTTCCACCCTCTTTTTGGTTGCAAAAAGATGCATCTTATACTCCGAAAAATATGGTAATTCAGTCCACAAGCCTTTGAAAATTTGTCCATAGAAAATGCAAAGACAGAGGTTGCATTTTTAGGATTCTTCAGAAGCAATCCATTATACATTATGTTTTCCAGTTAGGCATGAAAGGATTTCCATTTTTGTCCCTACAAAATGTGGTCAGAGTTATAGTTTCAGTGAAATAAATGGAGCTAATACCTGAATAAATCAATGGTGAATTATTAGTATACCCTTCCTGATAAGAAGCATATAATTTGCCCTTGATGAGTCTTTGATGGATAGATTGGAGTAGTTCAGTTGTTAAACAGTTGGCAATGATGTTGAATTCTAGTTTGCTTTTCTTTTAAGTGAGCCATGACAACAAAAAGGATCTGGATATGAGGGAGATTACTTCTAATTAGTTTTTAAATTTATTTTACACTCTGTAAATGCAAGATAATTGGCTTTGCCATGTGTTTACATCAGGATGAAAAAGCCAAGTATTGAAATGGGGCGCTGAGCCAGGGTGAGCTTCAAAAATTTTAGCAAGGGGTTCTCTGCCTGGTTGCTTGCTGGGCGTGGGCTTGTCAGCCTCCTGCACCAAGGCTGGGGGGGGGTGTTTTTCTCCTCCCTAGCAGAGGTGGATTGCTGCTGGTTCGGACCGCTTCTTTAGAACCAGTAGCGGAAATTTACCACCGCTCGCCGAACCGGCAGCGATGACTGGCAGTCCACACTCCTGAACCGGTCCTCCGGTCGCCGCGGCTTGCAAAAAACCCCTCTTCGCATTCACAAAGGCTTCTGTGCATGCACAGAGGGTAATTTCTGGGTGTTTTGCATGACATGATGGGGATGCATGCGCAAGCGAAGCATAAGCACACATGCAAAACACGCACTTCTGTCACAATGTGAACCAATAGGGAAGGTAAATGGAACTCACCACTGCTCCCCGGGCTTTGGAGAGGGCAAAAACTGCCTCCCAGGCACTGGAGGCCCTCTGGAAGCTGGAAACGGGCCCATTTCTGGCCTTCCCAAACTTCCGGTAGGCCTGTTTTTCGCCCTCCCCAAGCCTCCACGCGTGCCCTGCACTTATCTGCATCCAAAATGGGCCACGTGGGGATTCCTGGGAGGGGCATGGTGGGGTGGGCAGGGCCAGCTAGGAGTGGGATTTGGGGGTTCTCCGAACTGCACAGAATCTTAGCTAGAGGTTCTCTAGCTCTGCGAAGCCCCAGCAGCCCACCCCTGAGCTGAGCTACATATAGTCATTTTATAAAATTCTCTTGAAAATTAAGAGCCCATACTTTTTCCTTACAATTGTTGGTACTCCTTGTCTTGGTTTCAACTTCTTTTTTTAAAGCAGGCACCCCAGAATATCACATTCTTCTGCCATCTCTCTATCTTCAGAGCTATAGCTCTATTCTTCCAGGCTTTCATTGCCACCGAAAGTTCACAATGCTGGAGAGGAACAGCAAAACTTGAGAGGGACTGAAAAAAACTCAGTGAAGAAAAATCTCTTTAAATCTATTTCTACCTTAGGAATGAGTGGGTCAGGCAAATTCAATGTTGTCCAGTTTTTTGTTTGACTAACCTTGTCCATTTAAATAGTTCAAACTACTGGATGCTATTGAGTTTCTTTGTCCTACAGATCTTTCCCAGATCATAGTTAAAATGGAGATACATTATAAGCATATGTGCCAATTTTGCGCCTGTCTGCTCAACATTTATCAGAGCAGACTTTTGAAGCCAGTAGTGCTAGCATAATGATATGTGTCATGATGATTTCAGTCACTGGTCAAGAAATCAATCATTCCCTCTTCACAGTCTTCCTGCCTCACTCCAAACAACAATGGAAGAATGTACATGTGTAAAATATTGCATGCAAATTTTTCACTCATATTTTAAAAAAAACCTTCCCCAGAATTGAAATCAATGATCACAATTTGAGTCCAGTTATACTTTATATCAAGAGGAGTTGAAAAGTATTAAGCTAGACCTTCCCGTTCCTGTTGAACTGTAGGCCTTCTTAATTCTTTGGTCCTTAGGTTTACAGTATTTGTAGAGGGAAGAAACAGATACAGGCCAAGGTCAGTCCAACAGGCAGATGAGCATCTGTTTTGATGGGAATGTAGCGATGTCTCTAATCCCTTAGCGAAATGAAACCATCAAGAAAAAAGGAACCTTTTTGTTATGCACCAGATGTCACTTTTGGAGATCCATCTGTTACACTTCAGGACACATTGAAGCTGTACTGACTAATGGAAACCCCAAGGGTGAATTGTACATGATTTCTTTACTGTAGATGAACATGCTTTCCTTTCCTTTCCTTTCCTTTCCTTTCCTTTCCTTTCCTTTCCTTTCCTTTCCTTTCCTTTCCTTTCCTTTCCTTTCTCCTTTCCTTTCCTTTCCTTTCCTTTCCTGCCCCTGCCCCTGCCCCTGCCCTCTTCCCTTCCCTATACCTATACCTATCCCTCCCTCCCTTCCCTCCTTTCCCTCCCTCCCCCCCTCTCTCCCTTCCTTTTCATAAAGTGACTCCTCTTTTCCCTGAATACTACAGTGTAAGAATACTGTAGTGTAAGTGTAAGAATACTGTTCTCTTTTCCCTGAATACTACAGTGCAAGAATATCCAAAAGGAAGGTGGAAATAAATATGGAACCCATGAAAATATCTCTGTGTTTCTAGTCTGTGTGTGTTTTATATGTGTAGTTTTTTAAAAACAATTTTTAACAACATTTCCTCACAAAAATCCACTTTCGTTCATTAGATACAAATGTATTCCTATAAAATTGAAATATATTTAGCTGTGTGTCCATCCCACTCTAAATATTAAAGAATTATTTTATTCATACTTTTGGATAAAAGCACATTCTGAACAGTGGTGGGTTCCTACCGGTCCGGTCCACTCTATAGCACTGGTAGCGGCCCACTGGTGACGTCACAGTACCGGTGCGGTCAGTTGCCGGTGCCTGGGCACCGCCATTTTTTTTAAAAAATTTTTTTACATTAAAAAAAAATTTCTTCTGCACATGTCCAGAAGCTGAGCTTCCAGCACTGTGCATGCGCTGCCTTCCTACCCCACCATGAGTCCAAACATGGCTGAGGGAGCGCATGAGATGCTGAAAGAATGGACAGCAGGCCCGCTGCGGGGGGCTACGTTGCGGGTGGGCAATGCCCCCCCCCCCGCTTCTCCGGCCGCTGCCAAGCTCCTGAGGCCCACGCCCACCCGGTCACATGGCTGGCAAGCCACACCCACAAAATAAGCCACGTCCACAGAGTGGTAGTAAAAAAATTAGGAACCTGCCCCGATTCTGAACAATGACAGGGTTCTCATCCATACAATCTAGATGGGTGTCAGCCCCACCAGACCAAGAAATCAACTCCATAGGAATGCTGAAACTACATTTAGCTTGGGATATCTCTACTGAGGTTGGGTATAACGATAGATTCTTGAACGTCTAATAGTTGTGAACTGCCTCCTCTTTCTTACTGCTCTGTGAATTAGGGTGGTGAATATCTGAACTGCTTCTTAATGCTGTCTAGCTGTTCTTGACTTAAAAGATGCTTTACCCCTTTTTGCCATGGCATATCTCTGTCAAGGTCATCTTCCTTACTCAATGCGGTGGGTGAAATCTGTCCCTTTCAAAAGGCAGATCAAGCAAAAAAAAATCTTCAAATGCTAATGATAGGATCTATAAATGGGCAACAAGAAGCAGAGTTAAAGGAAAACAGTATCTGCAGATACTTTACATGTTTAAGGAAAACGTTATAATTAAAACTCTATGGAAATTATTGCAGACGAAGCCTTTTAAATTTCACTCTGTATTTTTGCAGACAACCAAGAGTCATAATATGTTAAATTAGGCATAATTTTATTGGGGATAGGGAGAATCAATGAATTCATGTTTCATATAACAGCAGGTATTTTAATTTTTTTTCCTACCATTTTTGCCAGCAGAAAGAAAAGATCCATTGAGCTCATGAGCAGACCAGGATTTTCATTTTGAACCTGGCATCCACTCTGGATCTGGATGCTACAAGCAAAAGCCAGGAAAGATGCCAGAGCAGTTTAGAGAAAAGAAAATTATAATTAAGTTTACTACAAAATAGACTCTATGTTTCCCAACCACCTGCTTTGTAACAATGAGCCATGATTCAGCTCCAAATCCAATTTCCTTCTGAGAAGCAACATTTCTTCTCCATGAGAATAATAAATTATTTGGTCCTTGATCCAACCTTATTACAAATCAATCTGCAGAAGAAGATGAAGGATTAAAAAGATTTCTCATATCAGCAATATATTTTATGTATGGAATGTACATTGCATTTCCAAACTGAGTTTTTCAAATCATATCTTTTGAGTAAACAGGGACTTGGGGTAATGTGGGTAACTAACAATACTAGGAAACTGTACTGATTGTCACCCTAACTCATGAGGGAAAATAGGAGTAATTCCACATTCAGATTAAGGATCAGTGGAAAAGAGATAATTGTAAAGCTAGTTTTGTCTACTTTTCCAGTAGGTGCTTGTTAAAAAATAAAAACAATGTCTCAGGTGAAGCTTTTCTCTGACTTGGTCTAGTGTATAATCTTCCTGTGTAGAATGTAGAATGTCTCTGTGGGATAAGTATCCAAATCTTTGAATAATGGAATAAGCTTTCTAACTTTAGGTTATGTATCTTATGCATAAAACACTGCAACTCATGACAAGGCAGAGTTCCCTAAACAAGAGACCTCTACGGAGACTCCTTCAAAGCTATCCCAGCAATTTGTAGGATGCAATGGTGGAGAACATACATAGTCCATGGATGGGATATTAGCTGGTTAGGATTCTTTCATCTTGGTTTTTCATTTGTAGATGTTTGCTTGGACAACATTTTCCGTATTATGACATTGAAGGTTAGCTAGTTGTGAAATATAACATCACCTGCCCTAACAATCTTGCATGTGGTTGAATGGGTTGCATGTGGTTGAGTGGCTCCTGCCTGTTGTTATTTTCTATGTGATTGACCTGTAGTTATCTACTGCTTGCTGTGCTGATGTAATGCCATCTCTTCTTTAATTGCAGAAGTCTGGCACTAAGACAATTTAGCCTTCAGCAGATACATAGGTTTGGGATTCTTGGAGAATCCTTTCAAAAGAAATAGCCAAAGGCAAAGGAGAAAAAAAAACTCAGAACAGATCACAATCACATCCCTCCTCTATCATACAGCTATTAACCAACACCCAGCTAGGCAATAAAGCATTCACAACAGAAATAGTGTATCGTATCCTGTATTCTTTTGAAAGTTCAGAAAATAGAGGAAAATGCTGAGAAATATACTCCATCCTATTTAGAATAAAATGTAAGGATGTAAAAGACAATAAAATGGAGCATATTAAATGAATCATGCAAACGTTGAGAGGCATAAGTCATACATTATGTAGCTATTATGCATGATAATAGATGATAGTCCTTTTCTGTTGTAAACATATTATAATTTACTTACCTAGTATCAGTGTTTGATAAATACAACATTCTTATCAGTCTACATATCTCTCATTATTCATTATTCAGTCAATAAATCATGAGTACAAAGTTTTGGCCACAGTGACTATTGCAGCTATATTTCTCTGTAGCTCCACAAGAAAGAAATAAGATGCTTTTACCCCTTAGAAACCTCTTCCTATCTTTTTGCCTCTTGACTTAAAGATCCCACTGTTTTTGCTTTTGTAATTAAAGTGGTTTACCTGCAAAATACAGATATATTTAAACCAGTGTTCTCATTCCATGAATTCCAAATTGGATGTTTCTCCTGACCAATAAATCTTGTGAGAATGGTGATCTTGGAGATTAGTTGTTGTTGTTTGTCCCTTATTTCTTCTCCTATGGTATGAAGAATAAGAAACAGATTGAAAGTAAAAGAATAAACTGCTGCATGATTCTCAAACTGTGCCTTGACATAGAGGCTAGATTTATACTTCACTTAAACCCATAAGGTGGTCAGCTGGATGTTACCTAGTCTGTGTTGTTAATTGTTAATTTAGGCATTGTAAACCATTTAGACTTTGTAAACCATTGTCATAGTAGGCGAAAGAAAACTTTTGATTGTAAAGAGAAATACTTAACATTTAAAGCCACCCACATGAGATACTCAAAAACATTTAAAAAGTTGGAAGTTGGGTTGGGGGAATTGATGGGGTTTCTTGGTTTTATAACTGCTTGATTTCATCTGTTCTCCACCTAAGAATGGAGGGAAACTATGCTTCTGTTTACATCAGTGATTAAGAGTGAACTTTTAAGAGAGATTAAAAACGAATTGAGGACTACAGCTTGCATACCCCTATTTTATGGCTAAATACAATACAGAAGCTTAGACATTTAACTTTTAATCCTGAACATTTAAAGCACTAGAATGCCTTGAAATATGTCAGGTCTGTTTGCATTTAATTCAACAGGCTTAGCAATCTGTAACTCTTCCGTGAGCAAATCTTTGCATTTGGATAACGTGAAGGACTTTTACATTTTATACTGCAAATTCATTCCATGGTTCTGAGCAAATGAAATTAATTGTGTAGCCATTAGCAAATGTAGCAGTGATTCGAGCTGATTTTGTGACCTGTTGACTTGTTCTACCTCATCATCCAGCAGCAGAAACCACATGAAGGGATACCCACATGCCTGAGTAGGTGAAGGTTAAGCAGGAGATGAGGAGGCCTCGCAATGATGTTGCAGGCAATTTGCTATGGCAAAATAACAAGAGTAATGTCATCATTGCACACTACTAATTGATGCTAACTTTTAACAGTGGTGGTAAACAGGAGAGCATTTAGAGAGCAAGATTGGGAGAAATCCATTCCATTAGACATGGGGTGGTTACTTTTTAATTCTGCTAGGATTCTAATGAGTTCTAAATTTCAGGCTTTGTTTAATCAATCAGTTTATGTGCATGGAAAGAGTGTATTTGTATTTGTATTTGTTTATTTGTCAAGCATATATGATTATAAACAAAGTATAAACAGTAAAACATGATTGAATATATACTGTATGTAATAGTACAAGCATGAATAAGAGTAAAAGAGGTATGAATATATGTGAACATTAGGACAGGAACGGTAGGCATGATTGTGCGCTTATGCAGGCCCTCTTAGGAATTGGGTGAGGTCGATGGTAGATAATCTGAGGTTGAAGTTTTTGGGGTTTGGGGAAGAAACTACTGAGTCAGGTAAAGTGTTCCAGGCGTTGACAACTCTGTTGTTGAAGTCGAATTTTTTGCAATCAAGTCTGGAGCGGTTTACATTAAGTTTGTATCTATTGTGAGCTCTTGTATTATTGCGGTTGAAACTGAAGTAGTCATTTACAGGTAGGACATTGAGGCAGATAATTTTGTGAGCTACACTTAGGTCAGATCGAAGGCGGTGGAGTTCTAAATTTTGAAGTCCCAAAATTTCAAGTCTGGTTTCATAAGGAATTCTGTTGTGAACAGAGGAATGTAATACTCTTCTTGTGAAGTATCGCTGGACATTCTCAATTGTGTTAATGTCTGATATGTAGTGTGGGTTCCAGACAGATGAGCTGTATTCAAGAATCGGTCTAGCAAATGTTTTGTATGCTCTGGTTAAGAGTATAATGTTACCAGAGAAGAAGCTGCGCAAGATTAGGTTAACCACTCTTAGTGCCTTCTTTGCTATGTAGTTGCAGTGGGCTCTGGAAGGTGAAGACATCTTCCGTGGTAGCACCTTTTACTCTAGAATACATCCCAAAGAGAAAAGTATCTGTTGTCTCTTTAAATCTAATAGATACCCATTTCATTTTCTTAATCTTTCTAACATGTGCTCTATTTTACCTCATTGAGTGGTTTTATTTGGACGCGGCTTTTATAGATTTGTTGTTCTGTCAACTTTATGAGCTATTACAATATTTTTAACGAGCCCTATCACAATTATTTTATGGCATCTCTACTCCCACAGACACCTTGCCTCACGATTGCTTGATGCTGAACCACCAACAATCCATTTCTAACATTTAAAAACCTCCGATTCCTTCCCACCCCCACAAAAACAGATGGCTTCCCTCCCCATTCTTTTCACACTTTTTGCTATAGAGGAAATATGCATCTAAGGAAGGTCATCCTGTACTTGTGGGCACTTTCTTTCTCATAGCTCAGCTTGCCTGCCATATTTACCACTTGCTTCTTCACTCTATGCTTCCCAGCTTGGAAGAAAATCCTCTGATGAAATTTTGCAGCTGTTTGCTTTGCCTTTAGGATCTGCAGGAGTCAAACACTTCATAGGCTTTGCATGGTAAATAAGTGGGTATGGGTGATAAAATTAAGGAAGAGATGATGGAGATAAAGTGAAGAAAGGGTGGATTGGGAATGATTTGCAGATAGAATGGATTGTGGCACTGTACAGCACGATATTGTAAATGGATAATATTTGTTCTATATTTTGTTATAATTTATTTGAAAAATGCAGGCATCTAAATAATGTATATATTATATTATATAATTAAATCTGCCAAATAATAGACTTGGTACTGTAATGTATGTCATCCTGAAGAATGACAAAAACATTACTGAAACATTAGTTATTGCTTTAATTCTTTGAATCCTTGGTGAAGAAACAAAAAGAATAGGAATCACAATCTGTACATAAAGCTTCTGCAAAGATCTTGATGGCAATGCTATTACCATTGACATTTTCAGCAAGGCAGTTCAGGGAATTTGGTATAAGATCATTTGAGCATGCATGAAAAATATTTCCATTAATATGTACAATGTCATTCCCAGATAGAGAAAGATGTCAAAGTTCATTGATTTGTTACAGAGCTGCAGGGTACCTGAGTAAAGCTCTGAATAAAGGCTTTGTGTGTTTGTGAGAGAGAAAGAGATCTACCTCAAAATTGATTATAACACAGATTCTTCAGTAGTAGGTTCTGATCTTCATCAGTTATTAGGCATACATCTAAACTAGGATATCAAGTACAGGATATGGCAAACTACTTGAATGCTAGCATTATACATAATGACATTTTTTGAAAGCAATTGTACATTTACAGCCAGGATTTCTTTGATTCCCTCCCCTTCCCCTCCCCAATTTTTTTTGGGAGATGGGAGTAAGCTTGGCCATATAGGTGGACAACCACTAATAATCCAACTGAGGTTCCATAGCATTGATGCTTTTAACAATAATTCTTATAATGGTTTGCTGTGGTTGTTCTCGTTGATGTAAATTTAAGTTTAAACTAAGAGAGGAGCATTCTTCTGGCCATTACAGGCAACCCATAGCAGACAAAAAGATATTTCTCCACCAAAAAAGATGGTGGAGAAGAAGCAGCAAATAGAGAAAACATTAACATTGAATAATATTACATAGATTTCAGGAAAACATTATATTAGTGTTCTTTTTAGCCCAATAGGAGTCCAATTAATTTTCTTTTCAGCCCAAACTAATTAAAATGCATAAATATGCCATTAAGCTGAACAAGTCTACACAAATTATTATACTCCAGGTCATTTAAAGACCAAAGTTACTTTCTGGCTGATCATTAAAGCACACTTGTCTTCCTACCAAGGTAATGAGATCACATTTGAAGGACAGTCTTCTTTTTCTCCTGTGTTTTCTACCAGAATGCAGTTGTTTTTCAAAGGTTACGGCCCACTTTGTAGTTAAAAGAAGTTAAGTGCTGATGTGAAAGAAAATAACATTGCTTATGAGCATTTGAAAAATCACCCCTAATTGATTTTCTACCTCCCTTCCATTAGGGCAGCAAGTGGTAAAAATGTACTGAATATTGAATCTCTATTTCATTTGGGTAAGATATGGACATAATGATTAGTTGTACATATGTTGACCTTGCTGGTAAAAATTGGCTCAATTCATTCTGAATAGGCCAAGTGCCTTATGAAGTGTCTGTTAAAAGTATCTCTTAAGTTTAAGTTAAGTTAAGTTAAGATTGCGTGCATAAGCGCACAATCGTGCCTACCGTTCCTGTCCTAATGTACACATATATTCTTACCTCTTTTACTCTTATTCATGCTTGTAATATTACATATATATTCAATCATGTTTTACTGTTTATACTTTGCTTATAATCATATATGCTTGACAAAATAAACAAATACAAAAAATACAAAAGTGTGTCAGGTGGGATAGCATAGCTCTACTGCCCAAGTCCTATAGACTTATAACATGTACCTTTCTTAAGATGCAATTGACATGAAAAAAGAACCAGATAGTGGATATTTATGGGATATTCTGGAAGAGGCATTGAAATGACCCCATCCAGAGCTTTCTCAGATATATTCCGTGTGGAGAGTAAAGTCAGCTAATTCTGAAGCTGATTTCCTTTTACCATGAAAGAAATTCCTAACAATATACATGTCTCTTCTTCTTTTCCAGGTTTGGGCCAGGAAGACTTCAAATGTCTTTAGTGTATTTCCAGGGACATAAAATTCTAAAACGAAAGAGAGACATTCCATTCACCCAACCTGTTTTAGTTTTGTCCAGCAGCTTGCAGTGCTCAATCACAGTAGTGTGAAATTCATGTGGGATTTCTGAACTCTTTAATTTCCTTTTCTCTGAAATTTTAGCCAGAGCAATAGAATATCTTGAGTTCTGCAGCATTCAGCAGAAGGGTAGAATTAATAAGACTCCTACTAAAGTAACTGAAGACTTTAATATATTCTAATATATTCTAAAATTTGCTACGCTTTTTCCCTCTCATTTATATAAATGCTACTTGAGAGCGGTGTTAAAAGGATCATACAACAAAGATCTGAGTTTTTAAAAGGTATAAGTGACCTGAGGAAAGATAGAAATAAGGGTTAGATCTGAATCATTATAGCATTCACACGAGTTGTGAATTCTGTGAAAAGTAAAATGTTTTTTACAGAGTTTGAATTGATCTGTAATATTGGTAGGCTAATATCAGAGATGAAGCCACAGCAAGAGCATGAATTTATTTTATTTATTTATTCAGGGAATTTATATTGCCGCCTATTCGCACATGGCGACTCAAGACGGCTTACAGAATGCTTTTAGAAAAAGAAGTCCGTAGAGATTCTCAGTCATCCAGGTCATGGTTTTCCCAAAGGTGCTTTTTTCAGGAGGCAACTGGACTTCCTTGTTTTTTCTCTGAAGACGTTTCACTTCGCATCCAAGAAGCTTTTTCAGCTCTGACAGGATAGTGGGGAATGGAAGGATTTATATTCCTTGCAGACAGCTGCTAACCTGCATCCTTTTAGAGGGTCCTTGAAGCACTTGGAGGTATATCTGTGTCCTCAGGGTCACCTGAGTAGTGCTCCTGGTTCCTGTAGTCTATATCCAGGTCATGGTTTTCCCAAAGGTGCTTTTTCAGGAGGCAACTGGACTTCCTTGTTTTTTCTCTGAAGACGTTTCACTTCTCATCCAAGAAGCTTTTTCAGCTCTGACAGGATAGTGGGGAATGGAAGAATTTATATTCCTTGCAGACAGCTGCTAACCTGCATCCTTTTAGAGGGTCCTTGAAGCACTTGGAGGTATATCTGTGTCCTCAGGGTCACCTGAGTAGTGCTCCTGGTTCCTGAAGTCTATATTTTTTTCCTCTGGAAATCCATTCCTACTCCCACACCATTCAAAGGGTGTTCATCCCAAATTGTATAGCTAAATGTCTGTAGAGATTCTCAATTATCCAGGTCATGAATGTCCCAAAGGTGCTTTTTCAGAAGGCAACTGGGAAAAAAAGATATTGTGGCTACGGTTGTAAATAATAATTCGAAATTTATTTTTGTTTCAGTAGCATTCATATCATATTTTCAGAATTCAAAACATTTCTCCTAGATCTAATGATTTTTTTAAAATCATAAACTCGTAGGATGCATCCATTATTATCCTGAGGCTGAGAAAGAAAGTTGCTTAAGAACTTATATCCAAAAGCGACTTCTAAGTCCCATGTTCATGGCAGCTCCAAGTGACGCTCTTAATATCTGGCTTAGCTTTTATTAGCCTACATAATTTATATCTAGGTAGCAGCACTTAGCTGACTTGGGGGGGGGGGGCTTGGAAGCTAAACAAAACTAACTCTAAGTAGTACAGGAACAGGAGATCATCATGGAATTTCACTGCTATGAGCTATAATCTCCCACTCCCTCCTCCCAAAATCCTGGAATTAAGCAATGGTGAACCATTTTTTGTTTGCCAACAAAACTACCCAGCTTTGTCAGCCAAAAACTGAAATTGACTCAGAACTAAATATATATACGGTACTTTTACCAGCTACTTTGATAATCTACTTAAACAGCTGATAATGCTAAACATTTGAGAAATGTAAATGAATTTTAAAAGTAAATGTAAATGACTTTTAAAAGTTTCAAGTGATTTTATTGAGATGGGTTTTTGAAAAAAAGAAAATCAAACCAACCTTTGAATAGCTTTTGACAAAAAATGAAAGATCAGAAGGTCACAAAGTTTAACTTTACACTGAGTTGCATGAGGAGTTATGAGTTACACAGATCCCTTGGTACACTTTCATTCAGATAACAATTCAAAATAGACAGGTCAGTGGCATTATAAAAATTACTGAGCCCTGGTGGCACAGTCATTAAAAAGCAGTATTGCAGGCAAACTCTATCCACAGCCTGGAGTTCACTCTTGAAGGGGTCAAGGTACATACATTTATTTATTGAATAGCCCGAAGGCCTTTTCAAAAAAAGAAAAACAGAACAAACAGGTACAGAAACAACCGTACAAAAATATATATGGTACATGACATCAAAATTCAACGATATCAAAATTCAATAACTAAATTTCCAAAACTAGATAACCCAAATAAAATATCTCGTCTCTAACTCAGCTCATCTTTCTTACAATCAATGAAATTCTTTTCAATGTAGCTGGCTCATATTGCTGTCATCCTATTAAGATAGTGAGTGATAGCCCTTACCAGGGGAGGAGAATCTGCCTTCAATAGAAATGTTAATTTATGCCTTACATTCCAATGGAAAAATATATTTATAATTGGGGACAGATATTGTTTTCTTACTTCCTCATAAATCCTACATTCAAATATTATATGCGCCGTATCCTCGACAACGTTTGCCCCACATATACATGTTCTTTCGTCATACGGGATTTTCCGATACCGGCCGAATTTAACGTTAGTATCTAAAAGTTCAAATCTAAACTTGACAAATAATTCTCTCTCCACTGATGGCATTTCTAGGAGTAAATATTTTTCCAGGGGGAAAGTTGTTTTAACTGCTGTCAGAAGCTTAAGGGAATGATTAGTTGAAAATGTTGCCATGTCCGTTTGCCCATGTATATCTTTAATCCGTTGTTTAACTTGCTTCAATGTGTCGCACAACGGAAACCCTATACCATATCGATTCAATATATCTGACAACCAAGTTAACCAAAAAACCTTTGAGGGTTTAAGATCTGCTGTAAGGGGTCAAGGTAGACTCAGCCTTCCATCTTTCCAAGGTCATTAAAAGGGGGACTCACATTATTGGGGGCAAAATGCAAATAATGCTTCTACATTGTAAACCGCATAGAGCAGTATCATTATTGTCTTCTCGTTTGTTAGCATATAACTATAATAATTGTGGTAACAATAAGGGTTCTCTGATTTATTATACCCTCAGACAGCAGTATTAGTTTTGTGGTAGTCTAGTTTTATTTTTGATATGATTTTTTACAGTATATCTATCACTCTTCTGTCATCTAACTTCATTTCATTTCATTTCATTATTTTATTATATTATGTTTAATGCTGTGCTCTATAGTTATGACCTGATAATCCAAGAATTAATCTATTTAGTTCATTGGAACACAAAATTTACAGAATAATTTTTCTTAAAATTATTTTTCTTCAGGAAAATAGAATTTCTATGAGTAGAAATGTTTTACTTTGTAGGTACATATTTGTTGATGTTTATAATTTTAAACATACAAGATTGAACTGAAATTTAATATTTAATTTTTGCCTACTCTCCACCCCTTCCTTTCTTTTGTGCAATGTAATATCTAAAGCAGTGTTTCTCACCCTTGGTGGCTTTAAGATGTGTGAACTCCCAAGTATACATTTAACAATCCAATGCAATTCTGAATCTCAAATGCAGAGATCGTCACTTTTGATCAGATAACAGCTATTGAAACTGTCCTCTCTTATCATTAATGCAAGGCTGGGAAACAACTAGTCTAGACTAGATTCACTGGTCTAGATCAGTGTTTCTGAACTTGAGCCATTTTAAGATGTATGGACTTTAACTCCTAGAATTCCCCACCCAGCATAAGGAATTCTGGGAATTGAAGTCTTCACATCTTAAAGTTGCTGAGGTTCAGAAACATTAGAACATCATTCAGTGACTGCCCTCAACTTATTCTAATTTAGATCATACTGTGCCTTTTCAGAGAAACCTGCTTCTCAGTATAATGATAATTAAATGCCTTTATAACACACATATATGTGTGAAATACCATACTCTGATATTCTTGCTGGAAAGGGGTTGAACAAAGCTCCAAATATATGTCAAATATGTTTACAGACTGTTCCACTTCAGACCATTTTGAGACATTGTAAGAATATTCAGAAATATTTTACACCTCGGTTTTACTTTTACAACTCAAAAAAGAAATGCACTTGTAATTGTGGAAAGTATCAATCTTCAGCCTCCTTAAAGAATGACCTCATAAAAAGGTAAAGACTCAACTATCTAGCTAACAAACCTAAATTTCCGTTACTGTCTTTTCTGGGTAATGGATTTATTAAAATTAAATATCAACTTCCTTCTTTAAGTAGTAAAGAGAAAGTATTTTCCTGTAAGTTCTTAACCAACTTCTAATAATGTATTATTGTTTAAATCTGTTACAAAGGTTAGAACAAAACACTTATTTTTTTTCCCTTGATGTCACAATAACCCTGAACAATTTAAATTGAAAAATGAAACTAAGTGAAATTTGCACATGAATAAATGTTTTGCCTGTGCGTTTTGTTTAATATAAAATAACTTTACATGTGTATGAACTTCAGCATATTTACAACTATTTATATATGTTTTTGTTAATGTCACAGGAAATTAGAAGTGAAACAGCTTAATAGTAAATGAATGCCATGGGAAAATTGATTGAGAATTGATCTGACATGGAATTGGCTCATTATACTCTAAAGTAATTATTCATGGAATTAACTGTTTAAAAAAGGATTGTTTAAAAGAAAGTTAAAGAAATTACATAAAATCAAACAAAAATGACATGCAGCGCTTTCCTGTACATGTTTATTTAGAGCAAAGTCTAATGAAGCTAAGTAAGACTTAGATGTATCCAATGATTGCAAAATGTTTGTCTGGAATTTGGATATTTTCACTTTAGGAGGAAATAAATACATAGAAATAACGGAATGTTTTACCTAATGCCACCAGAGGGCGTATGATCTTTCTCTTTAAAATATAGACAATATTGACTGATGACATAGATTAAATAGTGCCATTTTTTTAAAAAAAAATTTTACTTCTTGGATATTTAGAATTATGTCCAACAATCTTGCAACAAATGGCAGTTGCATTTGTTCATGTTTCACCACAAATAGTTGGTATACTAACATACTGTGTCAAAAATAAAGGAATAAGATATGTTTGTGCATAAATTGCTACTGATTCAAATAAGTCACATATGCCCTGTATTAATATGTACATATGTCATGTCAGTAGTTACTTAGATTAACTTAGAATATGCCTACAACATTTGTTGTAGAAAGTGCTATTGAAAATCCAGTGCCTTCTACAAACAATGATATCTTTAGCAGTGGGGCAGATGATAGATATAATAGTGCAGGTAAATATGAGGAAAGATGTTTTATTGGGATTTGACATGGCCACTTTATCTTCTACACTGAAAACAATGAGAGGACATGTTAATGCTTAAGTTTCATTCCAAATATGACCACATTTCCTTCAAGACAATTCACAGAGGGGATCAAAAAAGTGCCCATACAATAGAAGCAGCAGTTTAATCACACAACTGTACAAGTCATCTTGACTTTTCCTCTGTGGGTTCCCTTTTGCTCATCTTTCCATGTTCAATATGCAAAGGGTTGTGTAAATGTCCACACTCACGTGGCATATTGGATTTCTGTGTTGAGGATACAGCAGAAAGAAGCTTGGCTAGAGCCTTTTCCAGACCTTTCTGATGAATATATAAAAGGGTTCAAGGCAACCAGTTGCCTAGGAAAATTGGGGCAAAATTTATCTATCTCATATCCTCATTTTCTCTGCGATACTTTTCAGAGAGATGCCTGCATAGATCTTACATATCTATAGAATGCAAATTGCCAAACATTACTGCTGTAAATTGCTCTCTGGATTGGGTGGTACACTCTAGTGAAATAGTTAGAAATCCAACCAAGTGTGGTGAATTACTTTTTGAGATTTATTAATATTGGTTTGCAGCATTGAAATTTTAGCCTTAGAATGCTATGCAAACTTGGATTTGGTTCAAAACAAAACACTCCTTTTCAAGGAGTAAAATTCACTTTCATAGGGAACTTGACTCACAGTAATTTTCTTGACAATACCACAATGATTTACTATTATCTTTTTCCATTATTATTTTTTTACTTCCCAGAGTAACCCTCAGCTGCGACTCTATTTTTTGGAAGTGCAGACAAGGTCAGCAAAATACTACAGTAGTATTTTGACAGATACGTTAAAATTTAAAGCAGTAAAATTATAAAGTTTTTTTATAACTAACTTAGAAGTAGAAATACTGTTATATTCTGTCAGTATTTTAATCACTGACAAATTGGGGTATCCTGGTTATGCACATAATATATGAACTGAGTGGTCTATGACCATAATAAAGTTTGGTTTGATTTGATTTGAATAGTTCATTGTTCCAGTTTAGTTGCACCTTCTGTTCATTGCATCATTAGATGGTAGGAAATGTAACAAACAATCATAGCACTTCTGTAGAAATGGATGGGTGGGTTAGATACCAAGATTGTCAGGTATCTTTACCTACTTTTACCTATACATATCTTTCCATTTTTCATCTGTCATAACACAAATCAAATAATAGCAGAGAGCAGGGGTGGGTTCTAAATTTTTTACTACCTGTTCTGTGGGTGTGGCTTATTTTGTGGGTGTGGCTTGATGGTCATGTGATGGTGGGTGTGGCTTTGTGGTCATGTGACTGGGTGGGGGTAGCTTGGTGATCATGTGACTGGGTGGTCATGTGACTGGGTGGGCGTGGCCAACTTGACATCACTCACATCAAGGGTTAGGATTAGGGTTAGGGCAAGGGTAGGCAAAGTTGGCTCTTCTATGACTCATGGACTTCAACTCCCAGAATTCCTGAGCTAGCATGATTGGCTCAGAAAGTCTGGGAGTTGAAGTCCACGAGTCATAGAAGAGCCAACTTTGCCTACCCCTGGGTTAGGGTGCCTGGCCTCTCCTTGCCTCAAAGGCCTTAACGAGGTACAATTTCCCTATCTATTTACTACTACTGAACATCCAAAATATACTATTTAATTGTATGTATATTTATTTATTTATTTTATTTATTAAAATTTCTATGCCGCCCAACTCCCGAGGGACTCTGGGCGGCTCACAGCATGTATAGAAACATATAAAAGTAAAAACAATTTTATAAAAAACCATATTAAAATACTATGCATAATTTAAAAAACTTTCATTCATACCCCGCCTGCCGGAAGAGCCAAGTTTTTATTGCTTTACGGAAGGCCAGCAGGGTGGGGATAATCCTGATCTCTGGAGGGAGTTGGTTCCAAAGAGAGGGGGCTCCCACAGAGAAGGTTCTCCCCCTTGGCCCCGCCAACCGGCATTGCTTGGTCGATGGGACCTGGAGGAGACCCACTCTGTGGGACCTAACCGGTCGTAGGGAGGTATGCGGCAGGATGCGGTCCCGAAGGTAACCTGGCCCCGAGCCATGTAGGGCTTTAAAGGTAACGACCAACACCTTGAATTGGATCCGGAGACTAATGGGCAGCCAATGCAGCTGGCGGAGAATCGGTGTTACGTGGGTGCATCTAGGTACACCCACCACAGCTCGCGCAGCTGCATTTTGCACCAATTGCAGTCGCCGGACACTCTTCGAGGGTAGCCCCATGTAGAGCGCGTTGCAGTAATTCAGCCGTGAGGTGATAAGGGCATGAGTGACTGTGAGAAGTGCCTCCTTCTCCAAGTAGGGTCGCAAGTGGTGTCATATGTGTACATACATATTATACACAGGCACACAAAAATATACATTATCTACTATATATACTGTATGTGTATGTACAGACACACACACACACACACACACACACACACCTCTTCTAAAACTACACATTCAACCTCACTGCATTTGGAAAAACACACCTAGAGTCCACTTTCTGCCACACATTTAACCATAACTTCTGTGCATTAGAACATTACACATGCCTTCAGATGTATTTCCCTAGCTTGCACATGACTGTTAGAGCCAGGAGATGTCACGGATTGAGTAAAATGTGGTAAAACTCACTTAAAAACACTGTTGCTTAGCAACCAAAATTTTGGGCTCATTTGTGGTCATAAGTCAAGGACTATCTCTGCCTTCCTCTGCATGGCAGCCTTGTCCTAGTAAACTCCTTCTCCTTTCTGGCAATTTTCCTCTCTGTTAGAGGCACCAAAATAATCCAGACAATGTAAGGTTTCCTGCCGCAGCAGGGGGTTGGACTAGATGCCCTCCGAGATGTCTTCCAGCCCTAAATTGCTGTGCTGTTTCAAAGTGTCTTCTGAAGTCACATCTAGTGCCAGGGTTTGTGGTGCTTCCTTCCTCTTCTCTCTCTCTCTCTCTCTCTCTCTCTCTCTCCCTCCCTCCCTCCCTCCCTCTCTCTCTCTCTCTCTCTCTCTCTCTCTCTCTCTCTCTCCTCTCCCTTCATCTTTCTTTCTTTTTCTTTCTTTCTTTTTCTTTCTCTTTCTCTCTTTCTTTTTTTCTCTCTCTCTCTGTCTCTTTCTTGCTCTCTCTCTTTCTCTCTTTCTTTCTTGTCTGTCTCTCCCTTCCTTCCTCTTTCTTTCTTTCTTTCTTTCTTTCTCTCTTTCTTTTTCTTTCTCCCTTCCTCTTTCTTTCTTTGTCCCCCCCTCCTCTCTCTCTCTCTCACACACACACACCTGGTCTGGGCACAAAGCATCTGTTGTTACAGAAGTTTCCATTTCTCTCTATAATACATCTGATACTAATCAATTCAATACCCTATCTCTCAACTACGTAAAGCCTAAGGGAAGGGAAGAAGGGGACTAACCTTAAAAAAGTTTACTTGGCAGTAAGGCTATTCTCTTTCAGTGGGATTTACTCCTAATAGATACACATGATTGCAGGCAGACAGCTAGCTCCATTGTTTAATATGGTCTAAGTAAAATTTCTACATTAAGAAAATTTATTCCTAAACAACAGAATAGAGGAGCAAAAAATCATAGCTATAGTCTGAGCTATGCTTTTCTTCTTTAAATGGAAGTACTACCCATTTTAACCAGACATTAAGACTCATTAGTTTGGAATACTAGTATTCCATTGAACCTTGACAGTACTTGTTTTCCTTACAAACTAGCTCAACTTTGTTTCCTTTAAATCTTGCTTTCATTTCACACCACCTGCTTCAGACCAAGAGCTCCATTTTTAGGGAAAGGGAGTGGAGTGGGAGGGGGCCTTTGGAAATAAAAGCACCGCAAGAGAGAAGAGGAAAGACATGCTCTGGATTCCGGACTCCAAGTCTTCAGGGTGGGAGGGAAAACCAAATAAAAACGGAAAGGAGACAAGGACAGAAAGTGGTGCATGGCTACAAAACAGGAGGAGGGCATTTTTCAGCCGCTTTCTGAGACTGAAAGTTGAGGGAACCCAAGCAGGGGTGGGTTCTAACTTACCTCGCTGCCGGTTCACTTCCTCCCAGGTCGCGTGGGTGCGCCTCATGGGTGTGCGCACGCATGCGCAGTGCCAAAAAGATATGAAAAAAAATTAATAATAAAAAAGCCAAAAACAAGATGGCGACCACATGCAAAGTGCCAGAAACTCAGCTTCTGCACATGTTCAGAAGAAGAAAAAAAACAGAAATTTTTTTAAAATAGAAAGCCAAAAACAAGATGGCGACAGCATGCAGTGTCGGAAACTTGGCTTCCGCACATGCTCAGAAGAAAAAATAAATTCCAAAAATTCCCAAAAAAATAAAAAAACATTAAAAAAAAAAGATGGCGGCACCCATGTACCAGCACCGACCGATACGGTGACATAATCATGATGTCACCAGCAGGTTGCTACCAGTTCGGGCAAACCGGTCCGAACCGGGAGGAATCCACCCCTGGCAGGGAGGGATCACCAGTAGAGCTGAGGTACTGATTATGGTTCTTTTGGTGAATACTCTTATTATTTATTTATTTTTTCTTACTTCCTTTTTCTAAATAATACTAAATTTTTAACCTTTTCTAGAGGCTATAATGAGTCTAGCATTTCACTGTTATGCTTTTCCAATCTTTTCTTTCCTAGCTATACCGCTACAGTCTTTCAGACCTTGGCAGCAATATAGGAGTTTTCTGAATGGGTCATGCGATGCATTTGCCAGTTTTGGGGAAAGGGAATGCCAGTGAAAGAAAGTGAATGGGCACGGATCTGTGGCTCTTTTCCTGCATCAGCCTGGGACATCAAATAGATGATTATTGGATCATTCTCCCTCCTGCTCACCTGATTTGCCTTTGGTTAATCCCTTAACTGCAAAGCACAAAAAAGGAAGCATGATTCAGACACATTTTTTTCAATGGAAGTTTAATGCCAAGTATTGGGACTTAGAGTGCAGTATTTTGTGAACTAGATAGCCTCCCCCCCCCCAAAAAAAAGTCATCTTGTATTTGAGTTTATTGATTAAACAATGCCTTATTGAAGTTTTTTTCTTTGTTCCTAGACTGCCTGATTAACTAAATGTCTATTTATTAGATAAATATCAAATAGATCTAAAATGAGATCACGCATCTGCTGATAGTTTACAGACATTGTTCTTTCTTTCTTTCTCAGCCTCAGTCAGAGGTGGTAAAATCTTACAGATTTTGTTCACCATGAAGCTTCAGATGGATGGTGTTAGAATAAAGGGAACTGTACATTGTAAACAGAAGAGAGAAAATTATTATTCATGAGGAACAATTCTGTCCTGGTAAAAGTAACATAGAGAACACGGTCATGGAATAACATAATAGGAAAAAAGTCAGAACTTTATTGCAGTAAACTTAAACTTGCATGTAAGGTGATTTAGGTACAGCCTCCCAATTAAATAGCAACAAAAAATGTCCACTTATAAACAGACAGGTATATTTAGTGTGATCAAGTATATTTAGACAACACATTTAACTAAGTCAGTTGAAATCCTAGCAGGTCTATATGCACCATAAGCAAAGCTTATTTCAATCTCCTTGTTGTTGCTGTTGTTACTCAGAAGATGCAGCTTCTTTGATTAATTTATGGTTCAATGTATTGTGAGAAAACAGAAAATGGGTTAATTATGTAGCCTGAGCAGGTTATACATTTTTATGGCTCTCTCAATATTAAGGATATATTAGGTTTTTCTTTTAAAGGTCTTGCAGCACTTTAAAGACTAACATATTTATTAAGAGTATAAGCTTTCATGGTTTATAAGCCACTTCATCAGTAGCATCTATTATCCTCATTTGACAGATTTATAGATACTGAGAAAATGTTAGCTAATGCTGGTTGCTTTATGGGCAAGTGTGGCATCTCTCCTTTGTGGGAGATAAAGTATATTGTTTACAATAGGCAGTGTTAGCCATTTTTAGGTAACCTCCAATTCAGAGGAACTTGTAGAAGCCTCCTCTCTGGGAAAATTGTAATGCTTGGAGACCACACACGCCTGTCATTTTATTCACTGCATTTTTTTGGGTGCTTGAGAGAAGGAAACATAAACAAAGGATTGTGAAGAATGATAACATTACACTATATAAACTAAGATGACCTTTTTATTCCTGGAAATAAATATAAACCGGATTTAGAAATTCAGTAAATAATTCAGTCCAAATTATTAACCAAAGGAAAACAATTTTCTAATGCAACTCAACTAGTTTGCAGAGAAAAACAAAATAGAAGAGGAAATTATTATTGTGCATTGGTCATCCTATTTTGGGATGAAGTAGTTTGGGGACCAAGATACCTAGAGGACACTTGACTGGCTACAGAATCCATAAAATCACAGAATTGTGGAATGGAAATAATATAAGAATTATCTAGTCCAACCCAGGAAAACCAGCTAAAGCATCCTTGAGAAATAGTCGGATTTCTTCTTAAAGCCTTTAGAGATTGAGAGCCACAACCTTGGCTAGTGGACAAGGTTTCACATTGAACAGATCTTCAGTAAAATTCATTTAATTTAGATATCAACCAACTCTGGGTGATTCACAGTAAAACAAACTTACTGCTTTCAAATTTCCGGAGATAGTTTTAGTAGTAATGGAAAATAATTTCTGACCATCTTCCCTCTAGCACTCTTTAAGCCACCAGTCATGATATCATCTCTTCCTCCACTTTTAGACTGAACACCCCAGTTTCTTACCTCTTTCCTTGGAAAGCATATCCTCATGTTGCAGGATCATCTTTGTCACTCTGTTCTGAACCTGTTCTAACCTGTCAATATCCTTTTGGAGCTGGAATGGCTAGAACTCCAAGGGTAGTCTCGCCAGTAGCAAATAGAGAAGAATAATTATTTCCTGTGCCATTGATACAATGCTTCTGCAATGGGTTTTCTAGCACCTGTCTCAAGTTCAGCTTATTGCCAATGATCACATTCAAGTACTTCTCTAATTTGGGAATAATTTCTTTTCTAAAAGAAGTGTCTCCAAGTCTATTTTGAAGTTATTGATTTAATGATGAGAAAGGGAAGGATGTGAAACAAGGTTTCTGTTGCTACTCTGATTTCAGTTTCATTGCTTGGTGTAGTATTGACTTTCTTTCTGAAGTAATGCTACAAAATTTTATTTGCTGCGCCTTTCCCACTTTTGATGTGTCCATTAAAATTCCTTTATATATATATTTAAAGTATTTAAATTACTGCTGAAGTTTAATGTTAGAAAGATATGTGCAATGAAAATTATAATGAAGTATTGAATAAATAAACCATATCATAATTAAGCATCTGTTTATTTTTATCCCAAATTTTCTCAAGAACTGTGGAATAGTTTATAAAATCCTCATTCTTGCTCATCAATAATCCTTGCAACAATCCTGCATAGTTTGGGACTCTTAAAGGGAATGACTAACTCTAATCACCCAGAGTCACTGGGAGTCAGATGGCATTTAAATAAAATAAAAGGTAAAGGTAAAGGTAAAGGTTTCCCTGTCAGTCATGTCCATCTCTAGGACATGGTGCTTATATCCATTTCTTGGTGGAGGGAGCCAATATTATCCCAAGACAATTTCCGTAGTCATGAGGCGAGCTGAGGCACACGGAAAACTGTTTTCTTCCCATCTAAGTGGTACCTATTAATGTATTTGCATTTGCATGCTTTCAAACTGCAGCAACTGGGGCAAGGGATGGGGCAAGGGATGGGAGCTCATCCATTGCACAGAGGTCGGGTCTCAAACTTGGGCTTTCTGCTCTCCAGCTGACAAAGCTCAACATCTTTAATTGCTGAGCCATTATTGTAAAAGCATTAAGTGAAGAACAGAATAGGAATTTAAAAGGGAGTCTCTACCATGAATAACTACTGCCATCCCTTTAGTCAGACACTGAACAAAATGAAGGATGGGCAGAGTTATTCACCAGCACAGGAAAAATAGATTTTGTGCAATAGTCTGTCATCTAAGAGAAAATAATAGACCTATAGAAAGGTCTGGAGAAATAGTTCCACCAGTTGGAGGGAAACCAAGCATGGATATTGTCAGACTTTGATATGGTGATCCATAGGATTTTAAGCCCTCTGTGTCCCTCAAAAGGTTTGAAACAGGGGTGTCAAACTCGATTTCATTGAGGGCTGCATCAGGGTTGCATTTGACCTCAGGGAGGCGGGGGCTTGGCCAGCTCAATGTCACTCATGTGGGGGGGCCCTGTGGTGGCTCGAGCACTCTGCCAGCAAAAACAGGCTTCCGAGCTCTGTTTTCGGCTGCAATGGCCTCCTGCGACCCTCTGCCAGTGAAAATGGAGCTCACAAGGGCCGTGTGCAGCCCTCCCGAACTCCGTTTTCACTGGCAGAGGTACCACAGGTCAGTCCTTCACTGTTTCTAGGGTGGCCCCGTGGGCCAGATCAAAGCACCCCATGGGCTGGTTCCAGCCCATGAGGCTTGAGTTTGACATCCCGATGTAGAGGGTGGGTGTGGGGGCTTGCCTATGTCACTCTCAAAATGGTATGGCTTATAATTGATTTTAGTGGGAAACAATTATGAGAAAAGAAGATCTGATGGACTGAAACGTGGGATCACTTTTTTTCTGTAACTCCTGGTTTGGGAATGTAACGTTTCCCACCCCTCACTTTCCCTTTGCATTTATAGTCTTTTCTGTATTTGTTATTTGTGTGAACCCAGCTATCCCTGCCTGTAATTAGCACTATCAAAATTCATAGTAAAAAGCAACTTTTTAACCATGAGTGCTGATCTATATACTATATGTATCACAGATACATACTGGTACTTTTTTTAATATACTCAAAATATTCTTTCTTTGGGAAAAATACAGACTGGAGGCACACTAAGAAAAAGGATGTCAAAGATTTTCTGATAAAAATGGGTGTATTTTTTGTTGTTAAAACCAATTCCATAGAAATCTTTCAAAGAGAATTTCAGAGATATAGGATATTTGTGCTTTAAAGTTTTCTATTTGATGTTTTATTGAACATTTATGAATTTTCTATTTGCAAAGCTATGTGGTGTGGTGACTATGGATGCTTTTTATAAATCCAGAAATGGATTTGTTGGCAAGATTTTTCAACTATCAGTTATGTATATTATGTATATTGATGCATCATTGATATATAAACTTTTTCAACTCATAAATTTTAGTGGGCTACTTGTCATCAGATAAAGTTTATTTGACAATTTGTCTAAAAGTTAATAGCCATAGTGAGACATTCACTTTGTGGCAATAAATACTTAAATGGATATTTTTCCCAGTATAATTTCCCACAATGAATTTCCATTTCAATTAAATGCCCTGATTAATTCCCTAATCAATCATTAGTGCTTTTCTCTGATTAAAAATAATCAGGGTTTTCTTATTAACAATCTTCTGGGGTAGTTTATCAGAGTAAAGAGATTTCAAGGACACACCACATGTATGTACAGAGGCAGCTAAAGGATTAGATGCAATTAAATGCTTGGATTAAGAATATCTGCACCAACAATGTGCAAAGGTTCTATGGGTTCCTTTGATTCTATGAAGCTCTGATCAAATTACCCTTACAAGATATTTTGCAAATATAATATGAGTTCAGGTTTACAATAACAAATCAAATCAGGTGGCTTTGAAGCATTATGTACCATTTTGAAGAGCTTCATAGATTCATTTTTCTATTGCTTCTGGATTTATTACGAAGTACAAGTACAACTTTGCTATCATCTACAGAAAAACTAAGAGATTAATTACATGCTTTTTTCATATTGTTAAACTCTGCCTATAATAGCTTTTTGGGGATGGCAAGATAACATTATCTTGGGGTTCACTTCATTAACTTACTGTACTTATGTTTCAATTCCTTTCATGTGGCTAGCCTCAAGCCCTTTTTTGTTCTTTCTTCTAGAACTGTAATATTCAACTTGTGTGATAGCCCTGGCAATATGACTTATTTCCTAGCTGTGGACATGGGTTTAAGACTATTCTGGTAGGTCTTCCTGTGTTGATCAGGATACTGATAACTCTGATTCTTGGTCTAGAGATTCTTATGTTGAAATGATAGAAATAAAATGCAGGCCTTAGCAGGCCTTCAGGTTTGTGGAAACCTATGATAAGAAGCCAGAAGCTTGCAGCTGAACATGTGATGATAACCACAAGATCCATGCACAAATATTTTTGTAACTTCTGTACCATCTTGTGTAAGCAGTATCCCTGTTATATGACCAAGAAACCTATATATACTTGCTTGAAATTGCAGTCGGGGTTCTTCCAGCCTTATGGGAGGACCCACCTTTGTCCAGCATTAAATAAACATATTACCTAGAGAGCGAATCTGGAGTCTATCTTTTTGTTTGCACTGAGCCATACCTGGTTCCCTGCTCAATACCCAAGTCAGACTTTATATGAAATTCTGCCTGATGAGGCAGGTTTCACTCTCATTCAATAGTGAGTGAATGAGAGGCAGGCTAACACAAATAGTTGCTAGCCTAAACATTCATCTTTTTTATAATTGTGGCTCATTAAAACAATGAATACCACTTTCTCAATGCCAACATCACTCTTTGGTATAGCTCTCAGAGTGTTCTCATTGTATTGTCACCAAAACACAACTGTATCTTTCCTTTGATTAGAGGGTCATTTACAAGAGGGCTCATGTGTACCAACCAGTAATGTTAACTCTTTGGCATCCTGCAAAAAAATCAATAAAATCCTTCAATATTCAGTATTAAGAGTCAACAAAATTATTACATGATAACTCAATGAACATTCTTCCAAGTCACGCTCGGACGCAGCTAAGCAATATTCCCTGCCCAAACGGCATTCCATCAAATCCAATGATGGTAAAGACTTTCACCAACTATGCCAATCATGTTGGCATTCCAGAAAAGTGAGGAATAAGTGATAGGAAAGCACCCCATCCCATAATGGAAAGTAAATAACTATTCTTCAGTATCCTGCCAAGTCCGGCAATAACCACAGAAAAGCAAGTTAGAAGAGTAAGACATTGGGGTTTGTTTGTTTGTTTGTTTGTTTGTTTGTTTGTTTGTTTGTTTGTTTGTTTTCGAAGTAGGATGCTTTCTGCAATGGCTTAATTCCTAGACTTTTTGCTGAAAAATGTGGAGGTTGTCCTTTTCTCATTCTTGGAAGAGAATAATTCAAATATTTCTCATGGTGATTTCCTTGATTTCCAGTTGAAATTTGACTGGTTTATGTCGAAAAATGTTGTACCAATCCTGCTATTATATACCATTTTGCTATGGTATAAGAGGAGCTACAATTATTAAGATGCTTCCTTGTTATAGCATTTTCTTTTCATATCCATTTGGATTATTGGACAAAATACTGCCTCTGGGCAGTACAAAATATTAACTTTAATTTATTGATCTTACAAAACCCAGTGTTACTTTGGGCAGAGTAATTTTTAATGAAATAACAACACCTGCTGATTTAACCATTTGTATGATTTCAAGCCTGGGGAAAAACAACAACTGTTGAAAGCAGCTATGAAAAGGTCTTTTGAAGTTGGGTCACATAGATGCAAAACAGGTAAATGCATCAGCAGTTGAAACAGTCTCCTGGCATGCTTAGAAACTGTCATTTGTATTATTAAGCAAATTATTCATAGAACAATTAGTCAGTTATGCTTCAATAATCCTCTGACTTCATTAATCAGAGACCAATACAAAGAGCTAAACCTACCAACCAAAGGTATTTAATTAAAGGAGAAGCGATTCTAACCATCTTAGCAGCATTGTGCCTTATTAAACATACACACATTCAAGATCTGAAAATAAATTGGGATGATAGCCTAATAAACACTGGAATACAGTAGATATTGCAGTAAATAATTTCTGGAAAGAAAAGCATGTGGTCATTTCAGTGGAAGGAATCAGTATGAAAGCAAGCTAAGATACATAATTGTATCTTTCTTGTTAATGACATAAAGAATATTTGGCATGACAGTCTAATAAGAAAGATGGATTCAATCTAAAGCACTGATTTGCCTAACCAATAAAAGTAGAATCTGATGTAAGTCATGCCTCTCCTTTCCCATCTAATGCTTCAAAAGCAAGATGTTGCCTCTTGCCAGGCACCATTAATTGTTTATTTATTAAGTTAATTAATAAACTGATTTGAGTTGTCACCACTTGACTCCAGAACAACTCTGTGCATCTCACAATACAACATACAGAATAAAAGCAAGACAAAATCAAGGCAAACATTCAGAAAAACCATACTAAAAAGAAGGAAAATAACAAGATAGCAAATTCAGCAGAAAGCATATTTCATCATCATCCAGGGAGACCGTTGGCGTCCCCAACCCAAAACTTGAAAAAAAAAACCAGAATAATTCCCAAGCAAATTGACTGTTTGCTAGTATTATTATAAAAGAAATAAATACTTTCCCAATTATACCTGTAAATTCATAGCAGTCCACTGATTCCAGTTAAACATTTGATATGTATTATTTCCTGTTATCCCACCTTTTATTAAGAATATTTGTATATGTGACTTAATATTACTGAACATCATTCGGTTCTCATCTTCTGGGATTGCTGACATCTGTTTAACTTTTTTTTCACTAGTCATGAAATAGCATGCAGTATGTAGAATGTACTGCATCTCTTCCTTATTGTTGCAAAATTGCTCAAACTTTATTTACCTCTTGTTCAATTATCTAGTACCCTGCCCTTATATTTTTAATATATTTGCCTGACGAAGTAGTGCTTAGCATTATACTATGAAAGTTGATTTAGAGATTGTGACAGCTTGACAAATCTACAGTCACAACCTCTTTTAGCCAACTGATCTTTGGTTTTTGCAGGACCCACATTCCTAACATGTAACACCTTCAGATAGAATTCCATAAGAGTCGGTGTTATTTGTTAAATCTGTTCTATGTCAGAACTGCTATACATCTTTAGATTAGACTTGGCCTTCTGCATGACATATGTGGCTGAGTGAAATTCCCCAAAGCTTTTAAAAGGAAAGTGCACCTCATTTGATATGATTTCTGGCTCTTGCCTGAGGATATACTTTATCTAACATTTCCCGGTGACAACTCCCATGGTCTAGCATGGCTATAAAAGTTATTGATGAACATACTAATAGTGTGGTGTTGATCTCACATGACTCTGAGAATTTGGCAAAACCCAGTAAAGTGAAAAATGCTGAAAATTAACTTATCTAAAATACTTATGGAATGCTCTTCTTCAGATAAAACTATACTGTCGATCATATAGCCTTATATACAACTGAACCCATGTGGCAGTAATCCTAGGTTGACTTTTTCCCCACCTTTACAACTTCTCTGGATACTTACCAGATCTTTCTTTAGATGAAAAGGAAGAAGAAAAAGAGGACCTCCATGCTGAATGGAATCCATGCTGATTCACAATATTTGATTCAGTATGCATACTGAATCATAACATCATGTAATGTCTGACAAAATATACAATTTCTGTTGGGTTACTGTGTTGTTTTTCTGTGTGAATGGTTTTTTTATACAAGCAACATGATTAAATTTGGAACCTGTCTTCAGTCTCATTCAACATTTATGTAACTATTTTTTTCACAGACCATTACAAGTTATCCAGGCCTTGCTTATCAGTAGTATATTATGAATGCAGAAAGCTTGGCAGGGGATTGATGGGTTAAATTAAAAAACAAACAAACTAAAATAACATTGAAAAATCCAAGAAGGCAGCAAGAATCAATAGAAAAATAGAAATGCAGTGGCATAAAACAGATGTGATTTATTATATAAATGTCATATAAAATGCCAAATGTCAAATAAAAATCCTAATACATGAGAGTTATCATATATTCTGAAGATACTATGTCATGATCTTTACAAAATGTTTTTAAAATGATCAAAAAACATAAAAAGAAGGATCAAATCCTTTGCAGGACCTACCCAGCCCTTTGTAATTAAACAAAGATATTCATACTATGCAGTGGTGGGTTCTAACTTACCTCGCTGCTGGTTCGCTTCCTCCCGCGCCGTGTGGCCACGTTGTGAGGGCGTGCATGCACGCACAGTGGCAAAAAATCCAAAAAAAATTCCCCAAAAAAGCACCAAAAACAAGATGGCAACACATGCACAGTGCCAAAAACTTGGCTTCTGTGCATGCGCAGAAGAAAAAAATCCGGGAAAAATTCAAAAAACTTCCAATTTTTTAAAAAAAGATGGCGGCCTCCACAGACTGGCACCGACCGAACCGGTTCCGTAATGTCATCGTAACATCACCAGCGGGTTGCTACCGGTTCGGGCGAACCAGTCCAAACCGGGAAGAACCCACCTCTGATACTTTGGGAAAATACATGTGTTAAGTCTCCTATATTATTTTAAAAAGTACAACAGTCAAAGGTTATTGGGGTTGTTTTTTGTTTCTGTTGTTGGCTTTCATTTTTGTTTTTTGCTAAAATAGTTCATAAAATATAATTTTGTAGAAATGTAATTTTTACCAACTGCCTGCTGGCTTGGTAAAAGATTTTTTTTTTAAATGTAGGAAAGAATTATATAGATAATCCTCAACTTATGACTACAATTGAGCCCAAAATTTCCATTGCTAAGCAAAATAGTTGTTAAGTGAACGCTGCCTCATTTTATGGCCCTTCTTGCCACAGTTGTTAAATGAATGAGTGCAGTTTTTAAGTTAGTATCACAGTCGTTAAGAGAATCTGGCTTCCCTGCTGAATATGCTTGTTAGAAGGTCACAAAAGGTGACTATGTGACCCAAGAACATTGAAACTGTCATAAATATATGCCAGTTGCCCACTGTCCAAATTTTGATCACTTGATTATGGGTATGCAATGGACATAAGTGTGATAAACAATCATAAGTCAATTTTTGCAGTGCCATTCATCACTAAATGAATGGTTGAAGTCAAGGAAAGCCTGTAATTCTAAAAAAAAGACTATTCAATTATTCTCAGGATTCATTTCTATGAATTCTTTTTTGAAGTTTAGACTTTTTATTAAAAGTCTAGTATTGCCTAAGTTTTAAGGCTAACAAAGTTTATTTATTTATTTATTTATTTATTTATTTATTTATTTATTTATTTATTTATTTATTTATTTATTTATTTATTTATTTATTTATTTATTTATTTATTTATTAGTGCCTCATAGTACAAGCACTCTCTAAGCAGTTTACATCAGTAAGCAATGTATATTTATATTGCCCCCAACAATCTGGGTCCTCATTTTACCTACCTTGGAAGGATGGAAGGCTGATCAACCTTGAGCCGGTGAGATTTGAACAGCTGAACTGCTGATCACAGTCAGCTAAAGTAGCCTGCAGTACTGCACTCGGTAGTACTGCAGTAGTGCTGCGCCACCTTCACTCTTATTATAAAGTTATTATTTCATGAAAACTGTAGCATCACAAGATTATTCTTCTACTTTGCTTCAACAATGGAGTGGTTGCTGATGATACCAAAACTTGTTTGTGCTTGAATTATGTGTCTGCTGAATTTTCCTATGCAAGTTGTGTGCTGCAATATTGCAAGGAATGCACTACAGTTTCACTATCAATAATCATATAAACATTAGGCCATAATCCAATGACCAAGCTGGATACAAGCTGAATTAATTAATTAATTAATTAATTCATTCATTCATTCATTCATTCATTCATTAATTCATTCATTCATTAATTAATTAATTAATTAATTAATTAATGAAATTCATTAATTAGTTAGTTAGTTAGTTGATTAATTAATGAATTAATTAATGAAATTCATTAATGAATGAATTAATTAATAGATTACACTATCTTAGAAAGGATTGTTTGGTTCAAGAATATTTTGCAGTCTTCTGCAGAAAGCTACATGATTTTTTCAGTCTATAATATTTACACTATTTCTGTAAATTTATTCCAAAAATTAGATCAAAATTATTTGGCATAGATAAGAATCAACATTGAGCAACAGTATGATGCTCATACTTGACTCAATAAACTGTTATACATGAGATAAATTCTTAGAAATGCATTAATTTTACAAATTTTCCTTAAAACAAGACGAGCCCCTTCTGCAAGGATAGTCTTTTAAGTAGTCTTGACAATTCATTTGGATCTGATTATTGAGCCATAATCTTAATGGCTCAAATCTGATGTGATCAAATTTAGCACAGTTGTCTGCCACTTCATGAGTTTCACTTTCAAGGCATTTCTCTAAAGCTCATCAGCTTCCATGCTTAACTACCCTGTTTCCCCCAAAATAAAACATCCCCGGATAATAAGCCCAATCGGGCTTTTGAGTGCATGGCAATAAAGCCAAGCACTTATTTCAGGGTTCAGAAAAATATAAGACAGGGTCTTATTTTCAGGGAAACACGGTAGTATGCACTCTGAAAACCAAAGCCAGTTTTAAAAAAACAGATCAGAACTATTATTTGATTACAAATTTATTGTATTAAGATTTTTACAGATCACAATGGGCTTGCCATGCCTCCATATCGTCTGTCAGAAAGCCAATTTTTAAGGGTTCCATCAATAAAAGGAAAGGTAAAATCAAGGGTGAAATCCAACAGGTTCTCACAGGTTCTGGAGAACCAGTAGTGGAAATTTTGAGTAGTTCAGAGAACCGGCAAATACCACCTCTGGTTGGCCCCAGAGTGGGAAGGGAATGGGGATTTTGCAGTATCCTTCCCCTGCCACGCCCACCAAGCTAGGCCCACCAAGTCACACTACGCCCATCAAGCCACGCCCACAGAACCGGTAATAAAAAAATTGGATTTCACCACTGGAAATGTTATATAAAATACTGCTGATAATGATAACATCACAATGAATCTTTCTGACACATTTATTCACCTAAGATTCTGGGGCCGTTCCTTGAATTTAATTCTATTTTATCTCGGCTTTTACACCAATAACAGCAAAGTAGCCCTGCAAAGGGGGACCTTGAATATTTTCTGACATGCTTGTTCTGGTTTTCTGAGTCTTAATTTATGATACTAGACCATTTATCATGTCTTTTGTATTTAGGATCAATTCAATGTGTAATAGATTTAAATTTTGTTTTATCATTGTTTCCTCTGCCGCTTTTATTATCACAATCAGTATTTTGCTCTGAATTCAGAGTCTACTGCAAATATGTATTATAAAAACCCTATGCAAAGACCTGCCAATTTTTTGCAGATGGGTTTGCTCAACAAAGCAACTGAGACTTGAATTTATATCCACTCTCACTCTTTTACTAAATATTGTAATTGACTATGTTTGCTTGTAATTAGGAAGCTAGCTTTCCTGTAAAAAAAAAAAAGACTTTGCCTTTTCTCCCTCTGGCTTAATCAACCATCAATTGCAAAGAAAAGTAGTCTGAAATAGAGGGAATTTGCTGACTAGCTCACACTGCAGAACCCAACAGCTTGCTACTTTGCAGCATTACAAAAGGCCTACTGAATGCCCTAAACTAGCTGCTTATGTTGAAAGTAATGCTACTTTGCTGAAAAATGACACAAAACCCATTTTGGCTTCATAAATTGTGCTAAGAGATCAACGAGGCAGGTTTTGGTAGGAAAGAAATGGTTTTTAATCTCTTAGAAAGGTCTGAGGACGATAGTGGCAGGGTGCAATGTAGACTACCTTCCTCGTGGTGCACCCTGAGCAACATGATGTTATAAATGGCTAAATATTTATTGGCTATATATTCTGGCTGCTGGATCTCCCAAGGATCTCCCAGCAAGAAGCAGCGGCATGCGTATCAAAAATAAAAACAACAGTTAATGTTCTATTCTGTTACAAAATAAAACCATAGGGATGTAAAGTAGGTGGACCATAAAAATCGGTGGGACATCTTTTCCTGCAATATGGAATGGACTCAAAAGGGGGTGGAGAAAACTCTTAAAAACCAAGTTCAAGGCTTACACCATGTTATTCTGTGTTTCCTGAAACACAACTTGTAATTTAAAAGAAAAAAAGATTTCTCACCGTTGGGTGAGAGCATCCGACGACACGGGGTGAGGTATCAGCAGTATGCTGATGATACCCAGTTGTACATCTCCACTCCGTGTCAGTTCAGTGAAGCAGTTAATGTAATGTGCCGCTGCCTGGACGATGTAAGGGTCTGGATGGGAGTGAATAGACTCAGGCTCAACCCAGACAAGACTGAGTGGCTTTGGATATTGCCTCCCAAGGATTATGTCGACTGTCCCTCCTTGGTTCTTGGGGGAGAAAAATTGACTCCCTCAGAACGGGTCCGCAATTTGGGTGTACTCCTAGATCCACAGCTTAAATTGGAGCAACATCTTTCAGCTGTGGCTAGGGGGACCTTTGCACAGGTGCGTCTTGTGCACCAATTGCGACCCTACTTGGAGAGGGAGGCTTTGCTCACAGTCACTCATGCCCTTGTCACCTCACGGCTTGACTACTGTAACGGGCTCTACATGGGGCTACCCTCGAAGAGCATCCGGAGACTACAATTGGTACAGAATGCAGCTGCGCGAGCTGTGGTGGGTGTACCGAGATACACCCACGTAACACCCATCCTCCGCCAGCTGCATTGGCTACCCATTGGTCTCCGGTCGCAATTCAAGGTGTTGGTTTTGACCTTTAAAGCCCTACATGGCTCAGGGCCAGGTTATCTTCGGGACCGCATCCTGCCACATTCCTCCCTACGACCAGTGAGGTCCCACAGAGAGGGCCTCCTCCAGGTCCCGTCTGCCAAACAGTGCCGGCTGGCGGGCCCACGGGGGAGGGCCTTCTCTGTGGAAGCCCCATCCCTCTGGAACCAACTCCCACCAGAGATCCGGACTATCCCCACCCTACTGGCCTTCCGCAAGGCAGTAAAAACGTGGCTCTTCCGGCAGGCGGGGTGAAGAGATGATTCCCCCAAGGATGAATGCCTTTTTTATATCGTAATATGATGTTTTTAAATGCCTTTTTTAATCTGTAGTTCTAATCTCTGCTGTAAGCCGCCCTGAGTCCCAAGGGATTGGGCGGCCTATAAGAACTCTTAATAAATAAATAAATAAATAAATAAATAAATAAATAAATTTCTTAGACGGTCACATAGAAATAGTTCAGGGACTATGGATTGCACTTGGCTTCTTTTTCTACCCATTTATTTATTTATTTATTTTGTGAGATTTATATACTGCCTCACAGTGCAAGCACTCTCTAAGCGGTTTACACCAGTAAGCAATGTATATTTATATTGCCCCCAACAATCTGGGTCCTCATTTTACCTACCTCGGAAGGATGGAAGGCTGAGTCAACCTTGAGCCGGTGAGATTTGAACCGCTGACCTGCGGATCAGTGTCAGCTAAAGTGGCCTGCAGTACCTGCCTCTAACCACTGCGCCACCTCGGCTCTACCCATCTCTGTTCTGAGCATAAAAAGTGTAAAGATTTAAAGGTTTCCCCCATGCAGTCATGACTGACTCAAGAGAAAGATGCTCATATCCAATTCTCAGGTGAGGGAAACTGCGTTGTCTGAGAGATGTTTGTCATCATGTGACTAGCATTAAAATATGGAGTAACCTTCCCACCGAAATGGTATCTCTTTATCTACTGACATTTACATGCTTTCAAATTGCTAGGTTGGCAGGAACTGGGGCGAGTAACAGGAGTTCACCCCATCATGTGGCGCTCAGGTCATGAACCTGGGTTGTCAGCTTTCCAGGTGACAAGTTCAGCATCTTGGCCTCTGAGCCATCACACAGTCCTCTGAGCACAAAGGGACTTGTAAACTGGGACTTGATGTTGTGCTCCATCCTTCCGAGGTCAGTAAAATGAAGACTCGGATTGTTGGGGCCAATAAGCCAACTCTGCAAACCATTTAGAGAGGGCTGTAAAGCATTATGAAGTGGTATATGTCTAAGTGCTATTGCTATTGCTATTTAGCTATATTCAAGGAGATTGAATCATACTGATCGGATAACAACTGAACCCTGGCAAAATGGAGTGGTTGTGGGTATGTGAGCCTCAAGATATGGAGGCTTATAATTTTTAATTCTGGGTAGGGTGGCAATACTCCAGACAGACCCAATGCACAACTTGGTGGTTCACCTAGAGTCACGTATCTTACTCAATGAGCAGATGGCAAGTGTGGTTAAGAGATAACTTTGCACAACAGTCTTATACCATCCCAGTTAAATGTTGTCTAGTCTATTTTTGAAAACCTCCAGTGATTGAGCAACCACAGAGCTAGGAGGCAAACTATTCCATTGATTAATTGTTTTCACTGTCAGAAAAATTCTCCTTACTTCAAGGTTGGATCTCTTTTTTAAAAGCTTTCATCCATTACTTCTGTGGTACTTTGGAGAATAAGTCAATCTCTCTCTCAATTACTGATAGTTATCATATCCCCTATAATCCTTCTCTTCAACAGGCTAGACATACCTAACTTACTTAAATGTTCATAAATGAATTAGCCTCTAAACACTTTATCATCTTTGTTGCTCTTCTCTGCACACTTTCTCAACATCCTTTTGTATCATCATAGTGACCAGAACAGGATGCAGTTTTCCAAGTGTGGTCTCACCAGTGTGGTGTAAAGCGGTACTAACATTTGCCTTGTCTTGATTTTATCCCTCTGTTAATGCAGCTGCAACACATTGGTGGCTCATACTTAAGTGGTAGTCCATAGCACACATAGGTCAGAGGTGGGTTCCTACCGGTTCGGACTGGTTCGCCTGAACTGGTAGCGACCCACTGGTGACATCACAGTGACATCACAGAACCAGTTCTGTCAGTGCCTGTCCATGAGTGTCGCCATCTTTTGTTTGGATTTTTTTAATTTAATTTTTTTCATGTTTTTTTCTTCTGCACATGCACAGAAGCCGAGTTTCTGGCACTGCGCATGCGTCGCCATCTTGTTTTTGGCTTTTTTTTCCCACGAGGCATGACAACATAGCATGAGGAAGCAAACCGGCAGCAAGGTAATTTAGAGGTAAGTTAGAACCCACCCCTGACCTAGACCTTACAGTTATTACTGTTCAGCCAGGTATCACCTGTGCATTTGGCTTTTCCTGCCTAAATATAATATCTAACTTTTCTCATTCTGATCTACATCTTGTTACTTTCGGTCCAGTTTTCAAGTATATCAAGGTCCTTCTGGATCATGAGCCTATCTTCCAAATTCCATCCAGTTTGGTTTCATCTGCAAGTGTTGATTAGTTTTTCTTCTATCCCCTCATCTAAATCATTTATGAAGATGTTGAAGAGTTTCAGGCCCAAGACCAAATCTTGGGCTATCCTATTGCATGCTTCATGCCATGTAGATGTATTTCCATTAAAAATGGCCTGCTGGTATGTTTGGTTAGACAATTACAGGTGGTGGTATTGTCTACTTTGTCAATACCTTATTGAAATCCAAATATATTATGCAAACAGCATTTCACTGACCCACTAATCTAATTACTTTATCAGAAAAAGGCAATACGGTTTGTCTGGTATGATCTGTTTTTTACAAACCCATGCTGGCTTGTAGTAATCACCTTGTTTGTTTCTAGGTGCTTACAAATCCTCCAATTGGTTATCTTTTCCAGGATTTTCCATGTATTGGCCGGAAGCTAATTGGCTTATAATTTCCTAGATCCATTTTTTTTCTTTGTGTAGATTGGAACCACATCAGCTCTTTTCCAGTCCTCTGGTATTTCTCTGTGTTACATGAGCTTTGAAAGATTACATTCAGTCACTCTAAAATTACATCTGCCAGCTCCTTCAAACCCTGGGATGTAAACCATCTAGCCCAGGTGATTTGCATTCATCCAGGGTGGATAGGTACTTTCTTACTAATTCCTTGCCTATTTTTCCCAAGTGTCTTGAACTTATATGGCAGGTCATTGACTCTATCTATGGGGGGAAATATAGCACGACATTGGCTATAGTTTCAATAGCCCTATATCCACAGGTGCATGGTTTCAGCTCATAGGGGACTTTTTTGTTTCAGCTCTCCAAAACTGCTGTGGGGAAAACATGCTAAAGTTAGTGCTTTTTAGAAACAAGTTTCACTGGCTTATTAAAAAATGGCTTGACTGTTCAGAAAAATATTCTTGGGTAGACTAGACTGGTCCTGTTATGCCAGGCATGAAAGATCAGATCCACATGTGAAGATCCAACTAAATTGCTATTCTTGTTATGGACAGGAATGCTCTTAACTAATGATCACCTGCTAGGAATTAGATAAGAGTCAATGTAATTCAAGAAGGGAGTGGGTTGGACTTAGTCCGCTTATGACTACATAGAGATTCCAGGCTGATCTTTCTTTTAATTTCATCCCAGAATGAGAGCCGCAGTGGTGCAGTAATTAAAATGCAGTACTGCAGGCTACTTCTGCTGACTGCCGACTGACTGAAATTTGGCAGCTCAAATCTCACCGGCTCAAGATTGACTTAGCCTTCCATCCTTCCAAGGTCGGTAAAATGAGGACCCAGATTGTTGGGGGCAATATGCTGACTCTGTAAATCACTTAGAGAGGGCTGTAAAGCTCTGTTAAGTGGTACTCTGTTTCCCCCAAAATAAGACATCCCCTGATAATAAGCCCAATTAGGCTTTTGAGTGCATGGCAATAAGGCCAAGCGCTTATTTCAGGGTTCAAAAAAATATAAGACAGGGTCTTATTTTCGGGGAAACATGGGTATATAAGTCTAAGTGCTATTGCTAAGTGCTATCCTGGATTCTGCCTCTCTTTCCCCATATGTTGGTATTCCAAGTCTTTAATACAGGTACTCATAACCTATATTAAGAACATCTTCCTCAAAATGCCAAGATGTTGAAGTTTTTGTGACATTATTCTGAACCATTTAGATTTGTAATTGTTCTCAAAAATGAAAGAACTTAAATTTGTGTGAAAGAACAATAACTTCAACCATTGCACTATAATAAAACTCCATGCACTTGTTTTCACTTTACACAGCCCTGCCTCTCTTCTTAATATTACATTTGGAATGCACAGTTTACTCAATAAACTATTGTTTTACTTTTGCTCTAGTGTACTTACATGAAATTTTACAAATGTGTTTTATGTTCTCTCAAAATAATGTGACCAGTTATAACACATTTTTATCATAAAATGATAAAGATTGTAAGAATCCAAAATTAAATTTTATGAGAATTCATCTGGGTTTATGTGATGCCCTGAGGCAGTGATGGAAGTAAAGATTATACCTGAAGATAGTGTTTTGCTTTGCACCATGCAAGCTTCACATACACTTAAAAATATTTTTTTAAAACAAGTTAGTTTGGCAGACACCAAGGAATGTTTCACCAAGTAAATTGTAGAACACTCATCACCCTCCACCAAATTATAAGTTATGGCAATAAACTATTGATTAGTGCAATGTAGAAGTCAAGACCAGGGAAAAAAGTCTAGGTACATTTATACTGGGCCTCCTGCATTCAATTTATTGCTTCATTACATTTTCTTTGCAAAAATGTTGTTACGCTATTATACCTCTAGAGCAGTGGTTCCCAACCTTTTTGTGATCGAGTACCACTTGGAGGTCCAGTAAAGTCGCCGCGTACCACCTGGTTCCAGAGAAACTAAATTCGATCAGATATCACTTTATTTCCATAATTGTACCGTTCCTTTTTTGGCCCCGCGCATCCAGCAACTGGATTCTCGGGCCGCTGGGACCAGGTGGGTGGCGTGTGGCAACAGTTGTGTTAGGCAGTAAACATTTTTGTGAAGTAAAAAATAACTAACTAAAAATCGTTCATGACCCCGAAAGTGTTCGCGTACCACCTGGAAGGCCCTCGTGTACCACTAGTGGTACACGTACCACAGGTTGGGAACCACTGCTCTAGAGCAAGGGTGTCAAACTCAAGGCCTGGGGCCAGATCTGGCCCACGGGCTGCTCAGATCTGGCCCACGGGGCCACCCAGGAAACAGCAAAGGACCAGCCCGCAGTGCCTCTGCCAGTGAAAATGCAGCTTATGACGGCCACCTGCGGCTCTCCAAAGCTCCATTTTCACTAGTAGAGGGTTGCAGGAGGCCGTCCCTACCAAAAACAGAGCTCAGGAGCCCATTTTCACTGGCAGAGCGCTTGGGCCGCCATAGGCACCCCCAACATTAGTGACATCATGCTGGCCAAGCCCATCCAGGCCAAGATCACCCAGGCCCCCCAAGTCCAAACACAACCCCGAGGAGGTCCTCAATGAAATCAAGTTTGATACCCCTGCTCTAGAGACTAATAAGCAAATGACACTGAATTGAAATTCCATCCTAGCCAAAGTTTCTCATGTTTAATCACACCATATCAGAAATACAACAATCGGAGCTGGTATAACCCATCATTAAAAGTGAGTTGTATTGAATAGTATCTGTTGGAAGCAGTAAATCACAAATATGATAGGTGTATAATAAGTAAACAAAAAATAGCTTTTTAAAAAAATGTAATGTATGTATTGATTTAGCTCTCCTGTTGGTTTCAGTTGAAAAATTTGATCTCTCTTCCATTCTTCTTTGTTTCATTGCACAGGCTTCTTCAAGGCTTTGACAAGCCTCTTTTATAAATCCAATAAAAAGATATTATCCAGTTCATTCTATTGGTTTATTATTTGCATTTTCCCTTTAACTTTTAAAACTTCAGCCAGCTTCTTTTGTGTAAAGAAATCATACCCACATCGTTCTTTTGGTTTGCCATTTATATTTCCACTTTAAATATTTTCTCTATCTTCTAATGCACACTTTTTTAATTTTATGTTTCTGATTCCACCATTTCTACATCAACTAAAATTAGTTCCACATCTGTCATTGCTTCATTAACATATTTTAAGTATTGTCTATTCATACAAGCAGACATTGTTCCTGATTTTGTTGATATTATGATTACTAATTTCTAGCCCTATTCTTTGAAAATATCCTTTAATATTTTAAATGGTAAAGTATTTGGAGACGTTCTGTAAATCCTAATGAAAAATTAATGCAGGTGGGATTTTTTTGGGTAGGGGTGAAATACGTATTTAGTAGTCTCTAGCATCCAATTGAAACAAAACGACCCTAATCTCTGTTATGATTTACAGTAGGCAAAATAATTCTGATTCCCACAAAAAGCTTATATAGTTTAACTTTATATAGTAAATTCAAAAATATTATAGTAAAAGTTTCAATGTTCCAAAATTTTCTGGCACTTTTTAAATATAAAATCTTATTTAGTTATTTCTCATTTATTCCAAAATCTAAATTTCTTAAACTTTTAGTTACATTTTCTTTTACTCAGAAATGAAAATAGACTCACCAAGTGGCTTTTAAAACTTGTAGTTCTGAAGATCTCTAATAGACTTAAGATCATTAAGCAGGCAGTTTTGAAAGTTATTAGAATAGCAATAGCACTCAGACTTACTGTATATAACCCCCGCATAGTGCTTTTATAGCACTCTCTGAGTGGTTTACAATGTCAGCCTATTGCCCCCAACAATCTGGGTCTTCATTTTACTGACCTCAGAAGGATGGAATGCTGAGTCAACCTTGAGCCATCAGGACTGAACAGTCAGCAGAGTTAGCCTGAAATCCTGCATTCTAACCACTGTGCCACCAGGGCTCCTAGAAAGTGAGGTTGACACACTTTGTGTCTTTTTAAAGACTCCACCCTGGTTGTGAGCTTGATGACAGATCCCTTTGTCTTCCAGCACTCAATCTCATGGGAAAACACTATTCTCCTTGTAAGGAACAGCTGTCCAGAGAACATGTGGGTGATCTCCCATCCTTTCTTTGTCCAAGGAGAGTCCAAAAAACCACTCTAATCACTGATTCTTCACTTTTGCCATGGATGTTTCTTCTGTATTCCAGTGAGTTGTGTTTAGTTCATCATTTAGTTCATCATTACACCAAAATCCCATTTGTGTTAATTTGTAAACCTGTAGTATATATTTGTATCACTTCCATATTGTTGTCAAGAAATAAGCCCATGAGGTTCCTCAAATTTATTTATAGACTCAGCTCAAAAGAGTTCTATAACTCAGCTCAAAGGAGTTCTATAACTATTCAGGAAACAATGATCCTAAATATACTTCTTCTTCAACCTCCTACCCCCCCCTTTTTAATTCCATTTAATTCTGTGAGTGGGTTTTTTTATATACTCAGAGACATTGCTATTTTAAAGAATTGTGGATACAAGATGAACCTAAATCCACATCCTTAAATTTGTTGTGCTATTTCAACACCAAAGGTAACTCCAAGGTCACAAAATGGCAGAAAGAATAGACTGTCTGTTTTTCATTGCTTCATTAATCAACTGTTTCATGTTCAATCCAATCCATCTCATGTTTATTCAGAGAAGGCTTCCAGACATAACTGTACATAGATTTGATGTATATGTATATGCATATGGGATTGCTCAACAGAAGAAATTTCTGAAATAGAACAGATGGCTAGTTAAAGAGAAGTGTTGAATATGAAAGTAGCTGTCTATGAACAATTGCTACAGTTTTTCAGTGCAATATAACTGGCTTGATCTTTCCATTCCCTCACTATGGATGTGTATCAATGTGGTTTTTTTTTAAGTCAGAGGTAAGCATTTGCAACTGTTTCTGCCTGTGATATGTTTTGATCATGATTTAGATTAGAACTGGATGTAATTCTTTCCTTTTCTTAGAAACATTTATTCCCATGGAGCTGCAAGGTTATTTATTTATGTGTGGATTTTTATATAAATTTTATTACAAATGTTAAAGAGAACATAAAAACTAACAAAAACTAAAAGAAAATAAGAAGAACAAAAAGAGGGAGAAAAAGAAAAATGCAAAAAGAAAGGATAAGAAGAAATATAACTTTTCAAAAAACATTTGCACCAAATACAGATATGATCAAAATTATCTTTTACTCTTTGCTTACAAAAAGGCTTAGTTTTTTCCATTACCCACTTTTCTAATCATTGAAACCACAACTCATAAGAGCATATTTTTTGTTTCATACAAAAAAGTTCATAAGAGGTTTGCAGTCAGCCATCAATGTAATTATTTCCATTTCTTTATAAAGAAGTTAATTTAGCCATCTTTGCAAGTTCCATCCTCTTCATCAATCATTTCTTCAAGTGGGTAGTGTTAAACTTTAAGATGTTTATTTATTTATTTATTTATTTATTTATTTATTTATTTATTTATTTATTTATTTATTTATTTATTTATTTATTTATTTATTTATTTATTTATTTATTTATTTATTTATGAATGAATGAATGAATGCATGAATGAATAAACATTTAAAAACAAACCCAAAGAGAGTAAATTTGTGGTTTTTGAAAAGAACAGCAAAAATTATAATGCATTTGAGGAAATGGACTTTATTTTCAACAAAGTTTCCAATCTTTCTTAATTTTGCTTCGTATGTTGCATTTAGATCAAATTATCTAATTTGGTGTGTTGTATAAACATAGCCAATAAACTACAGGTAAGCAAGTTGAGCTTAGGGAATAGCAACAATTTAAAAACCATAATGGAGAAGAACTATATAGAATTAATTTTTCTAGCAATCTAATGAAGCCCCCTCCTTTATTGTACTAGACTGGAATTTAGCAAATTATTGGGAACAAAGCTTTTCTCTGGAATAGCGCAATTTAATCTTCCTCCTCCAACAAAATATATCTGTTATTAATCTATGAACAATGAAGAGGAACTAGTGCCTCATTATAAGTAATAATAAGACAATCAATCCCTTTGGTTCTATAGACACTTTTTAAAAACTTAGTCACAAAATCACAGCTGGCATCTTTTACTGGACTTAAAATTCTCTATTTTGCTCATGTTTGGTATATAAACAATTTGTTTGCTCAAATTGCTGAATGTCTCACTTAAATTGACTTAATGTCAATTTTCTCCATTTTATGATATTTCTTGCTACTGGATCACTGCAGTTGTTAAGTGAATTCCATTGACTTTGCCTGTCAGAAGGTCACAAAAAGTTATCACATGGCCCCAAAATACTGCAACCGTCATAAATATGAGTCAGTTGCCAAGTGTCTGAATCTTGATCACATGATCTTGGGAATGCTGCAATGGTCATAAGTATGAAAAACGGTCGTAAGTTTCTTTTTCAGTGCCATTGTAACTTTGAACAGATAATTAATTGTTGTCAGTTGATGACTACCTGTATAGATAGATAATTCTTCTATGTGGCACAGTGCTATGTCCTTTGCTATGTTTTTGACTCTTTTTTATTATAAAAAAATGTATATACTTGGAAAAGTCTAAATTATCTAGTAAATTAATAAAATATTCTTCATCAGCTCTGCTGAAATCTTAACCATTTTAACATCACATATATGATCAAATCAACACTGAAAATCCAAACATTCTGAAAAATAGGCTGCTGCCAGATGTAATGTTAATATTTTGGGGGAAAGAAGTTACAGAATAATCATCAAAAAGAAAGTATTCCATCTGGAAAGATTCCCCAGCAAACAATAAAGTACATGATTTATTATACAAAGCTGTTATGAGACAACCATATGACCCATGTGGTTTTTAAAAGCATTCCCTAAAGGGTTATTGATAGCATTGCCTTTCCTTTTTTTATTCAGACAAATAACCATATACATCAGTTTTAGGCTCTCTCAAACCACCAACTTTGTAACAATGTATGGAATGTTTTCATAGAAAAGGAAAAAGAACTGCTGAAGTAGATGTCAGAAGCTGAAGGCAATATCCATTCTTTTGGTTTAGAAGAAAACTATGAGAGAATTGGCTCTCAATATAATGGATGCATTCTCTTTCTCTGCGCCATGGACCTCTGAAGCACTTTGAGCTAATCTGATAATATTTACCTTGATCTAGTGGAAGGGTCATGAATCTGTATAATTGTACATGCCATCTTCAGGAGTGGTAAAAAGTGGGACACGAAAGAGTTTGGACGATGTTGTAACATGGTAGAATTTTGCCCTGAAGGTACCAGAAATCCTTTGAACACCACTTTACGAGCATAACTTGCCCAATTGTCATTCAATTTCTCCTAAGGAAGATCCACATTTCAATTCAGAAGACTTATTCATCCATAATTGTACTTTATCTGCATTTAATAACCATCCTTTTCAGTGGTAAAATCCAATTTTTTTTACTACCGGTTCTATGGGTGTGGCTTGGTGGGCGTGGTGTGGTTTGGTGGGCGTGGCTTGGTGGACATGCATGGGAAGGATACTGCAAAATCTCCATTCCCACCCCACTCCAGGGGAAGGATACTGCAAAATCCCCATATCCTCCCCATTCCTGGGGGACGGATATTGCAAAATCTCCATTCCCACCCCACTCTGGGGCCAGCCAGAGGTGGTATTTGCCAGTTCTCCGAACTACTCAAAATATCCGCTACCGGTTCTCCGAACTACTCAAAATATCCGCTGCCGGTTCTCCAGAACCTGCTGGATTTCACCTCTGAATTCCTTTTCCTTTTGATGTGTAGTTTAATTTTTGCATTGTATCAGAGCTAATTAATTTCTATTAAATGGTAGTATTGTTTGCAAAAATAAACATTTGAATACATTGATACCTTTTATGATGCACAAATTGTTTTTCCTTCTTTAGAAAAAGCCTATTAGGCAAAATTCTTGAGATACACTACTAGTAGTAACAAGGATCCTATGAACTAAGTTTGAGGGCAGAGATAACAAACTATACTGATATGGGAAAAATTACATGTATTTTCTCTCAACTGACTTTAATTATGCATGTTTTTATTAATAGCAGGCCTCCGTGTTGATGGACTATCTAGCCAAATACCCTGGCATATTGAAGGAAAAGCAATTTTAAAGACAAATGGCAGACTTCTTCACCTGTAAATAGACCTAGTTTAAATCAAGGATTTAAACTTGATTTAGTTTAGAGGGTATGAAGAAGCTACAAATAAGCAGCTAACTTCAACAATTCTGCACATCCTTGATAAAAATCTTAAATATTTATTGTAAACAGTAGCGAATGCCTTACACTCTTATGGTAATTTACTTCTGTAAATCGATCTGTTTAGTAATGATTATCATGAGGCTCAGGAACAAAGCCAATATTAAGCATTTTAAAGTATTATCTGTTTCGGTAGAAGAGCTCCTTAAAAAGTAGCTGTCTTGATTTATTGCTGCAAACATTGCTATGCAGTTCTTAGAAAATGTTCTCCCCCATGTATGTATGGTTTTATATGTTTTTTTAATTTTTTTTAAACTGTTTTTAAATTATTATATTGTTTAGTTGTTCTTTAAATGTTGTACGCCGCCCTGAGTCCCCAGGGTGTAGGGCGGCATATAAGAGCACTAAAATAAAATAAATAAAATAAATAAATAAAATAAAATTCATTCCATCATGCTTTTTGAAAAGAATTATCCTTCTGTGCTCTGTAAGACTTGAATGCTTTAACAGCACATTGCCATACATGTCTATTTAAAGGAAAGCACCAATGGTGTTTATTCTTGTATAAGATTATAGCAGTGGTGGGTTCCTACCGGTGCGGTCCACTCTATAGCACCGGTAGCGGCCCGCTGGTGACATCACAGTACCGGTGCAGTCAGTTGCCGGTGCCTGGGCACCACCATTTTTTTTAAAAAAATTCTTCTGCGCATGCCCAGAAGCCGAGCTTCTGGCACTGCGCATGCGCTGCCTTCCTACCCCACATTGAGTCCAAGCAGGGGAAGATGGCTGAGGGAGCGCGTGAGATGCTAAAAGAACCGGCGGCAGGAGCTATCTCCATTCCCCTCCCTTCAGCAGTCCGAGAAGCCACGAACGTGCGTGATGATCCTAAGCATTTTCGCACATTCGAGGCTTCTCGAGCTGCTGAGGGGAGGGGAAATGGGTGGCAGGACCTATCTCAGTTCCCCTCCCTTCAGCAGTCTGAGAAGCCACGAATGCGTGGTGATGATCCTAGGTATTTCTGCACGTTCAAGGCTTCTCGAGCTGCTGAGAGGAGGGGGAACGGGCGGCAGGAGCCTAGGATCATCGAATGGGGAGAAGCATTCAGGCCGGACGGAGCCTCCTAGAAGAACCGCTGCCACGGTCTTGCTGCCCTCATTGCGGGGGGCTGCGTTGCGGGTGGGCAATGCCCTCCTGCTTCTCCGGCCGCTGCCAAGCTTCCGAGGCCCACGCCTACCCGGTCACATGGCTGGCAAGCCACACCCACAAAATAAGCCATGCCCACAGAGCGGAAATAAAAAATTAGGAACCCACCCCTGGATTATAGGATTACATAATGTCAGATCCATCATCCAGTGAATCTATCAGTAACTCAGAAGTGAAGCAGTTCTATATCTAATCCTAGAAACTGATCCCAAAGACATGATATTAGAGAACTGTTTGGCAGATAAAAGTTTTATTGTTTAAAACAATCCAGTTTCCTCTATGGGTTAGTACCAGATCAGATTAACACCAACTGATGCCTTAAGTGGAGCCCAACAATGGGGCCCCTTGGTCCTTCCATTGCTTAACTGTCAAAACATTAAGACTCAATAAGTGCTGACAACTAAAGCCAAGGGTAGCAGTGAAAGAGTCAAAAATATGATTGCTAGGGGAAAAAACTCTGGTGCCCCACTTCTCTTGGTTCCCTAAACATGTGTTTGTTTTACTTCATAGTTAACTCATGCCTGAGTTGGCATAAAGTCAACAATAGCTTGACTGTCTTACTCCTTCCTCCACCTTTTGGTTGTGTTAAAGAAGGATTGGATAGATATGAGTAAAGTTGATTCATCAAGAAATTCAGACATGTATTTAGATGAAGCAAGCCACAAGAATAATAAGTTAGGCATCCTGGTGGTTTGTTATAGATGCTTATGGTGAAACAAAATTCTGTGCCGTTCAATTTGATTAGTTGCTTGTATGCAAACTAAGCTTGGGGTCAGAGTATGTATGCATATAGAGTATGTACGTACTGTATGTACAGGAAACTTAACTTATGACCATTAATTTAATGTTTTAAAGATATGCCAGCCTCAGAAAAAACAATGTGTATGACCTGTCCTCAAACTTTGTACCATGTCCTCAAACATTGTACCATGCCTGCAGTCACATGATTGCAGTTCTGACGCTTGACAACTGGCTTGCATTTATTATGGTTGCAGTGATTTCCCATCATATGATCATGATTTGTGACCTTCCAAGCCAGCTTTAGACAAGCAAAGTCAATTGAGAACCCCAAATCACTTAACGACTGTGAATCACTTAAATGACCATGTGATTTGCTTAATAACCATGGTGATTCATTTAATAACTGCAGTAAAAATAGTCATAAAATTGAGTCCAGTGATGTGACGACTTTCTTAATGATCATGTTCCTTTGTGGCTGAAATTCCAATGCCAGCTATGGTCATAAGTCAAGGACTACCTGTATGTTACATAGTACACTAGCAGTTACTGGCATACCATTTTGAACCAATATATAGCAAAATATTTCCTATAAGTGTTTTGTAGTGCAGTGACAACACCTGAATTTCACATTCATTGTTCAAGAAGAAATCATCTGAATTCATGCTTTAGATGTTATAAGGCTGAACACTCACCTGTACTCTCTGGCAATAAAAGATTTGGTGGACTGCTGATTAATATGCATGAAGATGGCATGCTTTCTCTTCAGTAATTGGAAACTTGGATCTTGATTTCCTGGTGCTGATAAAATAGAATTTCTTTCTTCTTTGTCTCTTGCTTGCTTGCTTTCTCTTTCTCTTCCTCTCTCCACAAATTCCTCTCTCTGTTGTGATTACCTGGAATGAATAATATGTATCCATTTTCTTCACACAGCCCTACCCAGTCTCAACTACACTGTTCACCAAGATTGATATTGCAGCATTTGGTCCATTGGGAGTAATGTTAGCAAGTTACCCAAGCAATTATTGTATTTTATGGTTTGGGTTTGTCTTGGTTTGCTATGTGCTGTTAAAGCATTCAAGTCTTAAAGAGCATAGAAGGATAATTCCTTTCAAAGAGCATGATGAAATGAATTTTATTTTATTTATATGAATCTCTTTTGCCTCCTTTTTACAGAACAACTAGAGTATTTTCTTATATTTTTTGGTTGTTGAGATTACCAGAACAAATTCTACATTTTTGGTTGAATGAATAAATGAATTCACATGCTTATTTGATTTATTTTTCAAAAACAAGGCAGACTGTAACTGAAGGTCAGATTCATTACTACTTTAATGAATAAATAAATATTATTTTTTTAATAATATTTTATTAAAAATATTTTAATATTAACCTTTAATAAATAAAGGTTCTTCAAATACCAATGGGAAAAAGAAATATTTTGAGTTCTAACACCACTGTCAACTTTTTCTTCAGTTACAAGAAATAGCAATTCAGTTTCTGATCCAGGATTCATTAATCACATTAATTAATAGACAGTAGAATGTTTGTTGTTATAGTATTTCAGACTCTGTATTTACGTAGACTTTTTTTTTTAATGATCCATAACAGTTCAAAGCTCAAGACTGGGAAGCCCTAGAGTTGGTCATCTCCTTCCCCCAAAAATGAATAAATTGAGGATTGTAGCTGAAATCAACCTAAGACAGGTAGAGTTACAAGCAGATGTGGATAGACTTCATAGCACTACAGAATTGCATCTCTTCCTTTTATAAATTTTCTTATGAGTACACTTGGGCAGGCTGCATGACTTTGGACCAGAATTTTTTTTCAGTGCAACCTACAGTATCTCACAGGGTTGTTGTGGGGAAAAAAGGAAAGGGGAAGGGAGGAGGGAGCTATGTGTACTCTGCCTTTTGCTCCTGAAGAAAAGGTGAATTGTAACTCTAACAAGCAAACAGACAAATTTGGTTATATTACAATAATATCTAGAAATTCCCATTGAAACAACAGAGTTTGTCTCCCAATTTTTCATGTGATATTATTGAGTGACTGTGTTTTAGATTGGTTAGTTGGCTGGCTGGCTGGCTGGCTGAGTTGGTGGGTGGTTTTTGTCTCTCAGTGTGTTTGCTTTAAATACCAGCTTGAGTATTTTCCTCACTATTGTCCTAAACAACTGATATTTCTCTGCTGTGCTTATGCAGCACAATTCCAAATATGGGGATATCTTAATGAGTATAAAATGAATTATATTTTTACTTGTATTGCTATTTATATCCACTCCGAGTCGCTGAATGATGAGATAGCCAGCAAATAAATTTGATAAATAAAATAAATAAATTGCTTTTGGAAGAATTTATTTATTTATTTATTTATTTATTTGTTTGTTTGTTTGTTTATTTGTTTATTTATTTATTTATTTATTTATTTGGTAGTTTTTCTATGCCGCCCTACTCCCTGAGGACTCAGAATGTATGGTTTTTAGATTTTTCATATACATAACTCACTCAGAAAAGAAATTGAGCATCAATATGGAAAAATATAGACTGGAGAGCCAGTTTGGTGTAGTGGTTATGGTATCAGGTTATAAACCAGGAGACGTGAGTTCTAGTTCTGTCTTGGCTATGAAGTTAGTTGGGTGACCTTGGGACAGTCACTTTTGTCAGCTCTAGGAATGAGACAATGGCAAACAACTTCTGAAATACCTCGCCAAGAAAACTGCAAGGACTTGACCCAACAGTCTCAGAGAATCAAACAGAACTGAATGGAAAAAGGAAATAGAAATCTACCTACAGTAAAACCTCAGTTTAATGTACTAAGTAGGGAAGGGATATTGTTCAAGCCAAAAGTCCTTTATATGATGAATGGAATTTGATTCAAAAGTGACAGATTTTATTCTTCCTATTGCTACAGAAAAAGAGGATAATGTGAGGAAGAAAGTAGAGGGAAAAGGAAAAGTGGATGTGTTTATTATGCAGATTGCACAGCTGGAGTGATTAGGGGCAGGAACTAAGCAATGGCAGAAATGGGTCACATGAACCCAGCAAGGTGAAAGAGATTCTAACTGGGCTTTCTGGTTGTGTTGGATGATGCTTCTATCAACCTTACCCACTTTGTGCAGGCAAAGTCTGATGCTGCCTGAAATTTAGACAACATTCAGCTTGATCAGATTTTGTCCATTAAATTTAAAATCTGTTCATCCAAGATCCATTAAATCCAATTTCAAGGAAGGAAAGAAGAAAAGGAGAGGAGTTTTCAAAAGTCCTCAAAATGGAATATTATTGCTTTGGGAAATTACACTGCAATTTTAAAATAGGCCAACTGGATTGTATCCTGTTTAATTGGAGATCCAAGGGATTATTCAGCTGGCACATGGAGACCCAGCTGTCATAGAACAAGGCCATCAAATATCAAATAATGTGGCTTCTTTCCTAGCTATTTTTAAGGACATGATTGAAAGCATTATTCTTCAAACAAATACCTTCCAGCTGGTGCTGAAGGAATCAGGGTCAATAATGAACACGAAGTCAATTTGTGCATTTTGAAGGCAAACAAAGTATTCTAAGAAAATGCCATCAGGAACTAATTGAAAAAAAAAGCCAATGGAGGAAAAAAAGCTAAGGAAATATTTTCTTTTCTGGAATAATAATATATAAGTAAATGAGAAGTTATAAAAGACTAAAAAGAGCCAGGAAATGCACTATGTTTCTATTGGTTGCATTTAAAATTAAATTTAATTTAATTTAAAAAAAAAGAGCCAGGAAATAATGAGTATACTGAAGACTGACCCCTGCTAGCAGTTGAATGAAGCCATTTATGATAGCTATCTTTACTTTTGATTGAGTAGCAATGACTTTCATTCTATAAATTATTCCTTTCAGGCAGAACTTGTTCTGATTACTTCTGATTCTCTCTTGTACCTCAGTAGATTTGCTTATCTCTTAAGATGAGCTGCTAAATAAATGTAAAGATACTAATTAATCCAGACCAATTTTTAAAGAAAAAATAGCCTTATTCTGATAATTTAAACCAGCTTCTGTACATTTGCTACTGTATTAATTAAAGTAGTGTTCACAACTTTTCCCCTTCTAATCTTATTTTGCTAAAGAATTTAGAAAAGCAAGTATTGCAACTACTGTAATTCTGTGGTTTGTAATCGTTGGCATAATGATATTTAGAAAATGTCATAATAATAATAATAACAGAGTTGGAAGGGACCTTGGAGGTCTTCTAGTCCAACCCCCTGCTTAGGCAGGAAACCCTACACTACTTCAGACAAATGGTTATCCAACATCTTCTTAAAAACGTCCAGTGTTGGAGCATTTACAACTTCTGGAGGCAAGCTGTTCCACTGATAAATTGTTCTAACTGTCAGGAAATTTCTCCTTAGTTCTAAGTTGCTTCTCTCCTTGTTTAGTTTCCACCCATTGCTTCTTGTTCTACCCTCAGGTGCTTTGAAGAATAGTTTGACTCCCTCTTCTTTGTGGCAACCCCTGAGATATTGGAACACTGCTATCATATCTCCCCTAGTCCTTCTTTTCATTAAGCTAGACATACCCAGTTGCTGCAACCGTTCTTCATATGTTTTAGTCTCCAGTCCCCTAATCATCTTTGTTGCTCTTCTCTGCACTCTTTCCAGAGTCTCAACATCCTTTCTACATCGTGGCGACCAAAACTGAATGCAGTATTCCAAGTGTGGCCTTACCAAGGCATTGTAAAGTGGTATTATTACTTCACGTGATCTGGATTCTATCCCATTAACAGAGGGATAGAATCAAGATCACGTGAAGCAATAATACCACTTTACAATGCCTTGGTAAGGCCACACTTGGAATACTGTCATGGTTCCTAATCACTGGAGAATAATTAGGGATGAATAACTCTGTATATTTGTACAGAGTTGTATGTTTGTACATTTATCCCTGTCAGCTCTGAATATATTTGGATCATAAATTCCGTTAATTTCTGTTTCAAATTATGAAAAAAATGTGAATAATATATTGACATTTTCAATTATTTTCAGAGAATCATAACAAAAAAACTAACACTGTAGAAAAACTGAAAAAGAAATATTTTTTTCTTCTGAAATGCATAAAATACTTTCCTTTTGTTAAAAAAGATTCTGCTCATAATTTATAGATCAGGAATGTGATTTGTAGATCATTTGCTACCTCTCTTAAATTTCAGATTATCAGAATACTGCAGAGTTGATTTCTGCCTTATTAAAAAATATACCCTACTCTCTTTGATGACTTCATACATCATTAGCATATAATAAAGTTCATTATATAACTTTTAAAGCAGCGGTCACCAACTGGTGGTCCGTGAGAAAATTTTGGTGGTCTGCAGACAAATTATTTGCATTTTTTATATTGTACTAAATACTATTTATCTTTTTTAAAAATGCATATTAGTGGTCCGCGGGATTTAAAATTATGAATTTAGTGGTCCCTGAGGTCTGAAAGGTTGGTGACTCCTATTTTAAAGGCCAGTCAATAATTAGAAAGCTTGACCACTCCTGCTTTATTTGTTTATTTATTATTTTTATAAATAACTCAAATCAGAGAACATACTAATACCCCTTCTTCCTCTTGTTTTCTCCATAACAATCACCCTGTGAGGTAAGTTGGACTGAGAAAGGGTGACTGGCCCAAAGACACCCAGATGGCTTTCATGACTAAAGTGAGACTAGAACTCATCATTTCCTAGTTTTTGGCATGGTGCCTTAACTACCAAAGACCAAATGGCTTTCTGTGTTTTATGAATTTTTATAAATTATGAACAATATAATAATATGCAGTGTTTAAAGTTGTAAAATAGTTTAACTTCATTCTGAAATACTGTACACCACAAATGAGAAACTGTGAAAAAATGTTGAGATGGTTTTCAAGAAGGAATTAAAACGCCATTATGTAAAAACTTTTTTAATCTGCATAGATAGTAGGCAACAAGGAAAACATGAAGATTCGCCTCTGGTTTTCTTTATTTATTTAGTGTTCTTCTATGCCGCCCTACTCCCTGAGGACTCAGGGCAGAGTATATTCTGATACTCTTTAGTATAAGAGTATCAGAATATTAGTCAGGCTTTCAGAATACTGTTATTATATTTTATAACAATAAAGTACAGTTCCAGTACCACTGTCCTTTAACTGATCGGGGGGTGATATGTACCATCTATTTTATTCACTTTATTTTGCTTACCAAAAACTGTGTGAATTCGATAGTCTGGGTTTTTTTTTCTAATTCAGTGGCCCTTAATTAGGTTCTTTTCTTTTTTAACTCACCTGTATATGTTGCTTGTCCCATCCACAATTTCTGGAGGACACATATTACCGTATTTTTCGGAGTATAAGACGCACCTTTTTCCTCCCTAAAAGTGGCTGAAAATTCAGGTGCGTCTTATACTTCGAATGTAGCTTTTTTTCCAGCCCTAACTAGGTGCTAACAGATCTTCCCAGCTCTTACCTTGCAGGCTTTTTCATTGTTACTCTCTCCAAAGAATGTTTTTCCAGCCCTAAGTCTTTGCAGGTTTTTTTTTCATTGCTCTACTTGCTCCAAAGAAGTTGTTTTCTAGCCCTAACCAGGTGCTAACGATCTTCCCAGCTCTTGCTGGCTTGCAGGCTCTTTCATTGTTACTCTCTCAGAAGAATGTTTTCCAGCCCTAAGTCTTTGCAGGGTTTTTTTTCATTGCTCTACTTGCTCCAAAGAAGTTGTTTTCTAGCCCTAACCAGGTGCTAACGATCTTCCCAGTTCTTACTGGCTTGCAGGCTCTTTCATTGTTATTCTCTCAGGTTTTTTTAAGTCCTAACCAGGAGATAAAATAATGTGCTGCAGCTGCTCCGAATAAGTTTTTTTTTTAGCCCTAACCAGGTCCTAACAATCTTCCTAGCTCTTACTGGCTTGCAGGCTCTTTCATTGTTACTCTCTCAGAAGAAGGTTTTTTTTAAGTCCTAACCAGGAGATAAAATAATGTGCTGAAGCTGACCAGACTAAGGATGCTAGCCAGATGAATACCTGGTAGGCAGATTGTTTTCCCCTATTTTCCTCCCCAAAAACTAAGGTGCGTCTTATACTCCGGTGTGTCTTATACTCCGAAAGATATGGTATGCCCTAACCTGCATGTGAGACATAGAAAAATGGGCCAGTGTTTGGTTTGTACATTTATAATTGCCCTCTTTTTATACCTGCATTTTCAGAAATGCAGTCAATACTGAAATGTCAACAAAGAATTGCAAAAAAAAATATTAAAGATTTACCTGAGCAAGATTCATCCCCAAGATGGCCTCATTTTCAAGTGTTTCACATACATTTTCTCCCAACCTTGAAACCTATTAGATATCATCAGCTAAGAAATGAAAAAATCCAAATTGCATACAACTGCAGGTTAAAGCAAATGTAGTCATTTTTGCAGTCATTTATGAATTTATAACCTCAATCCATTTGTGTCAGATCCTTTAAACAATGAAATAATAGGCCCCTTGACACACAAGAATATTTTCCATTAAGTTTGCTTTTGTTTTCAATACTGTAAATGTTGATTTGTCCTGCAAGAATTGCTATTTGAATGAGGTGCTAATAACATATTCTGCCAGCTGGAATTCTTGTCTGATGTTCTATAATAAATATGATCTATTAATTGTTTCCCCACGTTGTTGTCAAATATTTAACACCTGCTCTTCATTTCAGTCAAATGAATAATATAATGAAATATACCATTTAGCGTATTTTTCGGAGTATAAGACGCACCTTTTTACCCTCAAAAAGAGGGTGAAAATTTGGGTGCGTCTTATACACCGAATGTAGCCCCACCCAGCCACCCCCACCCTTTGGCCTCTGCCTGCCACCAGTTTACCTCTTTGCAGCAAACAGAACAGAAACAGAAGGCTTATAGCACACTAAGAGATTACTTGCCTCCCGATCTACAGCTGACAGAGGCTTGCAAGCCACGTGGTAAAATGAAACTAACTACGGTAGCTGTAATGAGACAAAATGCTGGGAGATAAACTGGTGGCAATGTTACACTGCTGAAATTGCAAGAAAGTAAGCTACAGCTACTGTAGCCTAGAGGTAGAGCTCTTGCCTCACAGTCAGGAGGTTGTGAGTTCTATCCTAGAGTGTGTAGAGTGTAGAGTGTAGAGTGTTCAAATTATTAGACTTATTTTTTAAAGACTGCTTTATTATTGTTCTAGACAACTTAACAAAATGAAGACGCTTTTTAAAATAAATTCTTGCTCTGAAGAGGTCCAGTGCTATTGTATCTTCTTTTAAATAGCAGAAAGCCTTCCAGAAAGCCACATCAATTTTAAAGATCTGTAAAAGTATAATCTGAAATGTCCTGTTTTAGTATTAAGTATTAGTATTAAAATAAGGCAGCTGAATTAAACCCTGACTTAGTCATGTTTGGAGTAGATCTATTTAAATAATTGGGAGGAGTTAGTGTGATTACATTTAAGAAAACTTTCTGGGATTAATATACTGCCATAATGTACATTTCTCCAATTCTTTGCTATTTCTATGGGTCAGACACACATGCACAGAAATACACAGCAAACATTGTATATCATCTGTACTGTTTGCTGTTTGCTGTTTGGCAAATTGCTGGGAGGCAGAGGCCTTTTTTCCTTGTTTTCCTCCCCCAAAACTAAGGTGCGTCTTATACTTCAGTGCGTCTTATACTCCGAAAAATACGGTAAGTAACAGGATATGTATTCTGTACAGGACTTGTTGAGGATATGTTATTTAGATAGACAAGCATAAGAAAAAGGCTATCGTGAGTTTCCTGAGTGATGTTCCTAAAACTTTTTCTAACAAAGAGATGATTATATTTCCTCATATGGTAATCCTGCCCAATCTTACAGGGCTTGAAAATTAAGCAGTTTTTTGGGAAGGTGAATACTAACACGGAATAGGAAGTTGTACACATCCAAGAAGAAAGCAGAAGCAATAAGTGATGCCATGACATTAACGAAAATTAAGTGCTACTTGGCAACTTTATTTTTAATGTGCCAAAATATTTTAAGGTATGTCCAGTTCATTACCATAGTTTGAGTTTTTATTCCACACAGTAAAATATTATTTTGGAAACACAAACTCTAACCCTGATTAATCAAGTCAATGCTTGACAACATGCTCAGATATACTTTTCGATAGACATTCCTTAGGAGATGTCAAAAGTAGCCACCAGGGATTAAAGTTTAGCAGTCCAATTCACTTAACATCTGGCTGCAGGGAGGTTTATAAGTAGAAGACTCAGTCAGGTTATTTTTGTTTTGTTTTTTACAATTTGACTCCAACAGTGATACAATTGTGCAGATTTTAACATATTAAGATTTTGTTTTTCCTGCTTCAAAGGTTCAAAACATGGCATGGAGACATGTGACTACATAAATAATTGCTAATATTCTGTGGTTAGAGGCATAGAGACAATGATCTGCAGACATCCTGGTGGCATAAAATGTAAAATATACAGCATTACATAGAGAACAATCCTGGTACAGCAATATCAATAAACTGTACACTTCGGCCCTCGACAATCATGATATTGGCGTGTTGTGTTCCAAATGACGATCTGTCTGTATTAGAAAGTCCCACAAGATCTTCACCATCACATTTTCGGTAACTTTTTCCACTTTGTGCTCCCATGACTTTCCAGATACAGGTATATCATATTTTTTACATAATGACCAGTTTTTGTATCTTCAATTTCGTGGCATTAGTTTGTAGTGCTTGTTCTTGAGCAGCGAGTATTAAACCTTCCGTTTCTTTCTTGATGGTTCCCATCTTAAACCATGCCCATGTAAGGTTGTCATCACATTTTCGTTCAATGTTTTTCAAGTGTTGTCCATGCAAAGCTTTGGTTTTCCATCTATTTAATCTGTCATCCAGCTGTTTTTCCTTATATTCTGCCTTTGTTTTTGTTGCTTTTATAATGTTCTCCATTTGCACAGCCTGCAGCAATTTTTCTGTACTTTGGTTCACATAGTCATTCAAGCTTCATTTTTCTTCTTCTACAGTTTGATGGATTTGCAATAGCCCTCTGCCTCCTATTTTTTTTTGCCAGGTACAACCTGCCGATGTCACTTTGTGGATGTAAAGCGTGGTACATATTCAAAAGTTTGCGGTCCAAGTTTTCCAGTTCAGTCAAAGTCCAGTTGATTATTCCAGCTGAGTAGCATATCACAGGAACTGTCCCATGTATTAATGGCTTTAATTATGTTTCCAGCATTCAGCTTTGATTTTAATATGTTGTTGTTGTTGTTATTGTTGTTATTGTTGTTATTATTATTATTATTATTATTATTATTATTATTATTATTATTATTATTATTATTATTATTATTATTATTATTATTATTATTATTATTATTATTATTATTATTATTATACAATTGTATCACAGCGGCCAGTTGTTTCGCCGGATTTGGCATTGATTACTAGTCGAGCCCCACCCAGGGGCCTAGGACGTCGTAATGTATTTTTGAAGTATATGTGCGGAACCGAGCAGTGCGGCTTTCTGCATTTGACTGATGGTGATTTTGTCAATTCTGAGCTGTTTTAAATGTAATTCCAGTGCTTTTGGGATAGCACCCAGTGTTCCAATCACTACTGGAATTACCACTGCTGGTTTGTGCCATAATCGTTGGATTTCGATTTTTAAGTCCTGGTATTTTGCAATTTTTTCGTGTTCCTTTTCGTCGACCTTTCTATCCCCTGGTATTGCAATGTCAATGATAGTCACCTTGTTGTTCTCGATCAGCGTGATGTCTGGTGTATTATGCGCCAGTACCTTGTCTGTTTGTATACGAAAATCCCACAAGATCTTGACCATCTGATTTTCAGTGACTTTTTCAGGCTTGTGTTCCCACCAGTTTGTAGCAGTATGGATGTTATAATTTTTGCATAAATTCCAGTGGATCATTTGTGCAACAGAGTTGTGTCGTAATTTGTAATCAATCTGCGCGATTTTCTTGCAGCAGCTGAGCACATGGGCTACAGTTTCATCAGCTTCCTTGCATAATCTGCATTTAGCATCATTTGAAGATTTATCAATTTTGGCCTTTATGGCATTTGTACGAATTGCCTGTTCTTGTGCGGCCAGGATCAATGATTCTGTTTCTTTCTTTAAAGTACCAGATGTTAACCATAACCAAGTTTTTTCACTGTCCACTTTGTCTTTTATTTTTTCCAGAAATTGGCCATGTAATGCTTTATTTTGCCAACTCTCCATTCTTGATTTTATCACATTTTTTCTGTATTCTGTATTATTATTATTATTATTATTATTATTATTATTATTATTATTATTATTATTATTATTATTATTATTATTATTATTATTATTATTATTATTATTATTATTATTATTATTATTATTATTATTATTATTATTATGTTGCTTGCATGTACCCTAAGTGCTTTTGTACCAGTGACAAATTCCTTGTGTGTCGAATCACACTTGGCTAAATTCAATTCAATTCAATTAATATATATTAGTTAATAAGTATATTCTCCAGACATTTATTGCCTTGATGTCACTGAAACAAAACTAATTACTCAGTATGATAAACATTGTATTGTATCCTTTTTTGTTTTGTATCTTAATCAACTTGGATCTTTTATTAGATTTGCCTTTATGGCTCACTGGGGAAGGATGATTCTGATTTTTGTAGATATGGACAGATAATATTTGAATAACTTTCAAGGCCTTCGTGGCAGCTCTACCAAGTGCTATTCTGCAATATATTTCATGACTGCTTGTTCCTATATGGGTGATGGTTGAATCTAAAAGGCACAAGATATCTACCACTGCAGCATCTCCAGTGTCAATCTTAAGATTACTTGTTTTAACTTCTGACATTAGCTTGGTCTTCTATATATTTAATTTTGTCCTGTTTTGTTACTATGTTCTTGACTTTTATTACTAGAGATTCTAGACACTCCCAAACTGACAATAGTGTTATTAACATAGATGTTTCTTCCTCCAATTTTAAAGCCATTTATCTTCTTCCAGTCCACTTCCCATAACATACTGTATATGCATAACATATATGAACATATACATTGAATAAATATGGGAAGAGTATACAGCATTATCTCACTTCTATACAGCTTCTATAATGCATTCAATATTTAAATTATATTGGCAATGTTACAATACAGGTAGTCCTCAACGTATAACCACAATTAAGACCAACATTTCTGTTGCTAAGCAAAACAGTGGTTAAGTGAGTTTTGCCCATTTTACAACCTTTCTTGCCACAGTTAAGTGAATCACTGCAGTTGTTAAATGAATCTGGCTTCCCCATTTAATTTGCCTGTCAGAAGGTCACAAAGGGTGATCACATGACCCCAGAATACTGTAACCATCATAAATATGAGTAAATTGCCAAGGTTCTAAATTTTGATCACATGATCATGGGGATGCTGCAATGGTTGTAAGTGTGAAAAATGGTCATAAGTCACTTTTTTCAGTGCGGTTGTAACTTCAAACTTTCACTAAACAAACTGTTGTAAGTTGAAGACCACCTGTACAATGTTACTCTATTATACTATACTATATCATCCCATACTATACCATACCCTACTATACCACACTGTACCATACCATACTATGTTATTTCATAAAATATTATTTGTGTTCCTATAGATCAACATCCTAATTCAAGGTCAGAAGAGGGTTTTTTTCATATTATGAAATCATACTCCATCACCAGAGGTTTTATAGAAGAGATTGAATAGCCATTTGTCAGAAATGTCCAGAATCTTCTGCTTGAGCAAGGAGTTGGAATAGAAGACTTCCAGGATCCAAACTTCCAATTCTGTTATTCTGTTTTCTGTATGTATTAAACCACATACTTTAGATGTTAATATCTTGACTCTGGCCTCCACCTTGCTCATAAGTGTTTTCACACTCTCTTTGGTGATAACAAGTTTTCTATGTAGCTTATTTCACTGATCATGACCTGTATTTTATCTGGTGAAATGAATCTATGTCACAAAAGTCCTTTCCTTCATCTTCCTTAACACAGCACTATCCTTCTTGTGTGTAGCACCAGTAATCTTCATAGTATTATCTGTTATATGTACTTGTGAGAAGGACTCCTCTCTCAAGATTTTGTTACTGTGGGAACACAATCAACGCAGAAGGCAGCCATTTGCATAGGATAATTGTATCAAACCTTGAATATAATTTTACCTTTTATATACTTTTCCATTCCAGCACAAGTAGTTAGAAGTACGGATCACTGATTCATATGATTTTCCAACTAACTGGAGGTTAATTATAACTATAACTAAGTTATAAATTAGTAATTAGTTTCTTACCAATTGTCTCCTTTTAGCTCTGATTTTCTTTTCCAGTGTGGAAAAGACAGTTTGAGGAGTTGCAGCAAAAAGCAGCAAACAACCAGCAAAATATGGAATTGAGATGTTCTTGTACATTCATAGCCACTTCCCCATCTTTCATATAGAGCTCCTCTTCATCTATTGTGATCAGCTTGTTTTTATAAATCTCATGAATTATTGTTATAATTTGGAATACTATTTGGAGAGGGCTCTAAGCTGTTCTTGGATAGTTCTTGATCAGAAAAGGTCACATCCTGACCCTTGGTACTTTTATCTATAAGTTAAATTTGACTTTTTTTCCTGATCTTCGGCACATCATTGTTTTAACTTGCACCTGCCTTCAGAGGGACTATATACACTCCATTAGATTGATAAGTCATCATATTGTTCATTAAGTTCATTACCCATCATGATCACTAGTAAAGGTGATTTGCTTAGCAAGACTGAAAAGAGATTGCATTTCAATTAAGCATTGATTCTCTGTGGTTCAGTTAGCACTTGGTTTTATATGTCCACATATACAGCATGAACAACAGTGTACACTCCTTTAATATCTCCAAAACATATTCTAACAGTTCAGTTCACTGGCTAAACAATAGTCTATGGAAGCAATTCCACCAAGATGGCGATCTGAATGTGAACAATCTGAGCTGATTTTTCAGATGCTAGTCAAGTATATAGTCAATACCTGAATTTGTCTCCTAAAATATTTATCTCTTTTCCTTTGTTCTTTTTTTAAAAATATCATCTGCTGTTCGTACATAGAGAAAGGATGTAATCCAATAGCCACGTTGGGATTATTTCATCTTAGACATACTATGAACCCCATTTTTCTTCTGCTGTATCACTAGACAAGATATCTTATAGGTTTTGTCTCTTTGCCAATACCTCTGGGAATTTCTCTAGATTGGTGGATCATTGGTAATAGCATCAGCGTTTTTATGCATTTATGAATTTATGGATTGTGTTTCTGGATGTATGTAGATGTCGTGTTTCCCTGAAAAGCAGCCAGGTCTTTCAAGGGCCTTTGAATGAATTCCTTTTTATTTTCTGGGACTTTGGGCTGCACCATGCATTCCCTGCATAGGAGATCAATCACAATATCAAAGTATCAGATAAATAACAGAATTTGGCTTGACAAAGAACAGAATTTGTTCATACAGCCTCAGGTGTTCCAATATCCCCAAATACATAAATGTTAGATTTCAGTTTTTATTTTGTTAAAAATGTATATCTGTGCTCTCTTCCAGTTAATGGGATCCACAATTAGTACAGTATCTTTTAAAATGCTTTTTGTTTGTTTGTTGTTTTAGATTTTTGCTTCATAATAGTTTCCGAATGCCCTCAGATCTTCTGTGGAGTTGCCTTAGTTGGGTCTGTATATATATCCTACATACTATTGTAGATTTCTAAGCTTGTAGAGTGCAGTATAACCATATTCTTCCTACCTTCAGTTTTCTTATGAACATTGATCCTTGAGCTGCAGTTTCTGCTGTAGTTTTTGCACCACTTTTTCCTTAGACTCCTAGTTAGTTCAAGCTTGGAAGGAGATGTAAAGTTCTGCATTTCTGAAGCCTCCTTCTGATCTGTTCCAGAGGCATGTTTAGTGTAACTGGATTTCTTCTTCCTCATAATGCTGGGTACTAGGTTTTGTCACCCTCTTCCAATACAAAACTGAACAATTTCTGATGAGATTTGCAAAGAATGAAAAGAAAAAAGCTATTAAATGTAACTGTTCACAAAACAGCTTATTTCTTTGTTAGCATTCTTAGTTTGAGACCTTAAACTCCCATGTTGCTTTTATTGTCTAAAACAAAATTAAGAGAATACAGTTCAGCATCCCTTCACTGTGGGGTTCCTTGAAGATATTGCCATAATACTGAAAATGAAGCAAACTGTATTCCTTTTTCATAATATGTCCAATATTTCAGTTTTCCAGATTGTTAGGCAGTTCATATTACATAAATTGCTGTGAAGTTGGATATAATAAAGTACACCAAAGGAATGGGCATTTTTTTTACAAGTGACTATTATTTTTATTAAATTTGGAGGTAGGGGGAAGGTGGAAGATTGAAGAAGTATATTTATGGCACATTCTACATTAAGTTCAAAAGGACCTCTGAGTTAAAGATTCTTATTTTTGGTTTACTGAGATATGTTATTACCTTTATGAAATATCTTCCCAATAACTTAATAAAATATAGTTATAAGAATGCCTGGTATTATATTATGGGTATAAATCTATTTTAGGAATAACTTCAGCTTGGAGGAAACTATGAGACAAGAGACTTCTAGTGGTTCCTCTGGCTGAATTTGGAAATTTCTTCAAGTTTATTCCTCAGGCATAACAAGCAAAGACTGCAATGCTTCAAGACCTTCTAGAAGCTTTAATTCCCCAGAATTCATGCTATAATTTCACTAGGAATACCCATGAAAGTCAAGCAAATATTTGTGGGCTCAATGAGAAGGCAATGTGAGAATACCAATGGGTCCTACTTTAGGTTTAGCAGGCCAATTGCTGATACCAGATATGATCTCTTCCCATATAAGAACAGTTGGCCACACATGATTTTTAAAGGAAAGGTCAAATAATTTGTTATCAACACATGTTTTCATATCTGCACTCATTTCTTTGCAAGCCTCAATATACCAAAAGAATTGTGTTCTAAAATATTTTGGTTATCTTCTCTCTAAGTTAACAAGTCTAGCAAAATGTATTCTTTATCTTCCACATTTATTTTGCTATCAAAGATATTGAAGAATTTGAACTGAGTATTTGTTACTGATAGCAATGAGAAATCAAAAAAATATATGGTCATATACAAATTTCTAGAATTTCTAGTCTTTTCAAAGTAGAGTTTCAGCTCATAGAACCCATTCTTGATATGATATGTCTTTATTCATACCAGGCTGAATATCAGGATGTGTGTAACATTACAAAGAAAAGAATATTCTTGCAAATTAACTTGTACAGGGATCTCCACAAAGGTGTGGTCCAAAAAATCCCACAATGATGGCTGCAGCCACAGATTTTAGGGCCTCTCATTTTTTTAACATACTGGTATAACAGAACAGATGTTAAAAATAGGAAAGGCTTTGATTTTACACTTGGAACCCTAATTGTTTTTTTTACTCCCTCCCTCTTTGGGCACTGTTGCCATTGTTAAATCTAAAAATGTTACTGTTGGATTGCAATAGCTTATAAACATGCATGCAGAGAGCTGGCATTAAATAGTATGGAATAAACCAGCAGCTTTGTCAGTTGTTTGTTGTCGATGCCAAAATCGACCTTAATCCTCAATGCCCTCTAGATCCACCACTTTGTTAGGATTAAGGTGTACCAATCTCCTGAATGGTTTGAGTTGCTGTGTGCATTATATGCTTCATTCTAAGAAGGTTTTCTGAGTGACCTCTTGTGGCTTGATTGTGGTAGCTGATTGCAAAGACAATTGCATTGGGCATCTCATAATCAGTTTTGTTTTATTCAAAGAGATGCTTAGTTGGCCAGAGAATGATAGAAATTGATTACATAAAAGTCAGTGCATAGATGTGAAAAATCCAACTTTCAGTTTAGGAAATAAACCTTGGGCAACTCTTGACTGTATGATTGCTGCACATTTTAATTTGGCATACAGCTTCATTTCCCAAAACACTTAGGAAGCGATTCATTTCTGATATTCTATTGATTTTTCATAATGTGAAAAGCAAACGAGGATGGAGCAATTTCAGGGCCAGAGAAGTGGAGAAGGAAACAGAGGTTTCCATCATGTACTCTTCATAGTTTCTGTCTTAACTTAGCTAAAAGCATGTGGAAAGATAAACTGTACACCACCACACACTTTGTGCTGCTCCATAACTTAAAATCTCTGTCCTTCTGCCTTGTATTTTATTTGACAGCTGCACTTTCTATAAATAGAACTGTCCTTATTTTGGGACACTTAATACTACAGAAAAACTATTCTCTAACACAGGTGACATGATTATTCTTACTCTGTGAATGAAATGTGTGAAAATTAGTCACTGATTTAACCATGTATATTTAACAAGAATATGTTTTTGCATGTATGCAATTGGCAATAAGTAGATGCCAACTGTGACAGTTACAGGCTAAATGAAAAATGTCAATATTGCAAAAAGACTACAGTGATCCCTCGCTATATCGCGGTTCACCTTTCACGGTCTCGCTGCTTCACGGATTTGCATCGTGCATTGTGTTCTGCATTCTGATTGGCTGATTGGTAAAACAGCTTGCCAAGAGCAGTGAAATACATGTGAGGGCCTGAGTCAGCTGTTGAAGACGTGGGCAGCCAGGCCGTCAGTGGCAAAGTGCGCGGCTCTGCAACTCACTTCCGACAGTCAGCTGTGAAGACGTGGGCGGCCAGGCAGTTAGTGGAAATGTGCGCGGCTCCGGGACTCGCAAACCTCTCCAATGAGTTCTGCGCCTGCGTGGTGGTCTCCTGCTTCAGTCTGGCAGCGGCAGGCGACTAAGCGGTCCGATGAGCTCTGCGCGTGCACAGAAGGACTGCCGCTCATCAGCTGTAGGGCGGGCTGCGCTGTCAGCTTTCCCTGAGGGAAAATGGCTGTTTGCGCCAAATCAACGAGGGAACGGCCTACAAGCTTGCTCAGGAGATCAGTGCCAAGCAGCCACAGCAGACGTCAAGAGAGGGAGAGGTTGGAGGATTTTTCAGGCTTTTTTGGGCGCTGAAAACGCAGAAACCGGGTAGGAGGGGTTAGCGACGGTAGTCACATGTATTTATTTGTTAAACAATATATAATAATTGTAAAAAAAATAAAGGTTACTACTTCATGGATTTCGCTTATCACGGGTTCTTTTTGGAATGTAACCCCTGTGAAAAACGAGGGATCACTGTATATTGATGAATAATTTCCCACTACTTGCTAATCTAATTATGGCCTCCAAATGCATAATGTATTCATCTTCAATGAGTTGTCTAACACTATGTTAAAAATAATATCTATTTTGTCAGTTATGATAAAAATGCATTGCATCAAAAATATATAGCATACTGATTTGTATTTGAAATGGCTGGGGTGCCATACAATCTGATATTTATAAAAAAATGTACGCTGAAATATTATTTAATATAAATTAATCACAGTGGCATAATTAACATGCATAGCAACACCCTTTATATTACTACTATTTCAGATCATCCTCTTGCGGTGCTGATAATTAACAGTCACTTTGACAGAAATGGAATTAAAACTGAAAGATATTAAATCCTTTTGATTTGGGGGAGAGATATTTAAGCATGTGTTTAGCTGAATCCAAACAGAAGTTCTGGGTTTCAAAAAAGTTATTAATAGGCCAGACAGGGGAATTTAGAAGATGTTAATCTGCCAGATCTAACAGTCTTATAGATCCAGATTGAATGGATTGTTGTGATTTTTTTTCTTTAAAATCTGTCTGAAAGATATTAAATCCTTTTGATTTGGGGGAGAGATGTTTAAGCATGTGTTTAGCTGAATCCAAACAGAAGTTCTGGGCAATAGTAACACCAGCAAAATCAACTGCATTTCCTAAAAAGGTGGAAAAAACTATCTCACTATCATTACTGATTCAGTCAACATTCATTTCAGCTGACAATGGCATGCTGTCCCATCAAGTTCTCAATAAATCACCATTTACCCATTCAATTCAACATGCAGATGGCATGTTACAGGTAAAGAATGTTGGCTAGCGGGAACCAGGAGAGGTGCCTTCTCTGCTGTAGCCCCTGCCCTTGGGATTTTTTTTCCTTTCAGAGATCAGGATGACCCCAATACTGCTGGTCTTTTATATGTCTAGAAATATTTGGTTGTGAATCTGTAAAGGGCCCCATTTCTTGGTTGTATTAACATCCATTGTTACAATTTTACTTGGGTGCCATACATATAACAGCATTCTGTGGGCCCCAGCTTATAGTCACACTGGCCACATGACCACAGAAGTATCTTTGGACAATGCAGTCTCCGTCAACTAAGAAACAGAATGAGCACTAGGCCCTAGAGCCAGACATGAACAGACAGAGGAAGTCTTAACATTCTTTATCTTCACCTAATCATTTTTAATTTGTTTTTATGTTCTATGATGTACACCACTCAAAATAATTTGATGGGCCGGAGGAATGCTGTGGATATAATTTACTTGAACTTCAGTAAGGCATTTGATAAAGTAGACCACAACCTACTACATGATAAGATTTTTTAAAAAGTGACTTAGACAGTATCACCACAAGATGGATTTGTAACTAGCTGACCAACTGCACTCAATGTGCTGTCCTCAATGGAACTGCATCTACGTGGAGGGAAGTATGCAGTGGGGTATCCCAAGGATCTGTTTTAGGCCCAGTATTCTTCAACATCTTCATCAATGATTTGGATGAGGGGATAGATGGGGAACTCATCAAATTTGCAGACAACACCAAGATGGCAGGAATAGCCAAGACTCCAGAAGATAGGCTTAAGGTATAGAAGGATCTTGACAGACTTGAACATAGGGTGCTATCTAACAAAATGAAATTCAATGGTGAAAAAAGTAAGGTTTTACATTTAGGCAAGAAAAACCAAATGCACAGTATAGTGTAGGTGGTAGCTCACTCAATAATAGTAACCGTGAGATGGATCTTGAAGTCCTAGTGGACAACCATTTAAATATGAGCCAGCAGTTTGCTACAGCTGCCAAAAAAGCCAACACAGTTCTAGGCTGCATTAAAGAGGGATAGAATCAAGATCACATGAAGTGTTAATACTATTTTATAATGCCTTGGTAAGACTACACTTGGAATACTGCATCCAGTTTTGGTCGCCACAATATAAAAAAGATGTTGAGACTAGAAAGACTGTAGAGAAGAGCAACAAAGATGATTAGGGGACTGGAAGCTAAAACATATAAAGAACAGTTGCTGGAATTCGATATGTCTAGTTTAATGAAAAGAAGGACTAGGGGAGACATGATAGCCATGTTCCAATATCTCAGGGGTTGCCACAAAGAAGAGGGAGTCAAGCTATTCTCCAAAGCACCTGAGGGCAGGATAAGAAACAATGGATGGAAATTAATCAAGGAGAGAAGCAACCTAGAACTAAGAAGAAAATTCCTAACAGTTAGAACAATTAATCAATGGAACAACTTGCCTCCAGAAGTTGTGAATGTTCCAAAACTGGAAGTTTTTAAGAATAGATTGGACAACCATTTGTCTGAAATTGTATAGGGCAGGGGTCGGCAATCTTAAAAACTCAAAGAGCCATTTGGTCCCATTTCCCAGAGAAAACAAAACACCCGGAGCCACAAAACATGGGTGGGCGTGGCCAACTCAACATCACTCCCACCTAGTCACATGACCCCCCCCAGCTACACCTGCCCAGGTTTTGTGGCTGTTTTCTTTTCTATGAGAAAAAGGTATCTCTCTCTTTTCCCTCTCTGTTTCTCCCTCTCCTATCTCTGTTTCTCCCTCTCCTATCTATCTCCCTCCCTCTCATCTTTGTCTCTCTTTTCCTCTCCCCATCTGTCTCTCTCTCTTCCTCCCCATCCATCTCTCTCTCACTCTCCTTCCCTCATCTCTCTCTTTCGCCCATCTCTCTTTCTCCCTCTCTCGCCCTTTCTCTCTGGGTGTGCTGAGGAACGATCGCCACCCCAGCTTCTCTTTGGGAGACGCTCCTCCCCTTCTTGCGACTCCCTGGCTGACTGTGGCGTGTGCGGCAGGCGGGCGGCAGGCGGCTGATCGCTTAAGGAGGGTCATTGGATGCTCAGACTGTGCGTTTTCCTTCTCAGGCCCTGGTGGATTGTTCCGACTTGGAAGTCGTCAAGACTGCAAGTCTGGATTTTAAAACTCAGCTGTGCGTCATCGTCCTACAGCCTTACCCGTTTTCATCCTTCCTACTTATATATAAAAATGCTCCCTATATTCCTTTTTTTTTGTTCATACTAAATAGCTAAAAAATGCTGACAGGAGGCCAGAAAGCAAGCTGTGAGCGGGATTATAAATTTAAGCTTTCTTTTGGTGTGTGTGTGTGTGTGTGTGTGTGTGTTTATTCTTGTCCAAATGCATCCACCGAGTGGCTTCCAAAAGTTTTACAGTTTTGCAGAATGTTCCTTCTTGCCTTCCTTCCCTTTTTAACATTCTTTCTCTCCTTGCCATGTCCCGTCTCCCCTCCCCGCAGCTCTTCGGCTGAGCGGGGAGGACATGAGCTCCAGCCCAAAGCTGCAGGAAGTGAAGGCAGCTACAAGCCTGCTTCTCTTCTGTTCTAAGGATCTGGCCATTGCCTTGCCATGCCCCCCACCCCGCATGAGATAAGAAGGAGGGGGAGGAGGGTCGCCGGAGTGAAAGCAGCTTATGCTTCCTGCTGCTTTGGGCTAGAGCTCACGCCCACCCCGCTTGGCTTGGTATATGAATTCCTGTTAATGCGCTGGAGAATCAGCCCCAGGCACTTCTCCATCCCCCGTCGTCACCCTTACCTTCTCAGGCCAGGCGATGGAAGGGAGGGCGAGGGGCGGGCAGCCAGTGATGGGACAGGGAGCTGTGGCAGAGGACCCAAAGAGCCGCTTGTGGCTCGTGAGCCGCAATTTCCAACCCTTGGTATAGGGCAGTGATGGCAAACCTATTTTTGCTTGGGTGTCAAAAGGGTGCATGCGTGCACAATAGCGCACACACGCATGCCCACACCCATAATGCAATGCCCCCTGCGCATGCACATACAACTCCCCTGTGCTGCCCCCCCCCCCGTGCATGCACCTAGGGCTCACTGAAGCCTCCGGACTTCCAGTAGGCTCATTGCACCATTTTTCGCTCTCCCCAGACTTCGGGAAAGCCTCCATAGCCTGTGGATGGCAAAAAACAGACCCAATGGGCCTACTGGAAGTTCAGGTAGGTCTGTTGGGTCCGTTTTTCGCTATACACAGGCTTTGGAGGCTTTCCTGAAGCCTGGGGAAGGGGAAAACAACCTTCCTCCTGCCCTCCAGAAGGCCAAAAATCAGCTGGCCAGCGTGCTGGAGCTGACATAGGCAAGCCTCGCGTTCCCTCAGATATGGCTCCTCATGCCACTTGTGGCACGCGTGCGATAGATTCGCATCATGGGTATAGGGTTTCCTGCCTTTGCAGGGGGTTGGGCTAGAAGACTTACAAGGTCCCTTCCAATTCTGTTATTCTATTCTATTCTAATTGTTGAAGTAAATGACTGTAGAAATCAAATAAGTGAATAAAAATAAATAAAATCTAGATGGTTTAACAAACCTACAACATTTCTGAATTATCAGTTGTGATTGAATAGTGCTCATGGCTCCCAAAGGTAAAGCATTATCAGAATACACAGATGAAAAAAAGTGGCCTTTGTAACAGTAGCTGGGGTTATGTAAACTTAGACAGAAAAGATATCCTGTAGAAGAACAGTATGCAATTTAATAAAGGAGCATTTCCAACCCAAGCTCCAGTTGTGTTGAACTTTGGAAAATGAGATGACTTGTAGCTTAATGCACATGGATGACAATAATGCAGAGAAGGCTAATAGGAATTTTCATTAATCCTGAATAATATATAAATCATATGTTTTCATATAGAAAGTACATGTTTGTATTTTACATATATTTGTGTATATGTTTATTAAATGTATATGCAACCATCTTACTATGTATTTATATCTATATATTGATATTTATTGATGTTTTCATTTTTTGTACTATGAAGTGCACAGTTATTTGTTAAGATAAGCAGTGATATTAATTTCATAAATAAAGAAATAAATATAGGTGAAAAGTCACCAAGAAATGTCAAGCCTATAGACTAGACCCGTGATGGCGAACCTATGGCACGGGTGCCACAAGTGGCACGCGGAACCATATCAGTGGGCACGCGAGCTCAGGTCTGGCGCGCATGTGTGCACCGGCCGGCTGATTTTTGGGCCTTCTGGGCCCACTGGGAATCAGGAAACAGGCTGTTTCCAGCCTCCAGAGGGGGTGGGGAAGGCCGTTTTCGCCCTCCCCAGGCTCCTAGAAGCCTGGAGAGAGCAAAAAATGGGTGTGCCATTGCATGCTGGGAGTGGGGGGGTCATACGCGCATGCGCGGGGGTGCATGGAATTATGGGTGTGGGCATGCACACACGTGATCCCACGCATCCCCCCCTTTTTGGCACGCGAACCAAAAAAGGTTCGCCATCACTGGACTAGACCAATGATTGCAAACCTTTTTTTGCTTGGTGCCAAAAGGGCGCGCACGCGTGCATGCCCACACCCATAATGCAATGCCCTCTCCCCGTGCATGCACACACAATCCCCCTGCACTGCCCCCCCCGCATGTGCCCAGGACTCACTGAAGCCTCCGGACTTCCAGTAGGCCCGTTTTGCCATTTTTTGCTCTTCCCAGGCTTCAGGAAAGCCTCCGGAGATGGCGAAAAACAGACCCAACAGGCCTACTGAAAGTTCGGAAAGCCTTTCCTGAAGACTGGGGAAGGTGAAAATGACCTACCTCCCACCCTCCAAAAGGCCAAAAATCAGCTGGCCAGCGCGCACATGTGCACTGGAGCTGACACAGGGCAAGCCTCACATGCCCTCAGATATGGCCCCACGTGCCACCTGTGGCACGCATGCCATAGGTTCGCCATCACGGGACTAGACCACAAAATAGAAAAGCATCCTGGAAGAAGGCATACTTCCATACTGATCCTTCCCAAAATATCTTTGTGGATATATCCATGAAGATGCTAATTGACTTGAGTAAGTTTTTACCAATGCCATTCATAGACTATTATAACTAATTACAAATTGACATAAATAATTTCTATCAGTCAGTGTGTGCAATGCTTTTGCGTCTATTGCTCTGATTTTAAAGCATGCATCAAGGATCTGATTATTCTTTTCACAGAACCTTCATTCTTCATGTTTATCAGTAAAAAAAATCTTGAAGTAAAAAAGACCTCCAGCATGTCTATTGTTTTTGGGTGATTACCTTCACTTATTCATGATTCTCCTTCATCTTCTTCTAACACATATAGTCCCACAACTTTTCAGCTCAAGAAAAAGGAATAATGCAGGACTTGTTCTCACGGTTTTTTTCTGTACAGTAATGATTTCATCTCTTAATGGAAAGCTTTTTGCTCCTGCAGTCTGTTTTCCTCTTTTTCTGCATTATTACTTCCCCAGCCTTATTTTAATTACTTTAGGTTTCCCAGGGCAACATGTTCTAAATTGAACCAATCATACTTCAGTAAGATGGTCCCTCCAAGCAAAAAGGCAGGATTGGTTTCTTAAGTTTACCAACAGTTTTTGTGTCTTCTTAGACCGAAAGTCTTCATTAAATGAAAGAACTTTGCTAGAATTGTTAGATAATTGTGTCAAAATAAGTCTCTGTTCTTTACAGAAAAATGCTATAATAACATTTTACCATTTCTTACTGTAAGTTTGAACCTTCTCATCAATGGATATGCATGATTATTGTTCTGTTCATTGTGCATTTTGATTCTAGTAGCTCAAGCAAGAAATTGTATATTTGCAATCATACTGTTGAATAGTATTTCTTTATCCTTGAGTCTGCTTTGTTAGATTTCATTGTAGGAAATTTTTCTAAAATGCCAGATTTGCAGTGTTTTAGCAATTATGTGGTTTCTAGTGCGGTTTTTCTTTTTTAAAATAAGATAAATAAACACAGATTGTTATGTTCATTCTACTTTCTTTGGTACAATTCTCAAGTCCTCAGTTACTTTTATGGTTGGACAAAAAAGGTTTGGCAACACAAGGCTAAGAATCCAAACTGCAGTTCTTCCTTTATTTTTTCAAAACTTCACTGGATCTACTGCAATGCCAAACTGCAATGTGTAGGACCTAAGGGATTGTATAAGCTTTGGATAATCATTATTTGAAAAGTGTGTTTTTAAAGAAAGTGCAATGGTATGTGGGAGCTTTAGTTTAATCCACATAGCAAATCCAATAAGCCTTGTGAAATTCAATTACAAGATAAAATAAAATTTGATTTCTAGAATACACACACATACACATAAACCTGACTTAGGGTGTGTAAAAATGATCAGCGCTAACTCCAGGTTTAACACCGTCTGAGGAAATATGATCATTTACAATTCTCAATTTTAGACTTGGGTAACCTTAACTAACAGCAGCAGCCGCAGTAAAGCTTGGAGAAGGGACATCTAATTACCTCTGCATCTCTGAGAACGCCTTCAGGACATTGTTATTTTGGAACCTCATGGACATTAAATGAGAAGTTAACTCAGTTTCCAGGGGTGCTTAGAGTATCACAACAGAAATAACTTTTAAAGATTGGCATAACCATTGAGTCCTACCACGGCGTGAGAATCCTAGAATCCCCCAGTGATTCCTAGTTCCACTGCTGAAACAATTTTTGTGCTCTTCTCTCCCTGCAACAGAGTTGAGGTGAAAACTTAGAAGCTGGTATTCTGCTATTACAAGACCAATATAAGGCATCTTGGATGGGATAGTGAATCACCTGTTTTTGTTTTAAAACTCTTCCATTCTCTTATCTATTTTTACACTCCAAAATGCAGCAAAATTGTATTGACCAATTCTATCAACAACTGCATCCAAGGAATGGATGACCAGCATAGTTTTCCTGGAATCAGGCAGGGGATTGTCAAGTTTTATTACAATCTTTCTATTGTGGTGTAGTGTAACTTGTCACAAAGGTAACTTTGTTTCAGGAATGCAATCTAGTGGGAGATAGAATTTCAGAATCAGGGGTTTCCAACAGAGAGAGGGACTGACTTCTGAGCATTTGGTATTATACTGTGAATCAGATAATGCCTCCAGACTCATCAAGCTCTAATGTTTCAAGAGCAGATGGCCTCTTGAGTAGATTAGAACAAGATTACTGACTGCTTTATAGACCAAAGTAAGAGTTTGGGCACTCGTTCTCTGAATTATAGGCATCAGGAATCAGTTAATGCTTTGGTGAGTTCTCATGATAATTCACAACTCTGTCAGGAAGCCAATAAACACTGAAAGTTTGACTTTGCAAATGTTGTACTAATCTGTCAAGTATGATACTTGTCCTTGCAAAGGTTTTCTTTTTCTTTTTCTGCAGCACATAAAGGCCATATGGAATGCTAACATTTTATCTGTTGCTTCAGATTTTTTAAATTCCAGAGAAAACCCTTACATGTAATTTCCATTTCATAAAAATTATTAGTCTGATAAGGCTCTACCAGATACCTTTTTATTTTTAATAGATAACTGAAATTTCACAATTTGTTTGACACCATTTGTAAAGCTAAAATTTCAGGACTCTCCAGCAAGTTATCTGTGGATCAGAAAAAAGCAGACAATTTCAAATGTATTTTTGAATTTCAAAATTAAGCTGCTTGTTTTTTGAAAGAATGCTCTGATCATTTCAGGAATAATGTTCAGAGGAATAATTGTTTTAAAAAAACAATTCCTTGATTTTTCAAGGAATTTTAAATCTCCAAAGTTTTAAGACAACCACTAGATAATGTTAACTTTTTATTTTTAACCATCAAATTTCCCCAGATTGGGAGAATGGCTTCCACAATATCTAATTAAAAGCCTGTAAAAAAATGGAATGAACTAACAAAATACTCTACTCCAAATTAAAAATATTTTTCAACAATTGTTTTAATATGCAAATTTGCAAAACTGTTTTTTTAAATAAGCTGTTATCTTTTCATTCACTTTCTAATATATTACAGACTCACCTTTTTGTGCCTAATCAATGAGTTTTCTGGGGTGCCAGGAATGCTAGCACCATTGATTAGCAAGCATGGTCCATCATCTCAACACCATCCACAGTGGTGTGCTAATTTGATCAGGTTTTTTTTGGCAAAGTTTGATCTCTTCTGTTCAGAACTTTTAAGAATGAAAACTATTTTTCCCTTAAAGTGATATAACTTTGTCATCTCTGATCTCCAGGGTTTTTTGGGGTGTGGGTGTGTGTGCCAAAAAAGCTGACATAGTTACTAAATGCTACCTTAAAAGTATCTATTCATTTGTTCAGAGATTGTGTTTATTGTTCAAATAATTGTCCCATAGTGTTTCTGCATCTTTTCTTTATTTATATACTGAGCTACTGAGTTGCTCCTAATAGCTGAATGTAATGGCAAAAGGCCATCCTCTTGATCTATTATCAGCTGTAATCCATGGTTCTTTGAAAGACATTCCAATGATGTCCTTGATCAAATTCATCAATGTATCCATTGTCTTTCCTTTCTACTTTTCAACTTTCCATAGTATTTTTTTCTGATTCATCATCCACTAACTTTATATGCCTATAGTATGTGAATTCCTTCTTGTTATTTATCCCCTTAATCAGTTTTTGTATGTTCCTGGATCAACTGATTAGTTTTTGAAGTCCACCGGGCTCTTAGTAATTGTTTTCAGGTCCAATTGAAGGCATTTGTCTCCTTTCTCTTGTTCAGTATCAGTATCCAGTATCCAGATTTAAGAGGCATGTATTACCACTATAAAACCATTCCATTAGTATTGTATTACAGAAATAGCCTTATCCTTTATGATTTTACCTAAATTTTCTTTTTTCTTTGGCTCCTCTTGATTTATCTAACACACTGTCATTTTTATCTATTCTTGAACCCAAGAAAACAAACAATGTACTGCCTTCACATTTTCACTGTTAAATATACTTCATGAAGCATGTTAGTTAACATTACCTTAATGTCAATAACGCATTTTTGCAGTTTTTTTTAGTAAAAGCTGTTCCCAGTTTCTTCACTTTCAGCTGACAAAATGGTGTCATATACATATTTGGTTGTACGTTTATTTTATTTTATTATTAGTTTGTCAAACATGTACAAGATAGCAGGTATAAGTATGAACATGAACATGAATGAAGGAAATGAATACTAATAAATGGGGACAGTAGGACAGGGACGGCGGTGCGCTTATACATGCCCCTTTACAGACCTCTTAGGAACGGGGTGAGGTCCATGGTAGACAGTTTAAGGCTGAAGCTGTGAGGGTTTGAGGATGTAACAATGGAGTCAGGTAGAGCATTCCAGGCGTTGACCACTCTATTGCTGAAGTCATATTTTCTGCAATCGAGTTTGGAGCTGTTTACCTTGAGTTTGTATTGATTGTTTGCCTGTGTATTATTGAGGTTGAAGCTTAAGAAGTCATTGACAGGTAAGACATTGTAGCAGACAATTTTGTGTACTATGCTTAGATCAGACTGCAGGCGGCGCAGTTCCAGATTGTCCAGCCCAAAATTTCAAGCCTGGTGGCATAAGGGATTCTATTGTGAGTAGAGGAGTAGAGTACTCTTCTCATGAAATACCTCTGGACCTGCTCAATTGTATTAATGTCTGATATACAGTATGGATTCCAGGCAGACAAGCTGTATTCAAGAATTGGTCTGGCAAAGGTTTTTTATGCCCTAGTTAGCAATACAATACGTTAACACTCATTTTCAATTTTGTCACTTCTTCAAATCAAGCCATTATTATAATAGATTTGCTTACTTTTTTAAAAAAAGAGGGAGAACAATATCCATCCTTGACTCACTGTGATATGACTACTTGTTTTACCAAAATGATGTAACTACTTGTTTTACCAAAATGAGTTATTATTTTAAAGTTTCTTCAAAAAAATTAAGGCGGCATTCTGGCAGGACTTACAATATCAAAGGTCTTGCTATAGTCAGTAAAGTGAATATATTAACTTGCTTTCTCCATTATACAACTTACATGACCCATCTAATCTTTATCTTGATATGGTGGCAGTATTCACTACCTTCAAAGACTCCAAGAGTGATGCTGGTGGGAGTTCTTGGTATAGACATATTTGCTTTGACAAAAGGAAATAGATAAAGCTTACAAGATGAAGACAAGTGAAGCTCAGCAACCAATCTATCTAGGGACAACCTAATTAAATCTAGAAGATGACACTGGAAAATTTATTCTGTTTTGTCATTAAAATAATACTGGACAAGGGTGAAACATTAAAATATGCTTGGATGGCAGATGATGCTGGAAGGTACTCTTCTAAATATTAGGGAGAACTTTCATGAGTTAAACTGAAGGCAATGAAATGGCCAGGTCAACACATTAAGGAAGTCTGATCACCAATGGTATTAGTATGGAAAGAGAATCTCTTTATTTTATAGGGACACATAAAACTTGAATGTGGAATAGGAGGAACACCAATGAAGTCAAAGTAGAAATGAAGCATATTAATTAGATGCTTTAGGACTAATTAGATGGGCTGCAATGGTCTATTTTATATCAAAAGATTATATTATATATTATTCAGGCATTGAGACCATAAAAAGAAACAGAATAGTAATGATGCTTAAAAAAGGATATAACTAGATTTTAAGCCAGTGACACTCAATGATTGATGTAATCATACCAGTTAGGATTACTGTGCACAGAATATTAGTATTCAACAAGTTGTTTCCCTACCACATATGCAATGATAGAATCCATTAAAGAATTCTATGGTAGATTAAAAAGGAACTAAATATTATTCCTGGAAAATAAGTTGTACGTGTATGTATATGTGGTGGAAATGTAAACACTGAAAAAATAGAAAAATCTGGAATGACAGAAAGATTTGGACTGAGTAAATGCAGTACTTCAAGAACAGGTTATTAAAGTTTTGTGAAGATAATTCTTTGTTCATTGTTAATAACTGCATTTGGTAACATAAATTCAGATGCTATATCTGTTACCATTACCCAAATTGCCTGTGTGTGTGTGTGTGTGTGTGTGTGTGTGTGTGTGTGTGTGTTTATCTTCTTGGCCACCTATTTTAACATAAGGTAGCTCTGATGGTTTACAGTCATAAAAATATATATCTACATTAAAACATAAATAAATTAAAACCAAAGATTAAAATCCAAGGTTACGTGGGCAGTCCAGGGGCAAAATGACTCAATTAACCATCTTCATTATGCAATTCCCCCATTGGGCCCCAGGCAGAGCCAGGTCTTTGGGCCCTTATGAAAGGATAGGAAGGTTGGGTCAACCTCACATCAGGGGGTAAGATGTTCCAGAGGGTTTGAGGAACAGCAGAGAAAGCCTTCCTCCTGGATCCTGGTAGCTGAAATAATCAGACTGATAGGATCTGCAGCATGCCTCCTCTGCTGGCATGATGGGCCAATCCCAGTGCAATGAGATGGTCCCTCAAGTAACCAGGATCCATTCCATGAAGGGCTTTAAAGGTGATCACCAATACCTTGAATTGCACCCGGAACCAACCTGCAGCCAATGCAGCTCGCTTAGCAGTGATGTTAGAGCCATTCTTTTAGGCCCCCAAAATTGCTTGCACTGCTGCACTCTGCACCAGATGTAGCCTCTGAATGCTCTTCAAGGGTATCCCCATGTGGCCCGAATCTGTCTGGGACAGTGCCCCCCATCCAGAGTCAAAGATGACAAAGTCTATGATCATGGAGCCCTGTATATTCAAAGCCATTCAGTCTTGACAGGGTTCAGTCAAAGCCAATTGTTTCCCCATCTAATATAAAATAATCTGACTACATAATAAGAAAATAGAGAGATATAATGCAATCATCAATGCATTTTCAGGTGCACATCACAGAATAATTTAATAATTTATCAATTATTGGTATTAAATATATGAATTAAGCTTAGAAAATTTAAAAGAGTAACAGAGTAATTTGCCAGTAAGATTTCAGATGAGAATATATAGTCAGAATACAAGATGAATGAAATTCATTTAGTACTTAATTTATGTGAAGGAATATCTAAAGATTATGGGAAGTGATAAGAGACACTGTAAAAATCAAAGCAAACAAAAGATAGAAGCCTTGATCTACAAGAAGGTTATACATTATCTGAATAAGCACTTTCCATGTGATGCAAGGAAGAATATGGAAAGTTTTCAGTCAAAAAATGTCAACAAGTAGGTAAAAATAGAAAGAAAATTAAAAGGTAGGGGGTTTTATTAGCAAAGCAGACAGCTTATAGGCAAGATAGTATAATGAGTTTTCTACAACTTGGGAAAGGAGATGATGGTTTGCAAATATTATATAGACAGAGCATTACACATTTTTCCTTTATCAGAAAACTAAGTACCTTACTCACCATTTTCAAGTGATTAGTAAGAGGATCAAAAATATGTGCCCAAGTGAACTTAGAGATACCTAAAATAAATGTACCCATTATTTAAGTTTGCTGTAAGCTAATAACTTACCTTTTCAATAAATCTGCTTAAAGAAGACTATGGGAATCTTGGTTTTTTTTTAATTGCAAGCAACTACTAGGAGCTTAACAAGCAGATTGTTTTTGATCTAATAGTTCAAAGTAAAAAAGTAGAAAAACAGTAGAAAAGATCTAACAGAGGCAGAAGATGTTAAAGAAAGATACAGCGCAATTACTGACTGACAGAAATAATTTTAGAGAAAATATTCAAGAACTGATTTAAAATGAGTCCAAGAGCCAATAAACCAGCTGTCAAATAGAAAAGCACTGGACACAGATGATATGCCCAATGAACTATTTCAAGCTGCTGGAAAAAAGACAGTTAAAGTCGTAACAAGCTTTATGTCAGCAAACATAGAGCAATAAGGGAATCCATGTGAAATATATCAAAATACTAAATTAAGTAAAAAGAATGGGAAAATAGCATATAGCTAAAATTTATATGAAAATGTAAAAGAATATACAAATTATAGAATCACTACACTCGTGTCACCAAAATTATGAATTTGTGCATATGAATATGACATGTCTGAAAAGAAACTTGGCAAATCAAGATACAGGTTTCAGAACTAGCAGAAGATGGAGATCAGATAATAAACATGGATAGTAGAGAGGAGAGAGAGAGAGAGAGAGAGAGAGAGAGGGAGGGAGGGAGAGAGAGAGATCTACATTCATGAACTACAGCACAGTAGTCTAACTACAGTAGATCACATTTGAATATATAATATGCTTCTTTGATCTGATGTCATATAAAAGGAAAGTAATAATACTAATTTAGCAAGTCAACCTTGGCTAATCACAGAAACTAAGCCAGGTCAGTTCTTAATTTTTGGATAGGAACCTTGATTAAATTGGTAAATTAAATAGCATCCTGGAAGAAAATGACGGGAAGCCATTTTTACAGTATAACCTTGCCTAGGAAATTGAATAGATGAAGTCACTAGGGATCAACTCAGTTCAGATCAAGTCCAGCTAAAGGCAGTCTTAATTTTACTTTGTAGACATATACTGTAAACTGAAATAAAGTTAATTTGGGAACAATTTATTAGTTTGAACTAAACTGTTATCTACTCTTGTTTTGAAGGGAAAGTATCATTCCTGCTATGTGTTAGAAGACAATAGTTGAGAAATCATTAGAAAGTACCACCATTGAGAAATCATTAGAAAGTACCGTAGTCAGGACTGACAGCAATGTCTTATTTAGCAGTCATTCAGATGATGATTGTTCACCTGAAAGGTTATATCTAAACAAATGTAATTTTGTTGGGAAAGTATTGGAAAAGCCTTAGGGTCAAATTAAAATTTAGATCATGACAGTCTAATACACAAGTCCATTGCTTTAAATGTTGGTAACAACAAAAATTGTCATCAGATAGAAAGTAGGTTTACTTTCAAGAATTGTAACTCACCATTACTGCAAATGAAACCTTATATTTGAATGCTGTAGTAGCTTTCAGTATTACACCAAGTATTTATCTGTTCTTTTTTTTAGAAATATACCAGTAAACAATCAGAGATAACATATACTTTATCAACAGCAATAGCTTTTATAAATGCATGAAGGCTTATGAAACCATGCCAATTTCTAATATAGAATAAAACTTTAGTATAATGGATCATTTTGGAAGAGCTAGCTAATAAATTCGAATTAATATTGTTTGTGTTGATGTACATATTTTGCATCAATCATGTCATTTGCATAATTTGCATAATTATGGAATTGACTTCAATTAAATGTTTTGTAATGTCAGAGGTTAAGAAGTTTCCAGACATAAATATATATATTTTACTCCTGCATTGAGATCAGCTAGGTATAAAGTGCAAATTTGTACTAAATTACAGTATATGTTACAAGTCTTGCACACAAAATTTGCTGATTACTCTGAGCTTCCTTCATTCCTTTATTCCTTTTAACATTTCATGTCTGTTAGCGCTGAAGAGTGGGTTATTTGTTTGATTTTTAAACAATCAAGAGCCAGAAATTAGGACTATTATATCAGGCCTCAACATTCCAGATGGCCATAAGACAGCAAGAAATAAAGAAACAAATTTCCCCTTGGTGCCATATGGATTCTTTGCTGGATGTGGTACTCGTAAGTAAGAAATTATTTTCAAACTCTTCCAAATCATGCAAGAGCCAGCAACTCCTCCCCCTCCTATTCCTATTAAAGCATTGGCCTACTGCATTTTCCCTCGATATGGCTTTTCTTGTTTTAGCTTGTTCATAGCTCATAGCTTGTTCCATTACAGAGAAACCCTTTTGTGACCCACAGATGTAGTGTTTTTATGACAGCCAGTATAGTGCAGACACTGGTTAGCCAAGAAAGAAAAGTGAAATTTAACCCCATTTAGTCATAAGGATTACTGAGTGTTGTTCTTTTACTCTTTTCATCCTGATCAACTTCACAGGATTGTTATGACTACAAAAGAAAAGTTGCATTGCCCTGAAGCAGTTTGTCTGTCTTCCTTGAAGCAGGGGTGGGTTCAAATTTTTTTTACTACCACTCTGTGGGTGTGGCTTAATTTTGTGGGCATGGCTTAATTTTGTGGGAGTGGCTTGACGGTCATGTGACCAGGTGGGAGTGGCTTCATGGTCATGTGACTGGGTGGGCATGGCCAACTCAATGTCACTCATGTCAAGGGGTGCCTCTCCTGGCCCCTCCCCTCCCAGCCATTCCTTGTCACACCCAGCCTCAACAAATCTACAGTTCTGTAAAAATGTTGTTCAGCTTTTTTCAACTTTATTATCTACATACTATAGATGTACTTTCATGGACCACTGAAAGGAGGAAATAGCTCACATGCTTTGCCCAAGAGTCTGATAGGCAACAGGCTTTTAAGGGGATGCCAGAAAGAAGGGAGGGCAATGTATTTTCCAAAGTACCAGAAGGCAAAACAAGAAGCAATGGATGGAAATTGAACAAAGAGAGAAGCAACCTAAAACTAAGAAGAAACTTCCGGACAGTGAGAACCAATATAGGTGCAGAAATATTTCAGTCATAATTTCAGATATAAAATAGCCATTCATGTAATACAACCTGCATATTGTTCAAAACAGTAATTAGTATTATGTCTGATGTGGCTGATTATGGAATAGCATATTAAGCTGGACTTAACCTGCTGTACAAAATAAACACACGTATTTATGTTCTGGACTATAGATATTGAATGCATGTAAATCCCTTAAAAATATGTGGTAGCCCTGGGCAAAAGAAAGGCAGTAAAATCAAAAGGCAGTAAAATAGTATAAAATATTAACACATGATAAATAATGGAACAATTAAAAATAATAGCATAGAGTTTTTCTCTCTTTCTCTCTCCCTTCCTTTTTCTTTCTTTCTCTTTCTCATCTATCTCTTCCTCCTTTCTTTTCTTTCTTTCATGTCTCTATCTTCCTTCCTCTTTCTTTCTTTCTTTCTTTCTTTCTTTCTTTCTTTCTTTCTTTCTTTCTTTCTTTCTTTCTTTCTTTCTTTGTCTCTCTCCCTCCCTCTCATACACACACACACACACACACACTTCCTCTTTCTTCCTTTCTTCCTTTCTTCCTTTCTTCCTTTCTCCGTCCCCCCTCCCTCCCTCCCTCCCTCTCTCTCTCTCTCTCTCTCTCTCTCTCTCTCTCTCTCTCTCTCTCCCTCTCTCTCTCTCTCTCTCTCTCTCTCTCATTCACTCTTCCTCTTTCTTCCTCTCTTTCTCTTCCTCTCTTTTCTCTTGGGGAAGAGATGGGGAACTCATGAAATTTGCAGATGACATCAAACTGGCAGGAATAGCCAACACTCCAGAAGATAGGCTCAAGATACAGAAGGATCTTGACAGACTTGAACATTGGGCACTATCTAACAAAATGAAATTCAATGGTGAAAAAAGTAAGGTTCTACATTTAGGCAAGAAAAAAAATGCACAGGTACAGTATATGTGGTATCTTGTTCAACAGTAGTAACTGTGAGAGGGATCTTGAAGTCCTAGTGGACAACCATTTAAATATGAGCCAGTGTGCAGCAGCTGCCAAAAAGCCAACACAGTTCTAGGCTGCATAAACAGAGGGATAGAATCAATATCACGTGAAGTGTTAATACCACTTTATAATGCCTTGGTAAGGCCACACTTGGAATATTGCATTCAGTTTTGGTCACCACGATGCAAAAAGGATGTTGGGACTCTAGAAAGAGTGCAGAGAAGAGCAACAAAGAGAATTAGGGGACTGGAGGGCTAAAACATATGAAGAATGATTGCATTCTTCTTCTGGTTGCAGGAACTGGGTATGTCTAGTTTAATGAAAAGAAGGACTAGGGGAGATATGATAGCAGTGTTCCAATATCTCAGGGGTTGCCACAAAAAAGAGGGAGTCAAACTATTCTCCAAAGCACCTGAGGATAGGACAAGAAACAATGGGTGGAAACTAATCAAGGAGAGAAGCAACTTAGAACTAAGGAGAAATTTCCTGACAGTTAGAACAATTGATCAGTGGAAAGGCTTGCCTCCAGAAGTTGTGAATGCTCCAACACTGGAAGTTTTTAAGAAGATGTTGGATAATCATTTGTCTGAAGTAGTGTAGGGTTTCCTGCCTAAGCAGGAGGTTGGACTAGAAGACATCCAAGGTCTCTTCCAACTCTGTTATTCTATTGTATTCTATTGTATTGTATTGTATTGTATTCTGTTCTGTTCTGTTCTGTTCTATTCTATTCTATTCTGTTCTGTTCTGTTCTGTTCTGTTCTGTTCGGTTCGGTTCGGTTCGGTTCTGTTCTCTGTTCTCTGTTCTCTGTTCTATTCTATTCTATTCTATTCTATTCTATTCTATTCTATTCTATTCTATTCTATTCTATTCTGAATCAGGCTAAAAATAACTCTCCTGAAACTCCCCATTTCCTCTTTCATGGCAGAATTAATCCCCAGGATAGGAAAGACAAAAGACCTGGGACCAAGATTAACCCAGGTAAACAGGAAAACACCCAGGGCAATCAGAAACTCATCAAAACCCATCAAGCTGGCTGCAGTAGCTCACAATGCTGCACATATGAAAGCAGCTAAAATTTCCTAAATTTAATGTGACTATTTCCTAAAAAGAAAATACATTTCCTAAAAACAATAACATTTCCAAAAAATTACATTTCCCAAAAGCAATAACATTACCTAAAAAAAATTTTAAAGCATAAAGAAAAAAAACACCCAGCCACTTACCCAATTGATTGGCAGGCAGGCAGGCATTCAATTTGCTCACCGATGAGATCCTTTCACTTCAAGCCAGGCAGGTCTGCCTGGCAGCCACTCGGGATTTGGCTCCTGAAGGGTGGAGGCTGTACAAGGTAAGGCAGGCTGGAGGCTGGAGGAGGGTGGAAATTTTACAGCCCCGGCTGGCTAAGGGAGACTGGAGATCAGGCCTGCCAGCCAGCATGGCTCCAAGAAAGCCCCGGCTGGCTAAGGGAGACCGGGGATCCGGCCTGTCAGCCAGCATGGCTCCAAGAAAGTCCCGGCTGGTTAAGGGAGACCGGAGATCCGGCCTGCCAGCCAGCATGGCTCCAAGAAAGCCCCAGCTGGCTAAGAGAGACCAGGGATCCGGCCTGCCAGCCAGCATGGCTCCAAAAGAGCCCCGGCTGGCTAAGGGAGATCGGGGATCAGGCCTGCCAGCCCAGCATGGCTCCAAAAGAGCCAGGGGTGGGTTCTAACTTACCTCTCTGCCAGTTCGCTTCTTCCCGCGCCGCATGGGCGTGCTTCGTGGGCGTGCGCACTGTGCCGAAAAATCCCCAATTTTTTTTTAAAAAGCCGAAAACAAGATGGCGACCACATGCACAGTGCCGGAAACTCGGCTTCTGCGCATGCTCAGAAGAAAAAAAAGACTTTAATTTTTTTAAAAAAATTTTTTTAAAAAAAGATGGCGGCGCCCACAGACCGGCACCGACCGAACCGGGTCGGTGATGTCATCGTGATGTCACCAGCGGGTTGCTACCGGTTCGGGCGAACTGGTCCGAACCAGGAGGAACCCACCCCTGCCTTGAAGGTGTTGTTTGAGTTCTAAAGCTAGATTGCATCTCTGCTTTCCTGGCAGTATCCCATCCAAGAAGAAACCAGACCAAACTTTGCTTAAATTTTAGCCCTGAGAAGCTAAAGTACTTAGACCAGCCAAGAACTACTAGCTGGGTAAATAAGAACTGGCATTAGAGTTATTAAGAAAAATGAATAGATATGTTGTTTTGCGCTAATATTCTAGAATGAAATATTTTTTATTAACAGTGTGAATTAAGATAATATTCTTTTCTCTACGCGAAAAAATTTCCATTTATCTCCTGTAATAAATAAATATATCCCATATTCACAATATTTTCTGAACTGAAACATTTCATTTGTGCTATGTATGTTTATTGCTTCTTCTGCATGCATGCAAGAAAGTGAATGATAGTCTACTATGCATCTGAGTCAGTTTAAGAGATGTAATAAATTGCAAATAACGTTTAATGCTAAGAAAAATACTGAATCATTAATATTAATAGCACATTATAATGAAAAGTGCTTGCAATAAAAATATGGGCTTTTGTTGTTAATTGTTTACTAGTTGGCAATTCACCACTGCTTTATACTAAAAGGTTTAGAAAACGTTTTGTAATTCTACGAGTATTCTCACTGATTCAGGATATTTAGAATGCAATCAAATTAATGAACATAAAATGTGATGAAACCTTTCCTAGGCACACCATTTTTTTTTAATTCTTAAGCATATTAATTCAAAAAAAATTATTGAGATATGCTTCTGTTCATTTCTTTCTGAAATAGTTTCTAAATAATGTTGTTATTTGGGCAAACCTTGTTAAAACAAGATGCTGTAGATATCACAGTCTGTTTGATTCACAGACTTGATCTTTCTATATGTTGACCTCTGATAATCATCTTTTCCAACAACTGAGGTGTCAGTGAGTCATAAATACTGAGGTTGTAATTCTCCCAAGGTTTTGAAGACTTTTCATTACACAAGATAATAAATTTGTCTTTCTTTTTTTCTTTTCCCCCTTCCATTTTAGAACTAAAAATATTACTGCAGCTGAAAGGAACAATGCCAGAATAAAGGGACTTTAAGTTGAATTCTAAATATTCTTTGTAAATAAGCTCTACAGAAGCAGTGGCAATGATGTCTGAATAGATTTATGTAGAATTGTAGTACCCTTAACTTCATGGAATCAGTTTCTTATAAAAATAATCAAAACTGCACCAGATAGTTACAGTAAATTTCACAATACTGTTGCTTCCATTTCATGATATTTTTTAGATTTTTTATAAAACATGATTTTAAGAAATAAATCTATTGTTCTGTCTCCAACATCCCATGAAATCATGAAAATCCATGAAATTGATGAAATAGCCTGATCTACTGGGAAATCCACAATAGATTATTTAAGTCTTTTCAAGGAAATAAAATTTCAGTACCTTTATTCCTGCGATGTGACGATGGGATGACTATTGATTCAAAGAAAATAAGAACATTGATCTAAGTCACATGTATCTGTTTCAGATTACATTTTTTAAAGTTCACTGTATACAAAACTGGAATGACATAACATTGCATTCTTAAAAATTCATGCAGCTTGATACAGATTAATGGTACATAGATATCATGATCAAAGACTATAGAGTTGGATATGAACTCTGTGACACCGCAGAAAAATATCATGTGGTAAAAAAAACCTACAAAAATATACTTATAAAATGTCTGTTCCTAACCACAATGTTGTCGAAATAATGAAATGTGGATCATTATGTCAAGATGTAGTGCCATCTGCAGATGGTGAGATATCTGAAAATCAAGATAGCGATCACAACCATATGATCACAACTTAGCAAATGTTAGGTTAGCGCATATCTGCAACACAAACAAAAATGTGCAGGAATTTGATCATTTAGTTCTTAGTGAATGCTCAAACACTAGAAGTTTTAAGGAAGATGTTGGATAATCATTTGTCTGAAGTAGTGTAGGGTTTCCTGCCTAAGCAGGGGGTTGGACTAGAAGACCTCCAAGGTCCCTTCCAACTCGTTGTTGTTGTTGTTGTTGTTGTTGTTGTTGTTGTTATTATTATTATTTATTCACAAAAAATGTAATACACAGCAAACAAGATTTATATGCTGGATTTCGTATCACTATATCACAAGTCAAACACTTCCCAAGTGTCTAGGACTGTGTGATGTATTTTCGTATGATGCGCGCACAGGGGCGAGTTCCTAATTTTTTTACTACCACTCTGTGGGCGTGGCTTATTTTCTGGGTGTGGCTTGCCAGCCATGTGACCGGGTGGCCGTGGCTTGCCAGTCATATATTAGTTATTTCAGAGAGATGTTACTACTATTTTTGCTATTTTATACCTTACATGAAAAGCTTTGCATACAAAGTGTGTGTTACACCATGGCAACACAGCAACCTTTATATGCAGAAAATGATATAGTTAAAAGACAAGCAAGTCTCATACAGCATTTTTGGTTTCAGTCATGGATTCCTTAGACGAAAATATTGAGGACTGTTAAAAGAACAGTATCTTTTAACAGTCCTCAATGTTTTCGTCTAAAGAATAACAGTATAAAACTGTATACAATTAACAGTATAAAAAGTTAAGCTTTCGGAAAACGCCCACTTTGGGAAGCTTTAGGCAAAAGCGAAGGAAAAGTGTCAAATGCGAGCTTCTTATTATTTTCAAGTGAAGGGACGGGGAAAGACTTAATTGTCAGGTTTCTTGGCATGCGCAGAAGAAAAAATTTTTTTAAATTAAAAATATTTTTTAAAAAAATGGCGGCCCCCAGGCACCGGCAACCGACCGCACCGGTACTGTGACGTCACCAGCGGGCCACTACCGGTGCTATAGAGTGGACTGCACCTGTAGGAACCCACCACTGTGCGCGCAGATCCAAGTATGGTGGCCTTTTGCAACTGACAGATCATGATTTTGTCAATGTTTATTGTTTTCAAATGCCAGTTAAGGTCTTTTGGCACAGCACCCAGTGTGCCGATTACCACTGGGACCACCTGTACTGGTTTATGCCAGAGTCGTTGTAATTCTATTTTAAGGTCCTGATATCGGTTAAGTTTTTCTTGTTGTTTTTCATCAATTCGACTGTCACCTGGTATGGCGACATCAATGATCCACACTTTTTTCTTTTCCACAATCGTGAGGTCTGGCGTATTATGTTCCAAAACGTTGTCAGTCTGAATTCGAAAGTCCCAAAGTATTTTGGCATGTTTGTTTTCAACTACTTTCTCAGGTTTATGATCCCACCAGTTCTTTACCACTGGTAGGTGGTAGTTGTGGCACAGGTTCCAATGAAGCACCTGGGCCACGTAGTTGTGCCTCTGTTTGTAGTCCATCTGTGCTATTTTCTTGCAGCTGCTGAGGATATGATCAATTGTTTCATCAGCTTCCTTGCAAAGTCTGCATTTTGGGTCATCAGCTGATTTTTTGATCTTGGCTTTGATTGCATTTGTTCTAATTGCTTGCTCCTGGGCTGCAAGACTCAAGCCTTCTGTCTCCTTCTTCAGTGTTCCATTAGTAAGCCATAACCAGGTCTTCTTATCAACTTTTCCTTCAATCTTGTTGAGAAATTGCCCATGCAAGGCTTCATTGCGCCAACTGTCGGCTCTAGTTTGCATTGCAGTTTTCCTATACTGATTCTTTGTCTGCTGCACTTTCAGAAGCTTCTGGTTGCTTACTTCAATCAATACAGGTTCTTCACTTTCTTTCACGTATTCTGCCAATGCATGTTTTTCTTCTTCTACTGTTTGTTTTACTTGTAAAAGTCCTCTGCCATCAGTTTTTCTGGGCAGATATAGTCTGTCGACATCACTACGAGGATGAAGTGAATAGTGAATGGTCATGAGTTTTCTTGTTTTTCTGTCCAAATTGTCCAGTTCAGCCTGTGTCCAGTTTATTATGCCAGCAGTATATCTTATAACAGGTATAGCCCAGGTGTTTATGGCCTTGATGGTGTTGCCTCCATTGAGCTTGCTTTTGAGAATTTTTCTGACTCTTTGTATGTATTCTTTACTGACCACATTTTTCACATGCCCATGTTTGATATTATCCAATTGTAGTATGCCCAGGTATTTATAGGCCTCTGGCTGATGACACTTTATGGCTTGACCATTAGGCATGTTTATGCCCACACTTTCAGTGATTTTACCCTTCTTCAATGCTACTGTGGCACATTTGTCCAAACCAAACTCCATGCTGATATCAGTGCTAAAGATTCGGACAGTGTTGGTCAGAGACTGAATTTCAGTTTCAGTTTTTCCATACAACTTCAGATCATCCATGTACAACAGGTGTGAAATTTTATTAGATTTCTTGGAGGTTTGATAGCCAAGGTTTGTTTTTTGTAAGATTGTTGACAGCGGGATCATGGCAATGATAAAAAGTAATGGTGACAATGAGTCTCCCTGGAAAATTCCTCTTTTGATGTTGACAAATCCGTAATTTTCATTTCCCACAAACAGTTCAGTTTTCCAGTGCTTCATCATGTTTTCAATAAAAGTGCCAACATTTTTACAAATCCCAATGGTGTCTAGGCACTTGATGATCCAACTGTGTGGGAGTGAATCAAAAGCTTTTTTATAGTCAATCTATGTTGCGTGAATATTAGTTTTTTGGCTTTTGCAATTCTCCAGAATCATTTTATCGATCAAAAGCTGATCTTTTGTGCCCCTGCTTTTTCGTTTGTTGTCTTTCTGTTAATCTGGTAAGATGTCGTTCTCTTCAAGATAATCTTGAATTCTGTCAGCCATAATGCCAGTCAATAGTTTAAACATAGTGGGTAGGCACGTTATTGGCTATAATTTCCTGGTGCTGCTCCTTTTGCTGGGTCTTTTTGTATCAGGTATGTTCTCCCAGTTGTCAACCATTCACTGATACTTCCTTTTTGCAGCATCTCATTGAATTTTTGGGCCATTTTTTCATGCAGACTGGTCAGATATTTGAGCCAAAATCCATGCAGTTGATCACTGCCGGGTGATGTCCAGTTCTTTACTTTCCTCACACGTTTGCTGATCATTTCAGTTGTTATTTGCATCTGTTCCATTTTCTTGTGTGAGAATTTTTCCTCAAACTCTTTTATCCACCCAGCATTTTTGTTATAGTCCTTCTCATTTTCCCAGAGCTCTTTCCAAAACGCAGTTGTTTCAGTTTTCTCAGGCTTTTCAACTACTATATCTGTTGCTTGATTCAAGGTCTGGTAAAACCGCCTTTGGTCTAATTGAAACAGTTGGTTTTGTTTGTACTGGGTGATTCTGGCTTCATATCTTTCGATTTTTCTGGCTGTTGCTGTAATTTGTTCTTTCACAATTTCCAGAACTTCTTCGATTTTTCTGGTATTCAGCCAGTACCTTCTGATCAGGTATTTTTTGATTTTCTCATTCTTCAGTTTTTTCTCTTTCATACTCTTCAAGTTGCTTGCATCTGATTATAAACTTTTTATTTTCAACTCCAACCTGATCTTCCATTTTGGTTTTCCAGTTGATTTTCTAGGAGGCTGCAGTGGCTGCAGGAGCCCAAGCTCTTCTGTTACTATTACTGCTGTACTATAAGCAAGCTGATTTATTTGTTCAATGGATGTTATTTGGACCGTAGCAAGTACAGTGTTCACATTCTTCATCAGCGATGCAAGTCGTTTTTTAGGCACAGTTTTCAAAGTTGGAAGCTGTCTTCTTACTGCATTTAATACAGTATGAGCTGTGAGTTTATCTTTCAGTTCTTGTTGCCTTGTTGTCAATGTTCCTGGTGTTGCAACAAAGACATCAAGTTGTGGCTCCTCTTCATTTTCTTGAAAAATTTCCATATTTTCTTCTTCTTCTTCTTCTTCTTCTTCTTCTTCTTCTTCTTCTTCTTCTTCTTCTTCTTCTTCTTCTTCTTCTTCTTCTTCTTCTTATTATTATTATTATTATTATTATTATTATTATTATTATTATTATTATTATTATTATTATTATTATTATTATTATTATTACTATTACTATTACTATTACTATTATTATTTAATTAGTTGTGACTGCTGTCTTGAGCCCTTCCCTACCCATGAATGGATGTCCCTGTCACAATGCAAGCACATTCCTTTCATATACGCATCACAACATTATACACAATGTGATGAGAGATTCTAGTGGTCAACTGCTGTGATGTGGCCTTTTCCGTTTACTTTGGGGGGGGGGAGAAAACCACAATAAAAAAATGTGAATATGGCCCTGCCTGTTTTGCGATGTTTTTACTTGCAATGTTCAAAATGATAACATTGAATGAGGATTAGCAGATATTTAAATTTCTATATGATTTTCAAATCCATATTACAATTTGTGGGTATTTTTCATATTTTAGAATTCTACTTAGATTATGTAATCTTTTTAAAAGTTGACGATGGCATTTTAGGAACATTCTTTCTTTTTTGATTAAGGCTAGAAACTAGGAGACTGAGTTCTGGTCCCACTTTAGGGATGAAAGCCATCTGGTTGATTTTGGTCCAGTTACTCTCTCTCTCAGCCTAACCTACCTCACAGGGTGGGAAAAATAGGAAGAGAAAGGAATATTAGGTATGTTCGCCACCTAGAGTTATTTATAAAAATGATAAAGGTGGGATAAAAATAAATGAATATCCTGCAGGTCAGTCAACTTCTCTTAGTTTTGAAAATAAAAAACTCTTTCCCCAGAAAATAAGCTGAGAAGAAATAAGTTCTGTAAAGGTAGAAGATAAATCCAGAGTGAAAAATGAAGCAATCAGAAAATCAATCCTTCATATATTTGGGAAGCCTAATACCTAACACTATTACCATCATACCATTCTTGGCTTTCTAATTTAAGAATTTATCTGTGCAGGAAGTTTCTGGCAAAGCCTAATAATAGAACATATACATTGATGTTGCATGCTAGCTACAAAAATGGTGGATTTTGTTTCCTGCTCTATCTTTGAGAAACATGAAATTACTATATATCAGGGGTCGGGAACCTTTTTGACTAAGAGAGCCATGAAAGCAAAAAATTTGGAAATTTATTTCAGTGAGAGCCATATAATATATTTTAAAAGTGAATTCAACTAAATGTCAGTATAATAAGCCTCTGAATTTATTCTTTTAAATAATGTTGTTATAACACTCACCATACGGGGCACGGGGCGGGGCACGCAGGACGGGGTGCCGGGTTGCAGGCCGGCAGCGGCGGAGGGTCGCTTGAACTCGCTTCCCGCCGCGGACCGCAGCAAGCCGGGAGCGCTCGCCTGGAATTGGAATCAGCGAGCAGCTGGGCATCGGGGCTCTTCCCCCGCCTTCTCCATCCTCCAGGGTCGCCACTGCGGGGGTTCCGTCTCTCCAGTGGTGCCTGCGTTGGAAGGGAAGGGGGGGAAAGAAAGGCAGCCTGCGGGGCTTGGCACGGCTGGGAGTTGCGAGGCGGCGTAGCAACCGGGCTGTTCCTCCGGGTGTGCTAAAGTGCTCGAGTTTTTTCTCTCTCACACACACATGCACAACCTTCCAACGACCGGGTCGGACTGGATCTCCCAGCACGACTTCCCAGTCGTTGGAAGGTTGTGCATGTGTGTGTGAGAGAGAAAAAACTCGAGCACTTTAGCAAGTGCTAAAGGAACAGCTGCCTCACTCCAAGGGCATGGAAAGCGGAGCATAGGCAAGCTCAGGGAAGGCTGTGAGACTACTCGGGACAAGGTTGCCCCACCCATCCTCCCAAGGAACACCTGGAGTGGATTGACTTTAGGAGAAGCTGTGGGGAGTTAGTCTTTGACAGAAACAATTGTTTGTTTTGGCTTAACACTGCCCGGCTTTGATATGTGCCTTTTGCTTTTTGCATTGCCTTGCCTTGAGAACTGACTTTTGCCTTGTATCTTGCCATTTGTAAGTATAATATAGGATGCTTGCACTATAGGAAGGGATATTTTAGGGGTTTTTTTCCTTTTGTGTTCAATTGTCCAATTCTTAGAAACTGCTTGGATAAATAAGTCCCTACAATTTTTTGGAGGGCAAGTTTTTCAGAAGTGGTTTGCCATTGCTTCCTTCCTAAGGTTGAGAGAGAGAGAGAGAGAGAGAGAGAGAGAGAGAGAGAGAGAGAGAGAGAGAGAGAGAGATTAGTCCAAGGTTTTTCAGAAGTGGTTTGCCATTGCTTAGAGAGAGAGAGAGAGAGAGAGAGAGAGAGATTAGTCCAGCTGTTTTGTACCTAAAACAGGGACTAGAGCTCACAGTCTCTTGTTTCCTAAAACATCTACACCAAACTGGCTCTTTGGATAGTCAGTAACTAATACCATGATCAATATTCCTTATTATTTGATTACTGAGCAATTTAAAGAAAATCATTTTGCTTTGCATTTCTGTATCATAATTGTTAACACAGCTTTGTATTTACATTTTTTAAAGGACATAATCAAATAATCTATAAGAGACTAATCTACTACAAGATGAGCATTAGTATACCAAATCATAATCTTAGCTGTTAATTAAAAGAATGCTCAAACTCCACGACGACGTATTTGCCAATAAAGCATTAGACAATGACTTGAGAATGGGAATCATAGGTCCATATATTTCAAGTGTGCTATTTTGTCGCTTTTTAAAGTAGTCTTAGATCAGCAAATCTAAGCAGTAAGTATTCACATCCTGAATTATCAAATTATAAGAATAGAATGGTTTACAAAGAAGAAAATATCTGTAACTAAGGGCTGAACTGTGGAGTTTTTGATATCATCAGAATTTGGTTGTTTCCTTACAGAAATTTTATTACCCATCTAGGTAAGCTCATCAGCATGGATTAATTTTCAGAGATAATTTTTGAACTTCATTGGAAAATGTTGATCCTCTATGAGGAATACTTCCACATGCACTCAGGTTATATAATCTTTTTTTTAAAAGACACCAATGGTAATGGGAAGGAGGCTAGCTCAGAATAATACATGTGTCATGAGTTCATCATGCAAAAATATGGTAGAACAGAACATATTATATGCATTAAATCAAAATTGTATATGTGTATCTTATGTGTGATGATGCACTTGCCATTTTGACAGCACTGTATCTTGTCACAGATGTGGCTGCTCTTTTCAAATCTAACCATGGATTCATTTGGTCAATATTAAAAAACACAGGGGATCACACTTTAGTGTAAATTCAGGAAAAACTTTTTTATATATGTATATATAGTATATGTGACAAGTGCAGCTGCAAACCTTATTGTGTTATTTCATCATTAAGTACTAATAAGAATCTCTAATCATGTCATTTGCTTCTTTCATTTTGCTATAACGAATTGTTCAGTTACATCTATTGACATATAGCTCTATTGCAGTTTCCCAGCCCTGAGATGGTAACAGAGATTGCATTGATTTTGCTCCTAGTGGAGCTAGCTGCTCTTGTAGTTGGTCTGAGTTAGTCCAAGTTTCATTCTTTTTTTAAATACAAATATTTCTATTTAGCTTGAAACAATCTATATGAAATGTATATTGTTCATATAACAAGAACACATTTGAATTTTTTCAAGATAAAACAGATATATGACCTCTGTTGTTTTCAAGAGAGAAAGAATGAGAGGCAGATTTCAAGTAGAAAGTAGAGATGTTACATTCTGCTTGATGGAACTTGATTTAAATACGCAATGTTATACTACAGCAGGCAACTTCAAAAGTCATTGTAAATTTGGCATTTTTATTATTAATATTATCATCTGTTCACAAACAATATGAAGTCATAGTTGCTAGTTCTTAACTGGTGCTGACCTTCATATGCATCGTTCTTTCCAAGAACAGGAATTCATAATGTATTAGCATAGTATATGTATATATCAGTGGTGGGTTCCTACTGGTGCTGTGCGGGACGCCGCACCGGTAGGATCCCGGCAATGATGTCATTTTAGGTGATTTTTCCGGCTTTTCCGCATCCTGAGCTGTCAGAAAAAAAGCCCACCCACCCGCCCTTGTTTCAATACCGACCTTTATTCTTCCTCCGAAGCACAGCTGAGAAGCTCCTCAGCTGTGTTTCGGCTTGTAATGTTGTCCTAAGCATGCGCGGAAGTGAAATCGCCCAATGGAATGCGAGTTCACTTCTGTGTATGCTCGCGATGTGCATCAGTAGCAAAAATAACCGGAACCCTCCGCTGGTGTATATACAAGCAATGTGCCTTTTACAATTGTCAGATGGAAATTTTGTCAACATGCAGATTTTGTAAGCACCAAGATCTCTTGTTATAGCACATAGTGATCTGATAACCACTGGGACCCCTTTGTTTCCCACAATTTTATCTACCATTCTTCCATTTGAAATACTGAATTGTCTGAATTGCAATAGATTTTGAAATAATGGGTCATCTGTCAACTGCAGCATTGGATCTTTAGAGTTCTCTCCTATTGCTTTCTTGGCTTTCCTGCTGCTTTCCTGCTTGGTTTGTATTAAAAAGAAGATGCCATTTAGCAAGTACACCAGAGGTTTCAACAGGTTCTGACCACTTCTGTAGAACTGGTAGTGGAACTTTTGAGTAGTTCAAAGAACCGGTAAAAACCACTTCTGACTGGCCCCGCCCCCATCTATTCTCTTCCTCCTGAGTCCCAGCTGATTGGGAGGAAATTGGCATTTTGCAGTAACCTTCCCCTGGAGTGGGGTGGGAATGGAGATTTTACAGTATCCTTCCCCTGCCATGCCCACTAAGCTATGCCCACCAAGTCACACTATGCCCACAGCCACGCCCACAGAACCGGTAGTAAAAAAAATTGAATCCCACCATTGAAGTGCACTGCAGAAGAAACAGAAACTTCTGTTTTTGTTTCACCATTTCTTTCCAGGCAATAAGTAGATATCAAGGTAAAAAAGTGTATGGAGCAGAGGAATAAAGAAAAAAACCAAAAAGTTCTTTTGTTCAAGCCTAAAGATAGCAGATGTGAGGATTTACTTCAGTGAATTAGCCAAAAAGCCCTATCAGTGTGATATTTTAGGAAGGGTATTTTGTTTTATGAAGAAAAAGTGAATCAAAATGTGTAGAGGAGCAAAAGGTTCAGAAAATGCATAGTGCAATATTAGCAATGCAGTTTGGGATAACAGTTAAAGCACCAGGATAGAAACCAGAAGGTTGTGAGTTCCAGTCCCTCCTTCAGTATGAAGCCAGCTGAGTGACCTTGGGCCAGTCACTCTTTTTCAGAGCAAGGAAGAAAGCAATGCCAAACCACTTCTGGGGAAAAAAACTTGCCAAGAAAACTACAGAAACTAATCCAGGCAATCACTAGAAATCAACATTTGTCAACATTTGTATGCACACATACATGGATGTGGGACAATTGGGAGGTTGGTAAATATGTTTAAAAATATAATTGTCTCTGTTTGTATACATTTATGTACATCAGTACAGTATGGCCAATATTTATGGGATATTATTCTCTACACTTCAGTTTTAGGATAATGTATTTTCTTCTGAGGAAACATCCTAGTGAGAGGTTTTGTTCAATGTTTTCTAGATTATTTTTAATTGACTTTATTAATTTTTATAGAACACACATAAATAAATATTCAGAAAGAGGAATAGATAAAGAGAAAGAATAAAGAGAATGGAGAAGGACAGAAGTATGAAAAACAAAAGTACAGAAAAAAGTATCAGAAGATAGTGACTTTCAACTTCTTTTACAAAAGATATAAATGAAATTTAAATTCAACCTTTAGTTTAGGGCTATACTACAGCATCCATTTTTCAAATGGTCAATAGTTTTTACTAAATATCAAATCCATATGTCATAATTTTCTAGTTCCTGCAAAAAAAATCCACAAAAGACTTCCATTTAAATTTTGTCAATATCTTTTCTCTAATGAAAACCATGAAGACCATTAATTTTGTCATGTCTGCCATGTTTTATTAATCATTCTTCCATTATCAGTATACCAGAATCTTTCCAGCATTGACTATATAGGAATCTTACTGTTGTTACCAAAGATGACATTAAAGTACCATGATTTTTCCTAGAGTTTTTGTCCATCAGTCCCAATAAGAAAATTTCTGATCTAAACTATATTTTAAGTTTCAATACTTTTTAAATTAAAATATGTATTTCTGTCTTAAATTGTTTAGATTTTTTATGTCCCCCAGAAATGATAGAATGCTCCTCTCTGATTCTTATATTTCCAACAAATATTTGAAGTTGCTTTATAGACTTTTGTCAATTTATCTGATAAATTACATATATACATCATTTTATAAAAGTTCTCCTTAAGATTATGACATTTCATTTCACTTTTCTACATATCTTCCCATTGATTAATTTGTAGCGTTTGCTCAATAGTTATGACATTTAGTGCAAAAACAGAAGCATATTCTGTTGGGAAGCAGTTCCTATCTATAACTAAGTTATGTCATTGTGTTGTTCTTTTTTTAGAGCACGTGTTAAACCCAGACAATATTCTGACTCTGACTTTCAGAAGACTCGTGTATTCCTACTGTTTGATACTAAAACCTGTGGCTTACAAGAGGTTTGGAGTGAAATCAGGTATACATAAGAGTGATCCCAAAGGCAGAACAACAAAAGGCAAGCTTATGATTATCTTGCTCAGAATTCAAAAAACAAAAGGAAAGAACCAAATCAATGTGCTTTTGTTTTCTACACAGAATAAAAAAGTATAATTGTGCTTTACATGCGCTCCCATGTCTTGCAAAGTGCCCTTTTCAAAACCTTGTAAAATTTATGTTTTATTTCAGATTGCAAGTTTGTAGTAGTCTGCCAAGCAAAACAAAGCAGCTAAAAGCAACTCAGTGCTGCATGGCAAGTTTCAATCCTGAATGCTGGGCTCAAAACTCAACTCCTACCACAATGCTTAAAGCATGGGTCAAATACAGAGAGAAAGAAACAATAAAATATCATTGCTTCCCACATATCAAAATATATAAAATTCTGCAATCTCATTTTCTATAATGGCTTGTATAAAAATTTGCTTTAATGGCATGATTTTGTGTTGAAAAAATGCTTGAAAAGCAAATAAAGAACTGAAGAAGCTTCTTGGATGAGACGTGAAATATCTTCAGAGAAAAACGGAAAGTCCAGTTGCCTCTTGAAAAAAACACTTTTGGGACAACCATGACCTGGATGACTGAGAATCTCCATAGACAACTAAATAAAGAGTTCTATTGCCCTGTCCTGCTATCAGCTGCCTCTTCCACAAAGACCCTGCAGGAAAAGGGTAGAACAATTGTTGGATCTGGCAGTGAGAGCTGTAGACCATAAACATGAAGCTGTTTGTGTGTCCCTGAATAATAGATGTAGTGTCCTTGCTGAGATTAATAGGGATACTAAAGTAGCAGATTCAGTTGTTTGTGATGATGAAGATGACTCAATTGAGCAGGGGATTGTGGTCCATGAGGAAGAATTTGTTTTGAATAAGTGAAGATGTGAATCAGGCATTGTAAATCAGCCATGTGAGGAGATATAATAAGGGAAACCATTTTCTAGCTGGTAACTCAGCATAAGAGGTGTCAATTTAGGAAAGGATTTGGAGATTTCTGCCTAGTGCTACCGCCAGCAAAAAAAAAAAAGAGGCGCATTGTTAAAATAGTGAAGAATGCTAGTAAGGACTGTGATGTTGATGTTCTTGTACATCTTGGCATTAATGGTCTGTCCAAAAAAGATGTACTTTCTCTGCAGAAGGATTTCTGCAGAGAAAGGCAGGAATTTCACAAGATAGGCTGTAGTCTTACTTTTTTAGAGGTTTTTACCTGTGTGTAAGGGGCAAAAAGAAAAAATCCACCATATAGTGGAGTTCAATTTTACATTAGTCATGATGTTTGCAGTTGGTCTAATGAAAAGCTGTATAAAAAAGATGGTTTGCATCCATCACGGAAAGGGACTGAACTACTTAGTATTAAATTCAGGGTTTTCTGGAGAATAATTTAAACTGAATAATGGGGACAGAGAACTAATTGATACAGAACATTTCTGTCCTAGAAGTCCAAAACTAATAGAGTTGTTAACATTTATTAAAAAATGTTTGTGCGGTTAAGAATATTAAGCTTGCTGTTAAGAAAAATAAAGCTTTTGATAGGGTGTACTATACCATGTGCACTAATTAATAAATGATAAGGAAGAAAGGGAACAGACACAAAACAGGTTATGCAGGGGGTGGGGGGAACCTACAGTCAAAAAGGGCTCAAATGCCCGAACACCAATGCACATGAGGAATAAACAGCTGGAACTAGAAATCCAAGTACATGAGGGCTGATATGATATTGTTGCCATTATGGAAACTTGGTTGGATGAAACCCATGACTGGAATATACAGCTAGAGGAATTTAAATTGTTTAAAAGAAACAAACCTAATAAAAGAGGAGGTGGAATTGTGCTATATATAAGAAATAACTGCATCTCTATAGAAATACAGCAGAATAAAATGAAAATCTTCATGAATGCTTTTGGGTCAATATAAAAGATTATTATGTAAGATTAAGATTAGAAAACCTAAGCAGATTTTTTATACACATTTACCTTAGAAATATATAATCATATCATTTAAAGAGATTGCTTGATCCTCAAGCACTGATATCTACAGGAGGAATAAAAAATGAGTCTCATTGGTATGATTGAAGCCTGCCCCTATAAATATTTTCTCAGGACCTCTTTCCTGTTTGCTGCTGTTGGAAGTAGAAGAGAAAGTGGTATCATCTAGAACTTGAATGTCTTCAGACTGACCCCTACAAAAGTTCTGGGTGGGAAGCGAATAAGTGCCAGAAGATGGGTGAAGTTGGTGTCAGGAGATTATAAAGATGGGTGGCTGGGTCATATCAGAAGAAGAAGAAAAAATTATCTCTTAAAATATATGCAAATACCCCATGTGCAAAGACCACATATGAACATAATTGCATGACAATTCCCACCCTTTGGATGAAGTGCAAAACACTGATTGGATAGAGGGGGGGGGAAATGAATGAAATCATGTTTTATTTTCTTTGGAGTTTCTGAGATTCCTTCTAACTTATTATCTGTACACTGAAATTGGACAAGGGAAAAGTTAAATAAAGAGATAACCTTAAGGCAGGAGTGGGCAATTAATTTTTCCAAAGGGCCTCATGAGATACTAGGATTGTTGTGGAGGGCTGAATCAATAGGACCAACACATTACTGTGAAGGTGCTTGGGAACACATGCATGTCTGTGTATGTAGCACTCACCTTCAAAATAAAAGCAATGCAGTTATATTGTGTGCATGGCATACTCTTTACATTTAATTTAATTTCTAGTTTCTGATTGACCTCATGCAGACCGGACAGTGACATCTGAAAGACTGGATGTGGCCCAGGGACTATAAAATGTCCAGGTCTGCCTTAAGGAGTTTGTCAAATGTATCAAATACTTTTTTTTAATGATAAAGTAATATTTAAGATACATATTTTGCTTTCCTTCCTTTTTACGTTGCCAGCTAAAGAAGGCTAGGAAGATCAAACTCGTATGAAATTGCACACTCAAGAAATGTGAGACATAAACCCTGTACAAGTATGCAAGTCACACTGAAATTCCACAATTTGTGCAAATAATCCCTGTGAAATTATTGGAATATATTTTAAAATATATTCTGATGTATTTTCTGTATCTGATAGCAGACTGTGGTACAATGAAATGACACTTAAAGGCAGAGATAACACTGTTAGTTTTAACAGATGTGATGGAACATTAACAGTATTAAATATCAGTATAATTTAATTTATTTTATAGTATACTTAAGAATGTAATACCCAACAGCAGATACTCATGAAACACATTTTAGTAGTCATTTCATGTAATCACATTTTCAGAAAGTCTACGACAGGTTCATTGAATGAATTCAAATAATAATTAAATTTTGAGGAAGCTATCATTCTGTCGCCAACTTATGATTAATAGAAGAGTACATTTCTTGAATAAATGTTAAGCTCTGAACATATTTATTCTCTTTTACTTATTTGATAGGGCTTTTTAAAAAAATAATTGGTAGAAGGAAAAATCAATAGAGGTTTTCAAACTTATGATTACTCTCATTAATCCTTCTCCCATTAGGAGTAAAAATCTGATCAGAGCTGCATATTTGGTCAACATTTGGTCAACATTTATAGAAGATCATTGACCATATAAGTCAACTCAGACATTGTGCTATGACCCAGATATGGTACTTACAGCTTCAAGTATTGTTTCTTCACTATAAAAGTGTTTTGCTATTGGGGTGGGTGGGGGTTTCTTTACCCCTGAAGCAGTTTCAAAGTCAATCCCAGTATTGATTAAAAGCACTGGGCATTTTTTCTTTTAAGGTTTTGGAAGTTGGGAGATGCATCAGCCTCTTTTCAAAAAGTAACCATAGCAGCAAATTCTAAATATTTCTTTAGGCGCTCCTGCTTGTATTTTATCAGTTCAGTTAGGTTATGCTGTATCAGAGCCAGTTATTTTTAGCATCTGATCCAAATAATTGAATCCTTAATGCAAAGCTAGTGCAATGCTTTTTGACAAGGAAAAGAAAACATTATAAACCAGAAGTGAGAGTGATGGGAAAGCCAAAGAAAATGCTTGAGGAGGGATATATCTTGCAAAGCTGAAGTTTACAAATCATTTTATAAGTCTTTTTGGGTAGGCTGCCTCTATTCTTGGGGTACTGAAAGCAAAACATAAGCTGCTTGATAAACACCTGTAATTTTGCACTGAATTTCACAACCTGAAATTGCAATCAATGAAACAAGCAAGCCAATTCTATTTTAAAAGGTGAGTAGGCTTTTTCTAAAAGGAGACAGAAGTGGTAAGTAAATCTATAAAAGCACAGGACTGCCTTAAAAGTGGTCATTTTTAGGGGCATTCTCTTAGATCTCCCTGAACTTAAGTGTGTTGGGAAGGATATTGTACTGGGTCTTCTGTGCATTGCATATAAAGGATAGTTTTTATGGTAATGATCAGTGATGTTGAAAAAAAAGTTCTTACAATTTGAGAAGAACAAAGGCTAAATACGAGAAAGAGTTTATTTTATATGGAAGAAGGGCTGCTCACACACAGGGAGTGAAGACATATTCATTATTTAATATGATTGATTTACTCCAATAACAATTGATTGTGGAAGGATATGTTTTAAAACAATAGGACAGAGCAGAGGTCCCAGGATTTGGGGGATGGTTTGCATTTTTGAAATTTTGAGAATAACATTGTGAGCATAGTTAAGAAACAATTCTAGAGAAGATACTGCTTAGTAAAAACATCCACTCCTACACAGTTTGATGTTCATCTTACTTTTCTGAGTCTTTAATTTTTAACCTAAGCAAGGAGGCTAACTTACAGGCAGAACACTGAGCTGTGACTCCCCTTCATTTTTTATTTTTAAAGAAAAGATAAGGAATCCTTGCTTTAAAGATTTTCTTAAGATTTTAAAATTCAGGCAACTTGGCAGGTCCCAAGGAAGGACTCTATGGTCTGACACACCTGGGATTTCTTATTGACAGTCAGGACTAGGAAACCTGGAGAGAAGGCAGTCAAAAACACATGCTTATAAAGAAGAAATTCAAACTGGGAATTTGAAACTAAACCTGTCATTGTTCCCAGGTATACCAGAGTAGAAACAGACCCGATGAGCTACTTCTACTTTAACAGAAACTTGCAAATCTCAAAGTACAAATCTCCCACTGTTTCCTTTTTCCCTGAAAAATTAGGGAGGGTCTCTTCTGAGACTTTTATTCTACATATTATACAAATCTTTTATTTGATCATTCCCTAGGCAGTATGTCTTTTCCCTCTTCTCATATACCATTACAAACATAGCCAATGTGATAACCAAATACGGATCATTTTGCCTTATTTAAGCATTCTGCGATTTATTTCAATTTGTTGTTTGTTTTTCATCCTTCTATTTATCCACCATCTCTCATATTTGTAAGCAGAAGCACAGATATTTTTGAAGATCAGTACAAGTCAGTAAATAACAGAATCTTAGCTGGAGTTTCTGATTTGAATGTATATTAACAGTAGAAGTTAGCAATATCAGAAAAATAGTTGTGGAATGCAATTAGCCCTCTCAGTCTCAGAATGTTTAATGTGCCAGTGAGGAACACAAAATTGGCAGGATGAGATAGTAACAATGTGTAGCTGCTGAAGCATAAGGCAACAGATCATAGCCATTTCTTAAAAAAAAAATCACTCACGAATTTATAATAATCTTACTGGATTCAAGAATTAAGGATTAGTTAAAGGTTTCCCTGTCCAGTCATGACTGACTCAAGGGGTGATGCTCATCTCCAATTTTCAGCTGAGGGAGCCTGCATTATCTGAGACACGTTTCTATCATCATGTGGCCAGCAGGCACGTAGTAACCTTCTCACTGAAGCAGGACTTATTTATCTATGCATATTTGCATGCTTTAGAATTGTAAAGTTGGCAGGAGTTGGGGCGAGTAACGGGAACTTATTCCATCGCGCGGTGCTCAGGTCTCAAACCTGGCCTGTCGGCTTTCCAGCTGACAAGCCCAGTGTCTTAACCACTGAGCCATTGTGTGACCCTCAAAGGGTTAGTTAACATGTGTTGAAATAACAGCTCTCTGTTAGAATGTCATGGGATCAACACAGAACTCTCTCTGGCTAAAATGCCAGGACAAAACGTTTATCTGAAATACTACAAATTGACTTCTATTTGTAAGACTTGTGTTTTTGCAGATTATTCAGATGAACAAGTTGCTCTTATTTACTGTATTTTCTGGAGTATAAGACCCACCTTTTTACCCCCCAAAAGAGGGTGAAAATTTGGGTGCATCTTATACACCGAATGTAGCCCCACCCACCCACCCGCCAGACCCCACCCATCGGAGGTTTTAAATAGATCTTCTCCAAGATAAGTCAGGATTTAACTCTAATACTAAACAGGACACTGTTACATTTCAGACTATACTTGTACAGAGCTGTTAAAATTAATTAAAATTTCTGGAAGTATACATTATTCTCTATTATTTAAAAGAAGATACAATTGCACTGGGCCTCTTCAGAGGAAGCATTTATTTTAAAAAGCTTCTTTATTTTGTTAAATTGTCTAGATTTACAGGGGTCTCCAACCTTGGCAACTTTAAGACTTGTGGACTTCAACTCCCAGAATTCCACAGCCAGCAAAGCTAACAAAGCTGGCTGTGGAATTCTGGGAGTTGAAGTCCACAAGTCTTAAAATTGCCAAGGTTGGAGACCCCTGGCTCTAGAACAATAATAAAGCAGTCTTTAAAAAATAAGTCTAATAATTTGAACATTCTACAGACATTTATAGTTGTTCACTTACCCCCTTGCATCCAGTTCAGCAGAAAATAAAAATCTGCGTGTCTCTCCCAGCTATTTGCCTCTTTGCAGTTTCAGTTTCAATTTCATTTTAGAACGTGGCAAATCAGCTGTAGGTCAGGAAGCTGCTAAGGACTTGCTTGGCTTTACAGGCTTTTCCCTGTTTGCTGCAAATAGGTAAATTGCTGGAAGACAGAGGCCAAAGGGTGGGGGTGGCTGGGTGAGTGGGGCTACATTCAGTGTATAAGACGCACCCAAGTTTTTACCCTCTTTTGGGGGGTAAAAAGGTGTGTCTTATACTCCAAAAATACGGTAATGTGCGGACAATTTTGAATGCACTAGACTTTTAGATGCACAGAAGGCATTTGAATCTCTGCCTCTGGCACCAACCCTTCTCCAGGCCTGGCCCAGGTTCTTCCCCAGCCTCCTTGTTGTCTGACTCTGCTGCCAGCTGCACAGGTCGCTGGCGGACCACAACAGATGTTTTGGTATATGTATTGATGTATATATGTGGAATGTGGAGAAAAAATAAAAACCTTTTTGTAAAAAAAAAAGGTGGCAAGATCTGTGTAATCCAATCCTGTTCCTGTTATATGCACATAATATATGCAACACATGCACAAGAGGGGAGTGTTACATATGGATGGACGTAGCAAGGATTTGCATGGCCACCGCTGATTGGCTGACCTAGCGGTGGGAAAAATAAACTGCTATCAGTGGTCGGCAAGCCTGCTGTTGCTCCTTAAATAGAGAGCCCCAGCAGCCTGCCGACAGTTGCATACCGCGAGGCTAGGGAAATAAAGATGCTGAAAGTATTTTGAGTCTCATCTCTTCTTCACCGCGCCCCTATCTAACACTGGCGATGAAGATGGGATTCTGAAGAAGAAAAGAAAGGACAAAGAAACTGACCAGCCAACTTGTGGCATCTGTGGCTATCTTTACAGCAAGGACTGATCTTGCTCCAGCCAACCTAAGGATGACTACCCAGATGATCTGGTCTTTGCCCACAACTATGCGGGGTACCCAATTTGGGTGAGAGCTAGGGTAGTTGCTATCACAACCATACAAGGTGGAACTGGACGACGGCCGAGTATGGAGAAGGCACATTGACCAACTCCGAAATAGGCTGAGAGACTCCTGGGCTAGACAACCAGACAGCCAGGAACTCCAAACAGACACTGGACAAACCTGGAGACAATTTGAGTCTCCGCCCCACGGAGCATACAAACCAACCAGCCGGGAAAACGCCAATGGGGAACCAGCCCTAACTACAGGAAACCAGGATACACTACTCTCAAGTCCAATGGAGGTGCACGGACACGTACCTGGACAAGCTGATGTCCAGCAAAGCGATCCAGGGACAGAGGACAAAAGTACCAGGCCGGAGACCACCACACCATAAGGAGGGTTTGAGGAGGTAACATTACAAAGTCCAGGAGAGACAGCAGGCCTGACTGCACAGGCTGCTTCCCCCAACATGACTGAACCACGCAGGCCCAGTAGGAACATTAAACGCCTCGCCTACCTGCGGAATTACGTGACTCTTGTACATCACTAATTGGACAAGTCTCAATCTAGGAGGGGAGGGGTGTTACGTAGGGATGTATGTAACAAGGATTTGCATGGCCACCGCTGATTGGCTGACGTAGGAGCGGGAAAAATAAACCGCTGTCAGTGGTTGGCAAGCCTGCCGTGCTCCTTAAATAAAGAGCTCCGGCAGCCTGCCAACAGTTGCGTACAGTGAGGCTAGGGAAATAAAGGTGCTGAAAGTATTTCACGTCCGTCTCTTCTTCACCGCACCCCTATCTAACAGGGAGGGATTTCAATTATACAGTCAAGATAGTCAACTTGATTTTTTAAAAATTCTCTCATCTACCCAATGGATATCCCTGCTTATATGTACATGTTTCATACATGAAGCCAACCAACACTGAATGTCTACAGACAGGGCAAATTAATTAGATTTTATTTACTGTGCATTTGGGTATGCTTAAATATCACTATAATCAATTAATCTCATGCCCTAACACACTTCACTCCTAAAGTATCAATATTTAAGTTTGAGTCACTTTTCCTGATTACTTTTAGTGTTTAGAGATTCGTGATAATTTTATAGGCAAATTTTAATGTAGAATTCAAAATATGTTTATTATTGAACTTTATGTTTGCATTCTTCCATGAGTCAGAGTTGTTTTTTTTCTTGAATTTTGAGATTCTTAAGATTTTTGAAAATACCAACTATATATTTTGTTATCGTTTCTTTAACATGAATTTTAGAATGCCTGTACCAACCCTGCTTACTGCACAAGTTCAAGATTATTATGTAAACAAATTTACAGAAAGGTGTTTATGCAGTTAATTCTGAAAGTAACTGTATATTAATCTTGCTGCCAGACTGAATAGCCCTGGTTATTCTTTATAGAGTCAGTTACTAGAAGGAGGAAAAAGTGAGAATGTGCACCAAGCAAGAAATGTATTATCTCCTGCTGTAAGCTTATGGCTCCACAATGCTGACCTCTGAACAGTCTGTCTGGCCTTATTAGAGTCCCTGTTGGTTCAGGATTGGCAAGCTTCTTGCAGTTCTCTGATCCTGCTTTACCATTCTTCCTGCTCAAACAGCAGGCGCTCCACATTCTGAGAATCCGGGTCTTTATGTTGTTGCTTATGTTGTGACCAAGGTATCCCAATACGCGCAAACTCTAGCAAATTAAGCAAAATGTCTTGAACTTTTCCTAACAGATGATCATGCTGACAGACTGATGCAGGTCTTTTGAATGTTGGTTTTATAGATACACACCTAAATACTGAGAACATTTCTCATTATTTTGACATGCTGTTTTATAATTGTGAAATTGAGCTAATGAACTACCTGTTAGTAGAAAAGCTGTAACACTGGGATTTTTCTCAGATACATATAAATCCTTCACCAATGCTATGTGCCATTATTGTTTCTTGTAGCAGTATATTTATTTTGCCCTGAATTCAGATATAATTCCTGGAAGCTACATCAACAAGTCCATGCAATTCTCTAGGCAGTGTTTTTATAAGTAGTTTGTCACTGCCCTCTTCCTAGGGCTGAAAGAGAATTACTGACCCAAAGTCAGCTAGCTGTTAGGACTAAACCTCAGGTTTTCCATCTCCTGCTCCAGTACTTTAACCTGTATACTAAACTGGCTCTCTAGTAATATCTTTGCCATTGACTTGTTAGAGATTGAGATTTTTCATGCAAACAAAAGTATATGTTACCCTACAGAAAAATTGTGCACCAGCACAATTAGTCAAACTATTAATTTGTTTACAGCTATCTTCATTATACCAGATGTCAAAACAAAGTACCACCTAAATTGTATATTTGTTTTTAGTAATGAGCTATACTGAAATATCAGTTAAAAGTATACTAGAACAGATACCTTTGTTAGACCAAACGAATCTATAGTTTTTCCCAGTAATTGCTCAACCTCAGTGTGAAATTCCAGAGCTTGAGGTTTGAAAGTATTCACTTAAATTCAAAAGTTCAGCAAGATTCCTGAAAAATATCAAGATCCAAAACAATCTACAGGATCAGATTAAATATGTTCTCAGGTTGTTTGATTAGGAAACTAGTAGGGAATATAACGTTCTCATTATGTATTTGTGCTGCCAGAAAGATTTTGTTCTGCAAAATTGCTCTAAAGATAAAATAATGGTAAATTTGCACTGTCAATAGGATCATGGAATGTGTTTTGGCTGAAATAGAGTAATATATGTTAAAGGTTGCTCCAAAATGTTTCTTGCTTCTTCCATCATCACCCATTGCTTTGTAATGAGCGAATAGGGAAGCCTGTAAAACAGGGGTCCCAACCTCCAGGCTATAGCCTACTACTAGTCCTTGAGCCATTCGAAACTGGGGTGCAGAAGTGGCGGGCAAGCGCATGCGAACTCCCAATTGCAGAAGCAGCAGACAGCATGTGTGCATGCGCTCCATTTACATGAAACCATCACCTCCCCCCCTCGGCCTGTTCGCAAAGCCGGAAAGGTTAGGGAACTCTGTTGTAAGGAATTTATCCTTTGGATCCCAATGAAGCCTGTTGTGAAGTGAAAAGATTCCAGATTGGCCAAGTGAGAAATGGATCGTTTCAAAGAGTACAAATGAACTTCCTTGTTTCTTCTCATTAACCAAGCTTTTCATAACACATGAATGAATGTTCTATTGGCCCTTTATAGTTCAGTAAGTTTTACTGAATTGATCAATAAATAATTGAAAGTGATCCTGAATTGATTTTGTATTTGGAAAAGGGAGTGAAGAAAACCAGTTAAGAGCATGGATTTGAGTAGAAATGGGGCCAAAACAGTGTCAGAAAATGATGCCACTTGTTATTCTTCAAATGGCAAAATGAAGTGTTATTCTTCCACTTCATTTTGTCATCTCATAAGAATGCTTTTGATTTTGTTAAAAAAAATTAGTAAACTTTGCACTTGAGGGATGACTCATACCCTGGTCAGCCCTTCTTTATTCTCCTACGATCTGGAAGGAGATATAGAAGCATAGGCAGCCGCACAAACAGGCTGAAGGACAGTTTTTATCCATGGGCTGTCAGACTCCTGAATGAAAAATAACTTTACAACAATATAGTATGATTGACTTGCGGGGCCGGCGCAACATGCAATACGTTCACATGGTGCAATAGGACTGGGTGTTTGTTTGTTAGTAGGATTCACTGGGCTAGGGACTTTCTGTCTTTCACTGTGAGTTGTATTGTATATTGGGGGGGGGATGCACGAAGGGATGCTCAGCCAATCTCATTATACACATGTTGTACTCTGACAAAGGTTTGAATTGAATTGAGTGTTACATCCCTTTAGCTTTAACCTCAGAAAGCAGCATAGATACAGTTTTTGTCCCATGCTTCCTTCCCAGGATTTAGGACATTGGAATGTTGACTTTAGTATCAGTTGTGGATTGTGGACTACATTCTTTAGGTCTCACTGTTTATTATGGAATACAAAAATTCAGGAGATTGCATGATACAATAGCTACAAAGTAGGTAGTCATATTATGATAAACCCACACTTGCAATGGTTTTGATGCTGATCTTTTATTTCCCAGCATTTCATTCAAAGCTGGGGGGAAATTTAAAAGAAAAATTTTCACTATTCAGAGTTCTGTGTTTTTCATTCACATTCACCCATACTCCGATCCTGCATGTACTGTAAATGCCATTAAAAAAGTAAATAACAACTTTTTGAATTAAGAACTGTCCTTGCATCTATATTACTTTGGAATTCACTAAGTGCGATGAAAAAATATAGCTTCTTAAAACTTTATGCAAAGAGTTAAAGCACAAAATTTGGAGCTGAAGAGCTGTGTGTTTCTTCTTACATATTCCTCTCAAAATAAGACCACCTATTCCAGTTTTAAAAGTGGGATTCAAATTAAGTGTTCTAATTATGAGTCATATGACTTGTTTGTAGCCTCCAGTCAACATTTTTGATATTAGATTATTTGTAGCTGAAGTTGTTTGGAGACAGGAGTTAATGCAAAAAATCAAGGCTGAGCAACGTGAGTATGCAGTGGAGTACCCCAAGGCTCTGTTTTAGGCCCAGTACTCTTCAACATCTTCATCAATGACTTGGACGAGAGGATAGATGGGGAACTCATCAAATTTTCAGATGACACCAAACTGGCAGGAACAGCCAACTCTACAGAATATAGGCTCAAGATACAGAAGGATCTTGACAGACTTGAACATAGGGTGCCATCTAACAAAATGAAATTCAATGGTGAAAAAAGTAAGGTTCTACATTTAGGCAAGAAAAACAAAATGCACAGGTACAGTATATGTGGTACCTTGCTCAACAGTATTAACTGTGAGAGGGATCTTGGAGTCCTAGTGGACAACCATTTGAATATGAGCCAGCAGTGTGCAGCAGCTGCCAAAAAAGCCAACACAGTTCTAATCTGCATTAACAGAGGGATAGAATCAAGATCACGCGAAGTGATAATACCACTTTATAATGCCTTGGTAACATTTGGAATATTGCATTCAGTTTTGATCGCCATGATGTAAAAATGATGTTGAGACTCTAGAAAGAGTGAAGAGAAGAGCAACAAAGATGATTACGGGACTGGAGGCTAAAACACATGAAGAACGGTTGCAGGAACTGGGCATGTCTAGCTTAATGAAAAGAAGGACCAGGGGAGACATGATAGCAGTGTTCCAATATCTCAGGGGTTGCCACAAAGAAGAAGGAGTCAAACTATTCTCCAAAGCACCTGAGGGTAGAAAAAGAAGCAATGGGTGGAAACTAAACAAGGAGAGAAGTAACTTAGAATTATGGAGAAATTTCCTGACAGTTAGAACAATTAATCAGTGGAACAGCTTGCCTCCAGAAGTTGTGAATGCTCCAACACTGGAAGTTTTTAAGAAGGTGTTGGATAACCATTTGTCTGAAGTAGTGTAGGGTTTCCTGCATAAGCAGGGGGTTGGACCAGAGGACCTCCAAGGTCCCTTCCAACTCTGTTGTTGTTGTTGTTGTTGTTGTTGTTGTTGCTACATTTATTTTATTCAAAAGATAAATTGTGTCTTTTGCAGAAATCTTGGCCAGAAAAATCACAAAACATTTGTTAGCATTTTTGAGAGGTGGGATTAATGAAAAATTGTGGCTGCCCTTTTTCATTTCAGTGTAATTACAGGTTTATTGTAAAGAATTTGTCATGATTTAAATTCTTTAAACAAATCAGAGTTCAGAAAAAGTTCATGGAAAAAGCACAATATTTTACAAATACTTTCCTAAACTGGACTAATTATTAAAGTGAATTCTCAGCCACCTTAACAGGATGAAGTATGGTGGAGCAGGGAGAAAAGTTAAAATAGGAAAGAATTATTGTAACATTGATTTGGTGTATACACCAAGAACTGAAGACATTTGATTCCCACTCAACTTGCAGTATAGCTTCCTAGGTGGCGAGGTGGCGCAGTGGTTAAAAGCAGCACTGCAACCTACATCAGCTGACTGCTAGTTCAGCAGTTCATCTGTTCAAATCTCACCGGCTCAAGGTTGACTCAGCCTTCCATCCTTTGAGGTGGGTAAAATGAGGACCCAGATTGTTGGGGGCAATATGCTGAACTCTGTGGACCGCTTAGAGAGGGTTGTAAAGCACTATGAAGCGGTATATAAGTCTAAGTGCTATTGCTATTGCTATTCCTCCATGAAATGTTCTAGACCAGATATTTTCAGTCCAATGAGATATTCCCAAAGCAATCTTCTCTGTGCTGCTAGTGCCTCTTTTCCTCTTCTCTTCCTGCCTCCCATGTCCTTTATCTTCCTTTTATCTTCCTCTTTCCCACAGTTCTGTGTCACTTACATTTAATCCATCTGCAGTTCTTTCTTACCCATCACATTCTCTCATTTTACACACTGAGAAAGAAATTGCCCCCGAGCATAGCAAGGAATGTGAGCAATCTTACAAGTGAAGGAGAATAAATTTCTGAATTAACTGATCACAGCAGAAATGTGCAGGTATAACATGGTGGCCTGGAAGGCAGACAGCTTCTGGCTTACAACTTTTTATAAGTAGTTCTTAAAGAATTTATGTAAAATATTTGGAGCTCTAGAAAAATACTTTTGTAACAAATGGAGCACTTGCTATTCTTGAGCTCTGCCAGCTGCAGCCAATTGCAAATGATTCTCAATACTTTTTACATCCAACTTGTGATTTCTTGCTTAGCCCTCACCATTCTTGGACCCCAAAGAGGTTTAGCATAGCCACAGATTTGAAAAGAAAAATCTCCTTTAGAATTCTCCTTTAGCACCAGTCTGCAATGTCCTGGACTTGTGCAGCTGTCTTCTATAGCTGCTATGAAATCTTGGGAAAAGACCTCTCAAATGTAAGGAGTTGCCAATGGGCACTATGTGTGTGTCCCCATGTGCTCTGAATCACATCTTTCCCTTCAAATCCAAAGTGCTAATTACTAATTAAGAGCTGAGCTCTGAGACTGCCAGCAAATCAGTGCTCAGTCCTTTTGCTCCCAACTTGCCAGCTGCTGAGCTTACAACCCTTCTCTCTTTTCTTCACAAAAAGAAAAGAAAAAAGGACAAGAAAACCTTTTGGTTCACTATTCCACTAAGCTCTGTAAATTGTGTTATCCCAGCAAAGACTTTTACTGGATTTAGTAAAACTGGGGTAGGGAAGGGGCATATGGCAACCAGCAATTGAACACCTGCAAAAACCAGAGTCACCTATTAGAAAGTGAATTTCTATCAAAGCTACTGCTGGATTTTTAGGACTGTTTCTCCTGTTGGCCCTCCCCCCGAAATGATTCTCATGCAGTATTATAGACATGGCCATTTTGGCTCAATGATTCGTTTTCCTTTTTTTTCTGTTTCCCAGAGTAAAGTGCCTTAATAGAAATGATATTCATTCAAAGGAGGACTTCAATACAATCACACACAGAATTACTGTATTTTTCAGAGTATAAGGCGCACCGGAGTATAAGACGCACCTTAGTTTTGGGGGAGGAAAACAAGGAAAAAAGGCCTCTGCCTCCCAGCAATTTGCCAAACAGCAAACAGCAAACAGTACAGATGATATACACTATTTGCTGTGTATTTCTGTGCATGTGTACTTGACCCATAGAAATAGCAAAGAATTGGAGAAATGTAGACTATGCCAGAAAGTTTTCTTAAATGTAATCACACTAACTCCTCCCAATTATTTAAATAGATTTACTCTAAACATGACTAAGTGAGGGTTTAACTCAGCTGCCTTATCTTAATACTAAACAGGACACTGTTACATTTCAGATTATACTTTTACAGATCTTTAAATTTGATGTGGCTTTCTGGAAGTATACATTCTCTGCTATTTAAAAGAAGATACAAAAGCATTGGGCCTCTTCAGAGCAAGCATTTATTTTAAAAAGCTTCTTCATTTTGTTAAGTTGTCTAGAACAATAATAAAGCAGTCTTTAAAAAATAAGTCTAATAATTTGAACACTCTACAAACATTTATAGTTATTAACTTACCTCCTTTCGGTTTCAGCAGTCCAACATTGCCAGCAGTTCATCTCCCAGCAATTTGTCTCCTTGCAGCCACCGTAGTTAGTTTCATTTTACCACTTGGCTGCAGCCTCTCAGCTATGGGGCGGGAAGCAGATAATCACTTCCTTGTGCTATTCAGGCTCTCCCCTGTTTGCTGCAAAGAGGTAAATTGTTGGGAGACAGAGGCCAAAGGGTGGAGGTGGCTGGGTGTGGCTACATTCAGTGTATAATATGCACCCAAGTTTTCACCCTCTTTTGGGGGGTAAAAAGGTGCATCTTATACTCAAAAAATATGGTACATGGGGGGGGTCCAATAGTAATCTTAGAAAAAACATAGTGCTTTCCAGTGGTGGGTTTCTACTGGTGCGGTCTGGTGCGTAACTCTGGTAGGGAGTGGCCGATTGTGCAATTTGCATGCGACTGCTCCGGTGCCGTCTTCGCCGGTCCATCGCGCGCATCGCCATCTTTTTTAAAGAATTTTTGGGCTTTTTTGCTTCTGCGCATGTGCAGTAGCAAAATCTCACCAAAATCTCACGAGGGGACACGCACACGAGAGAGATTTTGGTGAGATCTCCACCAAACACGCACACGAGAGAGATTTTGGTGAGAAGCAAAATCACGTGAGGGGGGGCGCACGCATAAAATGTGGAGCATTTTAGCAAGCGCGTGCATAAAATGTGGAGATGCGCGTGCAGCGCACCGGTATCGGTAACTGAGCAACCCGCCCCTGGTGCTTTCCCTCTGTCATGCATTCTAACACCTGAAGAATGAATTTTTTAATTTCTGTTGTGGTCCTAAGCTGATATTAAAAAAACAATATAAAGGATTCACATATCTTTCTGCTCTTATTTTAAAATGTTCATCATCTGCACATATGGAAAACTGCTTTGGGGAAGCTAATGTACTTGAAAAGCTGTTTCTTCAATCCACAGTATGAGAATAAGGAGGGTAGCCTACTGTGCAGAGAGAAAATGGTAAATAAATTTAATTATTTAGCTACACCATGTTCTAAAAAGAGAGAAGTTATGGAGGATTTTAAAAGATCTCATTTTATAACTGAGCCACATGTTGGCTCTTTGGATTATATATATAATTTGTGCATGCTTCCCTTAACTAGGCTATGCTCATGTGTCACTAATTCCCAGGGCATTTTTATTTTTCTATTTCTTGAGTTCCAGCCTGATCTAAACATTGTGTGTGATGTGTTCCATTACATTAAAATAAGTAGAAAAAAAATTGTGTTGTCTAGATGTAGAAGATATTTTCAGCACAAAACTGCCTTTTGGTCTGATTAAGAACACTGCTGTGGAACATTTATTAGCAACTTATATTCTAACTATGTCTGAAACACTATTATTTCTCTCTCTTCCTATTACAAATCTCAGAGAAGTTCACGTTCAATAATTAAAATATGCAAGATCCTGGGGAACGTATATTTGCCTTCATTTGTAATTAAAATATTAATTGAAATTGAATAAAATTATTCATTTAGGATAATGAAGAGAAGAGAAAAAAAGTGAAAAGCATAAAGGTTTCACAGATACCTACGAGATGCAATCACAGACATCAGAAGAATTTGAAGAAAAATAAGAAGGAATTTGAAGAAAAATAGAAATATCAATAAAAGACAATATTTGTAGCTTGGGGTTGAAATGTGAGGTCCTTGATGCTCTCTGAGCTTGGTGATTTTCACACAGTTGTTTCATTAGTAGGTTGCACAATCAATGTCAGAAAGAATGCAAATGCTCTCACCCCCCCCATGTCTATATAAATTGTGTTGTCTTGTTACAGTTAGTTTGAGCAATAGTCATCCTCCTCCTCCTCATCATCATACAGAAACTGCCTTGGTCGCTCTGATGGATGATCTCTGGCGGGCCCGGGATGGGGGAAATTCCTCCATCCTGGTGCTACTTGACCTCTCAGCGGCTTTCGATACCATCGACCATGGTATCCTTCTGCATCGTCTCGGCGAGTTGGGAGTGGGAGGCACCGTTTTGCGGTGGTTCTCCTCTTATCTCGCCGATAGGATGCAGTCGGTGTTAACAGGAGGGCAGAGATCGTCCCCTAGGCCCCTGTTATGCGGGGTACCTCAGGGGTCGGTTCTCTCGCCCATCCTGTTCAACATTTAAATGAAACCACTGGGGCAGATCATCCGCAGACATGGGGTGTGTTTTCACCAGTACGCTGATGACACCCAGCTGTACATCACCACCCCGTCTGAATTCAGTGTGGCAGTTGATGTAATGTGCTGGTGCCTGGACGACGTTAGGATCTGGATGGGGAGGAACAGACTCAGACTCAACTCCGACAAGACTGAGTGGCTTTGGATATTGCCTCCTAAGGACTATGACAACTGTCCCTCCTTGGTTCTCGAGGGAGCAAAACTGACTCCCTCGGATCGAGTCCGCAACTTGGGGGTCCTCCTAGACCCACAGCTAAATTGGACCATCATCGTACTGCTGTGGCTAGGGGGGCCTTTGCACAGGTTCGCCTGGTGCACCAGTTGCGGCCATACTTGGAGAAGGAGGCTCTACTCACGGTCACTCATGCCCTTGTCACCTCCCGCTTGGACTACTGCAACGTGCTCTACATGGGGCTACCCTTGAAGAGTATCCAGAGACTTCAGTTGGTGCAAAATGCGGCTGCGCGTGCTGTGGTGGGTGTGCCAAGGTACATCCACGTGACACCTATACTCCGCCAGCTGCATTGTTTGCCCATTGGTCTCTGGGTCCAATTCAAGGTGTTGATCATCATCTTTAAAGCCCTTCATGGCTTAGGACCAGGCTATCTCCGGGACCGCATTCTGCCTCATACTTCCCTTCGACCGGTTAGGGCCCACAGAGTTGGCCTCCTCCAGGTCCCGTCAGCCAAGCAATGCCAGCTGGCGGGCCCTAGGGGGAGGGCCTTCTCTTTGGTGGGCCCCGCGCTCTGGAACCAACTTCCTCCAGAGACCCGAACCATCCCCACCCTGCTGGCCTTCCGAAAAGCCGTTAAGACATGGCTTTTCCTGCAGGCTGGGGTAGAGCCTAATCCATCTGAGCTCTCCCCCGGGTATGTCTGGTTGTTAGATGGTTTTTAATATTAAATTTTTAATTTTTATATTTGATTTTAATGCAATGTTTATTGTTGGTTATTCTTGTATTTTCTCTTTGCTGTACGCCGCCCTGAGTCCCTCGGGAGTTGGGCGGCATATAAGAAAACCAAAATAAATAAATAAATAAATAAATAAATAAATAAATAAATAAATAAATAAATAAATAAATAAATAAATAAATAAATAAATAAATAAATAAATAAATAAATAAATAATGTTCATTAGTAGTGATCATATAATAACAGTATTTTCGCCACATAATATTAATACTTAATTGTTAATATTAAATCATATTGATAATAAACATTTTATAATAAACCCTCATGGTAAAATTAATCCTTCGCTTATAATTTTAAATATTCTAACTTCTGGGCTAAAAACTTTGGTTATTCTATAGAATTGGATAAATGGCAAAAGTTGTGGATTGAAATGATAAATTAACAATGTCTATTGCATACAAAGAAAATTTATATAAAATGTTTTACAGATGGCACTTTCCAACAGCAAGATTAGCCACGACGTATAAAGATATGTCAGCTAAATGTTGGAAGTGTAATCAGACTCTGGACTAGTACTACCACATGTGGTGGATGTGCCCAAAAGCAAAAACATATTGGACAAAAATACATACTTGCATAGAAAAAAATGACAAAGGAACATGTAGATTAAAAACCAGAAATATTTTTGTTGGGTATCATATCAGAAAAAATAAAATAATAAAAATAAAGGGACTATGTATTTAATACTACATGTGTTAACAGTGGCCAGAATTGTATTTGCACAACATTGGAAAGGTGGTGGAGATCCCCACAGATGAGAAGATAGTAAAAAAAAAAAATACTGTGCAGAAATGGATAGATTAACACTTGAAATTAAAGAGAAAGAAGATACGGAATATTTTGAAATATAGGATTCATTTTATCTATGGTTAAATAACAGAAAGAAATGCTCTCTTTTTAATATACTAGTAGCTTGTTTTGTCAGTGTTGATGGGAATGGCCTTGGTGGTCCTTTGTTTTTCTGAGTTGGTAGTTCCTTGATTAGGGTATTGTTTACTTCTTAATTGTCAGTCTAGTATTAATCTTGGTGTTAATCTCTGCTTATCTGGGTGTTGATTGCTGATGAGGAATTGTTTGGGCCTTTATGTTTCCTTGTTGGCTTTTTTATTTTCTCTTTTGAATGATTATCTAACAAAATGAAATTCAATGCAGAGAAAAGTAAAGTCTTACACTTAGGCAAGAAAAACCAAAAGTACACATACAGACTGGGTGAAACCAGGCTTAATAGCAGTAACTGTGAGAGGGATCTTGGAGTCTAGTGGACAATCAATTAAATATGAGCCAACAATGTGTGGCGGTAGCCAAAAAAGCCAATGAAATCCTAAATTGCATTAACAGAGGGATACAATCAAGATCAAGTGAGGTACTAATACCACCCTATAAAGCCTGAGTAAGACCACACATAGAATACTGCCTCCAGTTTTGGTCACCACACTATTAAAAAGATGTTGAGACTCTAGAAAGAGTGCAGAGAAGAGCAACCAAGATGATTAGGGGACTGGAGGCTAAAACATATGATGAACAGTTGCAGGAACTGAGCATGGCTAATCTAGTGCAGAGAAGGACTAGGTGTGACATGATAGTAGTCTTCCAATATTTGAAGAGCTGCCACAGAGAGGAGGGGATCAAGCTATTTTCCAAGGCACCTAAAGGCCAGACAAGGAATAATGGATGGAAACTGATCAAGGAGACATTCAACCTGGAAATAAGGATAAATTTTCTGACAGTGAGAGCAATCAACCAATGGAGCAGCTTGCCTTCAGGAGCTTCATCACTGGAAACTTTCAAGAGGAGATGAGACTGCCATTTGTCAGAAATGGTGTAAGGTCTCCTGCTAAGGTGGAGGGTTGGACAATACCTACAAGGTCCCTTCCAACTCTGTTAATCTGTAATCTGATATTTAGATGTTGTTTATCTTTCTGTCTGTTAATAGTTGATATGTCTGAGTGCCAGGCTTCCAGGAATTCTCATTTCCTGTTGGGGACAAGATACTGACTCTGTAAATTGCTTAGAGAGGGCTGTAAAGCATTGTGAAGTGGTATATAAGTCTAAGTGCTATTGCTATTTATCACCACACATGAAGAAAGCCATTATCAGAAGACCACAACTTGGTCTCTAATGTCAAAAGAACTATCAAATGTCTTTCTCCCAAGCTGTTTAGAATCTTATATGTCAAAAGCAAACCTTAAATCTAGTTCAGTAGCTGATTGGCAGCCCTGGAGTTGCTTCAAAAGATGCTAATCTTTGCAGATGTTAACCTTGTTCAAGGATCCCACTTAAGGCAGTCTAGCTCTGCCTTTTACACCGCTGCAGATTCCAATCCAGATAACTTCCATATATAGTTGTCTGAAAATGAGGTTATGATGCAAGAAGCTTTGTAGCTAAAAATCCCCATCCAAGAAAAGGAATAGCTGATGATAGGCACTATTCACCACAGAGATGACCTAGACTGCCTTAGTGACAGTGATGACAGTAAGAGCTGAAGTGGTGCAGTGGTTAAATGCAGCCATTGCAGGCTGACTGCTAGTTCAACAGTTCAGCTGTTCAAATCTCACTAGGCTCAAGGTTGACTCAGCCTTCCATCCTTCCGAGGTCGGTAAAATGAGGACCCAGATTGTTGGGGGCAATATGCTGAACTCTGTAAACCGCTTAGAGTGCTGTAAAGCACTATGAAGCGGTATATAAGAAAAGTGCTAAGTGCTATGACTCTAGGACTATACCAGTGGTGGGTTGCTGCCGGTTCGGACCAGTTCTTTAGAACTGGTAGCAGAAATTTACCGCCACTCGCCGAACCGGCAGCAATGACCAGCGGCCTATGCTCCCGAACCGGTCCTCCGGTCGTCACAGCTTGCTAAAAAAAAACCTCTGCGCATGCGCAAAGGCTTCTGCGCATGCGCAGAGGATCATTTCCAGGTGTTTTGTGCGACATGACGGGGGCGCATGTGCAAGCAAAGCTTTTCGTGCATGCAAAATGCATACTTCCGTTGCGATGCGAACCGGTAGCGAAGGTAAGTGGAACCCACTCCTGGACTATGCACTTATTCTTTATGAGAAATCTCATTCAGAACAGTCACTTTAATTATCTTTTTAATATCAAAAAGATCTTGGCAGCAGATAGTACTTTTCTGACCTTGTCTTCAGCACTTGCAACCAAACATAATCCATTTACATTTGAAAACTTTTTCCATTTCTTCTCTAAAAGCCCACAGTACTAATGTTTTTCACTCCTCTTTGTCCAGCATTTAAGTCTTCTCTTCTGCAGCTGCTTTGTAGATTTCCAATCCTGGGTTGTGGAACTTCTCCAGCTGCTTCTATGCAGATGATGATCAGGCTTCCCCCACTTCCCAGCCATCTTTTGGCTTTATAGATTTAAGTGACATTTCAGCTCTAGAAGAACTGCCTTAGTATCAGAAGATAGTGTTTTCTGTCCTCCATCACTAAGCTACCATCAATCTAACATGTTTCATTGACTATGTGGTTGCTGCCACCTCCTATTGGCCTTTTTAGGCTGCTGTGAGCATCCCTTCTTTCTTGCAGTCACTGGGATCTTTCTTCCATGGTTATTTTAATTTCAAGAAAGACCAGACTCTGTCTTGGCATTTGACCAGGTAATGCTTGATTGATGCTTCCCAAACGTCTGGTTTCATTTTTCTCCCTCCTATTGCCCAATAAATGTAAAATTCAATTCTAAATTACAAGGAAAAAAATAGGAAGATAAGCTTTCCTTTGTCTTCTGTTTTATCCCAAGCAAAAACAGTCTCAGATGCTATTGTGTAATGTTGTCTTCTACAAAGTAGAGGAATTTATATTTGCAGAGAATAACAACATGATTTATTCTATCCAATAAACACTGCAATCTACTTGCCAACCATAATGTCCTGTGCTGGCAAGATGCATGGGAAGCAGAGAATTTCAGGTGATAAAAGTATCCTGCTAGGAAAGACAGAAAGAAAGGAGGGAGGAAAAGCATAGAATTTCGTCACAACATTGGTTTTAGGAGAAGTGCGGCAAAATGCATACAATGAAAGAGCTTTCTTTTTAAAGCCTATGAAATAACTGTTGAATTTTATCACAGCTTTGCAGTCATCCACAGGAGAGATATTCACAAGGTAACTAATGTTGGGAACCAGATCCATGACTGAAATAAATTATCTTTTTCAGCTTTCCAGAATCCTCTTCACAGATATGACAACCAGTGTTTAAATAATGAAGCACCCTATTTGCTATCTGCTTTACTGGTAATCAGCCACAAGACACAATAAGTATAAGTTAACATTTCAATAAAATTGCAACCTGAGAAACAGCTACTTATAAATTGAGCTAAAATAAAGGGCAATTATGTGTTATAACTAAAATCACTAATGAGAACTTGGCACAGAATGAACCAAAGAGTGAAACTATAATCTACGTGGAGTATCATTAAGCGCAACTTTTGCTAACCAGGATGAGTAAGTGAGTAGCTGAGTCAGGTGGAAGCAAACAGCTATCTACCTCTTCTCATTACTTGCATGACTACACTGATTTTTAATAACAAGAATATGGCAGCTTGATAAATTAATAAGTTATTTTCTGGCAACTTCAGACCATGTAGGGGACTGGGGCAATTGACAACAATATAGAAATTATTCCACTTTATTAGATTTTCTTCTCAATCTAGCCTAGAGCTTTGAGCATTTAATTAGATAGGGAAGACTGAAATTTCAGGGCTGAAGGCAAGACTAGAAAGTTGAAAAAAATATTACTTGGCTTTCTGAGTGATCCAATGTGAAATTCACTACCTATTTCCAATTTGGTAACAACTCCATGTTTGTGTATTTGGCCAGAGGGAGAGTTACCTAGTGGCAGCTCTAGGAGTCTCAGAAGATTATGAAGACATCATACCTATCACATCAGCTGGAGCCACACTGGCTACAGGACCAAATGTAATATGGATGGAAACTGATCAAGGAGAGATTCAACCTAGAAATAAATATAAATATACATTGCTTAATGGTGTAAACTGCTTAGAGAGTGCTTGCACTATGAGGCGGTATATAAATCTCACAAATAAAAAATAAATAAATAAATAAATAAATAAATAAACAAATAAATAAATAAATAAATAAATAAGGAGGAACTTTCTGACAGTGAGAACAATCAATCAATGGAACAGCTTGCCTTCGGAAGTTGTGGGAGCTTCATCACTTGAGACTTTCAAGAAGAGATTGGACTTCCATTTGTCAGAAATGGTGTAGAGTCTCCTGCTTGAGCAGGAGGTTGGACTAAATGACCTACAAGGTCCCTTCCAACTCTGTTAATCTGTTAAAATCTGTTAATACAAACACAAAGCCTATTAAATAGGATCCTATTCTACTTCCAGTACTTAGATAGCTTACATGACTATTATTGCTAAGTTTGATCTGTTTATCATCACTTTCCATTCTGCACTACCCAAGATTGAGCCGAGGTGGCACAGTGCTTAAAAGCAGCACCTATTTCAGCTGACTACTAGTTCAGCAGTTCAGCTGTTCAAATCTCACCGGCTCAAGGTTGACTCAGCCTTCCATCCTTCCAAGGTAGGTAAAATGAGGACCCAGATTGTTGGGGGCAATATGTTGAACTCTGTAAACCATTTAAAGAGGGCTGTAAAGCACTATGAAGCGGTATATAAGTCTAAGTGCTATTGCTATTGCTAAGATTATAAAAATATTGTGTAAGGTGATGTAATCAAAACCCTAATATGGATGGCAGCTTATTACTACTTAATCTAATTTGTATAGCTGCCCATCTTACAAAAAACAACAACATATAGCATAAACAATACAATAAAACACATATATAAAACAATCAATGTAAAAATATAAGAATCCACATTAAATATACTTACAAACCCTAGGCAACAAGAGAAAACAACTGCTCCAGCAGGCCAGCCATCTAAGCGTATCTCCAATTCCTTGGGAGCTCCCAGCCTTGAGAGACTTCCAAAACTTCAAAACCTTCCTTACCAGGTCTTGAGGGACTTCCAGAATATCAAAATAGATAACGCTAATCTAATTTTGGAAGTAAGAACATTCCATATGGCAGGCACACAACAGAGAATGCCTGTTTCCAGGGGCCCATCATAGCTGACAGATAACATAGCATGCTTTCTTTGCCATATCTAAAGGGGTGGTCTGATGTAACCAGGAGCTGGTGAACATATGACTGACATGGTCAGTAACAAGAAGAAATGGTCTATTAGCAATTGCCTTTATAAATGAACAGCCACATATAAGCTTCTGGACATCATCCTAAGTACTGTGTTACTTTACAACCTGGGTTCTATTGACTTTGTGGTAAATGTGCCTATAAAACTTTTGCCTTGTAATTTTGAAGGAAGTTGGGTCATATGATTGGAATACAAAAAGCAATCATGAATGTCTCAATTGAAGTGGAATTGGCTTTCTGTGATCTTAGAGTGTTAATGAAATGGTGTGAAAGGGGAAGTATGCTGATACAATAAACACTATGATTTACAGAGCAGATTGATAATATCTAAGAGGATAGAATCCTTGTAGTGTGAAAGAATGCAGGGGTACCATAGAAATCTCTCTCTCTCTCTCTCTCTCTCTCTCTCTCTCTCTCTCTCTCTCTCTCTCTCTCTCTCTCTCTCTCTCTCTCTCACACACACACACACACACACACACACACACACACACACACACACGCTTCCTTTAGTTTATGCATGCCAGTAAACGTATAGTTTATTGCATCTATCTCTAAGCACTTTGGTCCTTCATTTAAAGTGTGTTTTTTCCTCAAAACAATGTTTACATACATTGGGAAGAAATAAGTGCTTCATATTATTGCAAATTTCTTCATCAGGCTTTGTCTACCTGATGCCTTTTGAGAATAGCAATATAAAAAAATATCTGGAGGGCTCTAATTTGTGAAGGCTGTTCTACCTTAAAGTCATTACAGCCAACGAGAAAGATGCTTTTTGTAATTTTGTGACATTTATTTATTCATTCATTTAACATTAGCATTTTAATTGTTTCAGACTTGTTTGTGATTTGTGATTTGGGTTTGTGATGTATTTTATATTTCTTAATAGTTCGGAAAAGATTTATGCTTATCTTTCGAATTACCAATCTCACTAGTCTTTTAAAAAATGGTCTTGAGCAGTCATATGGTAGGTTGGAAACTTTTTCCATGATAATTAAGGGACTTACTTCATAATGACTGACTTTAAACATTTCTTCAAGAAGTCATATTTTTTATACGACAGTTCTATTAGCACAGGCTACTGTGGCTGCATGCAGATCTTTATTCCCATTATGTTTATGCTTCTGTAAACAGAAGCTGCAACTTTGAAATCCTCAGGAATCTATGAGACTTTGTGGGGAGCAACATTTTGCCAAGATGTATACTTGGAAACATATCGTACAAAATCCTTCCTTGGGCTTATAAATTAAAGATCATTTTTCAAATGTTCATTGGCAAGGCAGTGTACACTCTTCGTCATTCTGTTTACCCAGTCTACTTTTTAATGTTACTTCTCTTTCCTATTTTATCAGTTCATTGCAAATAATTTCAGGCTGCTCTCCCAAGATCTTCCTGGGGTGAATTACAGAAAGGCTGAAACAAATAAAATACTCATATTGAATGAATGAATATCACAAAATTACAAAAAGCAGCATATTGCCATTGCCTTTGAAATCCTCAGGAAGATAAAAGTGCCAAAAAAGAAAATTCATTCAGTGACAGCCAGGAAAAGTCTTTGGGAAAACATTTTCATTATTCAGTTGACACCACCAAGAAGGTCCTGTTTATAGTAGCCATTTGCAAAAGAGGTTACCTTTTTAATTTCATTGTTCAAGTAATGGGAGCCTAATGGGAGTAATTGTTTAAGTACTCCTTGTATCTTATAAGAAAGTCACAATTTGTTTTGGGTTCTCAAATGGACTGGAAATAGTAATGTTGGTGTGAACATGACTTCATATGATAACAATACTTGATCCAGTCAGTAATCTAATTTTGCTAGTTTATTTTTTAAAAATTGCAAAGCAGTCTCATGTCTGGAATGAGTCAGCAACATCTCTGCTGGGGTAAATTCCATTTTGATAGCTTGTTACATTATAGATAGTATAATGATAAAATGGTTTTAAAAAATGATAAAAAATGATAAAAATGATAAAAAGCATCATTTAACAATGGTAGAGGCCAGTGGTGGGATTCTTGTTTTTAACAACCGGTTCTGTGGGCAAGGCTTATTTGGGGGCGTGGCTTGATGGGTCATGTGACCGAGTGGGCATGGCTACGTGCATAGGGACTACTCAGAGGGCTGAAAAAGGTGAATTATGACCGGTCCTCGCACTTACGACCATCCTCACATTTATGCCCATTGCAGCATTCTTAACAACCGTGGCACTCATTTCACAACTGCAGTGCTTCTCTTCACCATGGTGACAAGATAGGGCGCAAAGCATAAAATGTGATGACAGTCGTAAGTGCAAGGACCGGTCAAAAATCACTTTTTCAGCCCTCTGAGTAGTCCCTATGTGCACCCTACATGGCCAGGTGGTCACATGACTGGGTGGGCATGGCCAACTCGACATCACTCACGTCAAGGGGCGCTTCTCCTCGCCTGACCTCTCGTGACCGTGGGGATGCTGCAACGGTTGTAAGTGTGAAAAACGGTCATAAGTCACTGTTTTCAGTACCATTGTAACTTTGAATGGTCACTAAATGAACTGTTGTAAGTCAAGGATTACCTGAACAAAAATACAAAAAGCTTCTTTGTATTTTTGGCGAGTGGTGGTAAATACAAAAAACCATCAATAAACACAGGATTAAACATCACCAAGCACAGAATTAAACTTCACCCAAAAACAGTTTTAGACCAAAAGTCAGAAAGGGTATGTAAACTCACATTTGAATGTCAATTGTTCTAGTTAGCCAAGAAGCCTTGCTGAATGTCACTCATCTTGGTTCCTTGTCATTAAAAGCTTCTTTCCGGCAGCTCTGTGCTGGAAGAACTCCAACAGGGGAGTATTTCCTCCCAACAGCAGTGTAAAAAGCTTAAAACAACCCTTCCCCTCTAAGAAAGTCAAGCAAAGAAAAAAATACCAGCAAAGAAAAGAAAAAAACTCCGGAGACAATAAGCCTAGGCGTACTGCCAAGAATGTAATAAGGGTTAACAGAGAGACAGTTTCTGTAAGCAGGGGAATAAAGATTAGGCTATAGAAACAATATCAGAATGTTGTAATTCCTTACAGGATTAACGCTGTAAAGTGGGAAAAAACAAAAGGATATTTCTTCTAACAACCGGTTCTCTGAACTGCTTAGAAAGTTAACAACTGGTTCTAGAGAGCCTGTTAGAACCGGTAGAATCCCACCTTTGGTAGAGACCACCAGAAGAGCAAGAACCAACATTTTGTATCTCTCGCTCGCTCGCTCGACACCTGAAAGGATAAAAGAGGAAGTGAAGAAAAAGATAATGATAAAAATGTTTCAATGGCTAGTTTTTCTTTCATCTACCATGGCCTTGTTGAAAGATAGAAGTATATTGGACATAGAAATATTTATCATAACTGGTTCAAGTATCTACAGATCCTTGTGAACAATCTGTAGCAGCAATTCACACCCATATCTCTATGTATTTAGTCCTGCTTCTGAAGGTCTTACAAATTACATGATCATCATATTGTCATAGTCTTGCTACTAACAGGCATCAATACTATACTTGTGAATTGACTGCCAGTAGTTTTCAAGTCAAAATCAGAGGGATAGTTTTAACCAATAAAGCTCTGCATGGCTCAGTTCCTGGTTACCTTCTTGCCAAATTAGTTCTACCCATGTGGTACAGTGATCAAGGCAGGGGATAGCAATAGAGTAGACCAACCCTAATAAAGAGGTTGGCAGTCTTTTTTGGTTGTAGCCTTAACCTTGTGAATATCTCACTTCCTGAAGCTATATTGGACCCCACCATGACAGACAATTGAGAGGCTATGAAACTAATTTTCTTTAAGTGGTCATTTGTGTAGTAACAGTGGGAGAGGAGAATACAGATTTTTGTTTTTGTTGGTCCAAATGTTTAGATTTTGTTACTGAATATGTGAGTCAGTGATTTATATGGTTATATGATTTCATTTGTAATTATGTGTCATTGTTGTAAATGTTGGAGTTGATGGAATAATAATTATAATAAATACAAAAAAATATATATCGCAACTTCAGATTACAAGTAGATGGCATTGATACTGTAAGATACAGTTATATAAACTGCACAGCTGCTACTGTAGTCAGAAAGCAACTAATCCAGCCAAATTAATTAATAGTATTTAATGAGGAAATTTGAGAGCTTTGTGGCCTGAGGGATTTCTCTAGAACTTTTGACAATAGCCTGCCTTCAGAATAAATTGGACACTGAGAGCAAAGCTTATTAAGGAATTTTCCCTTTTTCTCCCTACGTGTAATGTTAAAAGATTCCACAGAGGGCACATGCTTGAACATCTGCTTGGAAGTTCTTTATAATATTTATGTTCTATCGGACTCATACCTAAAAAATACAGCCGAACAACACCACCTAAGTGATGGGTAAAAAACTTTTGTTTTCTTTTTGGATGGAAGGGTTTTAAACATTTATTTATTTATTTATTTATTTTGTTATTCTTATATGCCGCCCAACTCCCGAAGGACTCAGGGCGGCGACCAACCATTGACCAACCATGATAAGGGAAGGAAATGTGAGTTGTTGAACTGATTGCTCAACAGTTGTATGCTAAAAACAATAGCTAATGCTTCTGTGTACATCTTAATGTAGAGCAATTGTCATTTTAGTCTGCAGCTCTACACAGATCAAACAAATGTCACACATTTATCATGCCTATGTCAATTGCATTCTAAAATAACCTATGTCCATTTCCACATGTATGAAGGAACAAATCAGACGTGGTATAATAACCAACAACAGAGCAAAACTAGAAGATCTTGGGAACTAGGAAGATTCTTTAAAGATTTGATGTAAAATACATTTTAAAAAAAATTTGCCAGTAGAATCATCTCTTCTCTCTCTTTTTTTTTTTTGCTGAAAATTGGCTATTTGTATACATTTAAATAAATTAAATATCTCAGAGAAATCCTAGATCTGCAATGAACTTTCTTGCAAAGAAGGTAATATTCTGGAAGGATATCTTTTATTATTGCTTGGAAAGACAAGAAATATGTAACATTGTTTTCTAATAATTCAATTTCATGATCTTCATTTAAGGGATGCAATGCAGATCTGAATTAATTTAACTCCACCTGCTTCCTTCCTCCCTTTCTCCCTCCCTTCTATTTGTTTCTGATTTTTGATATATACCGGTATATATATATATATATATATATATATATATATATATATATATATATATATATATATATATATATATATATATATATATATATATATATATATATATATATATATATATATATATATATATATATATATATATATATATATATATATATATATATATATATATATATATATATATATATATATATATATATATATTGCAAATTTAAAGATGATAATTACATATTGCTGCCTGTTTGGAAGACGTATTCACTGATAGCATGTGTGTGTGTGTGTGTGTGTGTGTGTGTGTGTGTGTGTGTGTGTGTGTGTGTGTGTGTTTTCTTCCACCCTCCTGAAATGCCACCCACTTCATCCATATTTTCTCTTTTTTCCCCATTGTTTTCCCTTAGCATCCGCCTTCTCTTACTTTGCCCTTCCTGTAATTCTTTCCCTGATTCATCACTGTTCCACCCAGTCTCCTGAGACTGTTTCTTTGCTTCTCTTGCCAATTTCCAGAACTGCACTTTTGTTGTTTTCTGCTTGCTTAGTCTTTAATCCATTCAGCCACATCTTCTGCATTCTAAAAGTCTTTTTATGCTTTGCAGGAAAATACATTATAATAGAATTTTCTTTGGAACTGAAAAAAAATGGTTTGACTATAACTGAGTTTGTTATTACACAGGAATAAACCTTTGGTATGGAAAGATAACATTGGAGGAAAACAACTGGCAGCAAGAATTCAAAATACTTAAACAGAGAAATGAGAAATGTCTTGGTTTTTTTCCCCCCTACTTCATTTCCTAAATTCCCCTATGATAAAATGGAAATTTAACCTTAGTCCATTTGGAAATATCTCTTGTATAATGCCAGAAGCCACAGGCTATGATTGCAAGGGAGAAAAGGCTATGTTACATTCTACAAGGGTTATTAGGCTTGACAGTTCAGGACAACGAAGTGAAATTATTATATTGGAAAATAAAATCCAAAATTTGAGATGTTTTTCTCCTGAAGGATAAGAAGATTACGATTGCTTTTTAGACAATTGGGGTTTTTTTGTCCTTTATTCAATACTTCAAAATTCCAGGTGGCATAGCATTATTTTATTTACTTCTTTTTAAGATGAATCTCAAGGCATGCCCTTTGGGACTTGAGAAAAAGCATAACTAGCCATTATGGCAAGGCAAAGCAAGAGGTCACAGGCAGCACATATCCTGGGACAGAAGACATACCCCAGCCTTCCTCCTGAGTCCGCCCGCCCATCACTTCCTACTGCAACAGGTATGAAAAAAGGATGAGCTTACGTGTTACATAATAATAGCTGTCATCATCACTATTATCATCTCTTTGTGGATGCTCTCAGTTTGCAACTATTGCTCCAAGAGGATTGGCTTCTTGCTGGGCTTCATCAATTAAAATAATCATCACTAATTTCCCCCCAAAAAATAACTTGTTAAATATGAGTAGGGTACAAGCTATAATTCAAGAATGATAAATGGAAATAAATAGGACAAGTTAAACTTTGTGAATATTGGGGGGGGGGGGGGAAATTCTCTACTCTTATGCTGGTCAAAAATATATTTGCCACAATATTTGTAAGACATTACAATTCATGTAACCAGTATGTCACACAGTTCCAAGAGCATCTAATGCAACAAACAAAGTACCGTATATTTAATTTAAAAAGTTTACAATTACAATACATTATGCACTTGATACTGAAGAGGCATTTAAGATAAAGATAGCTTCTAATAGCAGGCCCATGCTGAAGTCCTTGTAGTACGATACCATCCCAAAAAAACTTCAAACATAGATTGGCTGATGTAAAAGTAGGATGAAATCTGATTAGAACATGGATGAGAAATGATCAAAAGTGGAAGGTTTTCCCAAGAAAATATGAGTGCAATGAAATCAGTAAAATAACTTTTGCCATTTTTGTTGAAATGTTTGTTTGCTTGTTGTCACTCTTTTACTTGTCTCTGCAGGTACTTGGACTGGATTGGTTGCAAGATTAGTTTTGTTAACTGAAATTAAAATGACTATCCTTTCAAAGGAGAAATTGCCAAGTAAAGCCTTGTATTGTGTTCAATCATGCTCTAGAATGAAAGAAAACAAGGAGAAAATGGCCTATTTACTTGGTTATGTTTTTAAATCTCACGATCAACAAGAAGCACATGAAAAATGTTTCAGTCCTAGATGATTTTAAATGGAAACAAGCATCAGAATATAGGAAATTGCATCTTTAGGGCTATAGACAATCTGTGATATGAAAAACATTACACACACAATCCAACATTAGCAAAAATTCAGTAATTCAGGGAAAAGCTGCAATTTTTAACAAAACCTTTACAAGGGTGAAATGAATACCACCTTACATAGGTATTTCTGGGAACTTTTATTTATTTATTTGTCAAGTACGTATTAGTAATATACATAGATATAACATTGTTTATATACATAAGATGGGTACTGATAAGAGGGAACATTAGGATAGGGATTGTAGGCACGCTGATGCACTTATGCACGCCCCTTACTGACCTCTTAGGAATAGGGTGAGGTCAACAGTGGACAGTCTAAGGGTAAAGTTTTGGGGGTTTGATGACAAAACCACAGAGTCAGGTATAAGTTCCAGGCATTAACCACTCTGTTGCTAAAGTCGTATTTTCTACAGTCAAGTTTGGAGCGGTTCACTTTGAGTTTGTATCTGTTGTGTGCTCGTGTATTGTTGTGGTTGAAGCTGAAGTAGTCGTTGACAGGATGTTGTAGCAGATAATTTTATGAGCTATGCTTAGGTTGTGCCGAAGATGACGTAGTCCTAAGCTTTCTAAGCCCAGGATTTCAAGTCTGGTTGCGTAAGGTATTCTGTTGCGAGTAGAGGAATGGAGGACTCTTCTCGTAAAGTATTTCTGAACACTTTCTAATGTATTTATGTCCAATATGCGGTGTGGGTTCCAGATGAGCTGTATTCAAGGATTGGTCTGGCGAATGTTTTGTATGCTCTGGTTAGTAGTGTGATATTACCGGAGAAGAAGCTATGTAAGATTAGGTTAACAACTCTTGAAGTCTTTTTGGCGATGTTGCTGCAGTGGGCTTTGGCACTTAGGTCATTTGATATGAGTATTCCAAGGTCTTTGACAGAGAGGGAGTCGTCTGCAAAGTCTTGTCCATTCAGCTTGTATTTGGTGTTCTGATTTTTTTTGCCAATGTGTAGGACAGAGCATTTGTTGGTTGAGATTTGGAGTTGCCAGATGTTTGACCATTCTGACTGTTAATGTATTAGCAGAGTATTCCTTGTGTTACCAAGGTTGTGCATACAGAAACGTTTAGATTGAGATCAGTTGTGAATAAGTACTCAGCCACACACAGATACACTAACTTGAATTAAAGTTTACTTTAAGAAATAGCATTTTCCTATAAACAGTCCAAAGTCATACACTTAATAGTCATAATGACAATCCAAGTATTATCCAGTACAAGTACATTTTAGCTATAATACATAACTACAACACAGAGAGAAATGCAGAGCATACATACTCTAGGCCTTGCTCTAATGAGAAGCAGAGAACACACACTGAGTAGCAGAGACCAAAGACAAACAGAGAGGGACTCCCATAGAAATAAGCTGTGAACTCTAGCTCCCTCTTGTGGCAGTCTGCAACATCTCAGCTAAACAGACTTATAGCTGTTAAAAGCTAGACATATATTGTTCTATCCAATATTAGTTATGGTCAGAGACCTAACATTCTCCCCTTTGGGTAGATCAATATATAATACCTTACATCTTTAAACCATAGTTTTCACAACACTCTTTGTGTTTAATTGCACCTTGCGCTTTAGTAAAATGATCTGCAATATTCTGTTCAGTCATGCAGTATTCCAACTTAACCATTTTATTTTGAACACATTGTCTAACATTCAGATATCTCAAATCAGTATGTTTCGACCTTGTTTTCACAGCTAAACTATTAGCCATACTAATGGCAGATTGATTGTCTTCATATACAATAAATGGCTCCTGTACAGTAATTCCTATATCCTTTAACAATTGTTTATAATACACCAATTCTGTACACATTAATGATAAACTCGAGAATTCTGCTTCCATAGTGGATAAACTAATATGTTGTTGCCTAATAGATTTCCACCCTATTAAAGCATTACCCAACATTACCACTATACCTGATGTTGATTTGCGAGTCATTGCATCAGTAGCAAAACTTGCATCAGCATATGCAGTTAACACTAATTCATTTCTCGGTTCTAAATATAAAGAATAATGTATTGTGTGCTTTAGGTATCTAAGTATTCGTTTAGCTGCTTGCCAATGCCTTTCATTTGGTTCAGCATTATATCTAGCCAGTTGATTTACGCTGTAAGATATATCTGGTCTAGACCAATTACTCAAATATGAGAGACTACCAATTAGAGACTGATATATCTCCTTATCAAACACAGGACATTTAGTATCACTATTTGTAAATCCCTGATCCATTGGTGTCTTAGCAGTTTTACAATTCTCCAGGTTATATCTTTTTAACAATTGGCTAATCTTCTTAGCTTGCGAAATTTTGAATCCTCTATTTGTCTTCATTATATCAAGACCCAAATAATGTTTAATTTCTCCTAAATTTCTAATCTTGAACTTTCTTTGTAATTCAGAAACAATATCATTTGCTTCTTGTTCAGTCTTTGTTATAATCGCTATATCATCTGTAAATAATAGCAACAGAGAAATCAAACCATCTTTCTCTCTCCTAAATAAACAAGGATCAGCTATACCAGCTTTAAAATCCATGGAAACTAATTCTTTTACAATGCATTTATTCCATTCATAACCCGATTGCTTTAAACCATAAAGACTTTTCTTTAATTTCCAATAATCATTTTTTCCATCATCTTTTAAACCTAATGGCTTTTTCATATAAATGGTATGTTGTAAAGGTGCATGTAGATATGCAGTTTCGACATCTACATGATTAATTATGCATTTATTTTTAGCTGCCCAAACTAATGCTCCTCTCAATGTATTTGCTCTCAGACTAGGTGCAAATACCTCATCATAATCCTTATCTGATTGAGCAAACCCCTGAGCAACTAATCTTGCTTTATGGGTAACAGTGCCATCCACACCAGTCTTTAATTTATACACCCATCTGCAACCTATTGCACGCTCACCTGGTGGTAACTTTACATCTTCATATTACCTCAAGATCCTTTAAAGATTGTAATTCCTTATTCATAGCTTCCTGTCAAGCTACCTGTTCCTTTGTTGGATACAACTTAATTTCATTATAATTAGACGGTTCCACATTAACCTGGCATACAATACTTGCCTGATATCTATCAGGTGGACGTCTCTCCCTAGTCGACCTCCTAGGCAATTTAGTACAAGTTGTTGGAATTTCCTCTTCCTTTTCCTCCCCTATCGAAGTATCTTCTACATCATCCATAGATGGTTCCTCTATTGAGGATTCTTTCACTATCCTATCATCAGTACTTTTCTTATCAGAATCATCAGGAAACAATGGATCCTCAACAACAATACTATCTTGTTCCTTGTATTCCTGTTCCAGTTTACTCCATCCAACATGCTCAAGGAATTTAGCACTTGCACTACAATATACTCTAGTAGTACCTGGCTCCCAGAATCTAAATGATCTATGATTAGATTCATACCCTACAAAACATAATTTCCGTGCTCTATGTTGTCCCTTTCGCCTTACTTGTGTGGGAATATGCACCCATGCTGGTGCACCAAATGTATGCAAATAACTAAGATTTGGTTTCCTACCATACCAACGAGTAAATGGCAATTCACCAGTTGTTGCATTCACTACATTGTTCAAAACATGGTTAGCACACATTATAGCTTCACCCCAGAGTCTTTCTGGTAAACCAGAATCTGAAATCATGGTTCTAGACATAGCCTGTAATGTCTGACCTCTACGTTCAATATGCGCATTATGTTGTGGCCGAAAAGGAGCAGAACGCTTATGTTCAATACCAGCTCTCTTTAGCATATCTTCAAATCTCTTATTGGTAAACTCAGTACCATTATCTGTTACTAAACTAACCAGTTTCTTATTCATTTTTCGTTCAACAAACCTTAACCAGTTTACAAAATGCTGATATGTTTCTGTTTTTGTTTTCATCAGATAACAGAAACCATATCTAGAAAAATGATCAACTATGCTCAATATATAACAGGCTCCACCTAAACTGGGTTTCTTAGGGCCAATGAGATCAGCAAATACAACCTCTAATGGTTCCTTGGTTTTAAATCCATTTAACCTGTTTGCAGGAATTACCTTGCTCTTTTCCTGATTGCAAGCATTACAATTTAAATATCTTGTGCAAGGTTTTAATTTTATACCATTAGATAACTCAACAGTTTTCTTTAAAATTTTGAAATTCAAATGTCCCATACGTCTATGGAGCAAATGAATACATTCATCATGAGGCTTTCTATTTTCATAAACTGAATTAGCCTTATTTAATGGATTATCATGGATAATGTATAAGCCATCATGCAATCTTGCAGTAACTCTTTTACCTTGTTTTTCAATTAAACATTTATCTTCCTGAAAAGTTACCACAAACCCTGCTTTTACCAATTCTCTCACAGATAGTAAGTTATATATAAGGTTAGGTACATATAACATTGGTAAACTTTCATTAATACATGAACAATATGCATTACCTTCTCCAGATACTCTCAATTTCCAGCCATTTGCTAATGATACATGCTGGTTTCTTTTAGTCATATTAACAAATCTCTCTTTACTTTTAGTTATACACTGAGATGCTCCACTGTCTATTATCCAGATATCATGGCTTACATTTTTATTTGTACTTGATATAGCTGCACTAACATCATTATAAGCTCTCTGCATATTACTAGCATTCTGCTTTTTACCCTTTTTACAGAATCTGGCTATATGACCTTTAGTCCCACAAGAATAACATTTCCTAACAATATAGGCAGTTGAAGACCGTTGTTCTTCCTGTGGTGGTTTCTCTCTCAGTTGTTTTCTATCTTGCCTTCTTCTAGACTCTTCTAACAGTCTTCCTATTATGCCAGTCAATGTCAGTTCATCTCTGGTCAAAACTTCCAGTGAAGACACATAATCATCATAAGAGTCATCCAAAGAAGAAAGAATAATATAAACTTGATGCAACTCTGAGAAAATCAGTTCTTTTTCATGTAGCTCTTGTAATGTTCTCTTCATAAACTCCAAATGAGCTAACATGTCACCACCTTTTAACAAACGTGCTCTGAACAGTTTACGTGTAAGGTGTATGTGCGCACCAACACTATGACGAACATAAAGTCTCTTTAAGGTACTCCAACACTTGGCAGCAGAATCTTCACCATGAATATGGACCAGTTGCTGATCACTCAGTGTCAGTCCAATAATACTAAGAGCCTTTTCATTATCCCGGTTAAAGTCAGCTATTTTCTTCTTATCTTCATCATTTGTTGGATCCCAAGCTGTTATATCAGGTGGATTATTAACCACAGTCCATAATCCTTCTTTACGCAAAAGTAAGCTGCACTTCATAGACCAGGAAACATAGTTAGTTCCATCTAACCTGGTTATCAGGGATAAGCTAGTTGACTGTTCTTGTGCCATTGTTAATTTAACAGTAAACCACAAGTTAGCTGTCTGAGTATGAAACTGAATATTCACACTTACTCTCAATATCTCTCTGGGCCCATAACCAGTGTTAATGTATTAGCAGAGTATTCCTTGTGTTACCAAGGTTGTGCATACAGAAACGTTTAGATTGAGATCAGTTGTGAATAAGTACTCAGCCACACACAGATACACTAACTTGAATTAAAGTTTACTTTAAGAAATAGCATTTTCCTATAAACAGTCCAAAGTCATACACTTAATAGTCATAATGACAATCCAAGTATTATCCAGTACAAGTACATTTTAGCTATAATACATAACTACAACACAGAGAGAAATGCAGAGCATACATACTCTAGGCCTTGCTCTAATGAGAAGCAGAGAACACACACTGAGTAGCAGAGACCAAAGACAAACAGAGAGGGACTCCCATAGAAATAAGCTGTGAACTCTAGCTCCCTCTTGTGGCAGTCTGCAACATCTCAGCTAAACAGACTTATAGCTGTTAAAAGCTAGACATATATTGTTCTATCCAATATTAGTTATGGTCAGAGACCTAACACTGACACAAAGTCAAGGCCTTTTTGGAGGGTAGCAGTGTTGTCAATGGTGTTGAAGAGATGACCTAAGTGCCAAAGTGCCAAATGACCTAAGTGCCAAAGCCCACTGCAACAACATCGCCAAAAAGGCTTCAAGAGTTGTTAACCTAATCTTACGTAGCTTCTTCTCCGGTAATATCACACTACTAACCAGAGCATACAAAACATTCGCCAGACCAATCCTTGAATACAGCTCATCTGTCTGGAACCCACACCGCATATCAGACATAAATACATTAGAAAGTGTCCAGAGATACTTTACAAGAAGAGTCCTCCACTCCTCTACTCGCAACAGAATACCTTACGCAACCAGACTTGAAATCCTGGGCTTAGAAAGCTTAGAACTACGTCGCCTTCGGCACGACCTAAGCATAACTCATAAAATTATCTGCTACAACGTCCTTCCTGTCAATGACTACTTCAGCTTCAACCACAACAATACACGAGCACATAACAGATACAAACTCAAAGTGAACCGCTCCAAACTTGACTGTAGAAAATACGACTTTAGCAACAGAGTGGTTAATGCCTGGAACTCACTACCTGACTCTGTGGTTTCGTCACCAAACCCCAAAACTTTACCCTTAGACTGTCCACTGTTGACCTCACCCGATTCCTAAGTGGTCAGTAAGGGGCGTGCATAAGTGCACCAGCGTGCCTACCGTCCCTGTCCTAATGTTCCCGCTTATCAGTACCCATCTTATGTATACAAACAATGTTTTATCTATGTATATTACCAACATGTACTTGACAAAATAAACAAACAAACAAACAAACAAACATCATCGGCGAAGAGAACACAGTCGCTTGTAATGTTAAGTCGCTTCTTAACATTACTGGCAACAGAACTGAATACAAAAATTATTTAATATTTAAAATCCTATATTTAAAAAAAAACTCCCAGATGCCAATGGATTCTATATTGCTGATTTTGGCTTTTTCTGTTAAAAGGATTTTGCATGATGTATAAAAGGCTTCAGCATTGAACAAATTGGGTTGAGTAACTGGTGAACTATCATCAATTGGATTCAGGTGCAAACAACATCCTGGAGTTCATCTCAATTCACTTTGACCAAGCTGTCATCTAAGAAAGCCTGATATCTTAGTAGCAGAGTACATTGAGGCAAGCTCCGTTTCTGTATCTGCAATGTAGAAAATTTAAGTTTGCAAGAATGGATCATACTGTTATCGGATCATATATTTTGTTTCATTATGCTGTTCATCTTTTGTCTTTATCTTTTATTGATTATATAGTAATTTCTTGATTGTTGTGAGCTGCCCATAGTCATTCAAAGTTTGCAATGTACAGATGATGATGATGATGATGATGATGATGATGATGATGATGATGATGATGATGATGATCTTTTAATAGCTGGAATTTTTGTTTCTTAGGTTAGAAATGACAAACAGGGAATTTAACTTTCTAAATATACATTGGTCATGAGATTGTATATTTTCAGTTTCATAAAGTTAAAAAACTTCATAAAAACTTATACCTCTTAATAAATTATGTTAGTTGGAAAAGGTGCTACCAGATTCCTGGGGTTTTTGCCCTTAAGCTATCACAGCTCTCCATTGTTTTGAGAGTAATTCTATCCATATTAAATAGGAAATCAGAGCTACTGAAAGTTTTTGGTTTATCAATATCTGCTACAATGTGAATGTACCTCTCCTTGATTATTCCTATTTAGCATGTCCTGCAAGAATTTTCATCAAGAATTTACTAGCCATGGAAAGCTTGGAGTTGTATCTTAGTTCAAAAACTTGATGTGTTTCTTCTTTAATAGCTCAACTCTGAAGCCAGATTTTGTAGTTTTGTTTTGGGATGGATGATGGATGACATCCTTTTGGTCTGTACATTACATATACATTTAAATATTAATAATTTCAGAATTTGATCAACATTCCACTCAATAATTCAGAGATACATATAAATCTGTGCAGATTATATTCCTCCAGTAGTTTGAGACAAATGGATGAACACCAAATTCATTCTCATCCGGGGTGACATGATAGCCATGTTCCAATATCTCAGGGATTGCCACAAAGAAAAGGGAGTCAAGCTATTCTCCAAAACACCTCAATGTAGGACAAGAAGTAATGGATGGAAATTAATCATGGAGAGAAGCAACCTAGAACTAAGAAGAAATTTCCTGACAGTTAGAACAATTAATCAGTGGAACAGCTTTCCTCCAGAAGTTGTGACTGCTCCAATACTGGAAGTTTTTAAGAAAGATTGGACAACTATTTGTCTGAAATGGTACAGGGTTTCCTGCCTAAGGAGAAGGTTGGACTAGACGACTGCCAAGGTCCCTTCCAACTCTATTCTATTCTATTCTATTCTATTCTATTCTATTCTATTCTATTCTATTCTATTCTATTCTATTCTATTCTATTCCATTCCATTCCATCCCATCCCATCCCATCCCATCCCATCCCATCCCATCCTATTCTCTATTCCATTCCATTCCAATCCAATCTAATCCCTATTCCTATTAAAAGGCCCGACAGACTGTGTGTATATTCTACACTACTCAGAACCGTATGTGACCTAGAAAATCCAGTCTCATTGCTAAGTGCCAAAAAGATGAGTGTATGTTAAAATATCATGTCCATACTGTTATTCTTTGCTGTATTGATACAGTGGTATGGCACTTTCAGCCTAGCTTTAGTTAAAATAATCTAACCAAATTCAGTTAAAAAGGATGGTAAATGTGAAATCAATTAGTTATAAAATTGGATATTGAGAAGAATGAAATGTTCTTATTTAATCTTTAAATTATTTGTATGTTCTTTTCTTTATTCCAAGTGCATTGTGACATTGCATGAACAGCCAAATGGATTTCCTGTTCTCTGCAAAGGAATATTTCTGTGAATATTAATATATACTGCTAAATCATCGTAGTTCGTCTTTTTTAAAAAAATAATTTTATTAAAGTTTACAATTACATTAAAAATATAAAATATATTTTATTTTAAAACAAAGATAAAAAATAATACACGCTAAAAATTAAAAAGATAGAAATTGTAAAAAAAATAGAAAAGAAGGAAAAAGTAAAGAACAATTAGAAATACATAGAAAAATGACTTCTCCCTTTAACATAACAAGTGCAATTTCAGTAACATCACTTTCTCTGAGAATATAATTAGAAGATCTCTTCTTCCTACATCTTATCTCTTACCTATAAACAATTTCTTAAACTCTCATTTCAGTCCTGGTCAGCAAAAGTTGATTAGCAAAAACATCCATACAGTACATCCATATAATATGTAGCTATAGTACATGCATACATACATATATGCATGCATGCATGCATGCATGCATGCATGCATGCATGCATACATACATATTGATCAAATAAATCTACTTTATATTACTTCCCTTTGCTTTTAACAATTCTAATCTTTAATTCCTTAAATATTGTCCCAGAAAGTGATTTCTTTCCATTTTCTCTTTATCTCTGCTCAGAGATTTTTTGAAAAGTTTGACAAGTCTCTTTTGTAAATGTAAAATATTACAGTACTCAAAGTCCCTGTTAGGATTGTTATTTGTATATTCTTTTGAATTATTAAGATATCAACCAGTTTTATTTGTGTACGGTCAGGCCCAGCTCAAAAATGACATAGAAAAAACTAGTCAATGTTGAATTCTTTATTTGCTTAAACTGAATAGGCAGAATATTCCAGACTAAACCTTTACTATCCTAATTGATATATGTTTGGAAATTCTACAAAATAAGTCTCTTCTTATGCCTCCTATGCAGCTCCAGGATATGTTGCCATTTGCCTTGAACCCTCCTGAGAATATTTAAAGTTTATGATTTTTAAATCCACATTCAAATCAGCTCCAGTCTTAGTCTTGTCCAGTAAAACATCCTCTTCTACAACTTCTTTTAAATTAAGTTTGTCTGTAATAATTACAATCCTAAGATTGACTTGGAAGGCACCATAGGAATACAAAGCATAGAATAGTTCAAATAGAGAGAACTTCCCTGAGGATGGGCTCCAGCATTGGTCCAAAAACTTGTAAGACGAAATTTCTGGTCCCAGTGACCAATACAGATTAGATCTTACAATCCTAAAATTAATTTCTGAATGAATTGTTTCCCAATTCAATTCATCCAAAGTTAAGAGTATTTTGTTCTATTCTGTATTAATGGGTTCAATGTAAGAGTTATTCTCCTTTAATTAAAATCTCTAGTTCTTTCTAGTTCCCTCTAGTGTCAAACTTTCAAAGTCTCAAGTTTTTTCCCAAAGCAACAACATTTTTCTATATGAATGTTTCTTGTAATTAATTTCAAAATCCTAATTTTTTACATAATTCAAAACAAAAGCATTTTCCCATTAAAATGATTATTGTAATTAATTTCAAAATCTTATTTCAAATCTATGTGGACTCTTAGTTCATTAGTAGTTTTCCAAAATCAACATTTTAGTAATCCTTTTGCTGTTTATTTTAAAATAGATATTTTTAAAATCCTTAAAATTGTATAAAGTTTCTTTCATAAAATTTTTTTCTTTCTTTCTTTCTTTCTTTCTTTCTTTCTTTCTTTCTTTCTTTCTTTCTTCTTTCTTTCTTTCTTTCTTCTTTTCTTTTCTTTTCTTTTCTTTTTGGCCCCAGGCTTAGTTATTTTCTCCCCCAAGCATTTTGTTTTCAATTTTGTACTATGTGGCTGCTCTACAATGAGCTAGAGGATATGCATATGCATAATAAACTATGCAAAATAGTATTCTCTTACTATTTTTAATTTGCTTTGATAATTTGCTTTTTTTTCTGTTTTCCAATCACTTTAAACAATTTGCATGCTGCTTCAGGAAATGTTGAGTATTGAAGTGATGAGAAGTATAATAAAACCTAATTAAGACATAACAATGCCTTCAATACACTAATTATCAAATAACAAATAACAATATCTGCACATTCCTGATATATCCAATAACAAATCTTAAGCATATATAAAATGAAACTATAAAATTTGTGGGAAGGAAGATTTTTAGGATCAGTGTTTATTCAGAGTTATTCCAGATATGGAAGTTCTTGTTCCCAATCCAAATAAGCAGTTTATCACCACCACCATTTTCTTACCAGCCCTCCTGCAATTTTTTTGAAGTTATGTACACTGACCTGCTCTGACCTACAATGTTATGGTTCGGTAACCTCTCCTTACATTGTGTAAATTTGTACAAGCTCTTATACTCCTTATAAAAAGGGCAGGAAAAAACATGCCTCTTTCACAGGAAATACTGGATATCATGAATGTTGGGAGGAAAGGCTCAGCCAGGTATTAGCTTAACCTTGCAGGCTTGGTAATGAGAAATGACTCTGAAATGGTAGAGAGCATGAATTTCAGTTTTGCATCTAGCTCATGGTTTTGCTCGTTCAAATACTGCTGATTTGAATGCCAAGTATTTTTAATATCCTAGCCAACTGTTTTGCTTCCTAAAAACTTTCACATGTTTATACTGTGGCATTTCAGGCAATCACCTGGAAAAGTCATTTGCATGACTGGAACTCTTTCTGGAAAGGAGGTGATATAGCTGAACCATGTGCATTGTACAACCATGTGACTTGGCAAGCAGAAATCTGTTTGCTATTATGTAAGGCAGAGCATTAACAAAGCAATTGTCCCGACTTCCGGTTCCGGATCGCTGCATCGCGGACGCTCCTCGTTGAGCGCCTTTCCTTTTCCCCGTTAAAGCCGCCAGAACAGCTGTCTGGCGGCTTGAAAGTCTCTGCCCCGGGCAAAGGGGAGAGATGAGAGCCGGACAGGTGGGGTAGAGCCCCCCCTAGTGCCCCAAGTGTCAGCTAGGGGCGCGAAAGGTGAGGGCTCCCCAGCCAGCCTGTCTCTTGCTCCGGGGACTTGGAAACCTCCGCTTTTGCGGAGCAAGATGCCGTGACCACCCGCTGCTTCGTGAATGGGATTACAACTACTTAATTGTTTAAACAAGCAGACAGAGAGAGACAGGATTTTAAAGGGCAAGTACAGATTTTTTTTTTCTTTCAACTCCACTGCTGATTTTCACTTCGGAAGAAACTAAGTAACAGTTATTAGGCTACAACATGGCGATCGGAGAAAGTGGGAGGAGAAGTGAAAGTAACTTTCGTTTCCCTAGCAGCTTTTTTTCTTATGGAAATTTTTGATTTTGAAAGTTGGCTTTACTCTCTCTGTCTCCCGATTCTGGATTAAATAATAACTGACAATTTTTTAAAAATAAAATTCTATCTGGCTTTGGAATTTGAAAGAATTTTAAAAGAAATTTAAAAGAACTTTAACTAGAGGCTTGGCTTTTTCTTTGTTCACCACTGGAAATACTAAAATGGCTTCAAAATCTGGAAAGATTGTTTTGAATAAAAGAATGGATTATTCATCTGGTTATATTTCTAAAATGCAACTTACCACTGAGTTAACACCCCCAAAGTCTTTAACACCTGAAAATTTAATAAGTACCTTAAAGATTATGAAAGATGAACTTATTGTTGAATTTAACCAAAAAATTAGTGAAATAGATAATAAAATGCAGGCTGCTTTAAAGAATATTGACCAACAAATTAGAAATGATGTGTTGGAGGTATGTAAAGGTCTAGCAACAAATATTGAAGTTTTGGCAAACCGCATTGAAGAAAACAAACAAGTTTTGACAACTTCAGTAGAATATATAGATAAAATACAAAATGACATTGCAAATTTTGAAACAGAGGTGTTAATGACGCAATTCAGATCCATGGAATTTGCCATAAGGGTCAGGGGGTTGAAAGAAGGATTATATGAAGATTTGAAAGGAAGGATGGTGGAAGCTTTGGAGCAGGTGTCTGGACTGTCTAAAGAAGAACTAGCCAGGCAAATTGATAAAATATATAGAATCAACTCCTGGTATGCAAAACAAAAACACCTACCAAGGGATATTGTAATATACTTTACTACAAGAGCCTTACGGAATAGGATTATACAGGCGACGTTTAAAAATAACCTGCAGGTGAATGGCCAGGAACTGATGATATGGAAAGAAATTCCCTCTAAAATGCTCAAAGCCAGAAAAGATTATACCTTTCTGATTGATGAATTTAAAAGGTTAAATTTACATTACAAATGGGAAGCACCAACAGGAGTTGCAGTGAAATTTCTGGGAAAAAGATATCGGCTTAATACAACAAAGAAAGCTACTGAATTTTATGTCAACGTCTTAAAGGCTGATATATCCAAGATTCCAGAGGAAAGATGTATGAAAACAAAAGAGGAGGAGGAGGGAAAGCCATCCCTTCCTCTTCAAATCGAAACAGATTTACAAAATTTAAATGATTGGCAGAGCCAGACAGATGTCTACAGTGTGGAAAAGGAGATGGAAGATCGGGGTCAGATGGGAGGCGAGCTGACAACTACAAAATTATCAAGTTACAAAAAGATGCAACCATCATCAAGATACAACAAGATGCAGTGTTGAAGTTTATTGGACAGATGGTTGCCATTATGACTGTACTTTTCTTTTTCCCTTCTTTCCTTAATTTTTTTTTCTTTTCTTTACTTCTTGCATTCTTTTTTTTTCTTTTGTTTTTTTTGGGGGGCTTATTCAAAGTATTATTAATTCTTTTTAAAGATTTAGAACTTTTTTGAACCTAATAATTTAATACATAGTAACATTATGTTACAAATAGAGTGGTAGAATTTATGATGAAGTTTAAGGTTTTTGTATTATTATTTAGTTATTTTTTGTGTAATATCAATTTAAGTTTTATTTAATTGTGAGAAAGATTTGGAATTGTTATCTATCCAGTTATAAAATATTACAATTAGATTTAACATTTTTTTTTTGGGAGGAAGGTTATTTAAAGTTTGGAATTAGTGCTTATAATCTGATATATAGTAATAGTATGTTATTTATATACTGATTGATTTTATGATGAAGTTTAAGGTTTTTGTATTTAATACTTAGTCATCATTTATGTAATAATCATTTAATTCTTAGTTAACAGTGAAGAAATGTTGTGAAGGGTAGATGATTGAAAGGAGGAGGAAGGAATTTTTATTAGTGTACAATTTGGAGTTGAAGTTTTAAAAAAATAAGGTGGAAGTCAAATTTTTTTAATTTAATTTAAATTTATTTTATTGATATTATGCCCTGTACTCTCTCTGGGAAGTCCGGGGGGGAGGGGGGGAGGGAAAGGGGTGGGTTAGGGGGGAGAAAAATTAAAAAAAATGTTTGTACTTTCTATTTAATGTTTAGCTATTATCTATGTAATTTTGTACTAATAAAACTTTTTGGAAAAAAAAAAAAAAAAAAAAAAAAAAAACAAAGCAATTGTCCCAATGGATCCTATGGCATGTTCATGACATTTAAACTTCAGAGATTTCATTTGGGAACAAAAAACTAGAAACTGCCAGCAGTCAACAGCACCTGTTTCTTTCTTTCCCTGGTGACTGCCTTTCTGACTGAAAGGCAAAGACTCTGACTTTCTCCTGATTGCTATGTAGAAAGAAAATATTTATGAACATCCTGGTCTGATCTGACCTGAGGATTGAATGCTAACTTAAGAATCCAAAACAAATATATTTTACTCAGTTTAAGAGTAGGCATATATGGGACTACAGTATATCTCTATTGAACGAGTTTTTAAATATGGATTAAATTCCTTTTATCCTTTTAAATTCATTTAATCCAATGATTAAATTCCTTTTCTAAATTTAGCCTAATCTACTTGACTCAGCTAATGAGAAGACAAAAGGTGTTTCTTTTCTAAAATCTTTTCTTTATATCTCTTTGGGTAGATCATAAAATGTAAGAAGATTCTCTTGGAAGGAAGAGAGATCACACTGCATACACGTCAAAGGATATACCTTTTCTTTTCGTAATCAGTGTTGTCATCCAGAAAGAATTATTTAATAGCATCTGCAGAGTTATTTCCTCTAATCTGAACAAAAAGGAGCATGTTTCATATTTTAAAGCTGTGGTTCCTTTTACACACACACACACACACACACACACACACACACACACACACACACACACACACACACACACACACACACACACACACAAATTCAGTAGTGTTGGCTATATGTTATCCATGCAAGAAGTTGCATGTTTTGATATTCTAAAGAAAAGAGTAAAACTATTTTTATTAGATGTATTTGAATGTGATAAAGATGATTTATATAGCAATAGCAATAGCACTTAGACTTATATACCGCTTCATAGTGCTTTACATCCCTCTCTAAGCGGTTTACAGAGTTCAGCATATTGCCCCCAACAATCTGGGTCCTCATTTTACCCACCTCAGAAGGATGGAAGGCTGAGTCAACCTTGAGCCGGTGGGATTTGAACAGCTGAACTGCTGAACTAGCAGTAGCCTGCAGTGCTGCATTTAACCACTGTTCCACCTTGGCTCCACCTTCTATACATAGAAATTATATTAAATTAAATTGTAGAAAGAGCCTGAGAATGAAATGAAGTGTAGAACTGCAGTAGATAGTTTAACTATATGTTCAGAACCTAATCAAGCATCATATAGCAAGGAATATATATATATATATGTATAGGTCAGGGGTGAGTTCTAACTTACCTCACCGCCGGTTCACTTCCACCCACATGTGCATTGCATGCTGCACAGCCGCACATACATGCACAGTGCTGAAAACCAAGCTTCTGTGCATGAGCAGAAGCCAAAACAAGATGGCGGCGCCTATGGTGCTGCCATTAGAGCCGGTTTGGGGGTGTGGCCAACTGGCGATTGCTCCCGGTTTGGCGAGCGGGGGAAATTCCCGCTACCGGTTCTATAGAACCGGTCCGAACCGAGAGCAACTCACCTCTGGTATAGGTATGTATTCATTTAAATATATTTTAAACCAAATATCTAAGGGAATCAAGATATCTAAGGGACATTTTCCATTTTTTTCCAATTCATGTTCATGCAAGTGAGAAAATGGCTTAATCTATACTTCAAGTAAAAGTCAATACCTTCTTCTCACCTTATTCTAAAGAGCTGTTTGCAACTAGATGTATGGAGAGCTTACATGTGCAAATAGCCCACCCAATAGATACTAAGATTTCTTCCATTTAAAGTACTGGAAGAGGGAGTGGTGACATGCTCCAGCATGCTGGATCAGGACTATATTAAATTCAGGGATAAAAAAGGAGGCAGCAAATATGCTTGTGGCTTACTTTATTGTCTAAGTTGAATGGGATACGAATATATCCATTCTTTATTCTGTCTTCAAAAAGAAGCACTCAAATCTCATGGCAAAGAATATTGCTTTTGTGAAATCTATCAACAATACCAAGACAAGGACAAATCACTCAGAAATCCATTGTCTCTGCTTGGAGTAAATGCCACGCATAACTCTGTGTTCCAAATTGTGTTTCATAATATTAGTATTGTAGGTCCTGAACTGTCCTATTTGAAGACATTGATTCAAAAGATACATATTTTCTATGAAAAGATTTACTAGTGATAGGATTCTTGATATAGATAAAAAATTGCATTCATTATAGTTCATCTGTACCACTTATCCTCTGAAAACTCCATTTGTTATGCTTTTCTTTGCACACACACACATACACACAAACACACATGGAGAGAATTTCCAGAATTTTTTTTTTAGCACTTTTCTTATATACCGCTTCATAGTGCTTTACAGCCCTCTCTAAGCGGTTTACAGAGTTCAGCATATTGCCCCCAACAATCTGGGTCCTCATTTTACCGACCTCGGAAGGATGGAAGGCTGAGTCAATCTTGAGCCTAGTGAGATTTGAACAGCTGAACTGTTGAACTAGCAGTCAGCCTGCAATGGCTGCATTTAACCATTGCACCACTTCAGCTCAGAATTATAGGGAATTAGTTTATAATTCCTATAACAGCTTGTAATACAGGAAGTGCTGCCTTTCTCTGAGTCAAAGCTTGTCCTATCAAATTCCTTTTTGACTGGCAGTGGATCACTAAGCTTGGTGATTTATCATGGGAACCCTGGCATGTAAGAGATGTAAGAATGAAAAAGGAGAATTTATACTTACACCATCCCATTTAGTTAATTTGAAATAAGTATTTGTTTATTTTTCTGTATTAGCAGTCTATCTTTAAGGATGTTATTAAGCATTCTCATTCCCCATTAAATTTTATGGTCACAACAGAACGGTGCAATTCATGAGATTGAAAAATGAGGTCTCACCCAAAATAATCTAATTATCTTCCTTATTCAACATGGGTTGGATTTTTTATCTTCATAGTCAGACATCCATCAATGACAACATACTGATAATTTTAGCATAAATATGTTCTCAATTTAATTTTTTTTGAAGATCCAAGTTTATTAATTTGTTTCTTCTCCAGTTTATTTGATTATGCCTGAGGTAGAAAGCTGGGCTCTTTCATTAAACATTTTATTTTGTCTGGAAATCCTGGCACTTTTCTATATTCACTCAACTGTCAAATATGGAGCCCAGCTTTCACATTACTGTTCTGCAACTTCAGCCTATTATAGTTTAATAGGCAAAGTAGGATCATATGAGTGCAACATTTTGGCCTATCTTTTGATTATTTTGGACAATTTGCAAACAGCAGATTGGCGTACTTCTTGCTATCAACTGGCAAAACAACTTCATGCTCATTGTTAGAGATTTCAAAGACTGTCTTGCTGATTGTTTTAACTATGAGTTATCATTTCATGTAGGTGTAATTTCTCAGTTATGCCAGACAGCAAGCAGACATTATATGAATGATATTATCAAAACAGTAAACCCTTTATTTGTTAATTTGTTTAGAATGGGAATGGGAATGGGAAGGGAAGAAAAGGAAAGGAATTCTAATCAGTAATCTGTGAGTGGGAACCAAGCTATAAAATAGGCAAGCAATTAAACTGGAATGCAGAAATAGCTCCTCTAAAAGTTCAAACTACTTTTCAGCTATAGTTTGCTTAAACATTGAAGTTCATAGCTCTTAGAAGAACTAGGATATCACAGATGGGTGTTTCCTGTGTTTTTAATATGCTCTCAAGAAAGCCACGTTTGTTTCCTGTTATTTTTATTTATTAAAGCTCATAACCTGAAGAAAAATCTGACAATGATTGCCAACTATTTTTAAGCAGCCATAGTGGATCCCAGAGCTGCAGAAACCTCACCACAATATTTACTGGTGGGTTCTAGAAGTCTTCTAAAAAGAATCCTAATAACCATGATATGGGTTTCTGCCATTTGGATGTAGAAAACATAGAAAACTGTAATGTAAATCTTAAATTAAATTTAGCATAGTTTCAAAGGGAAAAAGAAAGCCCTACAAGCCCAAAGAAAATAACTCAGGCTCTGCCCATATATGTGGCATTTCTCTGATTGTTTTGTAGCTCAGCCCCTTCCAAAATATTAAGTATAGCCCCAAGCCATCCACACAGTGTCATTTGGAAGATGGAATTGGCTCCTCCTTTCATAATTGCTGACTTGATGGGTGGTTAGAACTAGGATATCACAGATGGGTGAAGCATTATCCATCATTGAACAAGGCAATAATCAGTCTCTCCATAAGGGACAGGCTTTTACTGCTCTTCCGTTTTCTATAAAATTCAGAAAAGAGAAGAGAGTAATAAGAAAACAGAAAGAAGAAGGATTTGAAGGGCCTAACTCAGGGGTCGGCAACCTTAAACACTCAGAGAGCCATTTGGACCCGTTTTCCACAAAAAAGAAAACACTGGGAGCCACAAAACTCTTCCCGTGCCTGACTATTTCCTGAGTGGCCACAAAACTAACATATATAGTTGAATTAAAGGTTCAGTTTTCTTCTGAAACTTTTCTTTTCTTGGATTTATCCATGGTTGGCCTAGCGGGGTTCAAAAAGCTTAATAAATTGTGCATCGGTGGGTGTCACACATTGGCACTTGTGACGCATATTTTGAGTGACAGGGAGAAAGAGCCACATGCAGCTCCAGAGCCGCGGGTTGCTGACCCCTGGCCTAACTCAAGGCCCTGACATTTCTCTTCAAAGAACAAATGCTGCAGAAGCTAATCAGTAACTACAAAGTTTAGACTAAACTAATTTTATCAGGAATCTTGTGTATGTAATTTTGTTTTCCCTTTATTTTCATTTTCCTAACAAAATTCTTTTCTCAATTACATATTTCATTTTATTGATTTTAGAGGGAAATTTCTTTTTTTTCCATAAACAAGGGGAACATACATACTTCTTAGGTTTCAAGACTGACATAAGATTTGTAAATTCTGTAATTGTGTGCTCTATATTCCTATAACTCAGTTGAAGTCCTAAGGCTAAGGAATGTCTGACTGGCCACAGATTGGATTATTATTATTATTATTATTATTATTATTATTATTATTATTATTATTATTATTATTATTATTATTATTATTATTATTATTATTATTATTATTATTATTATTATTATTATTATTATTATTATTATTATTATTATTATTATTATTCAACTCTTGGAAGAAGAAATCTGCCAGGGAGATGTTATCCTCATTTTCATTTGTAACCCAAACTATGAAATAATTATTTACATCCAGGTAGTTTTCTTGGCAACAATATGAAAGAAGTTTGTTATTGGTTCTTTAAAGATTGTTTTTTTTACTTCCTAGACTAGCCTACAGATCTAATATTGCCTTCTTGTTTCTCATCAAAATAATAATTAGGTCTATGTCAGGCAGGGTTCTTTGCTTTCCAGGGGCTGACTGTATCAAGCTGTAGGGAATCTTTTAATGTTTTATCACAGCACACACCTTTATTATAGCACACAACATTAGTCTATTCTATCCACCCTTTTAGGACTTGCAAGTTGATGTTGCCATGTGAATACTATACATCTAATACTCAGTTCTTTAAAACTAAGTTCAACCAAAAGTCTCAAAGCCTTCAAAGTGACATATAAATTTTGCTTCTTCTAAATGTTCTTACACTAATTGGGTTGAGGTCAGTAGTGGGTTCTACTTACCTTTGCTACCGGTTTGGGAACGGGAGCAAGTGCATGCAACGCTTCTGAGCAGAGCATTTTTTGATTATGTCCAGGCAGGTGGGAGGAGCCTCCCGCCGCCGCCACTACCAGTTTGCCATACCGGGTCGAACCGGTAGCAACCCACCACTGGTTGAGGTGCTGTCTTGTTTGATTTTTCTTTTTTTAGTTGCTACCAAGCTCCCAGCAAAGCTCCACACTGCTCACCATAATTTGTGGTCCTTGCAATTGACTAATAGTCCTCTTGCCTGCTTGTAATAGCTGCAATATCCAGTCATCACCTCTGGTTCTGCATGGCAATTGTCATCTCCTTTCTTCCTGTACACCCCTCTCTACTTTATCTTAGCGTTTGCTTTTGTAAGCTAGGGCTTGGATGGGGAGAAGCTGCCTCCGAATGTCAGCACACCTTTGAAAATGCCCCAGGCAGCTGAAATGCCAGCTTGGATGATTGTGAGTAAAGTTGTGAATGAATGAATGAATGAATGAATGAATGAATGAATGAATGAATGAATGAATGAATGAATGAATGAGAGAAATGGGATGGGAAGTGTTTCGACCTGACTGCAGCGACCTCATCTTGACTCCCTCGCAGTCCAATTCTGCCTAACACATTTAAATGTGTTTCTCAAAGTACACATTTGCATGTAATTGTGTTCTCACAGAACTGGACAGCAACTTATTATGCAGAGTATTGCTTTCCTAGCTCTAATACAGCTTCCAAGTAAATTTCATAAGACCTGGACAACAGATGCCTTGACACAGGGAAGTTAATTTCTCCATGGATCCTCAACCATAAGCTATAATGTTAGCCCCTAATTTTTTTTTCTTCTGGTAATGAAATGGCAGCTTAGTTCTGGCTTCCTTCCATCATCTTCTCCATCCATGCAGTATTGCAGTAATTCTGCTGGCTGCCAGGAGTTCAATCCTGATTGGCTCAAGGTTGACTCAGCCTTCTATCCTTCCGAGGTGGGAAAAATGAGGACCCATATTGTTAGGGGCAATATGCTGACTCTGCAAACTGCTTAGAAAGAGCTGTAAAGCACTGTGAAGCAGTATATAAGTCTAAGTGCTATTGCTATTATTACTCTAAAAGGGGTTTTAGAAAAAAAATAATGCTATGAGATTGAAGGTAGTCATTGTATATTTATTTATTAGATTTCCCCCCTGCCTTTATTACTTTATAAGTAATAAACTCAATGCAGCAAACATCCATAATACTAATTCCTTCTCCTATTTTCCCCACAACTCTGTGAGATGAGTTGGCTGACAGAAAGTGGCTTTCATGCTGAAGATGGAATTAAGATTCACCCTCTCTTGGTTTCTAGGTCAGCACCTTAATCACTGTACCAAACTGGATCTCTTTATAGTACTGTCAATCCTTTCCCAATCCAGAGGCCCCATGATACATTGTGTATGCCAGGGGTCCCCACCCCCAGTCCATGGCCTGTTGGGAACCAGGCCGCACAAGCAACGGGGGAGCATGCAAGCATGGAAGCTGCATTTGTGCAAGCGGCACATATGCGTACAAAAACATTTCATCTCCTCTCCCCGCTGCTGCTGCTTTCGGTCTGCAAAGCTGGGAAGGTTGGAGACCGCTGGTCTATGGGGCCAGGATATGATAGGAATTATGATGCAACATATGCTATTGTGCTCTTGGGTCAGCTAGAAACAACTGCAAGCTATATACATTTGTTCCCCAATCTAGCACATACAATGTATGTTAGAAATGCAATTGCAAATGCAATGTGCAGAGATGTATAAGCTCACATTAGAAATAAAAGGCAAGGAAGAAACAGAATTTTATGAAGTGTGGAATAAGTGGTATAATTGGTTACAACAGAGAAATAAAGACATATAGAAATAAATGTAAATAACCATATGAAACTGTTGGGGGATGAGAATAAATCTCATAGAGGCGATTTGGATCTTTGCTTGGAATTCAGACAGTTAAAAATAAAGCCGAGATTAAAAGTCTAATAGAAATATTTATTTTGGTACAAAAACAATAAATCCTGAATAATTACATGTTTGCTAAGAAAACGCGACGGTTTCAGTCAAGAGCCAAGTCAAAAGTGATTAATGGTGGATCAGGAATGTGGACATGCGTACAAGATCATATCACGTGTTCTGCTTGTATTGGAATATACCATAATATTAGAATAGGGGTGCATCACCCTGCATAGACATACAACTGGCAATATTCACACCGTGATAGAAACATATGACACAGTACTGTTAAAAATGTTTATTGACATGTAAATTGGAAAAATGAAAAATTAAAATTAAAAAAAGGGGGGGAAAGAAATGCAATTCCCAGAATATTCAGTATTTAGGAGATCATTGGGTTGGAGAAAAATAGAGTATATATTAGTATATCTTGAAAATTCATTCATGAATCTTTTGCATGGATTGTAGTTTAAAACAGAATCTTACATGCTTTGCTTTCAAAATAATCCTACCATGTTTCATGGAATTCTTCTGTAAATATGCATAAAACCCCGATATAAGACTAGATGATCAGGTGAAATACAGGGATTACTTTTTCATTGCTATTAATGGAGAGTTGACTAGCTTAGCAGATGAAAAGGTTCTTAAGGTCAGTGGGACAACTCTGGGATATGTGGTTTTAGAATTCTAACTCTGTAATTAAATTTCTAAAGCAACTTTGACTCAGTAGCTATTTGTTGCAACCACAATGTTAAAACAAGCAAGCAATTTCTGCACACAACTGAAGGTTTCTAACAATACATAGATATTTATTATGGTTCCAAATGGATAGTTTTGACAATAAAGCTGATTTGTAAATGGGCTTGAGGATTGATCTTAAATTACATCCTTTGCAATATTGGCAAGTAGGGTTTTGTTTTTCCTTCCAATACCTGACAATGCTTAAGAGACAAATAGGACTCTGACAACACAATCCTCAGATTAAGTCCTTCTAAATTCAAAAGGATTTATTCCCCTAATACAATGAGTTAATTAATGAATATGCATGATCAAATGTGGGGACATTTAAAAAACTCAGAGAAAGGGTGAGAGAAGTAATACTTTATAAATGAATAGTGGTAAAATTTCCATGACTAGAGCATTGCTAACAAAAAAAATCTAAGCAAAAAAAAATATTTCTATACAACTGAAATACTCAGTAACTTACTCTGCGCTATTTTAAAATTATAGATTTTAAGTAGTTTTGTCAAAATGTTTGTCATGTATAAATTGTTATGTATGTGAGCATGAATGCAAAAAAAAGAAGTTATCACATTCTTACTAGCAAGTAAAATATTTCTGATTCACTGGGTGTTAATATCTGTACTGACATCATAAGATGCAATTCTATTATTTTCTGAAATAAATAGTGGCAATGCAGCCCAATTGATTTTGAAATCATGGATTGCTGTGAATCTTAGATTTTTTCCTTCACAAGATGGACAAAAGAGTGTTCTATGTCAATAGCGAATTATAAGATCATTGATAGAAGATGTTTTTTCCACTGTACAGGAGCATCAGAAAATAATAAAGGGTAGCTGAAAGTTCATTTGTCAACTTTATGGCCCTCCAAAATCTATCCAGTGGAAATAATAAGGTGCATATCAAGTTCTTCATTCAACCAATGACCTTGAAATAAGCAATAGGTTTGCAATTGTTTTCTCAGAAATACCTAAAACAACTAATCAAAGGATTATATCCAGAACTTCAACTTTGAAATCAAGAAGCAAATTAAACCTGTTGCCTATTAAACCTATCTCTCTCTGTGTTTTCAGAGCTAGGTTGCAATGGCACATAACATTTGCTTTATCTGTCCATGAATATGTGAAAAGACATCATCGACTCTTAAATAAAATTAACCATGGCATGTCATTTACTTTCAGTAATAGGCCCCTCATGTTGGATTTGGGATCAGATTCATTCATTGCAATTTTAATGCTTTGTTTGAGGAAGCCTGTTCCTCTGTGTTTCCCTATGTTAGTCCATAGGTGCAGATCTAACTTCTTTAAAAACAGATTGTAGAAGAAAAACAAGATAATCTTAAAACCAATTTTTTTCCCTTTGTGCTTAAATTAAAGTTGACTATAGGCCCATTTTGTTAATATAGCCTGCCAAGGTTTCAGCTGACCCTACTTTCTATTTTGAAGATGTCATCTAAACCTTTCCTTTCCTTCTTCCTCCTCTTTCCTTTCCTTCTCTTTCCTTTCCTTTCCTTTCCTTTCCTTTCCTTTCCTTTCCTTTCCTTTCCTTCTTCCTTCTCTTCCCTTCCCTTCCCTTCCCTTTCCTCACCTTTCCTTACCTTTTTCTTCTCAGCAAACTTAGCTTTCTCACTTCTCATTTCTAAATCCTGATTATTGAGCAAGCAGGTAAGAAATACAATTTCCAGTGTGGGATATATTGGTACTATTTGATTGCCAATAGAGCTTGTTGATGAAATACCCCTTGTGTTTATTTTCCGGATAAGCAAAAGCTAATCAGTTGGAGCCTTGAATGGAAGGGCACGGTAACCCAGTTTTTAGTTATATATGCACTCAAAGAACTATCCTGCCTACTCATTGGCATCTTGTCTTCTAAAAAACCTTCCCCTCCCCCCCCTCTAAACTACTTCTCTCTCTCTCTTCAAACTATAAGATTTTGGGTCGATAATGATAACCTGTTGTTATTATTTTGTTTACTCTTGAACAAAGAAAGAGAATATTATTCTAGGATTTGTCTTTTTTGTAACCTATAGAATATGCTGCCTCATTGGGAGTTCATATACTGTTTCTCTGTGACAGCCACAGCTGGAGGTATATGTGAATTACACTCTTTTTAAAAGACTTTCTGAATAATTTCTTACCCTGGAGTGGATGGCTGAAATTATTCTATTCCACCATTCCCCAGTGAGGTCACATTTATTATTTAAACAGTTTTTTTCCTTATAATTTTTGTTTCAGGAATTTTTAAGTAGCCAGTAGCTTAATAAGAAAGGGGCAGATAAGATTAAGCTTGAACAAAGAATCTTGTTTCAGTAGAATTAAAAAAAACTAGAATCATGATTCTGCTATTGTAGCAACACATAATTTTTCCCTTGCAGGGAGCAAATTTACTTAGTTGAATCTGGACTGGAGTGGAGTTGGAATAATCCAAGTTCCAAAGCTTGTTTGTTGACCTTTAAAATAGGCACAAAGTGGCCTTACTGAATTGTTTGTCACTTTCACCAATACTGGATTTTAAACATTGTGAATTAATTTTGGACTAGATTTTAGAACTGCTCAAATCTCTGTTTATCTGTTAGTGAAAGTTTAAGAAATTCTGTTTTCACATTTTTAAGACCAAAGATTGACTCATGTTGTTTTGCCTTTTCCAGTTTTTGCCAGTGCTGGAGAACACTTAGAAGGGGCTGCAAGGCAGTGTTCTCTCCACAGCCTCTGCCTCCTTCTTCTGTTGAAGTTCTTCAGCATGAAGAAAAGCAAAAAGACTTATGCACATGTGTGGCCCCTTCACAGAAGCCTTTTCCAGCTCTTACAAATGACAGAAGAAGCCAAGAGGAGGTGAGTTGACACAAAGTACTTCACTGAGACAAAACTAAGCTACAGTACCTATACAGATCTATGCTCTATAGCAGAGGTCACCAACCGGTGGTCCGTGGTGACGGACGCAGCACATCCAGGTGGAGGAGCTGCTCTGGGATGACAAATGGCCAATTCTGTGACTAGAGCTCTGGAATATGGGACCGGCCAGGCAGCTCATAGTGGGGCTGGAAATTTCCACTGTAGAGGGAAATACATGCAACTTGCAACTTTGCAGATGGTGCAATGTGCAAGGAATAGTGCAGCCCTCGCCGGCTGGAATCAGGTAATGGTGAGATGAGAAAGAGAGAAAGAGAGGAGGGAGAGAAAGATGAGAGAGAGAAAGAGAGAGGGGGAGAGAGAGGAGAGAGAGGGGGGGAGAGATCAGAGAGAGAGAGAAAGAGAGAGGAGAGAGACAGACAGACAAAGAGAGAGGAGAGAGAGACAGAGACAGAGATGAGACAGAGACAGGCAAAGAGAGGGGGGGAGAGAGATGAGAGATCCCAGTGTTTTGTTTTCTGTGAGAAACAGGTCCAAATGACTCTTTGAGTGTTTGAGGTTGCAGGAGCAGGAGCAGGCGGCCAAGCTAAGTGCCTGAAGAACCCCATCCCGTCACTGGGAGTCCAGGTGCTTCAGCAAGTGGTGCGCTGGATTCGTATTAGTAGTCCGCGAGATTTAAAATTATGAATTTAGTGGTCCCTGAGGTCCGAAAGGTTGGTGACCCCTGCTCTATAGCAGTGTTTCTCAAACTTGGTAACTTTAAGATGTGTGGACTTCAGCTCTCAGAATTCTCCAGCAGGAGTGAGAATTCTGGGACTTGAAGTCCACACAATTTAAAGTTGCCGAGATTGATAAATACTGATCTATAGTTTTTAAAAGGCACATGGCCTTTTGCTCAACTCACTCAAAATGGAAATCCTGTTCTTATTCCAAATACAAGGCTATCTTCAATTAGATTTGACAATACCAAACTATTTTTCAAATTGTATCTGAAGCCTAAATTCTATTAATGAGAAAATCCATTAAAAAAAAGAATCAAAATTCCACAAGCAATAGGGGTTTAAAAACTAGTGAAGTAGGAGTCAGTAATGCTCAGTTCAGGCAAAACCAGAACATTATTTGTGTAATTCTAGTTGGTCCTAATTGCCCAAGAATGGATTTTATAGCTTCTGAACTGGATATATTTCCACGGCATCCTTACGTGTCAACTTCTCTGATTTTTGTCTCATATTTGTAAAAATTAATTTTTAGCCTTATACAATTTTCTTCAGGGTTTAATGGAATTTTTTTTTGTTTGTGCATTGAAACATGGTCTCTTATTGGAGCAAGAGATGGGATGACTTTGTTGAATCATGGTTTCAAATCAATGCTTTGCACACTCTTTGATTTTTTTTAAATAAAGTCTATCCAGACCACTTCATCTAGTTTTTCTGAGAAATCTGAGTTGTGTTTTACCTTACTGAAGTAGTATTTTCTTTTGAAATAACATCTTATTCCTACTCTGACTATTCCACTCATCTTTTTTGGAACAGATGATGTAATACTTGCTTCTCTTGCCAACTCTTTTTCTGGACCATTTACAAGAAAATGGGTGATATTATGACAAATTTCAGTGGAAATAGGGATAAAAGAAGAAGATGCTTTATGCAGTTTCATATAGTGTGATGTTTTCCATTTCTAAAATTGAACTGAATAATGGAATAGTATTAGTAGCTTGAATGAAAATGAATTTATTTTCACATTAACATAATTATATTCTCCAAATAACTTCATTAAAATTAGCATCCACCCACATGGGAAAGCAGAATCTTACATGATATTTATGTTGGCAAGGAACAGTCTTGGTAACTAGTTTGGAATTGGCTACATGGCTGCACAGTTCAAATTCCACTGTCTTTATAAAACAAAATTTCATTTAATCAAAAGCAGGATTTGGGGTTTCTTGACATTGTAATTTTACTGCTTCTTACTGAAAAATGATGACTTAAAATATATATAATTCTAAACTCTAGAATATGAAAGGCTGCATTTAAAACAAAAGAATTCATTCTTCATAAGAATTCATTAATGCAGTGATTTTATTTTAATACCTTAATGCATACTTGAGATGAATTAACTCTCATCTCTTTTGTTTTGCTTTGTTAGAGCTATATCCAAGTGTCAGCCCAAATGCAATTTGAATGTCCATATAATCCTTGATTTCACTGTTATGAAGAGCTACCCCAGATTGGTTTTGGATTTGTTTTTTTAATGGAACACAATATCTGTCTTTGGTTGAAATTTCAGTGCTTCTTAAAATAGCAGGCAATTTAAGATTATGTATTGCCATATATCAGATTAAGACACTCAGCTTCAAATCACCTCTTAGACATGAAGTTCACAAGATGACTTTGGGCCTTTGCTAACTTGTGTCACAGATTTGTTGTGAAGTTGAGATTGGAACAGAGTCTGGGTTTTAAACAATTTGAAAAACTATGGGAATTTTGTGGGTTCTACCAAAGGGGTGAAAAAATAAATCCATTCTTATTAAGTAAATAACTGTCTTCATTGCACAGAGATATTTCCCAGCATTTGGGTTGGGGATAAATTTGGGAAGAGTGGTGTTATTGTGTTCTGGGCTGTTCTTGCAGCAAAGTAAGATTTTTACTTAAAATGTCCCAAAGAGTTTGCATTTAGATAGCATCTTAAAGAAGGTGATAGATGTTTTTCCTCCATCCAGCATCCTGAAAATCTTGTTCAATGACTTATGGCATGAAAATTAAAAAAATTATTTTCATTTTCCAAATTACAGTTGCATTTTGACTGACATAGTCATCTCCTTAAGTAGGATAGGAGTAGGATCTGATACAACCAATTAAACTCTCTTTCACAGGAAGACAACCAATAGATCTTGGGGCACACAGAGGTCCCAGGACAATTTAATGTGATCCCTAATACCCTCTGAGCAGGGGTGAAATGTGAAAATTTTCCCTACCAGTTCTGTGGGCGTGGCTTATTTTGTGGGTGTGACTTGAGGTCAGGTGGGTGTAGCTTCAGGTGGGCGTGGCTTGGTAGTCAGGTGATCGGGTGGGAGTGGCCAACTTGTAAAATGTGGTGAAACTCACTTAACAACGCTCTTGCTTAGCAACCAAAATTTGGGGCTCAATTGTGGTCATAAGTTTTCTTTCTTTCTTTCTTTCTTTCTTTCTTTCTTTCTTTCTTTCTTTCTTTCTTTCTTTCTTTCTTTCTTTCTTTCTTTCTTTCTTTCTTTCTTTTTCTTTCCTTTCCTTTCCCCTCCTTTCCTTTCCTTTCCTTTCCCTTCCTTTCCTTTCCCCTCCTTTCCTTCCCCCCCTCTCTCTCACACACACACCTGGTCTGGGCATATAGACGGAGCCCTTCCTGGGGAGTTCTCCTGCACATATGTGCCCAGCGGCGGAGGCGGTAGGGGCAGAGCTTGCCTGTGCTTTCTGCCACCCCGGAACTGTGTCGCGCCAGGGAGTTCCCTGTCATGGGCTGGCATGTCCCCTGTCATGGGCTGGCATGTGCAGCAGCCCCGGGACACTGCTCTATTTATGCCAGGGTTCTAGCAAGACAGACTGACTCCCCGACCGAGCCTCAAAACAACAATGTGGGGAGAGGCATGGCTTCGGAAGGCAGCTGCATGCAGCACCTCGGGCACTTCCCCAGCAAGACACCATCGCTGTGCCACTCACGGGCAGTTCGGCGCATCAGAGCTCTCCGCCCGCTCGGCCAGCTGTCAATCATTCTCCCCTCCAAGCCACTCACTCACCCAGCCACCTTGCAGCAGGGCAGGCGGGTGGGCTGGAACTCCCGCGGGCTCGTGGAAAAGAAGAATGAGGGCAAAAGGAAAAGAAAGGAGGTGGGGGGGAGAGAAAGAGAGAGGGAAGAGAGATGATGTAGCTATTTAGCTGCCTTTTTTTAGCACTGCAATCCATTTGAGTGGGAACGGGACACATAGCACGTGCGCCCCACACCGACCCGCGCTCAAACAAAGCCTCTTCCATCTCCACCAAGGGCCACCTGCTTCTGAAGTCTCCCTCCTACCTCACCAGGAGAGAGCACGCTCAGCAGTGATCCCTCTCCCCAAAGTGTCCGGCAGCTTTTTGGCCTAAAAAGAGAGCAAAAAGCAAGACAACTGGCTAGCCCGGCCGCCGCCCCTCTCAGACCCAGAGCAGCAGCAGCTGCATCTCCACCAAGGGCCGGCCACCCACCCACTGGTCGGGTCAGGCTGGACACCGACCTCGGAAGGCAAGCGGGCATGGGGAGTTGCCGGGAAGGCTGCTAGCTCCCTTCCCCACGACTGGCCTGCCCCAACATGCTTTCCTGCCTTCCCCATGGCTTTCCGCTTGCCTGCCTTCACAAGCTAGCCACGGGGACACCGGGAAGCCCACATGGAAGGCAGGAAAGCATGGGTTGCGGGCTGCGGGAAATGGAGTAGGGAAGGCAGTCTGGGATGGTGGGGCGGCAGGGGCAACTAGGTAGACCGCAAATTTGCAGGCTTACCTGGCAGGCAGATCTGGGGTGCAGCGCTTCAGGCAGACAAGCTGCAGAACAGAGATTGGGCTGGGCAGGGCAAGCGAGCGGCAACCGTGGCACCAGTTCAGGGGCGTGGCCAGCCAACCACATGTGCAGAAGCGTCCCAGGCAGATGGGCGGAGCTTCCTGTCTCTGCTGCTACCGGTTCACAGAACCGGGCCAAACTGGGCCAAACCGGGAGCAACCCATCGCTGATTCATTCTGCCATTCTGCCCTGGAACTGAAACCCACTCCCAGTTGATCTGTGTTGAAATAAGTAAAGTAATATTAAGTTAAAAATTTAGCCTTCGTTTTAGGATATAATACAAAAAAATAATCACAAAACAAAATCCTGGCTGATCATCAAGCAAATATGGTTAAGAGAAAGGGATCTCCAGCAGCCTGAAAAACCAGAATAAAGGACTAAACTATGAATCCAGAAATCTCCAGGTTTTAATCTCATATGTATGTCATGAGCACCACTTTAGCTTTAGTTTCAGCAGTGGCAATGCTATTTATTAATGCTCAATTATAATGTCTGAAAGAATATAATGCACATGAAACATTTTATGTGAAAGTAGCGTACAAGATTTAGCTATTACTACTGAGAAAATACTACGGATAGTTCTCTCTTATTTCCCCCCTCATGATTCTGATTTCCTTTATCCTCCTCAAGTGAAATTTATATTACAAACCATACTGTTCCCTTCCAATGTGAATTACCTGCTTTAATTCTGAGTCTGCCTTGCCATGAGAAAATCATTATGCATCTCAGGTTTGAAAACTGACATGCACCATAGTTTAGAAAATTAGAAGATATCATTTATGCAACCATCTCATTTTGCTGTCTGGTCCTGAAATATTATTAAGTCATTTACGTGGCAACTTAAGTCCTGATCCAATTTTCTTCTGTAATTAATGAAATGATGTCAAGCAAATTGAGCAAGGTTCCTGCTAGATTTAAGGCCTTTGGGCAGCCATTGCTTTATAGGCTTCTGCCTTTCACAGAGGAAATGTATTTCTGCTTCAAACTAATAAAATAGTTATTAAATAACTAATAAAGCTCATGTGAGAAAGTTAAGGCACAAGGCTAGCCTGAGGCTTGGATCATATGTTTACTGAAACGCTTTTAGTAAATTTGTTGAATAAGCTGTAAGATGGGCTAGGCAGGTTTTCTCGTCAGGCGCACATTTGGGATTTTGAAAGCACACACAAAATGGTTAGTAGAAGAGATTTGCCGGGTCATAAAAATAGCCACCATGATGAGCAAAACCAAAAGGCAATCCTAGCAATGGAGGATTCTCCATAGCCCCAAAGCAGATTAGCAAAGCAATAAAATGATGCCTGGGGATAGAGATAGGGGAACAGTCTAACAAACATGATATTTTAAAAATTCAGGTGGACAGGAACCAGTGGTGAGTTGCTCCCGGTTTGGTCTGGTTCTGCAAACTGGTGGCAGCGGCGGGAGGCACATGCGCAGAAGCATCGTGCACGAGTGCACGTGCAAACCGGTAGCAACAGGTTTTAGAATCCACTACTGACGGGAACGTCTTGCTACCAAAGGAGATGCCTTGTTTAAAGGTGTAAGCAGATTCCACATTCCTAAAGGGCTTGGTCACATCGCACATTGATCCAAAATCAGACTGGTTTGTTTAAACCAGGGGTGTCAAACTCAAGACCTGTGGGCTGGATCCGGTCTGCAGGATGCTTAGAGCTGGCCCGCAGGGGCACCCTGGAAACAGTGAAGGACCGGCCCGCGCTGCCTCTGCCAGGGAAAATGGAGCTCAGGAGTCCCTGGAAGAGGGTTGCAGGAAGTCATTGCAACCAAAAACAGATCTCAAGAGCCTATTTTTGCTGGCAGAGCACTCAGGCCACCACAAGAGCCCCTGACACGAGTGACATCGAGCTGGCCATGCCCACCCTGGCCACACCTCCCGGCTCCCCCAAGGTCAAACACAACCCTGATGTGGCTCTCAATGAAATCGAATTTGACACCATGTATTTGAAAGGAGATTTTTCTAACAAATATTCACCAATCATCATTTCCATGCATTACTTGTTCTTTGAATAGTCCAGTCCCTTCTTCTGATTAAATTCTTTGTTTTTGCTTTAGTTACACTGTATAAACACAGAAAATACCCCCTTTCCCCCTTTCTTTCATTTGTTGATTCATCATCTTTACCTTTTATTCTTCTTCCTAGACACAATATTCCATATGCTAGGATTGTCCCCCATCTGAAATAATGCTTCTTGTAACAAAAGAGTCTAAATTATACAGCATGCTCCACGAACAATCTATCAGTCATTTTTGACACTCTTTGTGATAATCAAAGTTGTATTCCAAGCATAGTTTTATGCTTACCTTTTCTGTGCAAGCTGAGATCTCTAATCTAGAGATTGCCTTGTAAGCCAAGATACTATTTGTCATGCCCCAGCATATAACTTTTATATACTGTTGTTGCTCTGTAGCTCCATCTAGTGGCCAGAGGGACAAATATGCCCTAACATTCGATCTTTATATACTGTTATTGCTCTCGAGTCCCATCTAATGGGTGGAAAAACAAATTCCAAGTATATTGTTTGAAGCTGACCCAACCCATTTACCCACCATCCTGCACTCTCAAACCAAGTGCGCGCTGGGAAGCCAGACTCCATTTCCTTTAACATTTGGAGAAGGCAGAAGCACAAAGAAGAATCCATCTTAATCTGTGGCATATGGTCATCCAAGGAAAAAACCCACATTCTACACACAGAGCATTGCTCGTGAGATTTAAATTGCTTGTATTTATTAATTGTTATGTTCAGCAGTAACTCAACTCTATCTTGTATTTGGTTCTCATTGTATGTATTCCTATTTTCCCCAGTTTCACCATATCCTGTTCTTTCAATAAAGCATTCGAGCTACGCACAAAGTCTGTTTTATTGGAGGATAGATGGGTTTAGTTGCATGCCGAGTTGCACACAGACTAACATATAGTGATGACAGAGTGCTATTGCTTCCCCCTTTGCAATATAAGAAGTACATAAAATGCTATTCAAAGAGGATTGATGATCCTCATCATCCTCCCTACATCTGCTACCTATAACAAGGGGATGGTTACAGAAATAACCCCTTTTCTTGCTCTCTACTCATATGCAATCCAACTAGCACCTCTTGCCCATAGGCAGCATTTTCATGAGCTCTATCTCTTTGCAAAACATTGTGTAATCTTTTCTGTTTGGACAGAGCTGGAAGAGAGGATGCAAGAAAAGAGAAACAACTACAATCAAAACAGCACCATTTAAAGTGCACCCACAGAGATACACACACACATTTCCTCTCTCTATCTGTATCTCTCTTTTAATGGAATAGTCCAAATAGTCCAAAGAAACATTGTGTACATTTATGCAGGATAAATTGCTTAGAAAGTTTTTGTTTTTGTTTCTTGTTTAAGTTCAGACATTGTGTTTTCTCTTCCAGCATGTTAAGTTTCTGTCTCCCAAGTTTTATTATGTTCTCAATTTTTTCTGGATATAAAAAGGTAAAAATATAAGTAGACTTCATTTACTGCCATTACATTGAAAAAATAAATTTATGCGCTGAAAAAATAATTTTATGATCATTGCATTGTCTTTCAGTCATGTAGTCATTATTATAACCAGTATGCATTTTCCTGTTCCTGATCTGTTGTTTTCCTTTTTTTCCCCCTTCCTGTCTTGCAGAGGGGAGAAATTGAAGAGGAAGGGATTACAAGAGAGTCAGCAGGCACACAAGATAAATGGAAAGGAATGTGGTCACACCAGAAGTTCGAAGCATGCTATACAAGCATCTCAGTGTATTCCCTATTGTGTGCCTGGTGACAGTTTTGTAATCCTTTCTTCTCCAGTGAATGTATATACAAACATTCATTCATTTCTTACTAATTTTCCAGTACTGAGATAAGCATTCCAAAGAAAAAGGAAAACACAGTTATGTTATGTGATTTCCCACTTAGCAATTGCTTCATTTAACAATAGTGTTTCCAATGCCAATTGTGGTTCTTAAATGAGGACTACATTTAGGCAATGCTAAGTTTGTTTATTTCACAAACATAATACTTATTATTGTAAGGCATGCATATATGTTTTGATGGTTGCAAAAAGTTAATTTGAAAAGAAAAAAATATTAGGAACCTTTGGCAATGTTCCTATGGCATAAAAAGGACAGTAGATCATAGTCACATATTCAATAACCTGTCATATATCTACAGGACTAGTTTACATTTGAATAAGGAAGATAAAAAGTAGAAGTTTCTAGTGGCATTGAAAGCTTGAAAGACTCCTTCTCCATCTATATTTTAAGAGCAGCCCAATGCTCTTCTTGTTGTAGCTGTTGTCAATCAAACAGCAATTTGAACGGAAGGAACAAATAAACCAAAAACCCACATGCAGTCATATGCCTGTCAACTCTCTCAGATTGGCTGAGATAATAACAGGTTTTACCAGGTCATCCCACCTGAAAAAAGCAGTCCTGTAAATCTTGAGCTGGCACCTTGATCCTTGATATGTGCAATGCTTTGGATTCCATTTGAAAAAGATGCTGCAGATTGTGCAGTGCTAGTGGTACAAAAACAGCATTTCTCTGTAAATCTCAGCTTTTTAAAAATCCAAGTTATTGTTGCACAACCCCATTAAAAATCACAACTGCTTTCATGAGTTGCAGATAAGAGAGGCATTTGCATTTCCCAAGCATTCTGAAGGATCTGTTCCAATTTAAATATAAGCATTGTACAGTCCTACTATAAAGATGCTGGCTACCACCTGCTAAATACTGTTGGTCAATCTGACATTTGACAAATTGAAGGCTTATTGCTTTTTAGAACCATTTACCCACTCAACAAAAAATCTAATTATTGCACTGTGCCAAAAATATGAAACTAGAATTGCGGACAAAAACATTATGCACAATCAATGTCTTATATTCTGAATACAGCAGAAAATTTTCTAAACTGTTCAGATAAAACAAACTTGTATAGTGTTGGTGATATCTTTACTGGGTCTTCCCAATATTCTAGAGTGGAAGTACAGGAGCATATAGATATTGTCAGATATTGGACACATATAGAAAATCAATACTTTTAAATCCCCCTGAATGCTGATGAATTCTTGAGACAGTGAATGAAATCCAGTGTTAAAAAGAACAACAAGTATATTATTGCTATCGCTATATACATTTTCTTTATATCACTACAAGAGTTTTATACTGTATATTGCTGGGTATGTTTTATTTTGTAAAAACAAACATAAAAGTGATATGTGAGTAACTCATGTATTTTTTCTATTGCTACCATTACATGATGATGATGATGATGATGATGATGATGATGATGATGATGATGATGATTTTTTTAAAGGTAGTTCTAGACTTACAACCACAAACGAGTCCAGAATTTCAGTCATAAGTCATTGTGATCAATAAGGAAGATTGAAATGTGTTTGAATATTAGTAGCTCAGAGGTTGGCAATTTGGTTGCAAATGTTTCATCACCGTTCGAGGAGACATTGTCAGTGTGTTTTGAGTTGTGCTCGTCTCTCAGAACACAGGTCTTTAAATACCTTTTAATGAGATGCAAATTAGTCTGACTGTTGTTTATTCAGAAATTTCTGAGTCATGGTCTGATTTTAAACTGTTTGATTGGCTGGCTGTTGTTGCTGGGCTATAGTTAAGTACCGTCTGTGTGATGCATATTAGAATTAGAGTTGTTTATCTGGGTGCTTCTGAGTCATGGATTGGTTTCGGCTTGTTTGATAGTTTGAGTGGCTGACTGTTGTTACTGAGATGTGGTTGGTTTCTTGTGAGCTAATGGGTTATAATTTTGTTGCTGTGTAGTAGGGTGTCTGTGCTATCAAAAGACATGACTCACTATCCCTCATGTCAGTCCATGAAGATTCAGAAGGTCATAAATTTGACCTAACCAGGACCACAGTTGTAACCCAGGTGAAATCAAGGAGACAAAGAGAATTCCTTGAAGCCTGGTTTTCCACCAATAACATTGACATTGACCTAGTCTACCAATCGCTGAGAACAAAAGAACTGTATAAACCACGATTCCGAAAGTAGCATTGATAATTAACAAAAAGGCACAACAACAAAATTATAACATCAGCTCACAAGAAACCGGACCACGTTTCAGCCAACCACTCAAACTATAAAACAAGCCAAAACCAGACCATGACTCAGAAGCACCCAGATAAACAACTCTAATCCTAATCTGCATCACACAGACGGTACTTAACTATAGACCAGCAAAAGCAGCCAGCCAAACAATCCGAAATCAGACCATGACTCAGAAATATCTGAACAAACAACAGTAGATCTAATTTGCATCTCATAAAAAGCTATTTAAAGACCTGAGTTCTAACAGATGAGCACAACTCAAAACGCACTGATGATGTCTCCTCGAATGGTCACGAAACGTTTGCAACCAAATTGCCAAGTTCATAACTCAAACCAAGAGCCTAATAAGATGCCCATCTTACTGCTTTACTCAAATACCACAATCCCATCTCTTTCAGCTGCAGTTGTTAAGTGATTGCACATACCATTAATTAAATGGAGGGCATGCATCTCCATCTGTGTGTAAGAAGGAAACTCCAGCAGGATTGGAGAAAGGAAGCTCAGACCATGAAGCTATGAACTCAGGTCATGAACTCCTTTCCTACAGGAGTTCACCTTCCCTCCATGCACAGAAGGGAAATCCAGTGGCAAGCTGGAGAAAAATGTATCAGATCATGAAGATCAAGCTTCCTTTTTCCAGCCTCTCCCCTCCAGCACTGGATTAGAGAAAAAGAAGCTCTTGGATAAGATTAAGTGATTGCACATCAGAAGTTTGACTTGGCACCAGGTTTTACTTGTTTTTAATGTGTTTAGTTTTATAGTTTTAATATGGCTTTTATGCTGTTTTAACTTTTGATTGGAAGCTGCCCAGAGTTGATTAGAAGATGAGCGGGGGGAAATAAATAAATAAATAAATAAATAATAAATAATAAATAAATAAACAAATAAACAAACAAACAAACAAACAAACAAACAAAAATCACATTGCATCACACCACACCACACCACACTCATAGCTAGGGCAAATGCTCTGTGCTCTCTAAAGTTGGTTAAGGATTGGCAATAGTCAACTGGCATGGTATCAAATTTAATCCTCCAAATTCATCTATGCGTTGTTCTATCACAAACTCAGGTTGCCAAAAAAATGTTGTTATGTGTACACATAAACATATACTCAAATTTAGTACATTTTATACAGCAATTTAAAAGACAAAATTATTCCATTTACCTACTGTGAAGATTATTTGTCACATTGCCAGGCAGTTTTTTCCATTGAAATCTTAAAATTGGCACTTACTGAATACATTGTTAAAAGTCCAGTGGTTTTTATTTTATATAGCTAATTTGGAAATGCAATTTGTGGAAATTACTTTGTATGTGATCCAGAAAAATGCTTCTGCTTTCATTGGGAAGCAATGTTCTGTCCACAATTTTATCAGTGAAATGTTGAAGGATGTGAGGGCCACATAGCCATTACACTGATTGTCATTCCAGACATCTTCTCATCTTTATATTTAGCACAAGTGCCGGTTGGTGTTGCTCTAGTTTAGTTTTCTAGCCTCTTCTATAGTTAAAAAAGTCACCCAGTTTGCCTTTGAAATACCACATAAAAAAATAAACCATCATCATCATTCAACACATGCATTGTTAACATAAGGGTGCAGTAGATGATAAACTTCTGCTAAAAGCTTAGAATGCTAAAAATTAATCAAATGAAGACTAAGACAAATAAATCCTACTAAACACTGACAAGAAGACTGTGTATGCACTTATTAGAAGATGTTGTTCAAAGAATAGAACGACCGCTGAAAAGGCCCAAAATGCTATTTTAAATTTATACTGGCATAAAGCTTTTCAAATAATCTAGGTCCAAACAAAGTTTTCAGGTCTGAAGCTAGCAAATAATGCACCTTCCAATCTCCCTAACATTGTCCAGCCTCTTCAGGAGATTTGAAAAAGTCTGTGAAAGATGCCTGTTTTCCGTGTTCTGCTGCAGGACTTCAGATTGGCTGGAATCTTAACCTGAAGTACAGGTAGTTGTCGATATTTGACTGTAATGGAACCCACCCATCAGAGTGGTAAGTGGTGATAGTCATAACGTGGGTCATCTATGTGCTGATGCAATTTTATGACCTTTTTTTTCAGCAGTCGTTAAGCGAATGCCTACTCATAAAGTAAACCAATTATTCGCTATGGGCCAGTTTTGCTGAAAATCCAAAGGAAATGTCAGTTTTTGCTAACAAATATAATGTGAGCTGATTGCCAAGCACCTGCTTTGCAAACATGTCATCACAGGGGGAGGCTCTCAGACCTTTGGAACCAATTCGTAAGTACACCCAAGGATGTTCAGTGTATCTTTGAATGATCATTAACTGACCAGTCATAAATTGAGGACTACTTGTTCTGCTGTAAGAATTAAAAAATGAATTCTAATATTTTGTTACAGTATTTCACGTCCAAGGGGAGGAGGGGGAGAGGGAGGGAGGGAGGGAGGGAGGGAGGGAGGGAAGGAAGGAAGGAAGGAAGGAAGGAAGGAAGGAAGGAAGGAAGGAAGGAAGGAAGGAAGGAAGGAAGTCAAAGAATGCAACAACTCAACAAATGCTTTGCTGGGATGTATTTGAGAGCCTTTTGCAGCTATCAAATTGATAAAGCCATTAACAATTCACTTTAATGACTGAAAGATTGCAGCTATTTTTGAATCGTATTTGATAGAGTTAATGGTGGACTGTGAAAATAAGCATTCCACTCTTTAAAGTACTCTTCTTCACAAGGCAAATGGATATGACACAACAGAAGGAAATAATGAAACAAGAAATGGGAAACGTTCTGTAAAAGGGATAAATGTTCTCATGTTACCAAGATTTATATTTTTGTAGTGTGGGTACATATAAAACTGTTTTAGGGCAGGAATAGAAAAAAAGATATAAAGTATTAATATAATTTCAAGATTTAAAGGCAGAATGTCCTCTGCTGCTGCTCCTCCGGTTTAACTACACAGGGTTGCTGTTATGTGGAAAAATGGGAACAGAGAACATTATGAGCATTGCCTCGAGTCCTGGAATGAAACATAGGATGTAAATTTAACAAATAAATGAACATGTAGCATTGACTAATGTAAATCTCATATGTCCATCAGTTTATGAGATCAATTTTCCCAAAATAAAAATTTGGATTGATAAAAGTAGGAAAGATATGGCAATGTTTGGTATATAAAAATACAAAATACAAAATTTTGAGTCCATTTTTGTCAATATAAATGTATTTTTCCAAGCAATTTTTCCCAATCTAATCTTTGAGTAGGATATATTCTTTCCACATGTCTTGTAAGACAGTTGGTGGCAAACCTGCCTCATTTTCCTGCCTCACAATGGGCTTGAACTAGTGTGTAACAGCAGGTGGTAGAACCTAGCTGATCCTGGATGATCTCAGAAAAGCTAAACAGCATAGGAGGCACAGATGGTGCATGCTTAGTCCTGAAGATACGCCGGGCGCCTGCGCTGTCTCGTCGAACGCCGCAGCCTACAGGCACGGTCAGGTCAGAAGCCTCTGGATCTGCGACTTCATCAGGAACCCTGGACTCTGGAGGAAGTTCTACGGAGGCAGGTGAGTTGGGCGCTGGGACCGTATAGTCTGTGGGGATGTCAGGGTGATCATCAGCAGGAGCGGTCGGTAGGCGGTCCACGGCCTCTATGTTTGGCCTGGTGGCAGAGGGAACTGTTGTGGAAGCAAAGGGTCGTCCTCTAAGCTGGTCAATGTGATGCCGCCATAGCCTCCCGTCCTCCAGGCCTACTCTGTATGAATAGGGGCCTGTTGCTGCAAGAACCCGTGCTGGTAGCCAACAGGGCTTGCCACCATAATTTCTGGCATAGACTGAATCCCCCACAGAAAAGGTCCTGATCTTGCTGGTCAAGTCTATTGGGGTGTCAGGCACATACCGTATTTTTCGGAGTATAAGACGCACCGGAGTATAAGACGCACCTAGATTTTAGAGGAGGAAAACAAGGAAAAAAGTATTCTGAACCAAATGGTGTAGTAATATATTATTTAATAAAATACCAGTGTAGCAGAATACTTTTTACAACCATGTACACTTTTTACAACCATATACACTTTTTACAAACTTCAAACTTGACAGCTTTAAGACTTGTGGACTTCAACTCCCAGAATTCCTCCTCAAGTTATGCTAGCTCAGGAATGGGAGTTGAAGTCCACAAGTCTTAAAGCTGTCAAGTTTGAAGTTTGTAAAAAGTGTACATGGTTGTAAAAAGTCTTGCCAAGTTTGAAGACCCTTGCACCCCTAACCCCTAACCCAGGGGTCTTCAAACTTGACAGCTTTAAGACTTGTGGACTTCAACTCCAATTCCTGAGCTAGCATGACTGGAGGAGGAATTCTGGGAGTTGAAGTCCACAAGTTTGAAGACCCTTGCACCCCCTTGGCAAGTTTAAGCCTTGTGGACTTCAACTCCCAGAATTCCCCAGGTAAGGTACTTTGAGGGGAGTGAATTTCATCTCCCAGAATTCCAGCATGATTTAATTTTGGACACTGAAACCCATCCCCTCTTAAAAGCATAGCTGGCTGGGGAATTCCCTGGAAGCAAGAAGTCCACTTGTCTTAAAGCTGCCACGGTTGAGAAGCACTGCCCTAAATATTTCACAACGTAAGATTTATTGACTTCTGCATGATCTTAGGGCTCAGGAAAAAAACAACAGTCTCACAATTGGAGGGGGGGGGGAAACGGAGATGCAAAGCATTATAAACTTGGATTTTGGTCCCTGAATCCATTTCTAGGCAGTGTTTTACTTTTGGGTTTAGCTTCACATTTTTCCCAAGCTGGGAAAAGAAGGGGTGTGCAAATTTTCAGAGAGAGGAAAAAAAAATACACAGACACATATATAATATACTTTGGACTAGGAGAAAGATGGTTCAGTATTAACCATTGCATTTAGACCAGTTTAGCCGAGCATGAGCGTCCCCCTCTCTTGCCCCCGTTAGCAATTTCCTTCTTTCCAGATCACTGAAACGAAAACACTGCAAGCCCCTTTCACAGGCAGAGCATGGGGGAAAGCACGTGGGGGAAGGCTTCAGGCGGTGGTGGGGGTTTGGGGCAGTAGTGGCGGTGGCGGCTTGCTTCGGGTACCGGCGGGGACGCCGGCTGGGACAGCGGTGGGGGTGGGGACAGCGTCGTCGTCTGGGACAGCGGCTGGGACAGCGCTGGGGGCAGGGACAGCGGCCGCCGCTGTCCCCGCCCCCACCACTGTCCCAGACGCTGTCCCAGACGACGACGCTGTCCCCGCCCCCACCGCTGTCCCAGCCGGCGTCCCCGCCGGTACCCGAAGCGACCCGCCACCGCCGCTACTGCCCAAAACCCCCACCACCGACTGCGTTGGCGTCGGATCCTACAGTGGGGGCGGGGGCTGCAACAGGGGCGGCTGCAGCGGCCCTGTGGTCCGACGGAGGCGGCGTCCATGCGGTCCGGCAGCTGTGGCGGCTGTGGCGGCAGCGTCCCTGCGCTCCGGCGGCGGCCATGCGCTCCGGCGGCGCCGTTGGCTGTGGCAGCAGCGGCCATGCGGTCTGCCGCTGCCGCCGGCAACTAAGGCAGGGTCGCATCAACTCCACCCCCCCCCAAAATGCACCATTCGGTGTATAAGACGCACCCAGTTTTTGACCCTCTTTTGGGGGGTAAAAAGGTGCGTCTTATACTCCGAAAAATATGGTAATTAGGGTGCAGCCTGTCCAATGTGGTTCTGAGGCAGCAGTCCATGAGTAATTTTGCTGGGCTGCGGTTGAAGACTGGGCTTGGAGTAGTGTGCTGGGCCATAAGATATTTATTTATGTTCTCTTGCCAGCTCCCTGGCCCTAATCTGGACAATGCCTCCTTGGCTGACCTCACAGCTCTTTCAGACAAACCATTGCTAGAAGGGTGAAAAAGGGCAACCTGCGCATGGCAGATACCTAACCCAGCCAAAAATACCTGGAACGAGGCAGAGGCCCATTGTCTGAGACTACAACGTCAGGGAGCACATGGGTAGTAAATAACCTGCATAAGACCCTGCTGATAGCCTCAGAGGTAGTGGATGGCATGAGGGCTAACTCCACCCACTTTGAAAAAGCATCCACTATCACTAGAAATGTCTGCCCTTGCATTGGCCCTGCCAGGTCAGTGTGGATTCTTGACCACGGGCCTCTGGGAAGTTCCCATTCCCTGGAAGGTGCTTCGGGGAGGACTGGCCTGGACTGTTGGCACCTCTGACAAGACCCAACCCATTCAACGATGGCAGTGTCCAGTTTAGGCCACCAGACGTAACTGCGGCCCAATGCCTTCATCCTGGCAAACCCCGGTGTCCCTTGTGTAGGCTGTGTACTGCAGTCCTTAAGGCTGGTGGGACCACTACCCATCTACCCCACAACAAACACCCCCTCAATACAGACAGCTCATGTTGCCTCAGCTTGAATGGCCCAAAGGCCTCTGAGAGCTGTTCCCTTGGCCACTCCCTGCGTATTTCCAGTCAAGGATTTGTGAAATAATCCGATCTTTGGAGGAGTGGAAGGCTATATCAGCTGCGGTCAAGGGCATGGTGGTCTCCTCAATTAGCAAAACTGAGGAGGCAGGGGCCGGGTCTTAGACTGATTGAGGAAGTGGGCACCTACTGAGGCCATCCGCATTAGATATTTCCCTCCCAAGGCTATAAATCAACTGGTAATTATAAGCTGACAGAAAAGATGACCAGCGGGACATACGAGGGGACAGAATTTGGGGTGTTTGTCTGCCAAGATACCCAGAAGGGGTTTGTGATATGTAATGAGTTGAAGAAAAACAGCCATAAACATAATCATGGAATCGCTTTACAGCAGCGACAGCAGCTAGGACCTCCTTATCTAACTGGCTGTAATTACGTTTGGTGGAGGAAAGTATCCTAGAAAAAAAAACAATAGGTGCCTCCAGCCCATTGGGAAACCTATGGCTGAGAACAGCGCCAATACCATAGGGAGAAGCGTCACTGGCCACGACCAGGGGGAGGTTCTCATGATACTGCACAAGGACAGCATCTGAGGTAAGCAGGTCCTTGACAGCTGCGAATGCAGCAGATTGGGCCTTGCCCCACACCCAAGGAGCCTTGTTATCTAGCAACCTGTGGAGAGATTCAGCTACAGAGGCTTTATGAGGGAGAAATACACTGTAAAAGTTTAAAAGGCCCAAGAAGGCCTGCAACTCTGCCTTGCATGTGGGAGTGGGGGCTCTTTTTATAGCCTCCACCTTGGAGATTGTGGGGTGAATGCCCTGGGCGTCAACCAAAACCCCCAAAAATTCTACCTTAGGTACTCCAGTCTGGCACTTTGATCGTTTAAGTTTGAGGCCTGCCTGTTGCTGTCTAGTGAGTACCAGCCACAGGCGATCAAAGAGCTGACTGTGAGAGGTGGTCGATATCAGGATGTCATCAAAGTAAGGGATGACACCCTGGATGCCGTGCAGGAGGCGCTCCATGAGGCTCTGAAGAATATCTGAAGCCTATGCCAAACTGGAAGCGATGGCATTTAAAAGCGCCCCTGTGGGTTACTATTGTTTGAGCAGCAGCAGTGGCTTCATCCACAGGGAGTTGCTGATAGGCCTGGGTCATATCCAATTTCTCAAAAATTGTGCCAGGGCCTAAGGAGGGGAGAAGATGTTGTACCACTGGTACAGGGTAGGGATGAGCTTCTAAGGCACGGTTTACCATGCACTTGAAATCACCACAGATGCGAACAGACCCGTTGGGTTTGATGGGAACCACAATGGGTGTCTCCTATTTTGAGTGGTCTGTTGGCTCTAGAATTCCCTGGGAAATCAATTTATCAAGCTCTTTGTCCACCTTGGGACAGAGAGTAAAAGGCACTCTCCTGGGCTTGAGTCTGATTGGGGCCACCCTGGGGTAAAGGTTTAGGGAGATGGTGGTCCCCATATATTTACCTAGTTGTCCATCGAATACCGAGGTGAACTCTGAGGTCAAGGCTTCGAGGCCCTCACAGCAGGTGGAATGGATGCCGGTTACACTGAGGCCTAGAGCCTGGAACCAATCAAGTCTTAGCAGGTTTGGAAGTTTTCCCCTAACAACTATTAAGGGGAGGCGACCTTTAAAGAAGCCTTTCTCAATAAGAAATTTACTCTTGCCTAGAATAGGGATAGAATTTCCCTGATAATCTCTCAGGTTGGTTGTGCAGGGCTAAAGGTTTGTTTGGTTTAATTCTGGTAGTAAGGTTCTAAGGGTGGACCAGGCTATGATGAACTTAGAGGAGCCTGTGTCCAGTTCCATTTTACAGGGCGAACCCTCAAGCAGCACAGTGAGAAAAATTTTCTTGCTGGAGTCTGAGGAGGCATGACTGATGGACACTGCAGGGTTGTTGTTGTCTCTGGAGATGGTAAAACAGTCTTCTCTGAATTTGGTAAAGTTGCTTTTGAGGTTGGATCTCTTGAATGGGCGAGTGTCTTGTGGTGTGGCTGATTGACAGATCCTGGCCAAGTGTCCTTTTTTACCGCATTGGCAGCAGATGGCAGTTCTGAAACAGCAAACGGACCTGAGGTGATTTTCACCACAGCTGCGGCAAGGCATTTGGAATGGCATGCGGTCAGTCCATTTGTCTCTCTGCGACTTGAGGCGGCTGACTTCGTCCTCATCATCAGTTTGGTCCTCAGACGTGACATCATCATGCTGGACAGTCATGGTTCAGTCTGGGGCGACCGCTGACAGGGTCTGGTGCATTTCAGCCATTGATCTCTCAGATACCTCAGAAGCGCACGCCTCATCAATGGCGGAGTGCAGGGTGAGGTCTTTCCTGGCCAGGTGGCGATGTTACAGTCGCAAGGTTATTTATTTATTTATTTAATAGGTTTGTATGCCGCCCAACTCCCAAAGTCCCTCACGCCACACACCAGCTGTTCTAGTAGGGAGTCCTCGAGGTCATGTAACTCACAATGGATGGCAGCTGTCCTGAGGGAAGCCATATATTAGTTTATGGTCTATCCCTCATGTTGAAGTTTCTGCCGGAATGCAAAACGCTGGGAAATATGGAAAGGGGCTGGAGGATAATGGTCCTTCAGTTTCCTCAGCAATGTGTCCCATGGCACTGTATACACAGGCTGCAGGGCCACCAATGCTCTGGCTGTGGCAAAAATTTGCGGCCATAAGAAGTGAGGAAATGGGCGCGCTTTCTGTCACTGGACAGCTCCGTATAATTGTTCGCCTGGAGGAAACATTTGAAGCGATCCAGGTATTTGTCCCAGGTTTCGGTTGCCGGCTGGAAAGGGGTGACCGATGTCGGAGAAGACATCCTTAAAAGGATGGACAGTTAAGGAATATTTAGCTTAACTGTTGCAGAGGCGTTCGCCTTGAACAAGGCGAAAAAATCAGCTCTCTTTGAGTGACCAGCTCAGAACCGTCGCCTCAGAAATCCCACCTTTCGTCACCAATGTTCTAGCTTGGAAGAACGACAGGGTCAGGAACTGAAGCGAATGGTGCTTAGAACAGAACCCCTTTATTTAACCCAGCTGTCAACAGAACAAAGCAGTAACCGGCAACAGGCAAGGCTCTGTAAGGCTGCTATTTATTTAGTGGCTGTCAAAACTGGTAGCCAATAGCGGGGCTGTAATTTTCCCGCCGGCTGAGCTGTCAAAGGACAGCCAATAGGAAAATAGCTCTTAGTTGCTAGCTAGATTTCAAGCAGCATTTTCATAATAGTTTTCTACAGCAGCCCCTGCTCTGTGGAACGTCCTCCCTTCAGAGATTAGAATGGCCCTAACTCTGTTAACCTTCTATAAAACTTTAAACACCTGGTTATGCTCCCGCGCCTGGGATGCTACATGCACCAAGGGTCTCGGCTCCTGGCTATATTTCGAATTGAACATTTTTTTTACTGTTTTAATGCTTTTTACTGTTTTTATTGTTTTGAAATGTATTTTTATTTAATTTCAGTATATGTTTTGAATTGTGGGCCCCTCAGAGTCATTTGCTGAGATGGACGATATAGAAATAACGTAAATAAATAAATAAACAAATAAATAAATGTTTTAACACTTGGCCTAGAGTCACACCCTTGGCATAGCTGCTGCTGCTCTCTGGCTCCCTCGCTCGCTTGCCTTGACCATGCGGTCCCCGGGCACGGCCTACATTTCTGCCTCAGGTATCTGCCTTTCCCACTCCTCAGCCAGCTGCCTCCGTGCCCCAGCCTACCTTTCTACTGCCTGAACTGCCTGCCTGTGCCTTCTCCGATCTCCGCAGACTCTCCCCTACAGCACACCCTCCCTTTCTGCCACCTGTGCCTTCCCCAATCTCCTACCTGGCCCCTTTGTTGGACGCGGAGCCCTCACCAACCGGCCTTGACCATCGGCCTCTCTGGCATTTCCACATTTAACTTTGGAGCCGCCCAGGCGAAGGCAGCCTGCCGCATCCAGGCCCGGCAGCATCCCCCGAGCGGTGATGCAGGCTGCTGCCACCGCCTCACAAGCCAGCAAGCCAGCCAGCCTAGCTCCTGGCCAGTCCCTGGGGACCATGCCTCTCTCAGTCTCTCTCCATCTCCTACCTCCCTGGGAGAGCCGCGTGACAACACAGAAATGAGGCCTACCTGGGTTGCTGCCTTGCTCCTGCACTTGGCCTCATGCTCTTCCTCCCTGGCCATCCCCCCTGGCTTCAGGAGAAGCACAGCAGAAGCAGTCGGTGACTGTCCCACAACCGGCCGAGTCTTCTAGAAGCCACGAATCAGCGGGCTTTGGCCTCACTGCCCAGTAGAAAAAGCTCCGCTTTGCTTGCTCTGGGGATGCTGCTGCCAAGGAATTACTGCTAGTTTGCCCTCCTGCCCACCAGATGATAGCTTCGTGCCGAGGCTCCCAGCCACACTAGCTGAGGTGTGTCCGAACAACCTCCAGCCCCTCGTGCAGTTCAGGGCCGCTGCCCTCCCGCCAGTCCCCCAAGGCCTGGGCGACTGCACTGCAGGTGGGGGGTTGAAATCTTTGCCCTTGTTCCAAACAACTACGGACTATTCTGTCTCCGCTCCCCCACTTTTTGTTGACCCCATGTGCTGCTTGATTGGTAGGTTTGAACCTTCCTTGCATCAAACCTAAGATTTAAAAATTATATTTTATCCATTTATCTATTTGTTGCAATTCTTTATAATCCTTCCTGGTACACAAAAAGCAAGTTATGATATTGATAGACAGAGCTGGGCACTTGAAACATGGGGGGGAGGCAACATTAGGGATAAAGGGCATAGATAGCAAGGAAGGGAGTACCCCCTCACCTCTTTTCCCTCTCTTGCAGTCTTCTTTAGCATCTCCAGGCTCACATTTCATCATTCTGCTTCCGCTTATCTCAAGTGCATGAATGTAACATCCCTACAAGGTCACTTCTTGAACAGGAAGAAAAGTTGGATTTTAAGTTTAGTTCTTTGGGAGTCCATGAAATTTTTCCTGCTGGGGCCCCATTGGTGAATGCAATGCTTGCTTCCCAGTGACAGCGGAAGGGAGAGGCAGCCCAGCCAGAATGGAGCCTCACCCGCTACTGGCCTGTCTGGCAGGGGCACCATTCAGCTCCCCCCCCATAGTTCCTTAGAAGAGGTGCAATTCCACCCACCTGAGGGATTGGCATTGGGGGAAGTCCATTTCATGTCCACTGTTTTGTGCTGGCTCACAGGAAAAGATCCACCCAGTCCAAGAATTATCCCAACAAGTCAGTCTTTGCATGCAGCAACACCCAGTAAATAATGAATTTGTCAATATGTGTTGAAGAGAAACTAGAGTTCTCTTTGATATCTATAAAGAAACTTCCCTAATTTTTTGTGATGGTGAAACAGAAAATTTGTATTGTATATCAGATTTGGAATGTTAGGTTTGGCAATTGTTTTATGTATGAACGGACCACTGATTGAAATAAATAATTGTAATGATTAAGCATCCCAAGTTAAAAAAAATCTTCTTTTTTCTGTTTTTCCTTCTGTCTATATTGCTTGATAAGATTGTTATTAAAAAGATATACAGGTAGTCCTCGAGGTACGAACCTAATGGAGCCTGCCCATTAGGTTCATAAGTCAAAAAATTCATCAAATGAATCAGACCAATTTTACAAATTTTTAAAATTAAATTTATTAATTGAATCAAATGGCTCATTAAATAAATGAAAATCTGACTTACTTCCTGCTCGCCGCCAATCAGCTGTTTCCACCTCTGCTGATCAGCTGTACAGCAGAAGAAGGAACTAAATTGCCTCCAAGCAGCTCCATTTCAAGTTTACAAAAAAAAATCATTTGCTCAAGCGTCTTCTATTGCAGTTTCATTAAAAAAAAACCCACCTGCCATTTAGCTTAACAGTCTCCAGCCAGCCAGCCGGAAATGGGGGGAGGGGTTTTACAGAACTCTTGGATTGCAATAGTAATAGAGTTGGAAGGGATCTTGAGGTCATCTAGTCCAACCCACTGCTCTCACAAGAGTATTTCTGATATATGCCTTATCCAGTCTCTTCTTAAAAGCCTCCAGTGATGGGGCACCCACAATTTCTGGAGGCAATTTAGATTTTAAACCTCTTTTAAAAATAACACTGTCCTGATCAGCACAAGCATCTCCAGGCAAAATCTAAAAACTCTATATTTATATAATAGCTTGCAAATTTGAAAACCAGCAGTTTAGAGAAGAGATACAGCACACAATATTATAGAATGTTTTGTGCATTCTACAAGCAGTTTCAAAGCAAATGCAAACAAACTTTATCTTTGCAAAGAACTGTACTTGCAAACACAATACTGTAGTTTGCAAAGTATGTACTTTACTTACGTAAATAAGTACAGTACTTAAAAAGAAGCAGAGCAGTTCCCAAAGTCCTTACAAACAGTACAGTATTATAGAGTAACAAAAAAGAATACTTTGAAATACTTACAAAAGCAATTCCAGCATCCCAGTTCTCAAGCCCAGGCAGAAGCAGATCCTACACGCACCACCAAAAACAAAAAAAACAAAAAAACCATGGGAGCCAGGCTGGCTGCAAAGACACGGGATCTTGTTTGGCAATGTGACCAGGAACAAAACAAAACAAAGAAAATTGCCAGCTTCCAGAAATTGGCCCAGGCAAGACACAGAGTTAAAAATGGTGGCCACTGCAGCAGTGACTGAATCCAAGTCACATGACTACAGAGGCCTGTTTTTGATCGCAGTTTTGAATTTCTAATGTAAGTATCGTTTCTGAATACATTCATTCTGGTGAAAATTCGCTGAAGGAACCCTCATATCCGAGGGATAACCTGTAGTTGATTGAAGTAAAAAGACCTACTCTTAGCTGTTACTCTCTGTTTGCCCTTAGTAACAAGTGTGAATTTAATTCAGATGACCATCAGGTATACTACTGCGGGCAAGAATCTCTCAGAAGAAATGGAGTAGCCTTCACAGTCAATAAAAGAGTAGGAAAAGCAGTACTGGGATACAATCCCCAAAATGACAGAATGATCTCAGTTCGAATCCAAGGCAAACCATTCAATATCACAGTAGTCCAGATCTATGCCGCAACCACTGGTGCTGAAGAGGATGAAATTGACAGGTTCTATAAAGCCCTACAGCACCTTATAGAATTAACACCCAAAAATGATATTCTTATCATCATGGGGGATTGGAATGCTAAAGTAGGAAGCCAAAAGATAACCAGAATAACAGGCAAGTTTGACCTTGGAATACAAAATGAAGCAAGGCACAGGGTGGTAGAATTTTGTCAAGAGAATACGATGGTCATAGCAAACACTCTTTTCCAACAACTCAAGAGACAACTACACATGGACATCACCAGACGGTCAACACAGAAGAACTCAGCACAGGGAACGCGGAGACCCGTTCCTGTGTGTCTGAAATCACCGCGATGTCAACCGGAAGTCTCAACTTTAATATATTAAATGCTCTGATGGAATAGTGGAAATAATGTTTCTCAGATTTGTGGACTTGGTGGGATAGCTAATGGTCTAGCATGCTGGCTGGAGAATTCTAGAAGTTGTAGTTCCCCACACATTTGAAATTTGCCAAGGTTTAGAAAGATTGAGCTGGTGGCTTTTCACTGCATGTATTCAAGTAAGGTTGGATAGCCATCTGTTGAGAATGCTTTACTTTGGATTTGGGGAATAATCAGGAAATTGTAACATTACAAAAGTCACCTGTTCAAATCTGTGATTGAGAATTCTGGGAAATGTAGGGTTTCCTACACAGGAAACAAAGTCAGGGTAGTAATTCTCCTTCTTATCTTTAAATAAGCAGTGGTGAAGAGATGCATTACCATCAACTATTAACTGATTGGACACCCAGTGCTTTATATCAAGAGTGTGAATTACAAGAGTAATTTCCTTCTTCATTGGATCCTTCTGCCCTGTCATGCAATTGAATGTGGAATTTCTAGTTCAGTTACCTTGGTTGATGCTAATACAGCTGGTTTCATTGCATATGCTCCAAATTTGCTGGCAGAAACTCACTTCAGGAATGGAAATGTTTCATGTTCAGGTTATGTGAATATGCACAAAGCCAAACAATCTATTGCAGTTTTTTGCAGACGGAAGAAAATAGAGAGGACATAAAATTGCAACCAAGAAGAATTGCCACTTAAGGGCAGAGTGTCAGTGTGCAAAATGACACAAAAGGAAGAACATTTACTGGACACACAGACACCAAACTTAGTGAGGCGGCTCTTTTTTCTCACCTCATGATGATTGATGGTGTTAACCACACGAGCAGGGAAGCAGTGTTTTCTCTCCTTAACAACACAGAGAAACAAGCATTCTCACTTGGTAAGCACTCCTCCTCAGTCCATTTATACCCAAGATGCCAGTTACACACTGTAAGAAAGCAAGATCAATCTTCAAAGACAGCCTAATCACAGCAACTTCCTGGCTTCCATTTTCTATGAATGGGGGCCATAGTAGTTTCAACCAAGGACCTGAAAAACGCTTGGCCTTTAACTGGCATGCAAAGGTCTGCACTCCGAAAATGAAGTTGGGCTATGACCACAAATGTTTCAAAAGGGGGGGGGGGAGAATCTGAAGTAAGTATCATCATTTCCCTTTGAATTACATTAAATTACAGCTTGGAAGCAACTTGCTGAGTGGCTTTGAGTCTGCACACAAATTTCTGGGAACCACCAGCAGTCCTAGATCCAACGATATCCTTGGGTGGCTCTGAAAATCAGGATGGTGGCAGCTTTCCCTGCATGATCAAATCCTCCCCCTTTTAAAGTATGTTGCATATGAGGTGCATGAAAAGGTATGGGACTTTGATTGTGCAGACATGAACTTGCCTTTTTTTCTTATCCCCACTGTAGATGCCTCTGCCTAGACCCTAACCCTAACCCTATACTCCTCCATCCATGAAATGAATAATAGAACCTAAGATTCTCACTCTATACTAATTCTATGCTCAACATTCAGGGAAATAGAGCTCATTTGGAACAGGAGAAATTATGTTACTAGCAAGTCGGTGCATAATGTATATGGGTAGTTGTCAACTTACAACCTTAATGGAGCCTGCCGATTACGGTTGAAAATCTTGACAATCCTAAAGTGGGTTATCATGTGACCACGGTGACATTGTTTGAGGAGGTTGTTAAAGGAACCCATTGTTCGCAATGAAACATTTTTACCTAAAGCCAGAAGTAAACGCTGGATTTTGATTTTAAAAATACCGTATCAATTCTAATCATGTGACTGCAGGATGCTACAATCGGCTGTAGATGTGGACTGTTTGTCAAGTGCCCAAGATGAATTCACATGACCTTGTGGGGAGGGAGATGGCTATTAGAACTTTGGAACCAGGTCATAAGTACCTTTTGGGTGGTCTGTCATAATTTCAAAGGGCCACTAAGCAACCTGTTATAAGTTGAGGCATAATTGTGCAAGCTTTTACTGCTGGGCTATAAGTTGTGACATATTCAGAGAAAATCAGAAAATGGGATCAACCCCATTATTCTATTATTATTTCCTGATGATGCTCAAAAACAGGTATCTGTGCATAATTAGTCCTGAACTATTTTGGGGGGGGGAGTGAGATTATGAGGGCTGCCATGGTGAGCTCTGCACTTACAATTCTTTGTGCCCAGGGAATCTCTTAAGTCAGCTGCAAAAGCTGGACAACATATGCAATTCAACCTCTGGCAAGCTGACTTCTTAATCGTAATGCAGTAAAACCCTTTGACATCTTCAGGCAGAGTCTTAATTTCTGTAATAGGCACAGAACTTTCTCTTGATCTCCCAATGAGATTGACTTTGGGTCAAACAATACTAATCTTGCACTGTGCCATTAAGCCTTTGCAATCCTTACTGCATTCATCTTATCTCCAACATGAGAGAGATTGATAATTATCCCAGCAGGTGTTATTCAAACATATCAAAACAATTACTTCCCACTTAAAGAATTTCACTTGCCTGGTGATAAATCTGCTAATGTTGCATTAATAGTCCAAACAAGACTTCAAAAAGTAGAGAAGATAGTTTCTTCTCTTCAATCTGCTAGCAAAATTACTGTACATGAAGGGACAGTTTAGCTTTTGTACATTCCAAACCATTAAACAAATTTTTGTTCAATAAAATCCCATCATTATACACTGTTTTTTCTTTTGTGCAATGATACAACTGCATCTAAATAAACAATAAAGGAACAAATTAATGCTTCTAAAGGTTTTTTTTCCAAGGCCATTAACAGCTGCATATTAAAAGGCAATGAAGATAAACAATCCCTTTGTTGATGGTTTTATGAATCATTAACAAGCTATGGTTTCAGGTAATACAATGCATGTGATCGGAACCGCAAGGAAAGCTACCAGGATAGACAATCTCCGACCTTTCAGATGTTTTTGGACTCCAACTGACATAAAATCAGTCAGCATCCATGTCAGAAACTGGAATTACAGATAGCAACATCTGGACTAAAGATTCCTCTTTCCAGACTAGAAAACAACTGTAGAGGAAGTATCATGGAATTCTTTGTATAGGAACAGTATTAACTGAACAGCAACATCCTCTAAAAGGAATGTAAGCTATTAGAAATATATTTTATTTATTTTAAGAAATATGTAAAATTACATCATTTGAATTCCTCAATTTTCAAGATTCTATTGCCTGATTTCCCCAACATTTCCAGCTTTGTGGACCAGTGTGTATGGGGGATGTTCCACATGAGCAGCTGGCAAGCATGCGCACGCACATGCAGCTCTACAAGTGGTGTGCACATGTGCCTGCTGCTCACGCAAATGGAGCGCATGTACATACACTCACCCACTGCTCGCACAAGTTAGGATGCGTATATGAGCTCACAGATAGTTTCTGCAGTCTAGTTGCAATCCCTTCCTGACCCACTAGTGGCCGTGGCCCACAAATTGGGGACCCCTGCTATATGCTACCTTCTCATCTCTATCATATCTCATAGCCCCAGTACAAACATTGCTTTGCTGTTTGAAATGATCAGCTACCTTTCATTCAGGATGGTGAAATTGATTTGTGTAAATATCACCCCAAGATTTATGTTGGTTTTCCCAAACACTCCCATTTAATGGACTATTGACTCTGAAGGACAAAAGATCAACAGCAAAAAATCTGATGATGCTATAGGATACGTTGAAAAGAAAGTATGACAAATTTTATGTAAATATCTTGCCCTTGGACTCCCGAGTCTTAGAAGCGTCAGTTTCAGTTGATAAATAATATGTAAGAGGTTTTTTTGATGCAGCTAAGAATTCTACCCAGAATTCCTATCCCAAACATGTCTTGCCTGAGCCTATTCAAACTGGGGCTGATAACATAGCTACAACGTATGTGACTTGAATACTTATTGATCTAAAGGGCAAAACTAAACTATGGCTACTAGATGGTACAGAACATCTATCTAGGACTTTTATGGTTACATGATATTTGTTTGTTATTCTAGCTGTTATTGCAAGGTGCTCCAAACACCACAAGCAGATTCACATTTGTATGAAATTAATGCTTTTTAAATGCTGGTCTGTGCATCAGTGTCTATAACATGAATAGAATAGAATAGAATAGAATAGAATAGAATAGAATAGAATAGAATAGAATAGAATAGAATAGAATAGAATAGAATTCTTTATTTGCCAAGTGTGATTAGACACACAAGGAATTTGCCTTTGGTGCATATGCTCTCAGTGTAAAGAAAAATAAAATACATTCATCAAGAATCATAAGATACAACACTTAGTAATAGTCATAGGTTACTAATAAGCAATCAAATCGTACTAGGAAACAAATAAAACAATATAAATTGTAAAGATACAAGCAACATGGTTATAGTCATAAGTGGGAAGAGATAGGTACTAGGAAGGATGAGAAGAAGAATAGTAATACAGTCTTAGTAAGTAGTTTGACAGTGTTGTGGGAATTAGTTGTTTAGCAGAATGATGGCATTTGGGAAAAAACTGTCCTTGTGTCTAGTTGTTCTGGTGTGCAGTGCCCTATAACTTCGTTTTAAGGGTAGAAGTTGAAACAATTTATGTCCAGGATGTGAGGGGTCTGTAGATATTTTCACAGCTCTCTGGACATAAATTGTTTCAACTTCTACCCTCAAAACGAAGCTATAGGGCACTGCATACCAGAACAACTAGACACAAGGACAGTTTTTCCCCGAATGCCATCACTCTGATAAACAACCAATTCCCACAACACTATCAAACTATTCACTAAGACTGTATTACTATTATTCTTACATCCAATACCATGGGAAAAAAATCTTCTGCCACAGAAGAGGTAGAAAAATTCATAACAGCACAATATGCTGTATTTTTCGGAGTATAAGACGCACCTTTTTGCCCCCAAAAAGAGGGTGGAAATGTCGGTGCGTCTTATACACAGAATACAGCCATTTTTAGCCTCCTAAAGCCCCGCCCCCGCATCCAATTTTTGCAAAAAATGGGCCGTTTTTTTGCAGAAATGGGGAGGGGTTGCCTCCCCCCACCCCCTAAGAGTGCTCTGCAGGCTTCCCAGATCCTTTGCATGCCCTGTTTTTGCAAAAAAAAACCAAGCAAAAAATGGGGCATTTTTGTCTTCTAATTACCCCATCTAGCATGACTGGAGGAGGAATTCTGGGAGTTGAAGTCCACTAGTCTTAAAGCTGTCAAGTTTGAAGACCCCTGGGTTAGGGGTGCAAGGGTCTTCAAACTTGGCAAGTTTAAGACTTGTGGACTTCAACTCCCATTCCTGAGCTAGCATGACTGGAGGAGGAATTCTGGGAGTTGAAGTCCACTAGTCTTAAAACTGTCAAGTTTGAAGTTTGTAAAAAGTATACATGGTTGTAAAACGTGTACATGGTTGTAAAAAGTATACATGATTGTAAAAAGTATTCTTGTAAAAAGTATTCTGCTACACTGGTATTTTATTAAATAATATATTACTGCACCATTTGGTTCAGATACTTTTTTCCTTGTTTTCCTCCTCTAAAATCTAGGTGCATCTTATACTTCAGTGCGTCTTATACTCCGAAAAATACTGTAGGTTGAGACAAAAGAGTTCTATTTCTAAATCCCAAAATATTACAGTTTGGAAGAGTAAAAGGGGAAAAAGAATTATTAGGATACAATATTAAGAACCTTACTTAGATTAAAATCTGATTTGCTGCTTATCTTCAGAGTAAACTTGTACTTTAGCAGATATATCTTATGCCCTATGATCTTGCATATAGAATTACAATTTTAAAGGTAAACAGTTTTCTTAATGATCAAGGATAACATTTTTAAAGGTGCATTAAATAAATGAAGTGCTATAGCAGTGGTATCATATATAAGCCATATTTCAAGAAATACATTCAACATTGTATAACAAAGATATGTGGCGGCGCTGACCTCTTGAGCATCTGAAGGTTTATTACTTCCAGGAAATAATAAATGTGCAATATGGATGTAGACCTTTTCCTTAACAATTACTGTAGGGGAGTCTATAGAATCTACTACTTTCTACTTGCAATGCACAACAATCACCACATGGTTATATATTTCTAGTGGATTCACAAATTGGTACTTTCCTATTGGTTTTCCATAAGCCCCTGAAGACATGACTCTGTGCTTGAGTGGGTTGTGGGCAGGGCCCATAGCTTGATTATGCTGAGTGCTGGACTATGGTGTTGTAATTTTATTTTCTTGCTGCTATTGGCTTTATATTTTTTGTTTATGTCTTTATTATTTTTAATATTGTGAGCTACCAAGAGTTACTTATGTGACATAGGCAGTCATATAAATCCATTAAATAAATAAATGAAATAAACTGTAATTAGCAATGTGCTCCAAAGCCTTGGAACGCTAGATGTTGTTCTATAACAGTGATGGCGAACCTATGGCATGGGTGCCACAGGTGGCACGCGGAGCCATATTTGCCGGCACATGAGCCGTTGCCCTAGCTCAGCTCCAGTGCGCATGTGCGTGCCCGCCAGCTGATTTTTGGCTCGCGCGGAGGCTCTGGGAGGGCGATTTCGGCCTCTGGAGGGCCTCCAGGGTGGCGGGGGTGGAGCATTTTTGCCCTCCCCAAGCTCCAAGAAAGCCTCTGGAGCCTGGGGAGGGCGAAAAACGGGCCTACCGGGCCCACTGGAAGTCGGGAAACGGGGGAGTGGGATGGGTCGTGCACGCATGCGCAGGGGGGTGGGGCGAGTGAGGGGCTTTGAATTATGGGTGTGGGCATGCACGCGCTTGTGATAGCGCGTGTGCGCACTATTTTGGCACCCGAGGAAAAAAAGGTTCGCCATCACTGTTCTATAACAAACTTGCTTCCTTTATCAGATTTTTTACAAGATGCTATGAAAAATATTCTCAGCTCTTGGGATGGCAGGATAAAAGGGATAACATTAATGGAATCATTCCCAAAAGAACTTAGATGTTATATAATTGCAAAAATAGCTGGATATCCACAAAAGAACTGAGACTTGGTACACAGGTGTGTAAAATGATGCTCTTATTTCATTATAGATTATGGACCATACGGTCACACTTTTCAACACTGGTGAAACCACTTCAAGTTTGGAAGGGTCCTCACTTAAAGCTTCAAGTAGTATTGCAAGCATGAAGCTATTAAGGCTTCAACTGAAGACCTACAGTTTCCAGCATTTCCAATTTGGGGGTAGCACTCATCATTAAAAATGCATGAAAAATGGCAGATCACATACTCATCTTCATATATTTAGTGTAGCTTAGTGATCCTAACAATATTCTTTTAAAAGCTTCCAACTACAGTGTCTTATGCAATAATATACTGTAATTTGTAATTGCCCATTATTACTAATTTAATATATGCTTGTTCATTATTACCAATTATACTTATTTCCTAAAATATTGCTGATAAGGAATGTTTCCCCTCTTTATTTTTAAAATAAATATTTATGGTGTTATGACATTCCCTTTTATAAAAAATAAAGAGCTTAAATTAGTATAATGGAGAACTAAAACAAACTAAATGTTTATAAAATGTCTCTCACCTCAAAGTTATAAGTGAATGAGTATTGAGCTGTGATAAATTAATTTGCTGGACAAATTACTATCCATATCAAAACTATTTTTTGAAAAAGATGGGTGAGTTGCAAATGAATGACACATGGCCATTCACCCAGAAAAAATGTGAGTGAATCGAGTAATTTGTATCTAAAATAAGGAGGTTTTGCATTAAATACCTGCAAGAGAAAAAGAATCTACTGAAATTCATCAAAAGTTATTATGCCGCTTTTTAAAATGCAAACAGCATTTAAAAAAAATCTTTATGATTTGTGTGTGTGTGTGTGTGTGTGTGGAATATTATGTTAAAATGCTGGAGACTGAGCTTTAATGCCTGCTACTCATTGCTTATCTTCAAGCCAAGTCTGAGTGGATGTGCATTATTTCAAAGAACTCTACTGGACCCCAAAACACTTCACAAGTGGATAAAGGGATCTATTTCCTCTTCTGCTTTTCCTTTAACTAAACGGTGTATCTTTGGTAGCCAGGGCAGGCATCTGAAATACTTACTAGATGCCTAAATCAGTAATAATCATTGAGTCCTGCATGTAACGCATATACCTTTGAAAGGGGGCGTGCACAGCTAAAGCAACGAGTTGGAGAAACAATTCAGACTTTCATCGGCAACGTGCGCGGTTCGCAGTGCTTGAATCCGTGCGCGGGAAGACGACTCATCCAGCCATGATTTATTGCCTCGTCGTTGCTCCCTCCTCCTACTGTATTTTCCATTCTTGAGCTGTTAAAAGGCTGAGAATTCCTCACGAGGGCCAAGCGGGAGTGACGTTGCTGTGAAAAGAGTCGGCATGAATTGAGCCCCATTCTGGGGGGGGGGGGTCTTTTTTTTTCTCCCTTATGCTTTAGATGGCGGTACGACCTAAGAGGCACGAACCACGTAAGCTACACTTTTGTCGGAATGGGTTTCCGTGGACGCTGCAGTTCCTCTAAATACTTTTCTCCTCCCGATTCGGCATAAATCCTCTTTAAGTATGATTCCTTTTTTTCCTCCCGTGCCCTCCCTTCTTCGCGCTTTCCAACCCAGCTGCACGCGGTTCCTTTCTCAGCGCCGGGGGGAGGCTTTTCTCAGCCGCGTGTGTTTGTTTTGGGGAGGCCGAGCGGTGCCTTCGGGCAATACCCCCCCCCCCCTTCCCTTGCCCGCCGCGGATTAAGGCACAGCAGGAGCTCCAGCCTCTTTCTCTTTGGGTAGGGAGAGACTGTGGGAGGGGGAGACGCATTTGATCAATCTCTGCCGGAGGACAAAAGAGAGGGGAGAAAATACCGAGTTTGCACGGAGGCGCTGCTCATCTCCTGGCAAGGAGGAGGAGGTGGTGGGAAGCCCAGAGACCCATCTGCCCCTCCCCTCCCCCCTTTTCTTTCTTTCTTTCTCCCTCTTCTTTCGGGAAAGCGCCTCGGTTGGGGTAACCGGCTTCCCGGCTTTTATGCCTTGTCCCAAACAAGGGACTTTTCTAAACTGAGAAAAGCGGGCTGGGTGGTGGGAGTGGGCCGTGCGGCGATCGTGGCAGCTAAACTCTTTCGCCTCCCGCCGGGTTGCTTCGCCCACTGCCTAGCGAGGCGAGAAGGCATCTCAGGATGGCTCCTCCTTGCAAGTTGCCTGTCTGTGTGTGCGGGTGAAGCGCTTTCCCTCCGTTTATATCTTGCTGAACGGGGCAGTCGACAATCCGTCTTCTTCCAGGTCTTGTCGCCGCTGGATTCTACCCATTGTCTTACAGCCACTGAGGAAACGGGACTAGCTTTCTTCCGAGAGCTCCTCGGCCATCCACGTCTCCTGGACCAGCCCAACCTATTGTCAACTGGAAGAGAACGGGAGCTAGTTTCGTCCTGAGACCTGCCCATTGGAATTCTCCACTGGATCACACCGCAGGAATTCGAGGCTCGTAGAATTTGGAAGCCTCCTCCTGGGTGGATTTGTTCCCTAATAAGCTTCCCTCAAGCCCTCGTTTAACTTAAGTTACGTTTGACTAAGGGGGAAAAAACAACAACCCACGATCTTCTTCAGAGCCATCCTTCGCTGTCGTTGATTTCTGGTCTGGACGAGCATGCAAGGGGGTGAGGGAGGTTGGAGTTGGGCGTCTGCTTGTTGAGTCTTTTGATTTCTCCCTCCTGGACTCTCCTAAGCAGTTCGGGAGAGTTTGGCTTCAGCAACCAGGTTTTGCTTGTAGACACTCTTCCACGCGCACGCATCCACCCCACGCGTATGCAAACACACACCCTTCCCCGTTATTGCGCTGCTGGACTCAGCTCGTTTTTTGGCTTCGCGAGTAGGAAAAGAGTCAGTCGAGGACGCAGAGGAGACGCAGGCGCTTGCCTCTCTTGTTCCTAGTCTGAATGAAACCGGATCGAGAGAAAAAGTGACTTTACAAACGGGATTTAAAGGAAGTGAAGTGCGGGGACCGAAGCGGAAAGGAGAGGCCGCCTTTTCGCTGTTCCCCAACGGGCGTACCCGAGAGACCAAAGAGCGCGCAAGCGGGTGAAAAGGGGCAGTTGCCGAGGGGCGCGATGGCGAGGCTTTGGAAAGCGGAGGTAGTGGCTGCTGGAGCGCTTTTACTTTTGCAGTGCTTGGCTGACCGGGTACAATTCATCGGAGCCATGAAACCGAAGCAGAGTCTCGGTAAGGAAAGAAGCGTCCCTGGGAGATGGTGGTGGAGGAGAACAGTTCTTGGGGAGGAAGGTGAACTCTGAGGAAACGAGAGTGTCTTCGTCTCCAGAGTGGATTTTTCGTGGTTTAAACTTGTGTTTGTCCACAGTGGGAAATAATTTCTTACCTGAGGGCTTGGGGTTACTATCCAGATTTGTTTGATAGTCCAGGGTTTCACCTCAAAGCAGAGGTGTTAAAAAGGAAACATTTCTCTCAGCTGGAGGATTTATATATGTGAAGTGTTTTGGAGCATGTGCAGAGCTCTTTTCTCTTGTTGGGCAACAACAGGAAGACTCTGACAAGTGTGGCTATAAAGTTATTGGGATGGGGCTGAGCTAGGAAGTTTCTGGAATGACAGAACGATTAACATGCTTCCTCCTGAATCTGGCAGGATATCACTGTGTGTGTGATGGAACCACAGTTTGATTAGGCTCCTGGGCACTTCCTGGGGACCACTTTTCTTGTCTCAGCTAGATTCCTGTCACAAACTCTTCTCTGGATGGTGGAGTTCAAGAACATTAAGGGACCACTCAATGGTATGGGTGTGATCTTACATCCTGAGGAAGGTAATTTTAGATGAGAGGAGTTGGATAAGATGGTGGCCATGTCTCTGAAGCCTAGAATGATTACTCATTAACAGGGAGATGTTGCCCTACCTTTGAACAGTGGGAACATTGGAGCAATTTATGCTACTTTTTCTTGAAGAAGGTATTGGCACCTGTTGAATAAATTTTGTCTGCTTGAAAGATTTTTAGCAAGAGTGTTCAAAATCATCTTTGTTGGGTGTTTAAAGCAACCTAGAATTGGGAAGATGTTGGTTCAGAGCCTCAATCCACAGGGAAAGTTTCTGGATGACTAATGGCTAGTTGCTGTTACCCAATTTCACAGACTAATCATGAGGATAAAACTCGGGTGGTTTTTTATGCAAGCTGCCTTGTGGTTTATAAGCAAGAGTGGTGAATGAAGCACAATTACAATTTTGGAGGGGGGAATGTTATGTTTTCATGAATCAGCAAGGCCACTTTTGATTTTAAAATATAGTTGAATGGACCAACTTTTTCCAAGTTTTATGTGCTGAGAACAGCATTGTTTATTTAATCTTCTCCTTATCACCCAGTCATTCAAAGTACAGAAGCAGGAATTAGATATCCTGCTTGCAGTAAGAATTTGGAATAACCTTCTCCAACTCAACGTTTGACTGCCAAAGAGCCCCCCCCCCCGTTCCTCCCACTAAAAGATAGGAAAGATAAACACAATTGTTCAACAGCATTTGGGTATCATAAAGTTGGCTCGTTCCACTTACAGGTCACTTTGACTGAAGAGATCCATGCTGGAGGAGACTGGTTAAAAACAACCAATTCCCTCCAGAGGTATTGGACTACAATCCCCAGAATTCAAAACCAATATGGCTTGCTGGTAGAATCCTAGCAATTGAAGACACCACTATTTACATTCTTAGAACACTATGAATCTAATTTCTTGTGATATTCCTCAATCCATGTTACTACAAGCACACAGCCTCACCAAACTTGTGAATCTTTACCTTCCTAAGATGAAAAAAAGTGTGTTTCAGAGCACCTATTCCTCTTCTATGTGGTCTGTGTTCAGCTCCATATCTTAAAAAAAAAACCTTGCCATGCCATTGAAGATGAGAAGAGGGTTCATTATCAAACACACAGCCAGAATCTCGTTCTCTGGCTTCCTGTTCTTCTAGGTTGCAAACAAGAGTTTTATTGACTGGTGTAAATATGCAGTGCAGTGGTGTGGTTTCACAAAGTTGTACATTCTTTTCAGATAAAGCAATATACTGTTTCCTGCCTTTTCATTTCCTTGATTGGGAGCAGAGGTTTAAGGAAATGGGAGACAAGAGTTGTAGGAAGGTCTGCTGCAAGCTTCATCAAAAAATGTAATCTTTCCTGAGCATTTAACCACACAGCTGGCGGGGTGATGCATACTCTACAGGAGATTATGCCCTGTGGTCTCATCTTCCTGAGTTACTGTACAACTCTGCAGAGTCTTCCCACATTTATTCAAAAGCAAACTGTACTGAGTACGGCCAGATTTACTCTCTTAATAATTACACGGGATGGCATTCTTGGTCTGCTGCCAACAAAGGTAACCCAAAAACTCAAGGAATGTGGTAAACACAGAATTGGTGAATAAAATGATGTTAATTTTGGTAGGTCATATTTGTATTGCATACACATAAAGAGAGGGGAAATTGTGAGCAGTGAAAGACTGTAAATTCAAGAACCAGTGCAGCTCTCATATACACCTGCCAAATATTGTACATAGCATTGGTGAATGGATAAAAAAACCATATTTTTAAAAAACAAATTGACCATAAGAATGAAGGTGTGTGTGTGTAGGGGGGGCAGGCGGAGAGGGTTGTTAGCTGATGATGTTTTGATTTTTTGGCTCCTTTTATTTGGCTTTAGGAGTTGAGGGGATTTAAAAGGTAACATGGATTCTTTAAAGCCTTACAGGGATTTAAGCATGTATTTTGCTCCTTAAACATTTCTGGAAAAATTAGCCTGTTTTTATGAAACACTTTTAAGGGTTGAAAAAGATGTTCCAGATTACTCTGAAGCAAAAAAAGCAGTGACTGAGGATTTTGCAGGCCCACAAGGGTGCAAATTTTGTGCCTAGATAGTCTAGTTCAGTCAATTCTGTTGTGGATTTCCTTAGGAATATTTTTTGCTTTTTCAGTGAAATACGGTTATATTCCTTAGCGTTATGCTATTTGGGTCAGATCTATGTCCATTTATTCTTTTTTGTAGAAAGTTATTGGGTTAGTGGAAAAAGAAGGTTGGCAAGTGATATATATTGGCCTTCCCCAGCCTTTTCACTTTCTGGAACTGTTGGACTACAGTAGCAAATCATTTTTGGACAACACAGAAAGCAATATTTTGAAAATACTGATGACATATATCACACGGGAGAATAAACAGGTGAATATCATCAGACCTCTACAGTGTGTGGCATCCTTGTATCCATTAATATTGACAGCTGCTTTCTCAAGTGGATTTTTCTTTAAAGTTGTTACTTTCTGTTCACTCTACCTATATAATTAACAAAGCTACCTGAGATATGCAGATTTTTTCTGGGATTTAAACTCTTATCTCCTAAATACAGCATCCATCCATTCATGTGACCATTGCAATATGAAATTAAGTGTAAGCATGCATGCCCTTCATTTCACTCATTCACTCCTGCCCCCAAAAATAGCATGTTAACACTTCAGAGTGCTTTCAATCATTAGTTGTTCAAGAACAATTAATCACTATGTATGGGGGGGGGGGAATCCAACAATTGTCATCCAGTCATAACGTTTCTAAGTGCTTTGAAATGTGTTTTCAGTCAGATTTAAAAATAATAATAATATTCCTTAGTGTTTGCTTTCTTTCAGCTAAACTTCAAGCCGTATTTGGCTGAAGATCATTTGCTAGTTAGAAACTGAGGATAGCTCTGAGCATATGACATAATTGCATTGTTGGAAACTGAGGAGAATTCAGACAAGTCAACACCTGGCTGATAAATTGCTGGGAAGCTGCTATGATCTTTCCAAATGAGAAGAAAGCAAAAAAGTATCTAATAAATAAATTACAGGTAGCCCTCGATCTACAATAGTTCACTTAGTGACCGTTAGAAGTTACAACAACACTGAAAAAAGCGACATGACCATTTTTTACACTGACGACCGTTGCAGGTCACATGATCAAAATTCAAATGTTTGGCAACTAATTCATATTTGTGACGGTTGCAGTGTCCTGGGGTCAGGTGATCAACCTTTGTATACTTGACCTTCTGACAAGCAAAGTCAATGGGGAAGCCAGACTCACTTTACAACTGTTTTACTAACTTAACAATTGTAGTGATTCACTTAACAGCTGTGCCAAGAAGGGTTGCAAAATAGGGCAAAATTCACTTAGCAGCTGTTTTGCTTAGCAACAGAAATTTTGGGCTCAATTGTGGTTGTAAGTTGAGGACTACCCATATAATAGCTCAGCAATTAAATAGATACCAAAATACTGTAGAATCAAGAGTTTTCATGTAATTGTTAGGTAGAAATTAGGTACCAAGATACTGATTTTCATAGAGGGATTCTATAGATATTTCCAATTTTAATACAGCACATAAGTTGATATTTTAAGTACCAGACTTGCTGATTGGTTGTGGGGTAATTCCAAGGCAGCTGTATTCTTTCAACTTCATTAATATAGTATATAAAAGTTAAATACTGTGAAATTCAACAAATACAAAGCGACTGTATTTATACAATAAAATAAATCCGAAGATTGTTTGTGATTTAGGTTCTGAACACAGGCAATTTGACTTACAAACTTTTATGATGTGAATCAATCCATTGTGATTAAACCATGGCATTTTAATCATTGTTAAAATAATTTTGCTGATAAACTGTTGGGTAAGAATCTTGTGTGGGCTCTGATAGAATAACATTTGGAAGGTGAATATCAGAGAAGATTGAATTACAGGATTTCAGCTACAAATGAACTATGGAGATCGCCTACTGAATCCATGATTTTTTTGGAATTGGATTGCTTATCTCCTGTACTTATTACCTATTATAAAAATATTACCCATATTTTTTGTCCCTTTTGTCCCATATCGGGCATAGATTTGTCCCTTTTGTCCCATAACAGGCATAGATTTAAAAGAAATAATAGCTTATTTTTTTGCCCTCCAATGTTGGTAGGTTCCAGTGAGTCTAAATATAGCTTGGTACTTCAATATTGCTTGGTAGTTACTTGAAGTTACTGAAAAGTATTAAAGTTTGTTGTAAAAATCAAAACCAGAAGCACACACAGACGATTGATTTAGCTGGATTAATAAACTTCTTTATAAACATAGTAACAGATGAATTTACAATACCATTAGCAGAGTTCTTCTTCCATGTAGCAACACTTAAAAGTAAAACACAAGCAGTTTCTAGTTCAGAGAGGAAGAGTATAGAGTGGAGAACTGGAGCCACATCCAGCCTTAAGCTTAAGTATTCAGTTTCGATTCTCTGCACAGACTCAGAAGTGGTTAGTTCCCATTGGCTGATTCAGTTGCTATGCCTATTCATTGGCTAACCTTGTTAACATAGCTCTCCCAGTCATGAATATTCTAACAAAAAGTGACATGTGCGTGCAGAAAATTCCAGATATGCTCCACCTTAGCTTCACCAAAAAGATCTTAACCAGCAGGGCTGGTTTCTCTGCCAAAGACCTTGGAGACCTTGCTGCTATTAAGAACATGTTCAAATAATTTTTTAGACTGATTTGGTGCATCAGTGCCTTGAGACAATGAAATGAACTTTTAAGCATGTATAACCTTTACCAAATGGAATCTTCAAGTTGAATCAATTGGACAATTTAAATTGCCAATTCAATTAGATTGTTTCAAATTACAAAAAGCAGGTTAGAAGAAATAGATTTATTGAAATGCATATCTAAACAGGCTCTTGGCTAATTTTCAGATGCTTTCTTCATACTTGCAGTTTCAATGGTAACATGCTTTGCAAAATAGTTTGCCTTTTTTATCTGGAAGGTACATGGTGCCCTCTTATCTAATCTTTTGTACAATTTCGTAAGTTTTGCAAAGTTAAATCTGTGCTGTTTGAAATGAATACTGTTGAGTGTAATCTTAGGTTAATAATGTGTAGATCAAGTCATACTTGATTACTTGCCTTGGGTTATCTATTTTTTGAGATGGTAATTTTAACAAGATTATTAGCTCCTTTCTTTCTTCCCTCCCTCCCTCAAAATATGTACGGTATCTTAATTCAAAATTTACCATTATACCCTAGGAGTCCACTCCCTACCATGTGTCTAATTCTTTTTTGGTGTCCAGCATAAAATAGGCTTTCAAACTTTTTTATGGCCATAAAAATAGTTTTTCTGTTTATTTATTGAGCAATGCACATTACTTTGTAATAAATGTGTTTAAATTCATTGGATGCCACAGATTTTATCATACTGTTGTATACTGCTGTCCTTTTCATGAATAAATAATACCAGATTGGGTTAAGGCTGATGAGATACAGAGGGAAGGATTAGCTGATTTTTCTGCTTCCTTTCAGTTCCAGAATTGTATTATTGTAATTTGTAAGTAATTTGCTTACACAATGGGCAGGAATGGAATAATTGCTATATGTAAAGAAAGGCTAAAGATATATACAGTAAAAACTTGAAATATGAAAGAAAAGAAGGTGGGCATACAATTTTAGGATTTGACAGATGATAGATTACTCCGGTAGATTTTGAAAGAGAGATAAAGGAGAAAATCCAGAAGTTAGATAATTATTGCAATAATGATTTTGGCTTTATTACAATATTATCTTTGTGACCACTGGTAACTATTGGCATAGCCTTTCTAACCGAGTGCTTGCCATTCTTGTTAGGTTTTCAATGAATATCTGCTAGTTGGGAATTTTGGAACTTTTAATGCAAATGGTTTTGGGGAATATAAGGCTGATGAAGATTGAATCAGCACTTGCAGGGGTGTTTTGGTTGGTTGGTTGGTTGGTTTGCTTTTTGCTATTGAACAGCTGTGGAATCATTTGTGTAAACTTCCATCATAGTAGATCAATGATAATATATCAGTTGAGTTAAAAGTGACATAGCTAAATTTAATAATTTCTCTCTCATAATTGTAAATCTAATAAGCTTAATAATATCTACTGCTGCAATAGCACAGGCTACTTTAATAAAAAATATTTGTTCGTTAAATTTTATTGATTTTTTTTTTCATTTTGTGGAATCGTGAAAAAGTATTTGAGTTTTGGGAGCAAGGACTTTGCAAGTCACTTGATTGTGTTTTGAGATGGAATCTTATTCCCACAGAAATCAATGGCTGCTATTCCCTTTTCTTTTGAAGAGGGTGGGGTTGTTGTTCCCCTCTCTCCTGCCTTCGAGATTATAAATTTTGTGCTGGCACATCACCACACCAAGATAACACTGCAGTGCAGAGAAAATGATATGGTTTAGAAGAGAGGAGCTGCCTCTTACTGAAGTTTTAGTATGTTATCTTTCAGAATAAAGGAAATTAACTTTTAAAAATGCAATCTAAAATATTCAGCTTGTCTATTTTAATCAAGAGCTGTATGATAGCAGAGTGGGATTGCATTCCTACATCAAAATAAACTATACTGATGGTTTTTGGCTAAATAGAGGTTAGAACTGATGGTAATTTATAAACCAAGGTTTATGTCATTGCACAATTCAAGACAGTGCACATATATATAAACCAAGTAAAATAAACCAGACCTTAATACCACTTCGTGTCTGAATTAAGCCATTGCTATTTTTTATCTGCCTGATCTGTTCTGGGAGAAGAAGTACTAACATGTGGTGGAGTGAAGCATTTTTAATCATGTTCACTGAAAACAGGAGAAAGCTACTTACAGGTAGTCCTCAACTTATAACCATAATGGAGTCTGAAATTTCCATTGTGACAGTCATTGTGACAGGTACCCATGAGACTGAACCCAATTTCACAACTTTTTTTTTGCAGCTGTCATTAAGTGAACCAATGGATTACTATGGGTATTTTTTACTGGAAACTGTCCCAAAAGGCTGGACATTGGCAAAAATTAGAGAGTGCTTGCACTGTGAGGCAGTATATAAATGTCATTAATAAATAAAATAAATAAATAAATAAACATATTGTAAATACTTTTCACATGAGCACAGAATGCTGCAACCAGCAGCAAAGACCAGCTGCTTAGCAAGTGTGTGAAATGTAATCATGTGACTGCAGGGCTGTGTGCAGCCATTTTAACTCTGAACCGGGTTGTAGATAGCTTTTGGAGTATCCATTGTAACTTCAAACGGTCACTAAGCAACCAGTCATAAATTGAGGATTACCTGTACTTTTAATGCCAGATTACCCAAATCTTACTTGCTAAATTTAGGAACGATCTGGAATGTTATTTGCACATTATAATCTGCACTTTCTCAGATTTTTTAATACAATTTTAAAAACAGATATACCTAAAATAGTTTGGGGATAAGCACACAGAAAGGCATTATGACCAAGGAAATTGCTTATAAAATGTGTGCTATGAAAAATACTAATACAGTAAGGAAAAAAGATATATTAATGGGTACCTGCTGAGATTGTAAATAACATTATTGACACATATCCAAAGTTTACTTTTTATTTGGAAAAAGTATCAAGGACTGATAATACTGAGCTTATTTATTTCCTACTAAAATAAATTTCAGATAGTGGTCTTGAGAAGGATAATATGACCGTGGTTTGAGAACAAGAGAAGAAAATTTGTGGTCCTAAAAGATGTTTGACTTCATATTTCCATACCGCTGGTCATTCAGCTGGGGCAGAGGGGAATTGTAATACAGCAACATAGGTCCCTAAGTTGTTTACAGGCAGACCTGTTTTAAAGGAACAGAATAATGTAATGGTGACTATATGACCTTAAGAGACAATTTGGTACAGCAATTAAGGCATCAGGCTAGAGACTATGAGTTCCAGTCTCTCCCTAAGAATAAAGCCAGGTGGGTGAACTTGGGCCAGTCTGTCAGGGAAATACTTTAAAGAGCTGACCAGCTGCTACAGTGATATAAGGCAGGGAATGAGTCAGCTAGGTTTTGGGGCTGATACGACTTTAAGAGGCTGTATATATAAGAGAGGCCCTGTGAGGGCGTCTCTCCGTGTGTGCTTCTGTGCTATAGCTGATGATTGATTGCCTGACTTTGCCTAGTACCTGTATGTATATATTCCTTGTAGATAAACCACTATTTGAAAGATAGACCTGTTTACTGTATTTTGCTCCTGGGTTGTCTCAAAATAGTCACACTGTGCGCACTCTGACATAGTCATTCTCCAGATCAGTTGCAGGAGAGTCCAAAGCGTGGGTTGATTCTTCCTTCCTGCTTGGACTGAATTGACAGACTTTCTTTAGCCATGCCCTTCCTGTTCCTCCTCCTTCCAGTTATTCGACTCAGTCCTTGCAGAGCGGACATGTTTTTCGAGTCAACTTGGAGGGAAGTTGGACTCTCCCGTGAGATCAAAATTTTGTTAAATTTGAAATTCAGCTTGCTTAGCAAGTGGAGGGGGGGTGGAAAGGCAGCGCTCATGCTGTCGCGATTCAGGAGGCCATTGACTTCCATTCGCCCAAGGGGACCCAAGGGCTCAGCCATCCTGATTATTCCCCCAGGAGCAGTGAGGGCTACCCCAGACTGCAGGGAGGACCACCGACTCCGTTTAGGGTGCACTGGGGCTCCAATCACCCCATGCAGTGAGGAAACTGCTGGATTAATTCTCCGAGGGGGTGCAGCTTATCTCAGGGCTCTGAGAAATCGTTGCATTGGCTCACTGTAATCGAGCCTTGGCTGGCTAACCCAGGTTCGTCCTGGCACTGCTACCTGATCAATGGTCGTTGGAATCGCCGCTTGAGAGAGTGCTGGCTAATCCGGGTTTGTCCCGGCACTGCTGCCTGGATAGCAGACTTGGAAAAGCCGCTTGCATGTGTGCTGGCTAATCCAGGTTTCCTGGCATTGCCGCCACCGCCTTGCTAGCCTTGCTTATCATTAAGAGCCCTTATCACCTACCACAGATTAAGGCGGGCTAAGATGGCGAACATCCCCATACCAAGGGGATTGCTTTCCTGTGCTGTCTGGGATGTCCAGTGGGCCCCCCAGCAGCCAGTAAAGCCCCTAGAGCTAAAAGGAGCAAAAGTTCCTCTTCAAAGAAGACCTCTAAGGCATCTGAAAGAGATGCAGAGAGAAAGCATAGAGCTTTGGGAAAAAGCATTGCTATGGCTAGAAAAAAATGAAACTGAATGGGAAGAGGAGTTAATTATCTCCCCCAGACAGCAATTCCAGGGCAAATGCCCCTTTCGAGGGTTGGAGGGGCACCCCTTCCGCAGGACAAAGTGACAGTCAAGCCAGTCCTCCCATCGGGGGCAGACTGGCCCTGTTTGCGGAGCAGTGGAAGGTGATCACTTTGGACTTTTGGGTCCGCAGCACAGTCAGATCAGGTGTTGCTCCTTTCCCCCCCCCCGGCACTTAATCCGTTGCCCAGTCTCCAAGAATCAAGTGAAGAGAAACCTCATAGAGGCAGCCATCCAGCATCTTCTCGACATTCAGGCCATAGAGACAGTGCCAAGGGACCAAAGGAAACAGGGCTATTACTCTACCCTGTTTCTGGTTCTGAAGAGCTTGGGGGGATGGCAGGCCATTCTAAATTACAAAAAATTGAATGAATTTGTAATTTACAAATGCTTCAAAATGAGCTCCATTCCGTCCATCCTGGAGGGCATAAGGGGAGGCGATTTTGTCGCCTCAATAGATTTGATGGAGGCTTATCTCCACATTCCAATTTTGCCAGACCATTGGCAGTTTCTGAAGTTCTGCTACACAGGAAGACATTTTCAATACAGTGCGTTGCCCTTCGGTCTGGAGTAAGCACCCAGAGCCTTTACAAAGGTGTTGGCAGCTCTTGCAGCTCCTCTCAGGGCCATATCAATTTGAATACAGTGCTATCTGGACGATGTGCTCATCCAAGCCAGATCACCAGAGGACAGAGGAGGACCTTCAGATGACCATCTGGGTTCTGCAGGAGTATGGGTTCTTGGTGAATGTAGAGAAGAGCCACCTGAGCCCTACCACGTGCCTGCTGCACCTGGGAATTGTAATCGTCACCAGGTTATGCCAAGTTTTCCTGTAACAAGACTGTCAAAACAGCATAATGGAGCTAGTGAACCGGATAAAGGGGGAGGGCTACATTTTGATAGCTCTCCTATCCCAACTGTTAGGGAAGATGATATCATGCATATTGATAGTTCTCTGGGCTCGGCTTCCTGCACGGTCACTTCAGTGGGTCCTGTTGCCATTCCAATGCCGGGGCACCAGCAATTCAGAGACACAAGTTCGAGTCACTCCAGTTGTTCTAGCATCCCTCCGGTCGTGGACATCGTCGGCCCACACCAAGGGCTGCACCTTCAAAGAGGTCAGTCATCTCACGGTTACATCAGATGCCAGCCTCTTCAGATGGGGCGCTCATTTTCAGATACACATGGTCCAGGGCCATTGGTCCCAGAGGGACTTGCTCAAAAATATCAATTGCCTGGAGCTAAGAGCTATCCATCTGGCCCTTCGACATTTTCAGCCTCTGATACAAAGTTAACATCTATTGATTCTCATAGACAATGTGGCCACCAAGGCACACGTCAATCGACAAGGGGGACCCACTCCAGGGCCTTCATGGACGAGGCTCACCGATTGGGTCTTTGGGCAGAAAAACATCTCAGCTCCCTCAGGGCGGAGCACATCTCGGGGGCCTCAAACACACAGGCATACCAGCTAAGCCAGACCATGTTGGACAATGCCGAATGGCAATTGCATCAGCAGCAGTTCAGGGAACTGACAGTGGTAGACCTGTTCGCCTCTCCGGGAAATTACCTCGATTTTTCACTAGGTTCGCGACACCAGGGACGTAAGGAACCAACGCTTTCCACAGTCTGTGGCTGAACGGCCTGCTGTATGCCTTTCCCCCTCTTCCCCTCATTCTGGGGCGTGATTTGGAAGGTATTGAACGAGAGGACGGAAGTCTTGCTGGTGGCACCTCACTGGCCCAATCGTCCATGGTTCACGGACATCTTAAATCTATCAGTATTGCGACCCTGGAGGATCCCTCCAGAGAGAATCTCCCTTTGCCAGAGGGGTTTGAGCCACCCGGAGCCTCAGTGGCTTCGGTTGACCGTCTAGCATTTGAGAGGGACCTCCTGAGGCGTGAAAACCTTTCCTCCAGGTTGATACCGACTATCCAGGCTTTCAGACGGCCTTCCACAAATAGAAATTATAATTCTACTTGGACTTGCTTCACCAAATGGTGTTCCAGAGGGCAGACATCTCCGCTTTTGGCATCCATACTGCAGATCCTGGACTTCCTGCAGGGGGGACTGGATAAAGAATTCTCCCATAATACTCTTTGAAGGCAAGTGGCAGCCCTCTCTACAATGATTTCATGCGGTGAGCGAGGGTCATTCGCTCAGCTCCCGGTCATTCGGAGATTCATCAAAGGGGCTGCCAATCTACATTCCCCTGTAGTACACAGATATCCCTCCTGGGATTTACATAAAGTACTACAGGCCCTCAGGTCACTGCCATTTGAGCCGTTGAGATCTGTCAGCCTGAAATTCTTGATCTTTAAGTTCGTGTTTCTGGTGGCTATTACATCTGCCAGACACATCTCGGAACTGGCGACCCTATCAGTTAGGGAAGACGTGTGCATTTTTCACATGGACAGAGTAGTTCTGAGACTGAACCCTTCATTCATACCAAAAGTTAACTCATGGTTCCACAGAGTCCAGGAGTTAGTACTTCCTTATTTTTGCCCGAGGCCTACAAAGGCCTTAGAAAACAGGTGGCACACTTTAGATGTGAGGAGGGCCCTCAGAATTTACATCAAAAGGACGTTGCCTTTTTGCAAGACCAAGTCCTTGTTTATATCCTTTCAACCATCTTCCCTGGGGGCTAAGGTTACTCCCTCCACAGTGGGCAGGTGGCTCAGGGCATCCATAGCCTCCGCATATGCAAGCCAGGCCAGGCAGGTGCCTAGGGGTATAACTGCACACTAGACCAGGAGCGCTGCCACCTTGGCGGCTTGGGCGACTCAGGCTCCCATTAAGGATAGTTGTAGGGCGGCAACTTGGTCATTCCCGTCTCCTTTTGTCAGGCACTACCGGTTGGATGCCTTCGTGTCTGAAGAGGCGTTCTTTGGTAGGAGGGTATTACATAGGGTCCACAGGTCTGGGTCATCTCCGGACCAAGCGAGGGCCCCTCCTGGACAGCGATCAGCTTTGTTATGTCCCACGCTTTGGACTCTCCTGCAGCTGATCTGGAGAAGGAGCGTTGGTCCTACCTGAGACGCACATTCTCTGATGGTTGCGGGAGAGTCCAAATCCCTCCCTGGTGGTTTTTTCTTGGTCCGGGCCTTTGGGGACATTAGGAAAGTATTGGGGAGTCACTTCCTTACTCAGCTGCGTCTTCATCAAATAACTGGAGAGAAGGAGGAACAGGCTAAATGGCTAAAGAAAATCTGTCGACAGTCCAAGTAGGAAAGAAGAGTCAACCCATGCTTTGGACTCTCCCGCAACCGTCAGAGAAGGTACATCTCAGGTAGGACCATTTAGCCCTAGGAAGCAGACAATGGCAACCACTTGTGAAATCTTGCCAAGAAAACTTCAGGACTTGTCCAGGTAGTAATTAGCAGTCAACACTTACTCAGGTGGGGAGGGGAGGGGACAGGGAGAGAGAGAGGAAGAAGAAGGGGAAGGGAAGAAGGAAAGAAAGAAAATATTGCTGGATTTTATTGTTGGCTGTTTGGGCTATTTTTGTTATTTTAGACTTTACAAGTTTTTCTAAGCCTCCTTGAATACCTCAGTGAAAGACATTGTATAAATATTTGACATAAATATTCAGATCCAGGTGTTTTGTTTTCATTTTCTTTTGGTGACAAAGCTATGTGCTGGCAAGAGTTCAGCCTAGTGTTCAAAATGCTTAAGTCTATTAAAATGAATGGGTTTAAATCTACCCATCTCTGTGCTGGATTTTAAATGATGAAGCCAAAATCCACAAAAATCCATGCCCAATGTTGGATCATTTTCCTGGGCTTGCTTTCATACCTTAAGGCATAACATATATATTATGCTTTACATGTAGAAGTTTCCAGGTTCACTCTTTCTCTTCTCCATTCTAGGTTCTAAATCTCTGAAACTGATGTTTTATTCTCCATCTGACTCCTCTAATAGGCTAGAGACATTATGAAAATGTGAACTGAGTTTGTCCTGAGTTTTGATGCAGTGCTATCAAAATATGCAAGAGGAAATCTGAGATATGAAATCTAAATTTTGAATGAAGTAATTAATTGAGGATTTTTTCCACCAATTTTGCAAATCATTTAAATTTCAGGCATGGGAAATAATTATGTCCCTTCAAAGGGGCAAAGAAAGAATGTCATGGTGGAACCTATTCCATGCAGAAGTGGTAGGCTTAAATGGTCTGAAAAAAGTTATTTGGAAATCCAGCCATTGTTAAAGTAAACTCAGTAAATTTAAATTAATTTTTGCAAATGGAAGTTTAATTGATTTTAATAATTCTACTTTTAGGAAGAGTTTGCAAATAGCATAGTGTATCTACATGGGCCTTATTATGCATTAGATTTCCAGTTTGGTGTAGTGGTTAAAGCCTGATGGCAGAAGCCAGGAGACTATGAATTTTAGTCCTTTCTTACGCATGAAAAATTAGCTGGGTATCTTTGGGCCAATCCCTCTCTCCCTCAGCCCAAGGGTTGTTATTGTGGGGAAAATAGGAGAAAGAAGTATGGTGTGTATTCATTTTCCTGAATTATTTCTAATAAATACAGAATTTAGAATGTGTGTGTGTGTGTGTATTGTAAATGTATTGTATATGTATGTATATATGTACGTACATATGTACGTACGTACATACATACATACATACATACATACATACATACATACATACATACATACATACATATTAATAAATTGTAGCCTTATTGTCCACATCTAATGATTTAGTACAGAGGGGTGTTTTGTTATTGTAGTTAGGTCAAGAGTTATAAATATTTTTAACCATTATGTGGTAAAGGTATCAGGGATCTACTAGTAGATTCAGATCTACTTTCGGCCCATCCAGTCTGTTGAGTATTACTTGAAGCTCAAATTTATTGAATTGTATTTCGTGGTGGCAAAATATTTGGATGGTTTGTTCTGCCAGTATTGCCCACTAGAGGGCAAAAAAGCTGTCTCTAGGAAAGGTCCAAGATGGTTCTATTACAAATAATAGAATAATAATTAATAGAATAATAATTAAGTATCTCAACTTAGTATGATCTCCTCCATCTATGTGAACAATTATCTGATTTACCAGTTTCATGAATTTTCAAATGACAGACAAGGTCAGATTGCTCAAATATACTTCTGCTGTGGCAGCTGTAGAAACTGAGATGCAGAGAAGCTAATTCAGGCTGTAGATCCCATCTGAGACATGGACAGTTTTTCCATTAGCCAGTTTAAACATGACACCAGCTAAATTGACTGGAGTCATTTTTGTTGGGAAGTCTATCCAAAAGTTATAGCTTCTAGTTGTTTTGACTAAGGAAATATTGAAGGATTCCCAGAATTAAATAAACAAGCCAAATAAAAAATCCAGAGAAAATGTTTTGTTTTGGTTTTGTAATATATGCTTTTACTTAGAAAAATATAAGCTAGATAGTTGTTTCCTAATAGAAAAATATTTCTTAGAACTAAACTTGTGCACATAAAATAAGAATTACTTTAAAAAGAGCTATTTCGGCACCAAGTAGAATAATTTTGTGGAGAGATGAATGGGTATGGTGAATTTAATAATCCTCAAAGATATCCTGGGGGAGTTGTAAGGTTTGCACAATAATTTTTGAATTGTAACTTACAAATATGTATGCATTATATCTGGGTTTTCAATTTCTATGAAGAATTATGCTGTGGAATTTCTCTGCTTCAAATAACTTGAAAATTTAGTTTTCTGTTTCCTTATATAGAAACCCGTGCAATGGTGTCCCAGTGTGGTTAAGAAGTTGAATTAGAATGAGTGAGACCTTTAGCTAAGAAAGCTGTCTTTTGGACAGTCATGTCTCTCAGACCAGCTGATCTTGTGGAATTCTTGTAATGGAAAGAAAAAAAGAAATGTGTAGATTTATAGCACTGTGAGCTCTTGGTGGAATATAAATGTGTGTTACAAGCAGCCATATCTCAATATGACACAACTCCTTGTATCCATGTATTTATTGTATATGTGATAGGCATAATCTCAAATGGCCAATCTCCTAGTAATGCACTTACTTTTGTATCTAAAACCTTTGATACCCAGATACTAGAAATGAATTTTGTTTGTGTATTCTGATCCATGAGCTTAACATATATGTATAGCCAAATCATCTTGTCTCTGATTTTTTTGGGGGGGAGGGGCTTCTTTGGGAACAGTCATTTTTAAACTTGGGAGAAGAAAATCTTTTCAACATTTAAGAAATGATCAATGAAACTTGCTGGCAGTTTTCAGATGACTTCGGGGCCAGGTTAACTGCACTCTGTGGAAATTAACTCATCCTCTTATGTCAGCAGTGTGTGATTGAGGATGACCTAATCCAGTGATGGCGAACCTTTTTTTGTTTGGGTGCCACAAGGGCATGTGCATGTGCGATAGCACACACGTGCGTGCCCACACCCATAATGCAATGCCCTCCCCCATGCATGCACGTACAACCCCCCCGCATTGCCCCCCCCCCTATGCATGCGTACAGGTCTCACTGAAGCCTCTGGATTCTGTGGATAGTGAAAAATGGGCCCAACCGGCCTACCGGAAGTTCGGAAACAAACTTCCGGTAGGCCCATTGGGCTGTTTTTCGCCCTGAAGCCTGGGGAGGGCAAAAATGGCCTCCCCACCCTCTGGAAAGCCAAAAATCAGCTGGTCAGCACGCACATGCATGCTGGAGCTGACATAGGGCAACGCCTCGTGTGCCCTCAGATATGGCTCTGTGTGCCACCTCTGGCACGTGTGCCATAGGTTCGCCATCACGGACCTAGTCAGTCATGAAGCAATTTTCTTTTGAATGCTCCAATCTAGTGCAAAGAAAGTTGAAAGCTATCAAAGCTTGGATTGCTATTGGGGCCAACATTATGATCCAACTAGGTGTGGATTCCTTTTGCCTCTTTTCTACTTTTGTATGTGGCCCAGTGAATTAAAATTAAAAAGAACCAGAGACATAGTACCTAGCCAAGCCCTTAGTTGTTGATACAAGATCTTTCCAGGATTTCATCTTTGTTCAGAAGCAGAAAAAATGATAACATATTTCCTTAGAAGGGATTAGTTAGGGAGTTAATTTGAAACAGCCCAAGGTTGATTCAAACTAAAATATAATTCTTTTGGATTAGTTTTTAGCATTAATTGATCAGATTATGGTAGTGATGGTGAACCTTTTTTGGCTTGGGTGCCAAAAGGGTGCGTGCACGATAGCGTGCGTGTGTGTGCCCACACCCATAATGCAATGCCCTTCCCCCATGCATGCGCACAATCCCCGCACTGTCCCCCGTGCATGCGCACAACCCCCCTGCACTGCCCCCTCCATGCATGCACACAGGCCTCACTGAAGTCTCTGGACTTCCGGTAGGCCCGTTGGGCTGTTTTTCGCTCTCCCCAGGGTTCAGGAAAGCCTCCTGAAACCTGAGGGCGGTGAAAAAAGGCCCAATGGGCCAACCAGAAGTTCGTTAGGCCGTTTTTCGTCATCCCCAGGCTTTAGGAGGCTTTCCGAATGGCGAAAAATGGCCCAACAGGCCAATCGGAAGTTCATTTCCGAACTTTCGGTTGGGCTGTTGGGCCGTTTTTCGCCGTCCCCAGGGTTCATGAGGCTTTCCTGAAGCCTGGGAAGAGCGAAAATGGCCGAAAGGAAGGCCGAAAATCAGCTGGCCAACGCACGCATGTGTGCTGGAGTTGACATAGGGCAATGCCTCTTGTGCCCTCAGATATGGCTCCATGTGCCACCTGTGACACTTGTGCCATAGGTTCGCCATCACTGGATTATGGCATTCACACAACATGTTAAACATCCTACCCTCAACCCAGTTAAGAATGATGGATTAACAGAGTCACTGTTTATTATCTTAGGGGATATGGATGCTTTGGTTTGGAGATGGGACTTGCCTTTCTGAACATAGGGTTAAAAAACTAAATAGAGACTGATTTTTGTATCATTTTACTCTAATGTTCTTCTCTTCTGTTGATTTGTATATAACATCAAAATACATAAATAATTCTTCTATTTTGCATTCAACACACCAGCTTAGATCATACAGAAATAAGGTAGCGCCTGTTAGAAAAATAAATGTCATAATTTCTGATATACATTTGAAATTGTTTATTCGTAATTAAACCTACATCAATTCTTTGCATGTATTAACTCCATCAAATCAGACCTTCTTATTTTAAGCCTATTAAATCTTTCTCCTTTCATTTAAGTTTCAGAGATGTCAAGATACTATATTATTACTTCATGCTATTGATCAGTTAATTACGTTATATTCAAAGCCACAAACACCCAAGTGCCATGATCATTAGCAGATAACTACACACACTCAAGAAAATTCTGCTCATCATGACTTTGGTCAATAAAGACTTTGGTGTAAGACTTTTTAGCAATAAAGAGAAAATTTCATCATCAGATTTAGTCATACCTTTGTCACATGCAACATTAGCTGCTAACAGTAAGGATAGTATCCGTCAGTTGTGGCATATGCTTGGGCAGTGACAGGTGTAATATTGAAGGAGCTGAAGGATCATATAATCATCATTGTCTGCAAGTACAACAAAACTTTTATTTAGCCACAAATATGCATATTTTATGCAAGCTTGTAAGCTACTATACTGCTGCTCTCATCCTATCAATTAGGAGATATATGATACACATAGAATGCAGCTATATAATGTACATTATAGCTGCCCAAACACTAGGTATTCGCTTATGATACAGTCTTAGTTAATTACTGCTTATAGACTGATTGTTTAACATATAATACAGGATTCGATCGATAGTACTCTTGCCATTGTTTCGATATTATCTCCTGTAGAAGTTACAGCTTGGGCTTTATAGATTGCTTATTTTTCTTATGAGGTCATTAGTCATTCAGGTCTTGAGAAGACAGTAGATGGAATTTGTAATTTTGTCTTTTCGTGATATGAAACTAGTGACTAGACTTCATAAGAAAGGACAGAACAAGTATTGTCTCTTTTACTAGCCTTAAGCATTCAGATTTTATCCCAGATTGATTCTTCAGTATCAACAGTTACTTTGTCAAAATGATGGTATTCTGGCTTAAATCATTTGGAAAGCATCCAGCTTTAAATAACAAGCATATTTCTCTTTGCACAACGGTTTCCCATCTTTCCACCCTACACCCACATTTCCACATCAGATGTAGGAAACATGCAGCACACAGGTGATCCTTGATTTATCATCAGTTGCTTAGGGACTGTTTGAAGTTACAGTGCTCGGCTACCGGCCTGCATTAATCGCATTTACAGTATTCAGCAGTCACATGAAAAAAGCCCATTTTTGGCAAAAACACCCTATAGCAAACAATGGATTCACTTAATGCTGGCATTTGCTTAACAACTATCACATTCAATTTATGACTGCCATGTTTAATTAATGGCTTCCACAAAAAAGGTTGTAAAATCAATTAGTCAAATGCTAACCTATTTTATGACTATCACAACTAATGACCATAATCAGCAGACTCCCTTATGGTCATAAGTTGAAGACTACCTATAGTGAGGTATATTTGGATTTGTTGTATTTGTAGAGGTTTGTTTGTTTGTTTGTTTTATCATATTTGTGGACTACTTCAGTTATGAATGACTCTAAGCAATGTATATCCCAGCTCCTGCTAATTGGTGAAAAGGTAATATAAAAAGAAAACAAATCATCATTATTGACTTTTCATCAATATAAAAAAAAAATCCATTGTCATAGAGAGAAAGATGACATTTTAACCCCAAGACCTGATGGAATAATGTGTTAATAGCACCCTAAGCACCGGGAGTAAGGGCCATCCAAATATAAGGGAGAGCACATTCTACTGGATCTTGTTGGACAGATATTATATTGTTGGAAGCAGGAGGTCTCATAGATATTTGGGTTCTGAGTCATGAAGAATGAGCTAGTTGTTTAATTGTTTACCATTATCAATTTTTTCTCTGATGTTATTCAAAGGAGAGATGGTATTCAGGAATTCAAAAGATGAGATCACATTTGTGGATTTTTTTCTGTTGAAATTCTCTATTGCTTCAGATTTTTAAAGAAAATGTTTTGCTCTGGCAATTAGCTTATCACAAGATAATAAAGACATTTTTTAAATAAGTAGCAATGTCTTAGGCATAGGGCCTTTTCTGCTGTATCACCCACTTTATGGATCAGCTCCACCCCCCCCCCCCCAAAAGAGGGGCTGGCTCAGTTTCTGGATATCCCTCAAAAGCTGGTAGTGCCATTGGGCACTATCAGCTTTTGAGGGATATCCAGAAACTGGATAGGTACCAGAGGAGTGAGGTACCAGAGGACTGGTGAGATACTGGGTGGGTCCATTGTAACATTTGTCCTCTCTTAGCGCTTTTATAGTGTTTTTAAGTTATATACCGTATTTTCGGACTATAAGACGCACCGGAGTATAAGATGCACCAAGATTTCAAAGAGGTAAACAGGGAAAAAAAGTTTTTGCCTGCCTCGGCCCCCAGGAACACTCTGTAGGCCTCCCAAACCCTCTGTGTGCCCCGTTTTTGCAAAAAAAATGGGCGGTTTTGGCAAAAACAGGATGCGCAGGGTGGGTTTTGGGAGGCCAAAAGGCTGTATTCAGTGTTTAAGATGCACCAACATTTCCACCCTCTTTTTTTGGGGGGGGAGTGCGTCTTATACTCCAAAAAATACGGCAATAACAACACAATTGTATTTTAACTGATTTTAGTTTTGTTGTCTGCCACTCAGACTTTCACTTGTTCGTAAAATAGCTGTCCATATAAATTAGATAGATAGATAGATAAATGATAGATAGATAGATGATAGATAGATAGATAGATAGATAGATAGATAGATAGATAGATAGATAGATAGATAGATAGATGATAGACAGACAGACAGACAGACAGACAAATATTTCTTTTTCACGTTTGCCACTTAGTTAATGCAGAATTCATTAGGAAAATAAATTAAGAGAGCATGCTTTCCTGATTACACTGCCACAAACATAATAGATTAATTATTTGTAATGCAAGAATTTGTGGACTGGAAATTAAGCATCCAGAATATTACATAGCTCATTAGTTTCACCTATACACAGGGACAGTATTTTATTGGTTTAAATTATAAAGCCTATAGTATCTTTGTAGTAACATCATCCATATATTCATTATGAATGAATTTTTCATTCTTACTATATAAAATCTATTTGGCTTTGATGCTTTTTTCCCCAACAGGTTACTATTTAAACAGGAAAACTTTATTGTTGTTTCTCATTGCATTCAGCTGAGGAAAATGTTGTTACCTCAGGTCTTAAGTGAATATGAAAGTGGCGTAACTTTCCAATCTTGGTTTGAATGATGTAAGAGAAAACTATTTAAAGATTTACAATACCAGTATAACTGTATCATGACACAGAAGTTTGCAGAAGCATCTTTAAATTATTAAACTGAAAATGATTGTTTAGATAATTATTTAATGGCTGCTTCTTTTGGTTTACATTTTTTCTCCGTAATAAAAGCACTGGGTAACAAAATCGGATATTTCCTCTTCCAATCTGTTTCTGATCATGAAATAAAAAATAGGAGGAATTTTGTGGTTTCTAACATACTTAAAGGGTACAGAAGATTCAAATATTGTTATTTTTTTAAAATCTCCTGTTTCTAAAATAATTTCTGAGGTATTATTGCAGTATATTTATTCCGCCTGTTATTCACCATCTATGACAAATATCTACAATCCACAATTTTAACAGTGGCTAATAAAATTGGAATGGATTTTCCTTTTGCTGTAATAGTATAAAATTATATAATCATGCTATGAGAAATGGTTAAAGGATCTGGGTAGTTTTAGCCTACAGAAAAGATGTCTGTAGGGGAGATAGGATTGCAGTCTTAAGGATTGTCACACTGAGGAGGGAATAGATTTATTTCCTCTTTTGCCCCAGAGAGAAAGATCAGAACCAACAAGGTAAAGCTGTGAGGAAGCAGTGAAAGGTTAATAAGTATCAGGAGAAACTTCCTTACTGTACAGTATAATAATTGCAGAGGATGTTGGTAAAAACGTGTATGGCCACATCTTAACTATAGCTTAACATTAGTGCAAGGTAAACAATATAAGGGCCAGGCCAGTATCAGTCTGCTGAGAGTAACACATGGGAAGCAATTGGAGGACCATATAAAACAGAAATTTCAGAGAAAAGGAAGAGTGGAACTATATATTTATTAATGTTTCTGCAGAAGAAATGCCAATAGATTCATGACATTTTAAATCACTAGAGTATTGTTATCTTCCTTTGTAGCTGGTCATCTGGTACAGACATCAATCTAGGAAGAATTTATTTTCTTTATTTAAATGCTCCTAGGGCAAATACCCAAGGATAAAAAATGGGGGAGGGAATCAGAATAGTTTAAGGAAATGGGCAGAAAGGCCGTTGTAAGTTAAATCATATTTATTGGCATTTGTATGACTTTCCAGATCTTATTGACTCCCACCTTCTCTCACCCTTAGCTCTGCTGATGGCATTTGGCATTCAACAACTTCTGGACATCCAACATCATTTATATCTGCTTTAAAGCAACAGGAAGTATTCATTGTGTGGGCACCATTCTGGTATTCCAGGGGATGGATTGGTGGGGGTATAATCTAATAAAAACACTTTCTGATAGTCTTGGTGCCCAGTAAGGGATATTTTACTTAACTTTTGACAAATAAAACACATCCACAAACAATTAGCTCAACTTTTATGAATCCATGCATAAAAATGAAGCTGTATATCATATGAGAACCCACACTGCTGATTTTGCTATGCCTGCCCACACAAATAAAATAATTTTAGAAGCTGAAAGGCAAATTATGACTTGTAAAACTCCACACAGTATCCAGAAATTTTAGCCCCCATAAATTATGGTTTTACTACTGATGGAGGAAACAAGCTGCAATAATGATTATTCAGAAAAAGGACATTCAAATTTGTTCTTACTGCTCAACTAATACATAATGGCAACAGTCCCTTGGCACCCTTTTATTTACTAAATGTGATCCACTGTGAATAATTGTAAGAATAAGTATTATTTAAAAATTTGGAATAAATTCTAGCATTTAACTGCATAAATGAAATGGTACTACTCAGTAGAAGTATATTCCATGAACTTTTAAGCTACTACAGCTGTACTTGTAGTACAGCTACTACAAAAAATGCAGCATAGTGTTGAGCTTTCAACTTTATTGTTAAAAGAATGAACACAAAGAATAAATTGTTACCATATTTAATAAAAATACAAAAATGTAACAAAATGTTTTTATATACTATGCCTTGAAGTCACTTAAGTGAATTTTATTAAATCAAACTCTCAGCTCTAGGAAGCAAACAATGGCAAATCACTTCCTACAGTGGTGCCAAGAAAACTACAGGAACTTGTTTAGGTAGTTTCCAGGAGTTAATAGTGATTTGAAGGTGTATACACACACATGCTTACACGCTTGCTGTGTCTAGACACCATGCGCAAAACATCTAGTCAAAGCTTTAGTCCTAAAATCATAAATCTAGTAATTTTGAAATTATCATGAAATCCACAGTGGTGGTTTTAGCTTAGTATAGCTGGATTATGCCAGACAATATAAGATAGATAGATGGTACTATAACAGATCAGTGTACCAAACTGTGTAAAAAGAAAATGAGGAGGACATCTTAAGAAAGGAGATTGCTTTATTTGTTTTTACTTTTTAGGCTACTACTATGTAATTTCTATTAGTAGTTAACAATGAAAATGAAAATAGATCAATTGTTGGAGAATCCCTCACTCCTCTGGATTAGACTTTCTGGTAATGCAAACGGCAACAGGAAGAAGAAGATTTGACCATATAACTCTGGTTCCTGATCTGGAGGTCTGTTATCGGCTGCAGAGGCCTTCAGGAAAGCCTTGCTGGCCTTGCATGCTGCAGAAGACGTTCCTGAAGGCCTCTGACAGCGAAAAGGAGGCCGAGGGTGACGCACGCAAGTGAGGTGAGTCAGTGGATGACACACAACCCCCGAAAATAAGACCTGGTGCCTTTTTTGGTGGCAAAAAAATATAAGACAGGGTCTAATTTTCAGGGAAACATGGTAAATATATAAAGACAATATGAGAATAGGAAACTTGGTTTAAGTAAGGGTTCCTTAACTTTTGCCACCATATCTCCCCTAAATATCCAAACACCAAAATGAACACGAATGAACAGTATAATCAAACATTGGAGAAAAGTAGGTTTATTGTAACAATGTGCAAATAAAGGTTCTTCACAGAAAAGAGCAACAAAGATGATTTGGGAACTGGAGGCTAAAACAGGAAGAATGTTTGCAAGAATTGGATATATCTAGTTTAATGAAAAGAAGGACCAGGGGAGACATGATAGCAGTTTTCCGATATCTAAGATATAAAGAAGAGGGGGTCAACAGTGTTCCATAGCATCAGAAAGCAAGACAAGAAACAATGGATGGAAACTAGTCAAGGAGAGAAGCAGCTTAGAACTAAGGAAAAAATTCCTGATAGAGCAATTAATCAGTGGAAAGACTTGCCTCCAAGTTGTGGGTGCTCCAACACTGGAGGTTTTAAAGAAGCCATTGGACAATTATTTGTCTGAAATAATATAGGGTTTCCTGCCTGAGCAGGGGGTTGGACCTCCAAAGTCCCTTCCAACTCTGTTATTCTGTTATTCACAGTTTGGGAAAGCCTGGTTTAACAGTCTTCAGAGAGATTCAGAATGTGAATATAGAAAAAGGGAGAAGAATAAAGCATAAGAAGAAACAATTTTTTTCAGGGAGTACAAAGTACTCTTGTCTGTAAACGCAATTAGATCATCATTGTCAGCCATTCATTCATGTCTGCTCCTGGCCACTTTATGGATTAGCACTCTCCAAACCCCTCTGTTTTGCACCGTCTCCTTCATATCCACCATGGTCATCCCAGTGTCATCTTTTATAGCACGGGTGTCAAACTTGATCGCGTCACGTGACATCACATTTATTTATTTATTTATTTATTTATTTATTTTGTTATTCTTATATGCCGCCCAACTCCCGAAGGACTCAGGGCGGCGATGATATATTGTGACTTTTTTGCCTTTGCGGAGCTGGGGTGGGCGTGGCCTACAAGTGATGCATTTGGCCCATGGGCCGCCAGTTTGACACCCCTGCTTTATAGGGTCCACCCAGTAAGGCGGGCCCTTCTTTTTCCACTGGTCACTCCCAGCATGATTCATTTTTCAAGTAAGTCAGCTTGCTTTTGTTATGATAGCCTTTGTTTGGCGATCCTGGCTTCAGGTGATACTTTTGGTGAAGTTTGTCTAGGACTCCTTTGTTATTTTGCAATTCATAATAATTGTCTCCAGCTCCATAGTTCGAAGGCTTCTTTCTCCTAGCTGCCTTTTTCAGAGTCCATGTTTCATAGCCATAAGTAGCAATTGGAAAAATTATTGTATTGACTAATCTGTTGGGAGGCTGATATTTTTACTCTTCCAAATGTTATTCATGCAGATATTACAGTTCTTCCAAGTGCTTCTGATCTCAGGTCTGTAATCACCACATTGGTCCATTTTAGAGTCTAGGAAGATGAATTCCTTTACTGTTTCGATGGTCTCATTGGAATTAGATCAGTTATCTAAAACTACCAAATCTTTGATGAACTCCTTGCTTTTCTCTGAACTCTCCCCTATCTCCTTTCCAGTAAAATATGTAGTTTTGGTAGAAGCTTAGTTTCCTTCCTACTGGTAATTTAGAGAACTTTCATTGAATCATATGCGTTCCTGTGGTTTTTTTTATTATTTAATCCATTGGCAGAACAATTATGATAATGTTGTAAGTAGGCATGACTCTCTTCTTGGTTTTGGTTTTGGTTTTGCAAAAGGGATTTCCTTAACAATCTTATTTTCAAAGAATGTAATTTGTATTGGCCAAGTACAAGACTTACATAAGCTCCTACATGGTGCTTGGCTTAGCCAAAAGGAATTTTGCCTTATCAGATCCACTCATCAAATAGCAGAACTCAAAATAATACTGCAATTACTATAAGTCTCAGAAGGAATTTGCAGTGTGACACTGGGGGTTGAAATCTAATTCTCCTGGAGTTCTCAAAACAGAATTAGTTCCCATGATGCTAGGCTATATTATTATGCTTTTTCACTTATCTGTAACTTAAGTCTTTATAAAACCTAAAACAAACAAATACTAGGTGAAGTGAATGGTGAGCAAACTGGCCACGAGACCATTTATTTAGTGTAATTTTAATGGGCCAAGATAACATACTCCAAGTCTGTTTATAATATGGTCTATTTTGCAGAAGACTGAAACCCACATGTATATGCATGCTAAAACATATTCATCAGTTTCCTAGAGTTTTCTCTTGCAAAAAATAATTGTTTTCCAATGTCTTTTTTGCTCATATAGCAGTTATCTAGGGTCGAAGTATAATCAGATTTTAATATTTGTAAAGCGGTACACCATTGATGGGTGGGGTTTTCTAGGGGAGCAAGACGGGAGGGGTCAGTCTCTCTTATCCTGCAGCTTTGTGCACCCCCCCAAACACCCCCCTTCATCGCAGCCCTTACCGCTGCCATGGCCGGGGTTCGCCTCTGCTGCGTCTGGCCCGGAGAGGGACAGCGGCAGGAGAAGGAAGAAAGCAAGCCGCGGCTGTGGTGCTTCGGGAGGGCGGGTGTTGAGGGTTCTTCACAGCCGCATGCTGCCTCCGTTGCAGAAGCCGCCGCCAGCCAGCTGGGCAGCAGCCCTCCGTGTGGGGAGACGGCCAGGCCTGCGCTTGGAAGAGGCTGCCGCTCTCGCTGCCCACTTTCTTCCGTCTTCCGCCGTGAAACAAAAGTGAACTGCGGCAGCGCTGCTTCGGGAGGGCAGGCGGATGTCTGCAGCCAGGCAGGGAGGGAGAGCAGCGATAGCCCTTCCAAGCGCAGGCCTGGCCCTATACCTGCCCGGGGGGCTGCCGCCCACCCGGCCACCAGCGGCTTCTTGTAGTCGCGTGGCCGGCCGGATTAACAGGTGTGCTGGGGACGCCTTGCCCGCCACCTCCGTGCGCTGCGCTTGGCAGGGGCTGCTGCCCCTCTCACTGCCCTCCCTCCCCGCCTGGCAGGAGGAGGCAGGCGAGGCAGCAGGCAGAGGGGTGTGCAGGGCTCGGCTCGGCCGCTGAGCATGTGGGGCGCCCGCCCCAGCTCTCGGGCTGCTTCCTGCTGCCGTTCGAGGGAAGCGAGGCGCTTTGCGCAAATTCAAATTCAAAAGCGGGACTTTTTTGAAACGCCGCAGGACGCGGGACAAATTATTAAAAAGCAGGACTGTCCCGCCAAAAGCAGGACGTCTGGTCACCTTAACTTTAACACTGCCCACATGTGTGTGCATCTTCTAGTTTCATTTAATGACTGCAGTTAATACAGTGATAAAAATAATTTTGTGACCAATCCTTGCATATACAACCTTCTCAGGCCTTTAAAAGCAAAGGAAAGCCAAAGGAAAATCCTACATACAATCGTAGTTTTACTTAGCAATTGCTTTCCTTAACAATTGAATTTCCGGTCTCTATTGTAGTTGCCAAATGAGGCAACTGTAAACCTGGCCATTGTCAGGAAAACTTGACCTGTACAAATGAAACATGAAAACCTGTTATAAAAACTAGCCATCCAAATATGTATTACTTCTAGATTCCTACCAATCCTATCCATTCAACCAAAAAGAAAAATGACTAAGTCAACTAATTCTGCTTTATTGTAAGGCTGCATTAACTTCTCACTGCCACTTCTTAACTGCTTGATCCATTAGGGGGGGTCCTTCCAAAATTTCTTTATTTGACTGTGAAGCCACTGGGGGCTCCTGCTTCTCTGATCTGATTGTTTTTCTAGCTAACATCTCATCCCCTCATTCCTCATGGTCATCCACATATTCCATTACAGTTCCATTCTGAGCTTGTTTCATATTATTGTCAAAGACAATAGACTGATCTGTAAATTTGATTTGTAAGTATTAATCAGTGCTGGCCAGAGTGAAGTAAGATTGCTGTTTTAAAGAACACAACTAGATATTTGTCCTAATTGGCCACATAATCAACCTGGTTATTCCAAACTAATTTATTCTTTCCCATGTCCAAGTAAGAGTGAATTATTAATATGGTTGCATTTAGGCTGCAAAATATATTAGGTTAGCTCCAAAGGAATTGCAATATTTTAGGTTTGGTTACTTCTGAATTAGAAGAAATTGAGAGTAAAGCCATAGCAGAAAGTCAATACTATAATTCTGTTTTAAGTACTGCCACTATCTTTCAGTAAATAAATTATGCAAACTTGCAAGGTTGATTTTGAGGCCTCCTTGTAGCTCACTGAAATATGTTTGAAAGTAGCTTTTCATTTTCATACTGGCTTAAGGTTTTTTTAGTATAATGGTGGCAATGAATTGTTAATTTCACCTAATATTTTCAAATATTTAATTTTAAAAATATAGTTCTGTCGCAGTGTTTCTCAACCTTGGCAGTTTGAAGATGTGTGGACTTCAACTCCCAGAATTCCACAGCCAGCAACGCTGGCTGGGGAATTCTGGGAATTGAAGTCCACACATCTTCAAACTGCCAAGGTTGAGAAACACTGGTTCTGTGGCTCCTGTTGACATTCTTCAGGTAAATTCTTCCCAGAAACAGATAGGGCAATTTGTAGACTGAGCTTTCTTTTCTGCTATGCCTCCATACTTATTTTTATAATGAAAACCATCTAAGTAAATAAAATTTAAATCAGGTGTGGAGGGGGAATGCTTGGTTAATGACAACAGCACTTTATTATATAACCCCATTAAAAAAACTATTAGTCCAGTAATATTTCATCTCTAAAAGCACAGAAGGAAGAGATAGCATTTTCTATTTACTGTATGTATTTTTGGTTGAATAATCTGCATCCTGTTGTTCTGAATCAAGAGTTTAAAAAAATTACTAAAAAAATGTGACTGCCAGTAAACATTTGTCTTCCCACACTGTCGAAAAAAAGATATTTTGCTAGCCAATTTGAAAGACAGACATCTGTATTAACTTAATTAAAACAAAAAAGTGAAAATAAGGCATGATTTCTGATTAAGCCCTAACGTAAAACTGAAAAATGTCCGTTTATCATACAAAAATGCAGTCTAACCTGCGATATTATTTTTCTCTCAACTCTACGTTAAAGCTCAACTCACCATCTCCATTCCCCATAATAAGCCGTACAGATACAAAAGGCAATGGAAAAAAAGAACATGTATGAGATGCTTTGTAGTGCCATAGAAATGTGCCAGAAGAAGGTAATCTCTTCAGATTGTCATATTCTGCACAGCCTCATCCTTTCTTCACCCATTGCCCTCCATCATCTCTCTGAAGCGCTGCTTATAATCACCATGCCCTTCTTGTCTGCATGTCACAGAGCACTTTAGTTTGAATATTATGAAGCACTGCCAAGAACTTGCCATGTTGCTTTTGCTTTGCCTTCCAGACCTATTGTCCCATTCTGTAATACTTGCTGACAGGTTACACTGCCCTTGTCGGCTCCACACAGCACTTATCAGCTTATATGTGGACACCGCTGCCTCAGATACATTAATATTTATTTCATGGCAAAATCAGCATTTCATATCCACATTTTACTGTATATTGGCTTTTCTTTGTCCTTACATAAACCTATGGGGTTTTTTTTCAGTATGTAAACTTCCACGGATGCTATATAGATATATTTCAGTATTTTTTTTCCTAAGAAAAAAATAATGTGGGGAAAACAGATCTTTGAAGATGCTACGCTGATATTTGGTAATTGGATTTAAGCAGTTTTTTAAAAAGATGATTGATAAATATTGTAAATATCTACTGTAGTTCTTATCTTTGATAAATGTAATATATTCATATGACAGAACCACCTTTGTCTACTGTTTAATTCATAGGAACAGAACCAAATATTCTCTGTATCCAATTTAGTAGTTACTGTGTGTTCATATCAGATCTTTATTAGCAATCTAAATTGAAAGTCTTTTTTTCCCAAGACAAATCTCAAAGAATTTTCTTTAGCAAGATTTATTAATATAAAAGTAGTAGTGACAGAATTCCAGAAAGTAAACTATTTTTATTTAAGATGAATATAGCTATGTAAATATTATGACAGGGACATTCAAGTGCCAATTTCATAGCCATATAGTATATCAGGGAAGAAACCTCTACTTAGATACAGGGGGTATTTCCAGCTGTGAATTGTGCGTACAATGGTTGCTTATTTTTACATGTAGTTCCTTGAATGAAACTTGAAAGAGCAGTGTGATGTGGGTATAAAAAGATAAGGGAAGGAGTTTCATAATATTTTTGAATTACAAGTAAATCCTCGACTTACAACTTGAAAATTAGCCCAAAATTTCTAAGTAAGACCATTGTTGAGTGAGTTTTGTCCCATTTTATGTCCTTTTTGCCACAGGTGTTAAGCAAATAAGCTCTCAACCACCATAGCAGAACCTCTTAGCATAATCTATGAAATATCTTTCAAAACCAGCTCCTTGCCTAGCTTATAGTCACTAGCCATGGTCATCCCTATTTTCAAAAAGGGTGACCCCCGCCTAGTTGGAAATTACAGACCAATCTCATTATGTTGCATCACATTCAAAGTCATGGAATCAGTCATAAACCAATCCATTACCCTCTACTTAGAGACCACCAACAACCTACTCTCTAACAAGCAGTTTGGCTTCAGAAAAAAATTGTTCTGCAATCTGCAACTCTTTACACTACAAAAACATATCGACTTCACAACTCGACCAGGGTAAAGCAATAGATGCAATTTATATAGACTTCTGTAAAGCCTTTGATTCAGTAATACACGACAAACTACTTCTAAAACTAAAATCTTACAGCATTTCCGGATCCCTGCATAAGTGGATAGCTACGTTTCTATCAAACAGGCAACAAGTAGTCAAAATAAGGAATGCCCTATCAAACCCTCCACCAGTTAACAGTGGTGTCCCCCAAGGAAGCGTTTTAGGACCCACACTCTTTATACTTTACATAAACGACCTTTGCAATCAGATTATAAGCAACTGCGTTCTCTTCGCCAATGATGTAAAACTATTTAACACCACCAACAATGCTGCTACCCTACAAAAAGACCTTGACTATCTGTCAGAATGGTCAAACAATTGGCAACTCCAAATCTCAACCACCAAATGCTCTGTCTTACACATTGGCAAAAAAAAATCAAAACACAAAATACAAGCTGGGTGGATACGACCTTGTAGACGATCCTCACTCTGTCAAGGACCTTAGAGTACTCACCAGAGCTCACTGTAACAGCATTGCCAAAAAAGCATTAAAAGTTGTTAATCTATCTTGCGTAGCTTCTCCGTTAATATTGAATTGCAAACTAGGGCATACAAAATTTTTGCTAGACCAATTCTTGAATACAGCTCATCTGTCCGGAACCCGCACTGCATATCGAACATTAATACAATCGAACATGTCCAGAGATATTTCACGAGAAGTGTCCTCCACTCCTCGTAATAGAATACCTTATGCCACCAGACTTGAAATTTTGAGCTTAGACAACTTAGAACAGGGGTCCTCAAACTTTTTGAACAGGGGGCCACTTCACGGTCCCTCAGACTGTTGGGGGGCCGGACTGGCTAGGTGGGCGTGGCTTGGTGGTCATGTGACTGAGTAGGCATGGCTTGGCCATGTGACTGGGTGGGCGTGGCCAATTTAGCAGTCCATTTTGCCAATTTAGCAGTCCATTAAATAATACACACAAATTAAATTTAAATTTGTTTTCCTCCTGGGGGTGTTTTATTTGCTTTTGTTTGACTTTTCTTTTTACTAAATCACTTTTTAAGTTGTTTATGAGTCTAGTGGTCAACTTCAGAAAACTCAGTTTTGCAGCAATTCTTCTCAGACCCAAGGAGGTTACAATCAACATCTCTCTTCTCTCTCTTTCTCTCTCTCCCTCCCTCCCTCCCTCCCTCCCTCCCTCTCTCTTCTAGAATAGCAAATGGGGGTGGGGAAGAGAAACCTTGCTGAAATCCATTCCATCCTATTCCCATTTCCATTCCCATTCCATCCTATTGCTATTGCTATTCTATCCCATCCCATCCCTTCCCTTCCTATTCTTATTCCCATTCCCATTCCATTCTCTCCTGTTTCCATTCCATTCCACATTCAAAGACTTTTACCTGTTATATATCAAATGAAAGAAAAGTGTGCTAGCAAATGGGGGTGGGGAAGAGAAACCAGGACAGGGAATACTTGATGGATACAGAGATAAGACTGTCTCCTGGGGCATCTTCTGCAGGATCCCATTCAATCCTGGCAGTGCCCTGGGATACCTCGCTGAATTCCATTCCACTCTATTTATTTATTTATTTATTTATTTATTTATTTATTTATTCATTCATTCATTCATTCATTCATTCATTCATTCATTCATTCATTCATTCATTCATTCATTCATTCATTCATTCATTTATTTATTTATTTATTTATTTATTTATTTATTTATTTATTTATTTATTTATTTAGTGTTCTATTCTATTCCCATTTCCAGTCCCATTCCATCCTATTGCTATTCCATTCCATCCCATCCTATTTCCATTCTATTCTCTCCTATTTCTATTCCACTCCATTCTATATTAAAAAACTTTTACCTGCAGGATCTCCTTCAATCCCGGCAGTGTCCTATGATACCTCGCTGAATTCCATTCCATTCCATGCCATTGCATTCCATCCTAGTCCCATTCCCATTCCCACCTATTGCTATTGCTATTCCATCCCATCCCATGCTATTCCTATTCCCATTCCATTCTCTCCTATTTCCATTCTATTCTATTCTCATCGCGGCAGTATCAATTTGCTTTTGGAATCTCAGGCAAGGGCTCCACGCGTCTGGCAGGCAGATCAGACCGGGCAGGCATCGGAGCGAATCTGGCAAGGAAGCACCAAGGCAGGGGCTCAGTGACGCTGATCTGCTGGCCAGCCAGCCCTTCCTGGCTCCCTCTCCAGGGGCAGACGCGTCCGTCCTCTTTCAGAGTCAAGCAGCTCACGGGCCACTGCACTCAGAACCGCCAAGTGATGAGTGGGAGAAGGAAAGACAGCCAAGCGGTGGCGGGGGGAGAAGGTGGCTGGGGAGGCTGTTGTGGTGCCCAGTCCCTAGCTCGCTCGCATCTTGACAGCCCTGCTACACTAGCAGGAGCCTGTGGGCTTGCAGGAGCCTCTTTTGGCCAGGGCTGGGAGCTCCAGGAAGACTGCGGCTGCTTGCCTGCTTGGAGCGCTAGTTGATCCCCGCCCTGAGTCCGGGGATGGATGAAGCCTGAGCTAAGAAGCGAAGGTGGGGGGCGCTGTTGTCCCCTCCTGAAGCCCCCTCCTGAAGCCAGGCAGAAAGGGGAGTCTTGGATGCCCCCGCGCATCCCACTTTTGCCTCCTCGGTCCCCAGAAGCACTTTCCCGGGCACAAAGGGGAGGCACGATCACATTTTTGCCTCCTCAGCCCCCAGAAGCACTTTGCCGGGCTCAAAGGGGAGGCGCAGAGGCCCCCTGCGCATTGCACATTTGTCTTCCTGGCCCCCAGAAGCACTTTCTTGGGCAAAAAGGGGAGGCGCGGAGGCCCCCACGCATCGCATGTTTCCCTTCCCGGCCCCAAGAAGCACTTTCCCGGGCACAAAGGGGAGGCGTGGAGGTCCCCACGCATCGCATTTTTGCTCCCTGGCCCCCAGAAGCACTTTGCCAGGCAAAAAGGGGAGGTGCAGAGCCCCCCGTGCATTGTGTTTTTGCCTCCCTGGCCCCCCCAGAAGCTCTTTGCCAGGCACAAAGGGGAGTCTTGGATGCCCCCGCGCATCGCGTGTTTCCCTCCTCGGTCCCCAGAAGCACTTTCTCGAGCAAAAAGGGGAAGTGGGTGGAGGCCCCCGCACATCACATTTTTGCATCCCCGGCCCCCAGAATCACTTTGCCGGGCACAAAGGGGAGGCGTGGAAGCTCTTGCGCATTGAGTTTTTGCTCCCTGGCCCCCAGAAGCACTTTCCCAGGCAAAAGCGACCTTACCTTCCAGTTCCAGCCCATGGGGCTTGCTAACGTAAGGCCTGCACTCAGCCAAAGGGTGGGGGCCAATGGGTGGGCGGGGCAGCCTCGTGATCCCATGCGGGCTGGATTAATGGCTTCGGCGGGCCGTAGTTTGAGGACCCCTGACTCAGAATTTAATTTAATTTAATAAATGTTCTTATAAGCCGCCCAATCCCGTAGGACTCAGGGTGGCGTACAACATAGATAAGAACAGTACAATAAAAACAATAACATTTTTTAAAAAACGGAACATTATTTTAAAAAACATTCATTCATGGGGGAATCTGATCTTCTATTTTCACCCCGCCTGCCGGAAGAGCCATGTTTTTACGACTATATGGAAGGCCAGTAGAGTGGGGATAGTCCGGATCTCTGGTGGGAGTTGGTTCCAGAGGGATAGGGCTCCCACAAAGAAGGCTCTCCCTCGCGGCCCCACCAACCGACATTGTTTGGCCAATGGGACCCGGAGGAGGCCCACTCTGTGGGACCTAACTGGTCGTAGGGAGGTGTGTGGTAGGATACGGTCGCGAAGGTAGCCTGGCCCTGAGCCATGTAGGGCTTTAAAGGTCAAAACCAACACCTTAAATTGCGACCGGAGACTAATAGGCAACCAATGCAGCTGGCGGAGAATGGGTGTTACATGGGTGTATCTTGGCACACCCACCACAGCTCGCGCAGCTGCATTCTGTACCAATTGCAATCTCCGGATGGTCTTTGAGGGTAGCCCCATGTAGAGCGCGTTACAGTAGTCTAGCCGTGAGGTGACAAGGGCATGAGTGACTGTGAGCAAAGCCTCCCTCTCCAAGTAGGGTCACAATTGATGCACAAGATGGATATGTGCAAAGGTCCCCCTAGCCACAGCTGAAAGATGTTGCTCCAATTTTAGCTGTGGGTCTAGGTCTCTAGGAGAACACCCAAATTGCGAACCCATTCTGAGGGAGTCAATTTTTCTCCCCCAAGAACCAAGGAGGGGCAGTCGACATAATCCCTGGGGGGCAATATCCATAGCCACTCAGTCTTGTCAGGGTTGAGTTTGAGTCTATTTACTCCCATCCAGACCTTCACATCGTCCAAACAGCGGCACATTACATCAACTGCTTCCCTGAACTGACACGGGGTGGAGATGTACAACTGGGTATCATCAGCATACTGCTGATACCTCACCCCTGTCGTCGGATGATCTCACCCAGCGGTTTCATGTAAATGTTAAACAGGATGGGTGAGAGGACCGAGCCCTGTGGCACCCCGCAAATCAGGGGCCTAGGGGCCAACCTCTGCCCTCCTGTCAACACTGACTGCGTCCTATTGGAGAGGTAGGAGGAGAACCACCATAAAACGCTGCCTCCCACTCCCACCTCCCCGAGACGACGCAGAAGGATACCATGGTCGATGGTATCGAAAGCCACTGAGAGGTCAAGTAACACCAGGATGGAGGAATGACCTCCATCCCGGGATCGCCAGAGATCATCCATCAGAGCGACCAAAGCAGTCCCTGTACTGTAGCCGCGCCTGAAACCCGATTGAAAGGGATCCAGATAATCAGTGTCCTCCAATAACCGCAGGAGTTGGAGCGACACCACTTTCTTGACAACTTTACCCACGAAGGGTAAGTTGGAGACTTTAAATCCGCTGGGTCCAGGGAAGGCTTCTTGAGGAGGGGCCTCACCACCACAGCTTTTAAGGGCTGCGGGATGGACCCCTCTCTCAAAGATGCGATCACAACAGCCTGGAGCCAACCGCGTGTCACCTCCCTGCTGGCTGAGACCAGCCAGGAGGGGCACGGGTCCAATAAACAAGTGGAGGCGCTCATTGCTCCTATGGCCTTGTCCACATCATCAGGAGTGATAGGCTCAAACTCATCCCATATAACAGGACTAAGACTCGCCCCTGTCGTCTCGGCATGCCCTGTCCAAATGGAGTCCAGGTCTGTCCGAATCTGAATGACTTTGTCCGCCAGAAACTGAGAAAATTCCTCAGCTCTGCCCTGTAAGGGATCTTCAACTCCCTCCTTGGCAAGAAGGGAGCAAGTCACCCTAAACAGGGTGGCTGGGCGGGAGTCGGCGGACGCAATAAGGGCGGAAAAATGCGCACATTTTGCCGCCCGTATGGCCACTAAGTAAGACTTAATGCAAGTTCTTAAAAGTGTCCAGTCAGATTCAGCTTTACTAGCTCTCCATCGTCGCTCTAGGCGTCTCTTTTGGCGCTTCATCTCCCGGAGTTCATCGGTAAACCAAGGAGCTCTCCTGGATCTGCTGCCACAGAGAGGCCGCAAAGGCGCAATCCGATCTAAAGCCCCCGTTGCCGCCCGATTCCAGGCAGCCACTAGAGACTCAGATGAATTGTGTACCAGGGATTCAGGTATTTCCCCAAATTTCCTCTGAAATCCTTCGGATTCCATTAGGCGCCTGGGGCGGAACCACTTAATCGGTCCCGCCTCCTTGTGGTGGAGGAGTGGTGCCATGAAATCCAACCTCAGAAGGAAATGATCTGACCATGACAAGGGTACTGTGACTAAACCCCTCAGCCTCAGATCATCTCTCCACTGCCCCGAGAGAAACACAAGGTCGAGCGTGTGACCTCCCTTATGAGTCGGACCCTGAACTACTTTGGTCAGGTCCATGGTTGTAATGGAAGCCATGAACTCCTGGACTGCCTCCGAGGTTTCGCCGGACGATGGCAGATTGAAGTCCCTCAGCACCATCAACCTGGGAAACTCAATCGCCACTATCGCCTCAAGCAGAACAGGTAGGGCCTTTGCAACGCAGCTAGGAGGCAAGTACATAAGCAAAAGGCCCACCTGAACCCCTAAGTCCAACTTCAAAAGGAGCGTCTCATACCCAACAATCTCCGGGGCAGGGCTCCTTTGAGGACATAGATTCTGGTGAGCTATAATAGCCACTCCTTCCCCCCTTCCCTGGGGTCGCGGCTGATGCTGAACTGAGAACCTATCCGGGCACATCTCGGAAAGGGGAACCCCCCCTCCTGGCGCAGCCAGGTCTCAGTGATGCATGCCAGGTCCGCCCCCTCTTCCAGGATTGAATCCCGTACAAGGGGGGCCTTGTTAGTAATAGACCTGGCATTCAACAGCAGCAGCTTGAGTCCGGGGCCCATCTTCGGTCCAACCTAAGCATAGTAAAATTATCTGCTACAATGTCCTACCTGTCAATGAATAAATCAGCTTCAACCACAACAATACACGATCACATCATAGATACAAACTTGTGATAAACCGCACCAAACTTGATTGCAGAAAATACGACTTCAGTAACAGAGTCGTTAATGCCTGGAATGCACTACCTGACTCTGTGGTTTCTTCCCCAAAACTTTACCCTTAGACTGTCTACTGTCAACCTCACCCCATTCCTAAGAGGTCTTTAAGGGGCATGCATAAGCGCACCAGCGTGCCTACCGTCCCTGTCCTAATGTTCCCTTTTATTTGTATCCATTTTATGTGTTCAAAGTTAATACGTATATCTGTTATCTAATACATGCTTGACAAAATAAATAACAAATAAAACAAACAAACAAACAAATAAATAAAATTATACAGTTGTTAAGTGAATCTGGCTTCTCCCAGTGACTTTGTTTGTCAAGCTGACTAGCAAGGTTACAAATGGTGATCATATGACCTGGCATAGTGCAGTTGTCACAAATGCATGCCAGTTGCCAAGCCCCTGAATTATGATCATGTGTCCATGGGTATGCTGTAATGGTTGAAAGTGAAAACCTGTCATAAGTTTTTTCAATGCTGTTATAACTTCAGAAAGTCACTAAACTAATGGTTGCAAGTCAAGGGCTATTTGTATTTACAATCTGAGAAATGTGGGAAGATGAGGATCTCTCTAAGAGCATGTCTATATGGAAATTCTCAGTCATCCAGGTCATGGTTCTCTAAGAGTATGTACTTAAAAGTTAACAGTCAAAGTACTAACATTAATATTGTATTTATGTAATTGACTTTTTGTTTGACTTTTAAATATTTTACCTACAGTCCCTGACTTGCAACCCTCTTTCAAAGGAAACTTGAGAGCAGCTAATTTAGCTAATGTTTTAAAGAAAAAACCCAGCTTCATATAGTATCTATATAATCAGGAAGGGAACTTCTAGCAGTTTTCTGGCAGCTCAATTTGATGAAGCCATGTAATTTCAGTTCACCTGGGGAAATGGTTATCAAGTGAAATATCTAAGTCTTGCTGTTTCTTCACTCTCTGTAATCATGTTTGGAATTGACATCTCTCAGAGCTGTAAACGTATAGTGGCAGCACTAACAAATTGGTCATACTGCCTATCTCTGTACATGATGTTGTTCTCTGGCTTTGGTGAGAAGGAATTGTCTGTATTTGAAGTATTCCTTCTTCACAGCCTTTGTTGGTAGAAGAAAGCACAGAGATAGTACTAATCAGCTAGCAAATGACTTGCTTTACTAGGGTATACATCAGGGAAATAATTTTGGAAATAAAAATGGAAATGTCCATTTTTTACTATTCTTCCCACTGCAAAAAGGCATCACATTAGTTTTGTTCCATTAATTCTATCTACATGTTTGGTTACTCTTTCAACCAGACGAGCATTTTATTATCTGAATACAAAATCACAAACTTTCTCTAGCAACCTCTCCACTAATCCCCTAATGTATTCCCGTTTTTAAATATTTGTTCAGGACTGTCCACACTTGGAGCTTCAGAGAAATTGGAGCTTCAGAGAAATCATGTATGGTGGATTTCTAGGAAGGATAGAGGGAAACAATGGATGATTCAGAAGGGCCTGAACTTTGTGGCTTAGATATTATATGGCTCTTACTCTGGAGGCCTCCTCAAGAGTCAGAAAGAAGCTGTCAAGCATTAGATTTCCTTCAGCCACACCAGAGCTCTTTTCCCACAGCCAAAGGAAATACAGTATTTCCTTTATAGACACTTTAGCAACTTAGGATCAAATCTATGCTTTAGTAAACAAAGCAAACTGGTTGGCAGGATTTGGAGTTTGTAATCCAACACGTTAAATTAAATTGGAAAATTGATTTAGAATAAGCACTGCATGAATACTGGATATTATTGCATTAGGTTTTGTTTTTACCCATTTTTCAATGTTTCATAATGTATTCTAACATTCTCTTTAAAAAATATTAGTAACGTTCAATTTTAGGATTTCTTTTTGCTTTTACTCCCTACATTTTCTTTAATACATCTTTTCTCATCTTCAGTATATTATCTGCCATAAACACGGCAAAAGAATTAAAAAGAAAAAAAAGAAACCAAAGCCTGTAATTATCTCCTGGTGTGATAACTTCTGAAAATATGCTTGCATAGTTCTTGACGTGAGAATCTTTCCAGGGAATTGCAAGATTATACTGGAAAGTTTTTTTATGTCAAGAACTATACAAGCATATTTTCTGAAGTATTTATTATTGTTATTTTAATATTCCTGGCAACTCTTCTGATGCCATTACTAGCACCTTGATTTGAAGCTTAATGTTTGACTTCATATCATAGAAAGTTTAACATACTTCAAGATGGAAGTATTGTTTAATGGTTCAAGACCAAATTAAACTGAACTATTGTAGTCACTTAATTAGTTTCTCTACTTCAGCTAGTAGCCAAATAGTTTTCCAGGTTACATACTAGGAGAGGCTGGGTGATCCACAGGGGTGGGTTCCACTTACCTTCGCCGCTGGTTCGTATCGTGACATTTCGCGCGTGCGCAATCGCTACACTCGCAAGCACGCTTGTGTCCCCTCGTGCAATTCTGCTTCCGCGCATGCTCAGTAGCTATAATCAGCCCGAAACACAGCTGAGGAGCTGATCAGCTGTGCTTCGGGCGAAGGAATAAAGATAAATATAAACCCGGGGGCAGGTGGGAGGGGCCTTTTTCAAGCAGCAGCAGAGGAAAAAACTTTCAAACAGTAAAAAAATTGGAAAAAATTCAAAAAAAAAGATGGCAGCGCCCATGGACTAGCACCAACTGAACCGGATCCGTGACACCATCGTGATGTCACCAGCGGGTCACTACCAGTTCAGGCGATCCAGTCTGAACCAGGAGGAACCCACCCCTGGTGATCCATATCAATAAAAGCAATAGTAATTATCTTTTACCTGACTGTTGGCTTACCTATGGCTCTTCTTATAAGAGAGAGTTCTCAGCTTACAACCACAACTGACCCCAAAATGTCCATGGCTAAGTAAGAGAGTTATTAAGCGAGTTACACCACATTTTATAAACCTTTTTGTCACAGTTAAGAGAATCACTACAATCGTTAAACAAATCCTGCAGTTAAGCGAATGAATCTGGATTTCCCCCAGATTGATTTTGCTTGTTGGAAACCAGCTGAGAAGGTTACAAATGGTGATCACATGAGCCTGGAACAGTGTAACCCTCATAAATACTTGCCAGTTTCCAAAGACTCGAATTTTGATCACATGATCATGGGAATGCCACAATGGTTGCAAAGTGTGGAAAACGGTCATTTTTTGTAGTGTTGTAACTTTGAATGATCACTAAATGAATGGTTGTAAGTTGAGGATTACCTGTACTTTAATGTTATACTCAAAGCCTATTAGATCAAGTGGAAATAATATTTAATATAATGAGCTGTCATTGCACAACTATAGTACATTGTATATTCTACTAAAGAAAGCGTAGTAAGCATGGTATAGTTTGAGCAAGGAACTTTATTGTATCAGTTGGGGGGGGATTTCTTTGCTGCTAGTAAGAATTCCAAGTGTGGACATAAACATATATAGAATGTATAATTATAATTTATAATAATTATAATTTTATAAATGTATTGACATTATTAACATTCCTGTTAAAAGCATGGCACTTTTCCCCTAATGTGCAATTAATTTTTTTTCTTTCAATGTTTTGTGAATTCTTTATGAAGTTGGTGACTCACTAGGACTCTTGAATATTAATGTTATTTATTATTATTTATTTATTATTTGGTTCTTCTATGCCGCCCTACTCCCGAGGGACTCAGGGCGGCATACAACATTGTGTAAGAACACTGAACAATAAACAACGATTAAAACAATGTTAAAAAATTAAAAAAGTTAAAAGAAATATTCACCACCAAACATATTGGGGGAGAGCTCAGATGGACTAGTCTCTACCCCCTGCCTGCAGGAAAAGCCATGTATTGACGACTTTTCGGAAGGCCAGCAGGGTGGGGATAGTTCGGATCTCTGGGGGAAGTTGGTTCCAGAGCACGCCCCCCCCGCCACAGAGAAGGCCCTCCCCCTAGGGCCCGCCAGCCGACATTGTTTGGCTGACGGGACCTGGAGGAGACCCACTCTGTGGGCCCTAACCGGTCGAAGGGAAGTATGAGGCAGAATGTGGTCCCGAAGGTAACCTGGTCCTAAGCCATGAAGGGCTTTAAAGATGATGATCAACACCTTGAATTGTACCCGGAGACTGATGGGCAACCAATGCAGCTGGTGGAGTATAGATGTAACGTGGGTGTATCTTGACACACCCACCACAGCATGCGCAGCCGCATTTTGCACCAACTGAAGTCTCCGAATACTCTTCAAGTATTGTTGTTGTACGAAATGTTGCCAATTTCTCATAATTTTTATCCTAAGAACTCAGGTTTGAAAAATCCTGGAAGAAACAGAATGAGTTTCACATTTGGTTGTTCTAAATCAGATTATTTGGATTGCTCTTAACAAGTTCACACTATATTAGAAATAAAACAATTCTCCCAGTTCTTCTTAGATAGAATGTAAAACCTATTGTACAAGTAGAGCCTCAATAATCTTTAAAGACCCAGTAGAGTTTACATTAGATCAATACTGTGGTCTACCTATAGTAGAGGCATGTTTACTTAAAAGATATATGGATTCACCATAAGTAAATCAAATTCCCTGCTACAGGGATTTAATTTGAACAGGATTTGATCTCAACCATCTCGTTTGTTTCCTCGCACACCTCCTACTCTTTATTTGTTATAGTGAGGGGATTACTCTTAAATGAAAGACTGAGTTAGAATGTTGTGTGTCCAGCATTCTTTTTTGATCAATGGCATCTGTACCCTTCTCGCTTTATGTTGACAGCAGCTCTTGAATCTCCTTAATAAAACACCATTGTGCTTTGCTTAAAAAGGAGCAGGCAGGAAAGTATTGATTTCACAATCTGCCTGTATTGGCTCAGTTGAGTAGTGGATGAACAAAAGGGATCTACCTGAGAAATGTAATCCCCTGTTCTCAACAAATATTTCCCATAGTTTAGTGAGCAGTGGGTCTGACAGCATAACTATTTTAAAGTGACACATCGACTGTTCATGCCTTTCCAAATGCCAACACTTTGACATGGAGGTGATTTTGAACAGATTACTGTTCTTCTGCTTTTGCAATGCAAAGCTACATTTTATTACTTTGGAATTGTTGACAGGCCACTGTACTCTTACTGTGTGTAGAACTGCAGGCCTGAAGCAAAAAAATATTGGTTGAAAAAGACTGTGACTTTATCCAGGATTTTTTAAAAGTACACTTTTATAAACTCTGTAAAATTTTTTGTTATAGAATTAAATAGCTACATCCTCTATCAAATGTTAATGGGTTGCTGAAGTTCAAAATATTATTGTGATGAGCTGGCCACACTCCATAAATTTTATGTTTATAAATTTTTTAAGGAATGCTAACCCAAATTCACCAAATTATACAAATGTGCAAAATTTCTATTGTTATTTTATTTTCCTGTTTTTCCCCCTTTCCTAATAATAAATTGTTGTATCAAACTATCTTATTTACTATAAAGATTAGTTAAAGATTGCAATAAAAGTGTTTGATTGGATTTGACTGTGATGACCTGTGATTGTACAGTATGATCATTTCTGGACAGAACAAGAGCCGTTTCTATCCTCTTAATGTGTACCAGTTCTCTAGATATGAACAATTTTGTTTCAATTTTTCATTACCTTAAGTTGGAAGACTTTGGATGATTGTATGATTTTAGGAGTAAACCTGTGATTTTTGTAATCTTCAGACTATCATCTAGACTCGTCTATTCTAGCCAAAATCCCAATAGGTATTGGGTCAAGGTTGTAGGAATAAAAATAAGTCTTCCAATCAGATGTTTTTCAAAGGTACATTTGTTCTTTGACCATCAAATACTGTAGGCAGGTTCTCCTGGATTGAAAGGCAGTTTTACTTTTGTTTTTCCTTTCACAATCTTCGCTCCCCTCTCCATTTTTTTTTAAAAAACCAAGACAAGTATATCAAGACCCAGACCAAGCAAAATTACTTTTGGCCACTCCTTATTTACTACCGTGTTTCCCTGAAAATGTATATATTTTTTGAACCCTGAAATAAGTGCTTGGCCTTATTGCCATGCACTCAAAAACCCGATTGGGCTTATTCTCAGGGGATGTCTTATTTTGGGGGAAACAGGGTATTTTCTTCTCCATAGGAAGGAAGGAAGGGTTTGAAAGGATGTTGATAGTGGAGCCTCGTCCTTGATTTTCTGAGCTATCTGGGAGCAGTAGAGATTTTCAAGTAGAATTTGAAAACAGGAAACCACATAAAGGCACTCAAAAATCAGGATTTTAAATTCCCTCTTGAAAAGTGCATTTCCCATGCTTTTTTGGAAGGAGAGAATTCTACTATCCCTGAGTTCTTCCGGGTAGTGATAAATCACAACTCTCAGTAGGAATGTTGTTAATAGTTCAGTACCTTTTGAAAGGCCATAATTGTTGAATGTACAATTTTAGCAACACTAATCTATTGCAATGATTTAGATCAGGGGTGTCAAACTCAAGGCCCACAGGCTGGATCTGGCCGACTGGGTGCTTAGATATGGCCCATGGGGGCCAATCTGGAAACGCAGCTCGGGAGCCTCTTTTCGCTGGCAGAGCGCTTGGGCTAATGTCTAATGCTACTGAAGCCACAGAGTGGAAGATAAAGTTTTAGAAGGTATAATTTCAGATTTTGGGGTATAATTTCAGATTTTGACAGGAAAAACTTCACTGTCCAATTCAGTATTTTGATTTTGGATGTCATTTGAACTGCAAATAAAAGACAGTGCATTTTGTAAAAGGTACAATTAAAAAAAATGTTAAGTATAAATCAAGTGAAAATTCATTTAGTCCATGAACACTTAGATTTGAGTTGTATATTGAAGCCTTGCCAGCTTTAAAACTCTTCTCAACATATTTCATTTCAAATCTAGCAGCAAGTTACCTTTATCAGTACAGTTGATTTTTGCCCATTCATGAAGTACATGGCAAATAAAATAAAAAGGGGGCGTGAAATTGATGTGGAGAAAAATTCATTAAGAATTTGTAGTGAGGAGAAGAAAAGATTCTAATTACTTTAAAGAGTATATGAGTCTTTTCAGTCTTTAACTTAAAAATATGCTATGTGCGTTCCAATTGGAAAATGTTCTGATTCCACAACTTTAAAGTCAGTAGTGTTTTCTGGAATAATACTGCTGCTCACAGGTTCAGTCCAAGTAGTTCATCAGAGAACTATTGTGTATGAAGGCTGGCTCTAGTCTTAAAACTAGCCCTGTAGCAGAAGGCATACATAGCAGATGGTAACACTGCATTTATATTGTATAGTATTTTTACTTCTAAAAAGAATACAGGTCATAATGCGCACATTTCTCCTGCTGAATATTTTAGTCAGGCATTGCTAATTTTTAACAATGGAACAAAGGGCCTTTAAATGGAAATATTGAAGGCTTTAAAGAAAAAAAAACCATAATCAGGACTTCATATTTTAATTGGTAATTACTACAACTGCAGAATAAATTCAGAAAAGTTAACATACTTTCAATGAGAAAAAAGACCTAACGAACAGAAATATTTCTATCTAATTGTTTGGGTGTAATTTTAGGCAGTCAAATAGAGGCAATTCAACAATAATATTAATTATTTCTGGAATTATTTGGAAAATTTTAGTAGTATAAGGAAGCACTGCCTACTTTGGAAGGTATTGTAAAAGGAAGGATTCAGGATTGTAACTACCACGGCTGCACAAAGAACACAATAGGACAAGTAGAAAGATGGGCATGTAATTAGGGCAGAATACTAGCAAATATCCTGAAAATGTAAAGATGAAGTCAGGAAAGCTAAGCCTGAAAATGAACTAAGGCTTGAAACAAAAGTAAAAAAAATAACAAAAAAAAATCTTTAAAAAAAACAAGAAAAAAGTCAAGGAAACGATTGGTCCATTTATGACATGATAATGAGCAGCAGGGAGAAAGCAGAACTGCTTATCTAGTTTTGTTTTTGTTTTTGCATTTGTCTTTACACAAAAGGGAAAAAAACAGTGCAACCTACTGTAATACTGTAAAATGCAGATTAAAAATGCAAGTCAAAAATTTTTAGATTGCACAGAAATGAATAGACTAATACTTAGATTAAACGATAAAGAGGAATCGTACTACAAGACATGGGGAAGATTTTATGAATGGTTAGAAAAAAATATGAATGAAGGAGAGAAAATAAAAGTGAAAGAGAAACCCAGATGATACACTATGAAATGGAAGAGGGGAGTGGGAAGGGGAAAATAGAAAAGTTATATTAGACAAATATACATTAATAATGAAATATATGAATATGTAAAAAAAATGTAAAGAAGAAATAGAGAAGAGATTTTAAATAATCAATGAATCAAGACTGCTGGAATGCCATCCCAAAATACAGGAAGGAGGGTGAGGAGGAAAGAAGAAAGGGAGAGGAGAGGAGGGTAAGGAGGGGAAAAAGAAGGATAGGAGAGAAGGAAAGAGGAGGGAGGAGGAGAGGAGTAGGGGAGATGAAAGGGACGTAGAGAAGGACGGAAGGGAGGGAGAGGAAAGTAAGAAAGGTAGAGGGGGAGGAGGAGAGGAGAAGGGTTGTGGGAAACAAAAAGGGGGTCAAGGGATGGCAGAAAAGCAGCTTCGACTGAATAAAAACAATAATTGTCAATGAATAGAAAATATATATGGAACTATTGTATTAAAAATTAGAAAATGAAATGGTATATTTGTGAATGTAAATATGTGTGTAAAAAATAAAAAAACTTTTGCAAAAAAAAGGAATGCAAGTCAAAATAAGTAAGGAAAATGTAAGAGAACATTTATTTACTCTAGACGAGTTCAAATGACCAGGATCAGATGGAGTATACCCCAAGGTTCTGTCTTAGGCCCAGTACTCTTCAATATTTTCATCAATGATTTAGACAAGGGGATAGAAGGGGAACTCATCCAATTTGCAGACAACACCAAGATGGAAGGAATAGCAGACACTCCAGAAGATAGGCTCAAAATACAGAAGGATATCAGCAGACTTGAACACTGGAGCCTATATAACAAAACATTCAATGGTGAGAAAAGTAAGGTTCTACATTTAGGCAAGAAAAACCAAATACACAGTTATAGAATAGGTGGTACCTGGCTCAATTGGTAGTAACTGTGAGAGGGATCTTGTAATCCTAATGGACAGTCACTTAAATATGAGCCAGCCAACAAAGCCAACACAGTCATAGCCTGCATTAACAGAAGGATAGAATTAAGATCACATGAAGTGTTAGTATCACTTTATAATGCCTTGGTAAGACCACACTTGGAATATTACATTCAGTTTTGGTTGCTACAATATAAAAAGTTGTTGAGACATTAGGCTGGGGGTGTCACACTGGCGGCCCGCGGGCCGGATGCATCACGTGCAAGCCACATCCACCCCAGCTCCACGAAGGGAAAAAACTATCACGAAACATCACGTGACAGCAATGTGACTCCGTGAGTTTGACACCTGTGCAGTAGGTAGAGAAGAGCAACAAAGATGATTAAGGGACTGGAAGCTAAAACATATGAAGAATGGTTGCAGGAATTGGGTAAGTCTGATTTGATGAAAAGAAGGACTAGGGGTGACATGATAGCAGGGTTCCAACACCTCCCCCCACTCCAGCTGGAGATTGCACGACATTTCCACAGTCATGCGGTCATCATTTGCAAACTTCTTTGCTACCTTCCATCATGCAATGTCAATACAGAAGCTGAAAAAGATTGCAAATGGCAATCACATAAGATCCTTGATTAATGACCACGATGATTCACTTAATGACAGTAAAGATTGTGTGGAGATAAATCTGTGAGGGATACCTTTTGCCACCCTCCTGTGCTAAACTACAGAAAGAGGTTGGCTGATCTAAACGTCTTTCAGAATTAAATGGCAGATAATTAAACTAGTAACCAAAACTTCCTCATTTGATTTTAGCCATCTTACATGAAGTGTGATTTATGTTAATCTTAAGAAAGATCTTAAGCACTCAGATATAGAAGATTGTTGAAAATTCCAGGACTTTGGCCAGGTCAGATGTTTGTGCTAAAACTATGCTGGCAAAACATCTGCTCAGATTTCCAGAAAGAAAGAAATTTTTCTTTCTTTGGGGAATTGTCACACAAAGAGCTACCAGCTGACATAGCAATACTGCTGAGATAGCATTGTTTTTGCAAATGGCTCTCTTTGCCTAGTTTGTTTTCAGACAACTAGTCAGCCTAGATTGTTGCATTTAGTACTGCTGGCAGATGAAAAATCCAACTGAATATTATATTTGATTGCCTCTGCTCCACTTTAAAGGCCTCTACAGAGCTGGGATATCTTTGCATTATAATATCTGCTAAGTGCTTATTAGTGTAGCCAACGTGGTGTTGCACAATTTTAAAGCTAAGGATTATTGGTCAAGAAAACAAATGCCTCCTAATCTTTGGTAGATCTTTTTAAACTTGCAGAAACACAAACATGTACAAGCAGGCATCCATGACTGTTCTTCTCTTCAGTTAATGGCTGTAACTTTTAATAATGTTAAGATCAAGGCAAAAGTCTCTTTCAGTACCTATACAACCACAACAATGCAACATTGCAGATGCACATTGTGCAGCCCATTAAACATTAAATTGTTGACACTTTGGCAAGGGTTCTTGAAACGTTCAAGTTAGAGACTCCGGGAATTAAAACTTGGCTTTCAGGATGAATAACGTGGGTTCCCTCACTGAACTTTCATTCCTCTCATATATTATTTTTTGTTTGGTTTCTATCATTAAGGAAAGGCTGACATAAACAATATGTCTTTAAGGTTGTAATCCTGTAAGTGTTTTTTAGAGAATAAATCCAATTGAGGCTAATAGGATGTATTTAGGTGTAAACATTTTATAATATTGCATAGAACAGCGGTTCTCAACCTGTGGGTCGCGACCCCTTTGGGGGTCGAACGACCCTTTCACAGGGGTCGCCTAAGACCATCAGAAAACACATATTTCCTGTGGTCTTAGGAACCGAGACACCGCTCCTCTATCCATCTCCAGGCAGGTCCACCCACATGCAGATATGCCCACATATGAGTACCCAATGTGATGACATCATCGTGCCAACCCCATCATGAGAACTTCTGAGCATGCGCAGAATCCAAATTCCTGGCACTGCGCATGCGTCACCAGCTTGTTTTTAGCTTTTTTTTTGCAATTAAAAAAAAATCGGCACTGCACGTGCAAAGCGCCCACGCGCCCATGAGGCGTGGCCACGCAGCGCAGGAGGAAGCGATCCGGCAGCGAGGTAAGTTAGAACCCACCCCTGAGTTTCCTAATAATTTTATTATTTTTATGGTTGGGGGTCACGTCACATGAGGAACTGTATTAAAGGGTCACGGCATTAGGAAGGTTGAGAACCACTGGCATAGAAGGTCACATAAATGTCTCTAAAACAAATGAGTATGGGTAATACATAACAAAATCCCTTGTACTTCCATAAATATTGATTTTGTCTGTACACATATATGAAAGTAAGATGCCTAAACCATAGGATTATCCTTAGATTCTCTGTTCCTGTTGAGACTCCCACCCCCACCCTGAGAGTGTTGGCTGTCTAAAAAGAGATCTTCTCAGTGGTGGCCTCTTTTTCTACTGATAGGATTCTCCTGAATGACCTGCTCTCCCCATGATATATATATTATATTGTCTTTTTGAACCATAATATTGATTTTCCTTGCTAGTTACTTATTCTACCTTATCCTTGGAAGAGGCCAACTTTGTCCTCATTTTTTAAATATGATAGCTGTGACACCCATGTTTTTTTATCATGGTGAAATAGGAACTGAAGAAACTTCTTGGATGAGAAGCAAGATTGTTTTCAAGGAAAAAACCAAGAAAGTTGATTTTTTGGAAAAGCATCTCTGGGACATCACGATAAAATAGTATTATCATAAAAGTAGTATGTTTCTGAAATTACAAGTCTTGGTGATATCCTGGAAAATGGGAATGTTGCCCTAGGTCAGTGTTGGCGAACCTATGGCATGGGTGCCACAGGTGGCACGCGGAGCCATATCTGCCGGCACGCAAGCCGTTGCCCTAGCTCAGCTCCAGCGCGCATGTGCATGCCCGCCAGCTGATTTTTGGCTCACGCAGAGGCTCTGTGAGGGCGATTTCGGCCTCCGGAGGGCCTCCAGGGTGGCAGGGGGGAGTGTTTTTGCCCTCCCCAAGCTCCAAGAAAGCCTCTGGAGCCTGGGGTGGGTGAAAAATGGGCCTACCGGGCCCACTGGAAGTCGTGAAATGTAGGAGTGGGGGGATCACACACGCATGTGCAGGGGGGTGGGGCGAGTGGGGGGCTTTGAATTATGGGTGTGGGCACGCACGTGTGTGTGATAGCGTGCACACACTATTTCAGCACCCGAGGAAAAAAAGGTTCGCCATCACTGCCCTAGGTATTACAGCTACTGAACTTTGATTGTAGTGTTTCACCATTTTGATGGGGAACATGTGTTGAAATGGACGCTAAGTTGATCTAATATAATTTAATAGTTAAGAAACCCTAAAACACACCCAAAAAATGGAAGGGAAAAATTATGACTCTCCACTATCATAATAGTCCTATCACATTAACTTACTATAAAGTCTATAGAGATGATGTTCAGAGACAGGAGGAAGAATACACAACCTAGACAACTCTCATGCAAAAGGCATTTTAGTCCGCAGAAGGAAGAGGATATGGGAAACATTTCAGAAGGCACTTCCCTAGTTTTCAGGCGAGTAAAAAAAAGGAGAAAGGCTTTCAAATTTGCCAATCTTACAATAAAGATACTGTTACTACTTATGGTTGGTGCTTGTTGTCTGGAATACCTCGAAGGCTGACACTTACAAACTGCAATCTTTATATCTCCAAAAGAGATAATGCCACCAAATAACTTTACTCTTTTCTGAACAGGAATGTTTTGGTTTCACTATCAAAAATTGTTTTCTCCAAGGGTTTGTTGAAGAGGATATCCAAGACAGTGTTTTAGCACAGGACAGGAAATAACACAGGAAAAATATAAGTAGTTTGCAATGTTTACAATAAATATGGATGAAGCTGTATTGTTTTAATTGAAAAGCATACTTCTAAGAATCCTTAAATATGCCATGAATATTAATCAGGATTTCTTTTTTCTTCTACCTTTCCATTTCTTAGCTTTTGCTTTTGAGAAAATAACTAACAAATTTAGATGCTAAAAGTACTTCTGTTCAAGTTGCGTTGATTACTATTAATAAAAGCTGATTTATAACTATTATTTAATTATCAGTAATACTTTCCATAGAAGCACATATTTCTACTGTAAGTATCATAATTTGGGATAAATATGCTAGGAACTGTCTGTATCTGGTGTTTCTTTGTGTCAGTCAATATAGGTAGTCCTTGAATTACAGTCATTCATTTAGTGACAGTTCGAAGTTATAGCGACACTGGAAAAAGTGATTTATGCCTGGTCCTCACACTTACAACCATGACAGCACCCCCTCAGTTATGTGATCAAAATTCAGACACTTGGCAACCAGTATGTACTTATGATGGTTGCATCATCTTGGGATCAAAAGATTGTCATTTGTGACCTTCCCAGCCATCTTCCACAAGCAGAGTCAATGGGGGAAATCAGATTTGCTTAACGACCATGTGATTCACTTAACAATGGCAGGAATTCAACACTGGCAGGAAAGGTTGTAAAATTGGTTAAGATTCATTTAACAACTTGCCAACTAGCAGTGGGAAATTCTGGTCCCAATTTTGGTTTTAAATCAAGGGTTATTTGTATTTAGGCTGCAATCCTGTGGAACCCCCCCCCCTTCACTCAAAGAGAGAAATAGAGAGCTACATATAGAGGGAAGACCTAAACTCTGCTAACTTTTTATATTTGTGTGCAATATTCTGGGGTACTATAAAAACTGATCCCAATCTCCAGAGAGGCACAAGGGAAAGTGTTGGCACTTTTTCTTCAGCAAGCTGGAATAGGTGCAGGATTTGCAAGATATATATCCCATTTACTTTACCAATCTATCCACAGAATGAAGACAATTACATTGGATCTGTACTGGCATAGTTAATATGTTAACTGTCGCAGTCATTGTTAGGAATATGGTACAAGGACAATAAAAGCCCCTGCCTGCTTTCTTTTTGGATTTCTTAAGAGTTCCCACATTGGAAAACAGGGCAGTTTTGCCAGCTACTTCAAACATAAGAAGATGTATCTGTATTAAAATTGACTGTATAACTGTACAGGGATTCAATGTGACATTATGCTGGGATAAAGCTTTGATCAAGTAGCTATTCAAAATTCTTCTGAGCTTCCTTCAAAATGGTAGATTGGAGTGGCCATCTCACAGCAAACCAGACACTGAAACTCATTTGTTTAATTGAGTTCTGTTTATCTAGTTTTAGGACTTAATGTGTATAAGGCTTAATGTGCATTTTAGATTATATTTATGCAGAAATGAAAAATTCAAAGGGGTTCACAAATCGTTAACACTACTGTGTATGTTGAGTCACAACTCACCATAAATAATTTTAAATAGTTTAGAATTCTTTTCCAAATTAACCTTGCAGAATGAAAAATTTTTAGATAACAAAAAAGTCATTTTTTAAATATGGCTTGCGTAGGTGTATATGCATTTGCTACTCATTTATGCAGCATATGGAATCAAACTGAGTGCCAAATGTGGGGCTGTCACTAATGTCTTGATTAACTCTTGCCAAAATCTGACAAGGAGCAAAGAATAGAGTGGGAATGATTGATGTGGTTTATAAATTTTCTTCCATTTGGAGAGATTGCAAATTCAGCAAGTGACTATGAGATAGCGATGGAAACTGATTGAAAAGGGGTTATGAAATATAATGGACAATAATGTTGACAGTTATATTGTGGATTATTTAGATCAGTATTCGTCAATATTCCTCTAGATTGTTTGGACTACAATCCCAATTATCTATAGCCAATAGCCAGGTTGGTTGATTATGGTAGGAAATCCCCCTGAATGAATTTCAGGGTGAAACTAGTACACCTAGCTGCTGTGGCCTAGAGGTGGAGCTCTTGCCTCACAATTACAATCGATCCTAGGTAGAGGCAGATGTAGGGTCTCCTGCTTGGGCAGGGGGTTGGACTAGATGACCTGCAAGGTCCCTTCCAACTCTGTAAATCTGAAATGTAATGCAGAAATCTGGAAGTTACATTGCTAATTTATAATACAGGTAGTCCTCTACTTATGATCAGAATTGGGATCAGAATTTCCATTGCAAAGCAAGGAAGTTGTCAAGTGAACCACATCCAATTTTATGATCTTTTTTGCCATGGTTGTTAAGCGAATCTCTGCAATTGATAAGTGACTCACATCGTCATTAAGGGAATATAGCTTCCCCCTTGACTTTGCTTTTTAGAAACCAGTTAGGAAGGACATAAATGGCAATCACATGATCCCAGCACACTGCAACATATATAAATGCATGTCAGATGCCAAGTGCACAAATTTTGATCACATGGCCACATAATGCTGTGATGGTAATTAATGCAGGGAATGTTGTAAGTAGCTTTTTGTTTGAGCAGCTGCTAAAATGAATGTTTGTAAGTCAAGGACCAGGGGTGAAATCCAGCAGTTTCTGACAGGTTCTGGAGAACCGATAGTGGACAGTTTGAGCAGAGAACCGGCAAATACCACCTCTGGCTGGCCCCAGAGTTGGGTGGGAATGGAGATTTTGCAGTATCCTTCCCCTGTCATGCCCACCAAGCCACGCCCACCAAGCCACACCACGCCCAGAACCAGTAGTAAAAAAATTTGGATTTCACCACTGTAAGGACTATCTATAATACTAAAAAATATTGATTTGTATTAGTGTGTAACTATCAACAAAAGGATTTTTAACTCTACAGGAATTTAGTTTTATTATTATTCCATAATGCAATAAGGTTTTCTAATTGTTTCTAATATTTCCAATCGTTTGTTCTTCTCAGAATTCCAAACCCAATAAGACCTTTTAGAGCAGGGGTGGAAAACTGGATTTCTTCGAGGGCCGGATCAGCATTGTAGTTCTCCTCCACGGGCTGGCAGGGAGGGAGGGGGCATTTTCACGACTGATTTCCGGTCTGGACAGGCTCTTGCAGCACTTTGCCGGAAAAAAAGGCCCCGCTGGGGCTGTGCGCGGCACCCCATTTTGGCCAGCAAAGTGCTACAGGAGGCCGTCCAGACTGAAAACTGGCCGCATAGGGGCCGCAATGCCCCCCATGCCCTGTTTTGGCTGTCAGAGGCACTGCGGGCTGGTCATTTGCTATTTCCAGGCTGGCTCCAGGGGTCACTTTTAAGAACCCCACGGGCCGAATCTGGCCTGTGGGCCTTGAGTTTGACATCCTCATTTTAGAGAATCCTAGAAGTTTCAATTCAGATGACTTGAAGGTCCTGGACAATTATATTGATTTTTTTTTTTTTTTGCAAGTCTGAATTGAATTCAGGAAGGTTGCATTTTTTTATTTTTTTATTTTTTGAAGAATCATGGCATTAAGCCACAAAGTGTACAGGCTCCTGTAGTGAATCCCTCCTGTATAATTGTACATGTGTTGAATGAAACAAAGATATCTACTGAAACTTTCTCAATTAAAGTAACCATTTACAGGTAATCCTTGAGTTATAATCATTTGTTTAGTGACCATTCAAAGTTACAATGGTATTGAAAAAAGTGACTTACAAGCAGTCCTTGCACTTACAACTGATGCAGCATCACCCCAAAATTTGGGGACTTGGCAACCAGCATGGATTTGCAATAGTCCCAAGGTTACGTGATTGCCATTTGTGACCTTGACAACTTGACAACTGGCTTCCAGCAGGAAAAGTCAATGGGGGGGGGACAAATACACTTAATGACCACATGATTTCCTTAATAAGTGTAGGGTTTTGTTTAAAAACCATTGCAAAAGGTTTGTAAAATAGGCTACAATTCACTTAATAACTTTCTTGCTCAACAATAGAAATTGTGGTTTCAATTGTGGTCATAAATCAAGAGGTAGGTGTATATTTGTTGGCAGGAAGGCAGCCAGGCAGCCAGGCAGGGCAGATTGTTAAAGTGAATGATCCACTTCTTTTTCATCTTTTTTTTTGCAAGAATAATTGAATCTAATTCTACTTTAATGTTTGTCAAAGATGTTTAGCTGTCAATATTTACTCCATTGAACCTGTTTCTGGATTTGCACAACTCTCTAAACATAAGTTAACCACACCATCTTTGTACAGCATATTAACCTAAAATTTGACAGATATTTCTTGTGATTCAGAATATTGTCTGTACATAGCTAACCGAAAAGGTGTTTACCTGGTAAAATTAATGTTGTCTGGATCAGGTTTTTACAGTACTGCAGTTTTATAACTGGAAATGGAAGGATTGAATATGGGATCTTCTACATTAAGACTTTTATTGACCTCTGGTCTCTTGTCTTGAACTGGTTCTACTTACGTGATTCCAAGCCAGTCTTATTCCAGTGAACCTTGTAGCAAATTGAAAGGGTGGTTTGTTGTCCAACTCTATTATGCTTTGTTGGAATCAGTTGCCTCCCATAACTTACATTAGAGTAGCTACAGTAACATAATTAACTCTCATATAAATAGAAACTACAGTTATTTTCTTATTACAGTATATTGTCAATTTCTGCTGCTGTTATTTTTTAAAGGGGGGGGGGTTCGTTTTTTATTTTAGTGCTTCACAAGTTATTTCTCCATTTTTCCATAAACCTCCTCCTAACGTTTCAATGTTTTAGATCAGAAGCAACAAAATCTGTAGGTATGATTCATTTTGTGTTAAAAATGAGTGCTTTACATAAAAACAATTCCTTATGCAAGAACATCAAATTTGCAATCATTAATTATCTATTATTGGACTTTTTAAAAACCAATTCTACTCATTTCTAAAACTATTTCTTGCATATATAGTCTCTATCCTTGTTACCATTCCTTGGCCCATTGAAGTAAGTACTGTAAGATGGCCTCTCCAAGCAAGCTTTAATTATGTAAGAAGGAACAATTCCTTCAGTGTGACCTAAAATGGTATTATAAATATTAAGGCAGTCCTGTTAAGTATGCCATCATGTACTGTTTCCCATAAGCTATAAACTAACTCTGTTTCATATTATTAATGACTAAGATTATTATTTCTTCTCTTTTGATTTGGCATAGCAGATTGCTAGATTCTCCATCCTGGGGTGGAACCAGCCTTCAGGAATTGGGTAGTACTCAGCCAATCAGATTAGGACCGAGCCAGTAATTTAAATACTCCATAGGATCCACCATGTTCCCAGATCTGTCTCGGTCCACTCAACAGGAAGGTCGTGGCCAAACTCCTGTCCTGAAAACTTCTTTGCCCTTAGGGCCTTTCTTTCCCTTTATTAACCTTTCTTACCTTCTTGTTGAGGATTTTCTCTTCCTAGGTCTTCCCACCCTATCAGTTATCTCTTCCTTAACCTATATTATTTAAAAAAAAAAAGAAGAAGAAGAAAAGAAGAAAAAGAAGAGAAGGGAAGAGGAATCCTCTTAAACAGAGGTCCGTTTGAGGACTGGATAGCCAAATCGCCATTGGAAGAACTCACAGCAACACACCGGCAAGGTTTGGAGAGCGTGATCCGGCTCCCCCTCCTTCCCCCCCAGCCCCCCCTCTTCCTCCAAGCAGCCTGCTACGCTGTTTACCATTAGGAACGGCAGGGAAACTTGAGACGATCTCACTTCAGCAGGGTTCAGCTCGGAGGGGGGGAGAGGAAAGCAAGGGAATCGGCCGATTGCCAGCGTGGGCCTGTTTCTTACGGGGGGGACAGAAGGAGGGGGAGGAACGAACGAAGAACAGAAGCAAGGCAGGCATCTTCTCCCTCGTTTAAATTCCGCGCTCCAGCTGGAGTTTCCAGCACCACTGCCCCCGCCCTCTTCCTGCTGCGATCTTGGAAGCAAGCACAAAGGCTCAGCAGGAGGGCAGCAAGGCGGCAATTGCTCCAGGGCGATATAGGCCGCTGGGATTCCCCCCCCCCACACTGCCAGCCCCCTCTGCGCAGGAGCAGAGCAAGGCAGAGGACACTGCTGAGTTTTCTTGCAGCGTTCAGTAGAAGAAGTTGAAGAAAACGGGGGGGGGACCATTTCCAGGCCCAGCTTCTTAGCAGCCCTGAGTCGTCTCAGGCCAAGGGCTAGCAGCACAGCCGGAACAACCTGAGCCTTCTCGGGCGGACCGGTGGGGCAGAGCACGTGGTGCCAACCTAAAGGGGCCATTTAAAGAGACCTCCACGTGGCGCGCCAGGGGGCGCCCATCTTTGGAAAGATTAGGAGGGGCGGAGCCTTCCTCATTCCACCCCCAGCCAACAACCACAGGATGGTGGGCAAGAGCTCAAAAGAGGCTCAAGCATCAGGCAAACGATCAAAAAAATCCAATCACTCATCAGAACAGGATACAGCCTCTTCACCAGAGCGATCCCCCCCCGCAAGCCCCCATCAAAAGCCACAGTTCAGGCAGAGGAGAGACTCCATAGGATTTTAGAAGAATTGAGTGATAAGGCCCAAGCAGAGGTGGAAAGCTCTCGGGCCCAAGAGGAGTGCCCCAGTCAGGAACTGGGGGCAATAGGAATGGATCCATTAGATATGGATGCTGATGTTCTGGCCAGATCCAGAGGAGATCCATGGGGGCCTGCATGTACAGCAGAGCAACCCAGATCACAGACACAGGGGGCACCTGGGACAGAACAAACAGTGATCAACACTTCAAATCTTAAAGCATTGATGGAACAGGTACTAGAGCAGGCCATTGCAGACAGATTAGACAACCTATCGAGAGCAGGGTCTTCCACAGTGGCCTCCTCCTCATCATCATCTAGGGGCGCAAGGAGAGCTGCCAGCAGGAAGGAACGCCCATCCAATAAACATAGTTCAGAGGATTCTTCTGATGAATCAGTCCTTGATAATCCTAAAGATGAGGAGCCTGGAGAGGATGATTCCAAATGGGATCTATCAGAGGATGAGGAGGGCCCCAAGGAGGTGCCTCCCACATCTGGCCTGTTTCCACCTAGCCTGTTTAGGTCCTTATTACTCAAGGCTCAGGCAGTGGCCAGGATTAAATTACCAAAAGTTATTACAGACTCAAATGCAGAGGAACAACCTAATCACTTCTATCTAGAATCCAGGCCAGAGGTGGACTTTATTCCTATCCCGCAGCTGTTCGTAGATGCGGTGGAGAAACACAGAACCACTCCAGCGGCCGGCCCATCCGCTTCCTCACAGGACAAGAAATTTTATAATGTTGCACCTAACCTCTCTGACTTACTTTCAGTCCCCACAGTAGATGCGCCCATAAGGGCACTGCATTCTTCCACAACAGTCCCGGGAGAACCAGAGGAGATCCTGAAACCAGAGGAAAGGCGCATGGATCAGACACTGGTCAAGAATTTCCAGTCAGCGGCCTGGGCAGTGAAAGCATCCTCCACATCCTCCTTCGCGCGCGCTACTCTTTCGTGGCTGGAGCAGCTTCAGGATCACATCCCACCCTCGAACACGAGGGCTCAACAGGACATCAATAAGATATTTGCAGCGGTGCAGTTTTGGGCAGATACGTCTCTGCAAGCATCACGTTTTGCAGCTACGGCAATGAATTCCTCCATAGTGGCCAGGCAGCTGCACTGGCTCAGGAAGTGGCAGGCAGACCCACGTCACAAATGGAAGCTGGCAGCGGGGCCCATCAAGGGAGGATCACTCTTCGGAGCTACACTGGAACCTCTCCTCGTTGAGACCAGTGACAAGAGAAAGGTCCTGCCCTCTATCACACGCAAGGGGTTCATAAGATCCACACCGTACACCCGGCGGCCCTTTCGTCCCTCTGACCAGGGATCTTCCTCCACCCGGTCCCCAGGTCAGTACTCCTCAAGGCAGAGACAACCAGATAGGGGTGGCAGGGGGAAGCACTTTCGTAAACAACCGCGAGGGGCTCCTTCAGGCAGACCCTTCCGCAGAGGCAGATGGTAGTTCCAGGAGTGCCCCCATAGGGGGCAGGCTTGCCCAGTTTTGGCAGGCCTGGGAGCATTCAACTCAGGACTCCTGGGTACGGAACTCAGTACGCAGGGGGCTGAAGTTGGAATTCATCTCATTCCCACCCAGATCCTTCATTAAGTGTTCAGTTTCCTTTGTCTACTCCAAACGTAAATTGATGGAAGAAGCAATTAAACACCTAGATTCCATCAGGGCCATACAGCCAGTACCACGCTCCCAACGGGGGCGGGGTTTCTATTCTATCCTTTTTGTGGTCCCAAAGTCATCAGGGGGTTGGAGAGCCATCCTGGACTTGAAAAGATTAAACAAATATTTGGTGTATAAACGTTTCAAAATGCACTCCCTGTCTTCCATTCTTTCTCTGATACGCCAGGGGAATTACATGGCATCCCTAGATCTCACGGAAGCATACCTGCATGTCCCTATATTCAAACCCCATAGGCGTTTCCTAAGATTTTGTTACAACAATCAACATTATCAATATAGGGCTCTTCCATTCGGCCTTTCATCAGCCCCCAGGGTGTTCACCAAGATAATGGCGGCCCTGGCGGCCAGGCTGCGGACCAAATCTATCCGTATCCATTGCTATTTGGATGATATCTTAGTACATGCTCCCTCTAAAGGTTTGGCTCAACAGCATGTGGAAATCATCATAGACATCTTCCAGGAACACGGGTTCTCCATTAACTGGGAAAAGAGCCTTCTCAACCCGTGCACGTCCATACAGCACCTGGGAGCAGTGATCAATTCCCTTAACTGTACGGTCTGCCTCTCCTCAGAAAGGCAGGACAGCATTAGGCAGTTAGCCACCCAGATACGGGGGGAACAGAAGACATCCCTAGAATCATTATCCTCCCTCCTGGGGAAGATGGTTTCCTGCATAGCAATCACCCCATGGGCTCGCTTACACGCAAGGGAACTCCAATGGTTCCTGTTACCATTCCAGAAAGCTGGTCAGGGCTCATCTTCTATGAAAGTTCAACTTCCCTCACAGGTTCAAAGGTCGCTCGATTGGTGGACTTCCTCAGCAATATCCAAAGGCACCTCGTTCAGGGTCGCACACAGAAGAACGATTACAACCGACGCAAGTCTGACAGGCTGGGGAGCTCACTCGGAGGGACTCATAGCTCAAGGTCAGTGGTCACCGGGGGAGGTAGCACACTCCATCAACTGGTTGGAGCTGAGAGCAGTATCCCTGGCTCTGAAACACTTTCGGCACCTGGTCTTGGACTCCGATGTTCTGGTCCTCACAGACAACATTTCCACCAAGGCACACATCAATCGCCAAGGGGGTACCAAATCCAAATCCCTCCAGGCCGAAGCAATGAGTCTGGGTCTGTGGGCGGAGAGACACATACGGTCGATCACATCAGACCACATATCAGGGATTCACAACTCGCAGGCGGACTGGCTCAGCCGCACTCAGGTAGATCAAGCGGAGTGGAGACTCCACCCCCGCGTATTCCATCAGATAGCCCAGAGACTCGGTCAGCCGCTGGTGGACCTCTTCTCCACTCCCAGCAATTCCCACCTACCAAGGTTCTTCACACGATTCCAGTCGCCGGGGGCGGAGCAGACGAACGCCCTCAGGTGCCAGTGGCCTCAAGAGCTCCTATATGCATTCCCACCATTACCAGTGATTCCGGAGCTCATTCACAAAATTCTAGTGGAGCGGGCAGAGATAATCCTCATAGCCCCGTTCTGGCCACGAAGAACTTGGTTTGCAGACCTCCAGGCTCTCTCGGTCACCAGACCATGGCGCTTGCCAGTGTCAGAGGACTTGCTGTCACAGGGGAGCATCCATCACCCAGACCCGGCCTGGTTACAACTGACTGCATGGAGATTGAGCGGAACGATCTTCTAAGTCAGGATTACGACCAGGAAGTCGTCATCATTATGCAGGCAGCCCGCCGCCCCTCCACAAATCGCATTTATGCAGCTACATGGAGGGCATTCTGCGCTTAGTGCAGTGAGGAAGGGCTCTCACCGTTATGCATCCCCCTGCCTAAGGTTTTGAGATTCCTGAACCACGGTTTCAATAGGGGACTAGCACCTAACACTCTTCGCAGACAAGTGGCTGCTCTTTCTTCGGTGTTAGCATGTGACAATTATGACTCTCTATCCCAATGTCCAGCAATCCGTCGCTTCCTGAGGGGAGCAACTAACTTACACCCACCTACGGTACATCGATACCCAACCTGGAACCTGCAACGGGTCCTGTCATCCCTCACGGGGCCTCCATATGAGCCACTTAGGGAAGCATCACGATACCACCTCACCATGAAGGTAGCCTTTCTGATTGCCATCACTTCTGCCAGACGCATCTCCGAATTGTCAGCCTTGTCAGTCCGGAAGGATCTCTGTATATTTCAACCAAGCAAGGTAACTCTCAGAATCGATCCGTCATTCATTCCCAAGATCAATTCCGTATTTCACAGGTCTCAGGAGCTGATTCGCCCCTCCTTCTGCGCACAACCAGCACACCCATCTGAAAGACGATGGCATTCATTAGACGTGCGCAGGGCGCTCAAAATATACCTGAACCGCACCAGGCATATCAGGAAGACGGAAGCACTTTTTGTGGGGTTCCACACCAGATCCCTGGGAGACAAGGCGTCATCAGCTACCATAGGACGTTGGATCCGGGGCACCATCGCCAAGGCATACGAGCTCAGCGGCATGCCAGCACCAACAGGAATTACGGCACATTCCACCAGAAGTGCATCCACATCGGCAGCCTGGAACACACAAGCCTCGCTGGAAGAGGTATGCCAGGCGGCAACCTGGGCGCAACCATCCCAGTTTATCCGACATTACAAGATAGATAAATTTGCTTCAGCGGATGCAGCATTTGGAAGGAGGGTGCTACAGCAAGTAGTTGACATTCAATAGGAGCAGAAATTGTGCTAACCCTCCCTGGGACCCCTGCTTTGGTATGTCCCAATTCCTGAAGGCTGGTTCCACCCCAGGATGGAGAATAGGCGTTGTCTTCTTACCTGAACGCCTCTTCTCATCTGGTGGAACCAGCCTTCAGTTCCCACCCTTGTATATAGTTAAGTAATTATGCTAGAGATTCAATTTCTTTCTATTATTAGATTTCTTCCTAGTTTCTTATTCTATAGCGACAGGAGTTTGCTCAGGTAACAACGAACTGAGTAGCCACGCCCGAGTCCAGTTTCGGGATTCGTCAGATCTGGGAACATGGCGGATCCTACGGAGTATTTAAATTACTGGCTCGGTCCTAATCTGATTGGCTGAGTACTACCCAATTCCTGAAGGCTGGTTCCACCAGATGAGAAGAGGCGTTCAGGTAAGAAGACAACGCCTATTCTTTACTGAAAGGAACAGTCAATTTTCAGTCACATAGAAGTTCTTCCATAAATTGAATAAAATCTGCCCTTTTACGAGACTTTAATCCTTTAATTTGGGGTAGAGTCAGGGAGATTGGATAGAGTATTTAGTGGCCGGATGTTCTTCCTGATGCCTCCCAGAGTTCATAGCAGATATTTTCCTCTTTGCACCCTAAGAGGGAAACATCTGCCGCTACCTAGAATTGAACTCTCAACTTCTGAGTGGGAGGCATGCATCTTCACCACCGCGCCACGATGCTACTACTCACTTCCATAAATTGAATGAAGGTCTAAAAATAATTAATCACTACAAAAATTCCCAGCAGCTCTGCGGTTCGTGATTTATTGATCTACATGGTCATGATGGAAAGATGCTTTAAATAAGTGTGGAATGATCTTTTTGTATTAGATGCATGTGAACTACAATTTCTGTAATTCCCAGTTGCTCTGGGAATGTCAGCCTGGGAATGACAGGTTCATTGTTGAAGACTTCCAGAGGGCACCAAGTTGGGGAAAGTCAAACTGACACTTAGTCCTCTCCTGTATACCAAGTCAAATAATAATTTGCCTCTTTTAGGGTTATCTTTGAGAGGGATAAGATTCTCTAAAATTTCAGAGTGCAGAAGGGACTTAGAGTTTTGGCTCAGGAAATAAAGGACATAAATATATAGAGATTGGGAATCATTCTCGTTACTGCAGCTACTTCAACCAAATTCTAGAATGGTTTTAACACTTTACAACCTTAAATTACTTGGTGCCAAAAATCTGTAAGATGCTTCCTTTGGCAATATATGGAAGATTTGTTTGTTTGTTTGTTTGTTTGTTTGTTTGTTTTTTCATTCATTCATTCATTCATTCATTCATTCATTCATTCATTCATTTATGGCTAAAATATCAGGTTAGAGACAGATCACCTATTTCATAGTGGCTAAGGACTTGACTTGACAACATGTAATCAATCAATCATTGAAGCAGCAAGTTGTGAAATATCTGTCCTTGTGGTTTTTTATTAGGTTTAACTTTAGTTAATTTATTTCAGAGATTGCAAGCAGTGTGGTAGATTAGTAATCGTCTTGCACAGTTATGCCTTTCAGCACATGCTCACACTGGTAGATGCAGAATTAATTATATTAATTATATAACTCTTTCTCTTCTTCCAACCTACTTTCTTTCCTTGTGCAGCTTTTCAGGAATCTTCAGTAATAATGATTATATTGATTGCAGAAATATTCACTCCCTGTATGAACTTTCAAGCAATAGATATATTATGATCTCAACAAACAATTTTCCTTTATATAACTTATTATTTAAATAAATTGGGTCTTGTTCTCATTGACTAAAATAAATTGGGTCTTGTCCTCATTCTAGCATGAGGTTTGCACAATTTCTTTTAAAGCAAAATTAAATAGGAACAGGTTGAACATAAACTGAAGAAAAACAGCCACCACAGAAGACTTAAAAAAGAAAGAATGTGAAAGCTATGAACAGAGGAAACAATTAAACCATGAAACAGTTGTTTTGTGGCAAGAGAAAATGGAGGAATTTATAATCCCTGTTACACATTCCAGACAAGGAATGCGTCATTTTGGTAATAACAATTCCAAAGTGGATAAAGTTGTGAGACAGTACGAAGTTATGCATAACCGACAGGAATTATTCAACACTGATGTTTCCATTTTTAATTTCTTAGTTGCTATTTACTGTCCTAATAACAGTCTGACTTCATTCTTGGTCTAACAAGGAAGCAAGTTCTGTGCTGACTATACTGAGCCTTTTTCCAGATTAAGCAGAATTCACTAATGTGCCCTTCAAGTAAACAAAACAGTCTTTTGTACCATTTGTTATTTTGGCTTCTCTTACTTTCTCTCAATTGTTTAGTGACCTTTTTGAGTTAACAGCTTTGCAAATAGAGGAAGAAGCAGCAGCAGATGATGGATTGGTTTATTTTCATGTTCTGGGTACAGAGGATGCTAAAAGGAAAAAAAACTAAGAAAAAATTGAGAAATGATAGCACTCCATCCAGTGTTTAGCAGAAACTAGTTGATTTCCATTTTTCAAAGCCAACTGTCCTTGACTTAGTGGTTATCAATCTCTGCCAACCACTGAAATGTGTTTTTTGGCACTTACCATATTAATAAACAATTGAAATGCCATGACTTTTTAAAGAGAAGTTTTAACAGTTTATTAAAGTTTAAGAAATTGTGTAACAGTTTGTTAAAACAATTTTATATAGAAGCAGTTAATTAAGGGCTTGTTTTATTTAGTCACTTGGGTAATTTCACTCGATTTATTTTTTTTACATTATTGTTTGTATGTCTTTTTAGACATACGTAACAGTTTAATATCCTTGTTCTCAACTATTTCTATAATTCATTTACAGTTCTAGAACTGTTGACATCTCATCCACCATTTTTTATATGCCTTGGTTTTAAGAATGCATTTGAGCGCATAGTCCATGAGTGTTGGTTGACATTTGGCTGAGATTAAGTCTGGTTGAGAGGAATGAGAAAAAGGGAAGAAACAATTTTTTCATTTTTTCAAAAAGTTTAACCAACTGGTTTGGATGAAGTACTATAGGAAATGGAAAGCTTGTTAGCAGCGGTGACTCTTGCATTGCATTCTTTGGCTCTGGTTTCTTCAAGCTGTGTAATGCCAAGTGTGCTGGGCCACTGAGAAAAATGGAGCCTCACTGAATACAGCTGTGGGTTTTTGTTTTTTTTTGGCTTTAAGGGCTGGGATTATGGCCAAGAAAACAGTGTCTCTTTGACAAGGCTTCATCTGGCCAAATGTAAGAGGACAGATGGATCAGCTGTTGTGTTAAGCAGTGTAAATTAATCAGGTTAAAAAAAAAATCTGGAGATAGCTTACTTTATTAGCCATCATAATTGCTGCACCTTGATACATACATAGGAAGTACAGTCAATATAGACCTCTTATCCAAGATGATTCTGCTAATGATCAAGGGAAGAAAGGAGCTACAACTGGGAACTTGATTTCCTCCCATATTATGTTTCACCTAATGATGTAGGTTGAATGATGTCATTGTTTCTGAAATGAGAGTTTGGAGCAAGTCTCTATTCTTCAGTTCTGGTGCTTCCCAATTTGCTGCAGCATGGAAGAGTGATGAAAGCCAAAAATCATGGTGTGCACACCTATTTTTCAAGTGAGATTGCTGACTCTCCTTATTCCCTGTTCTATAACTCAGCAGTTCAGATTGAGAGCTGCAGTGTGTTCCAAAGCCAGTTGAGCACAGGAAACCCAATCAACTTCCTCAAGATCCACAAACTCAAATAATCTTGTAAAATAAGGCCTCAGTCATTTTAGCTGGAACAGTCCAGCTGGCATCTAACTCTAAGTGAAACAGTGCTTTGATAGTGCTCAATTTATGCCTGTATTTGAGCCTGGAATTACAGTTGTAAATTGTGTCAATCATTAAGCAGATCACCATGTGACTGGGCCCATTTTATGCCCTTTTTTGTAGTAGTTGTTGAGCGAATCATTGCAGTTGTTAATGAACCCATTGTCCACAATGGGCATTTTTTACAACAAAAAAAATCAGAAGTACATGCTGGTTTCCAGAAAATAATGTAAATCATGGTCACATGACCATAGGATGCTGCAAATGGCCATAAATGCAGGTCAGTTGTCAAACCGCAAAAATGCAATCACATGACAGTGCAGAGGGACAGCTGTCGGAACATAAGCAGTCTTTAGGAAGTCCATCCTAATTTTGAATGTTGCTAAGCAACCAGTCATAAGTCATGGACTAACTGTATTCTAGCGGCCCAACATATATAGTCTTCTAGCTCCTTTCCTTAATAGGACTAAAGTCACTAGAAGCTATTTTCATTTGCAGTAAAGATGGAAAAGTAAACCTTTTTTGTTACTCTTATCACCACGGTAGAAGCTCATACTTGAGCTGTCACCCATGCTCATTCATTTTTCATTTGATATCAATGTTGCTTAGGTAATTTTTTACTTTTTAATGTATGCATACATTGTCAAAGAAAAAATACATAAAAGGCAGGTTAAAAAATAATTATATAAATGTATTAGAAATATATATGTACTTTAATAATGATTGCATTAGATAACTAGGCATTTCTTAAGCGTCTCTTAAAGCCGCTTAGAAAACCTAGGAGATGGCATGGATCATTGATCAAAGAGAGGCCATTCAGGAGCCGTCATGTCAAGTGCTGCAGCTGACCCTTTCTGCCTGAGGTCAGCCAAGAACTCAGCAGAGCTGCCTGCCAAGGCTTCAGGGTACTCCCCCAGTGTTCTTTGGAAACTAGTAGAATTCATAATGCACCTGGGGTTGACTAGTCAAATAGATGCCTCCTCTCTGTTGGCTGTGGTTTTTCAGATTTAAAACATCTAAATCCAAATCCTTTGGGGCTACTGATAATAGCTAAAATAGCATTTTGTGAATAAAAATGACAGTAATTCTTTTAAGTATGTTTTAGAAGAATATTGGCTGATGTTGTTTGAGCAGATTTACTCAAAATGAAAATCAAGGTTAATTTAGAAACAATTGTATTTGCTTTGCTGTCTAGCTTTCTTTCTTTTCTCCCCAAGATATATCTGCAGCTCAATTTAGCTCTTTTTTCCCCAGTATTAGAAGGCTCAGGTCTGTTTTTATCCATAAAAATATTTTGTGTTGATCTTCATCATGGGAAAATGTGACAATAACCAGCTGTTGATTTGGCTGTCAAACATAACATTCCTTGCCAATTATGCTTTTTGATAGGCTTTCATAGGCTTTGGTATGGAAGATTTAATTTAGCATATAGCCAGTGTAACTACAGTACATACTGTTGCTGTTACAAGCACACTGTCCAGGTGAGGGTTAAAAATCGTAACACTGTTCTCATTATCCTTAATCCTGGTGCTCTTCTGGCTATGTATAAGGATTTTGAATTCTTCCTACCCACCCAAGTTGGAAACATACACACAGTATTTAGGAATTGTTAAAACTGAATACAGCTAACAAAGAAATGTATTTTTAAGCCATAACATTTGATTTCTTAGTCACTGGCATATGCTTGTTATACCCAGCATGAGATCAAAAGTAAAATGAAGCTACATTTTCTACTTTTATACTTGCTTTGTGTTAGGCCAACAGGGGTTTATTGTGACACCAGTGAGAATTTGTAGCTATCGTCTGTTTTTCTGATGTGGCTAATTTTTTTTTATTTCTAGTACTTTAGTTTCACTGTTATTTCTAAACAAAGAGCATATTGCAGGGAACAATAATACTGAAGAGGATAAACACACAAAATCCTTCCAAAATATAATTTAGAAAATATATGCTCAGAACAGTTGATCCAGACTCATTTTAGTGTGAACTTTATTCACACTAGATGTGCTAAAAATATTTGATGTCAGTTCGACATGCCCTGGAAACAGGTGAGGGTGAACTTCGACATGGAGGAAAGAAGACTACACAATAGTTATCAGAAAGTTGTTATTTGGATTGTGTGGTGTCCTATGATCAATGTGAGATTCCACTGATAAAACTTTAACATCCCTATGTAGTTTCAGGTCCTCTTATTTGCTTCTGATAAATAAACTTTTCATTTTCATAAATGTTAACTATTTCTTTCTCTATAAATTGTTAAATTCTGTTTTCTTCTTTCTTTCCTATCTGCTCTCAAAATCAAGATTCAGAACACTTCTATGGATTCCCCTGGCCAGTAAAAGAACTATAAACACTGCAGGCAGTGATTCAAATATAAATGCTTACATAACCTTATTTAAGAATAAATTAACAACTGCTAAAAGTGAAATGCAAGATATAGATGAAAGCTCCAGTTCTTCTATCGTAACCTCATGAAACTCTAACTGATGGTCACTAGTGCCATCCTTGGAAATTTAATCTATGATTTTTACTTTTTTACTCTGTTGTAACCCACCTACAACATCTTTGGATTGGAATGGACTATAAAAATTACAAATAAATATTTCAGTGGAAGAATATGAAGAAGATACATCAAGGTCAGGGTTGATTTGTGGAGTTTTTGGTGCTCTCTGAGTTTGGTTGTTTACTTGCAGTTGTTTCAGTAATCAGCGACTATATATAACAACACAAGTGGTTTGCAGCAAACCCCACACTCACTCACCTTGATAATTAGGGTGCCCAGATGTCCTGATTTTATCAGGATTGTCCTGATTTTAGAAGCTTGTCCTGATTCTGAAAATGTCCTGATTTTGTCCTGAAATTCGAGTTCCCGTCCTGATTTGTCCTGAACTTTTGTAAAATTTTAGGATAATAAAGATGAACGTTAAATGAAAGTACGTTTGCACTACTTGTGTTTTAGTTCAATCGCTTCATTTTCAGGCAGATTCTCTTATGTATTGTTACGGAAGATTTCATGTGTATTTTTAGTGTGTAATTCAATTCTTACGTCAAATGTGGCTGTGGAAAGAGTATTTTCCCTGTGCAAGAAGCAGTGGACAGACGATCGAAATCGATTGGATGTTAAAACCGTGAAATGCTTGCTTCAAATTAAAATAAATCATTCTTCTTCATTGTATGGCAAAATGTATAAAAAGATTTTGGGCGACGAAAATTTGCTGAATAAGATATAATCTAATAGTAAATACATGTGAATATGATGTTTTATATGTTGGAGTAATAAACGTTATCTTGAGAAGTGCTATATTTTTTAAAACTGTCCTGATTTTGGATCAAAGGTATCTAGGCACCCTATTGATAATGATACTACCGGTAAGGAGATAATGAAATGTCTGCAAATGAGAAAGCAAGCTCAGAGAACTGCACAAATAAATATTTGTCATTATTTGCATCACAGACGTTTTTCAACTTCCCAGCCTAGCCTACAGCTCTGAAAATTTCCTGGTAGTCAGATAAGTGCTGCCACTAATTGATAGATTCCAACCTGAATACCTAATTAATTCTCTCATCCTTTAAGCTTGGAACTCTCAAGTTCACCATTTCCACCTACTTGAGAATTCAACAAAGATGGAGAGCTACAGTATGGCAAAAGATAAGCCAGCATCAGATTTTTTTCTTTAAATTCTAAATGCTTCTTCTCCAGTCTTAGACTAGTGTTGAAAATTTGGCAATTGTAATTCTGGGACTTCAACTCCCAGAATTCCCAGCCAGCATGGTCCAGATGGTAAATGAAAGTGGTCTTTTGCTATGACTATAGTGGAAGGCAAAATGGTATCCACCTTTTTAAACTTTATTCATCTATTGTTAAAGTGACCAGATTATTTTTTTTTTAAAGCGGGACAGGGGGGGCGGGCCCGCCTGGGCGCCATTTCTGCGCATGCGCAGAACGCTGCGCATGCGCAGAGGGCAAAACAATGCAAATGTCGGTGTCCAGGTGGGGGGGAGGCGGGAGGCCTTTCCTCGCCTCCCGCTTCCCCTTCGGAAGCCGGCAGTGGCTTGGGCTGGCAAGCGACGAGCGGGAGGCGGGGAAAGGAGGCAGCCGGCAGCTTACCTGCGAGGCGGCGGTCCCGCAGCAGCCCATGGCTAAAGTGGCCAAGTTTGCAGATCTGTGAGATCTGCAAACTTGGCCACTTTAGCCATGGGCTGCTGCGGGACCGCCGCCTCGCAGGTAAGCTGCCGGCTGCCTCCTTTCCCCGCCTCCCGCTCGTCGCTTGTCAGCCCAAGCCACTGCCGGCTTCCGAAGGGGAGGCGGGAGACGGGGAAAGGCCTCCCGCCTCCCCCCCCACCTGGACACCGACATAAGATGACTTACAAGGTCCCTTCCAACTCCTTAATCAGTAAGAAGAGAAAAGAGGAGGGAGGGGGTCCTCCTCCAAGCAGCCTGGCCCCCCCTTTCCTCCTCTTCTTTTAAAGGACCACGCTCCATCAAGAGCAACTTTCCAAGCTGGGGGTGGGGGGAAGACACCCCTGCCTGGGGGGTGGGGGTCGCGATGGGGCTGCCCCTCCTCACCTATGTCCTATGATGATGGTACAGGCGCTGACCAAGCCAATCTCCTTGAGCGCCACTTGCTCCGTATTGCTGCTGTCCGGGGTGGGTGCTTGCGGGGCGCTGGGGCTGTTGCCGGACGGCAGGGGCGATTGTGGAGCCGGCTGCTGAGCCGCGATGCTCTTCCTGAGGGTCCGCTGCTGGTTCTCCCCAGCCATCGCCTCCTGCCCGGCCGCTGGTGAGGATCTGCCTTGGCTTCGCCAGTTCCATTGGAGAGCTGGTGAGCCGAGGCGCATGCGCAGATCTGGCCCCATTAGATGACCCGCAAGGTCCCTTCCAACTCTGTAATTTGGAGCAGGCTGCTGCGCCTGGCAGGACGGCTTCCTGGGAGGGCAAGGGGAAAGGAGGGGTCCTGGCCCTCGCCCCTCTCATCCCCGAAGCTCCTCAGAGACGGACACCCCCTCCCTCCACCACCACCACCACCCGCACACCCAAAATCCAGAAAAGTTCCTGGCCGGGGTGCCTTTGCCGCTTCGCTCACCCGCCCGCCGCCCCTGCGTTCCGCATCGGCTCCTCCTCTTGGCTGGCTCGCACGCCCCCCTTTCAGGCCGATTTTTGAAAAGAATGCCCTAGTCGTGCATTCTTTTAAAAAATCGGGACTTTTTAGAGGACGGGCGGGACGTGGGACAAATCATTAAAAAGCGGGTGTGTCCCGCCAAAATCGGGACGTCTGGTCACCTTATCTATTGTGCACTCATTTTTCAGAATATTCTGATTGCCAAACTGATAAAGCATTTTCAGTGTTTATTTGATTCCATTTTGCTTGAAGCATACAGACTGTCAATTGAATTCCTTGCCTTGGAATCACAGAGTTCCATTTTTAGATAACATATGGAAAGGCATTGTAGATAAAAGTCATGGCAACATCCATGCCATGCTCACTTTTCTGAAGTAAACATAGCAAATTCCTAACAGACTGGGACTGAAAAATAGGAAAAATAGTTTGGTAATGTGTACTGATTAAAATTAGAAGTTTCTTTTTCTTCAGTTTTCTTTTCTTCATTGCTGTATAATTGTGTGGCTGAGGAAGATTAAGAACAGTTAAATGTCCCATCCGCCCTATTTTACTTAGCAATATATCACTGGCAGAAATTTCTGTGACTGTGGCTTGGTAAAAATGTCTCCTCTTGGATGGAAACTGGGTGGATCTTAACTGTTAGAATTTGTATTGACAAAAATGAGGGCCTTAAGATACCAAATGCATTTCTATCAGTCTCCTGGGATCCCTTAAGAGAGTGCTTGCTGCAATTCAGTAGCACTTTGTAGAGCACAATACCAGATAAATCCAAATTGGAATTCTTGAGTCTCTTTTCTTTCTCTCTTTCTCCCTCTGTTCAAAAATGCAGCTGGAACAGGAATGATTTCTAACATCATCCACAGTCATCATTCACTCTCTTATATCCTTTCTCATATTTATTTGTTTAGTCTGGTGGATATTTTAAGAAACCTAAGCTTATAAAATTTTGGTTGGCCAAACAAAAGTATTTTGCTTTTATGAATTTTTGCTTTTGATCAAGCAAATTGAAATTACTTCAATTAATGGAGTATGTTTACATGGATGGTACATATTTCTTATACTAGAAGACTATGCACTTTTCAGATCATTCTGAAACTGGGATAGGGTATGCCCCAGTTTCAAGATCAAGATCAAGCAATAGATGCAAGAAGGAATTTACCTGAAAGATAATTTTAGTCGTAATTATAGGTGCAAGAACATTGAACATTGAACTCAGAATTTGAATTGTTATAGTATGACACACTGTTATTGATAGCATCTTTGCTTTTCAGGCAGTATGAAAGTATGACTATTCAGTGATAACTATTGCATCTGATTGATAGTCCTAACTATTCCCAACCTTCACTCACACTTTTCCCATTCAGGGGATAAGCAAACATCAGCACCAACAACTTCATATGTCTGCTTTTTTGCCCCCTTTCAATGGATGTAGCCTGAATACAGTGGTACCTCGAGATACGAGTGCCCTAACATACGAGATATTTGAGATACGAGCTGTCGAGTGAGCGAAGTTTTGCTTTGAAATACGAGCAACATTTGAGATACGAGGAACGGCCGGCTGCACACGACCCACTCATTTCCGCAACATTCTGAAAGGGAGGAAACCTTCAGCCAGATTTGAATATCAAAGAGAATTTTCCCCCTTTAGCTTAGCCATCCTGGCGTCCGTAGGGCTCTTGGGGGGGGGGGGGGAGGCAGAGAGAAAGGAAAGGCAGGAAGGAAAGGGAAAAAGAATGGACCTGAAAGGAAGAGAAAGGGGAGAAGAGAGGGGGGGAACACTCTCTCTCTCTCTCTCTCTCTCTCTCTCTCTCTCTCTCTCTCTCTCTCTCTCTCTCTCTCTCTCTCTCTCCCTCTCTCTCTCTCTCTCTCTCACACACACACACACACACACACACACACACACACACACACACACACACACACACACACAGACCTCTAGCGGCCAGCCAGCCAGCCCAGCCAGCCAGCCTGGGGGCTGGAACGGATTAATGGCATTTCAATGAATTTCAATGGGGAAAATTGCTTTGATATACGAGCAAATTGACATACGAGCAAGGTTACAGAACGGATTAAACTCGTATCTCGAGGTACCACTGTATTTGTCAGTATGCATATACCTCCAGTTGGAGGGACCAGACAACAGTATGTTGGCTTGCAGGATAATCTCTAGACTTGCTTGAGCATACTTGGGGTAAAATTGGACTCTGGTTAAGGCATATAGTCATACTGTGTCAACTTAAGTGATACTATATTATTAATAGGACAAGTTATGCATTGTAGAGATGCACCAAGAATAGAATAGAATAGAATTCTTTATTGACCAAATGGGATTGGACACACAAAGAATTTGTCTTTGGTGCATATGCTCTCAGTGTACATAAAAGAAAAGATACATTTGTCAAGAATCATAAGATACAACACTTAATGATTGTCATAGGGTACAAATAAGCAATCAGGAAACAATCACTATTAATATAGATCGTAAGGATACAAGCAACAAATTACAGTCCTGCAGTCATAAGTGAGAGGAGATGAGTGATAGGAACGATGAGAAGACTAATAGTAATAGTAATGCAGCCTTAGTGAATAGTTTGACGGTGGTGTGGGAATTATTTGTTTAGCAGAATGATGGCATTCGGGGAAAAACTGTTCCTGTGTCTAGTTGTCTTGGTGTGCAGTGCTCTATAGCAGTGTTTCCCAACCTTGGCAACTTGAAGATGTCTGGACTTCAACTCCCAGAATTCCCCAGCCAGCATTCACTGGCTGGGGAATTCTGGGAGTTGAAGTCCAGACATCTTCAAGTTGCCAAGGTTGGGAAACACTGCTCTATAGCGTCGTTTTGAGGGTAGGAGTTGAAACAATTTATGTCCAGGGTGCGAGGGGTCAGTAAATATTTTCACAGCCCTCTTTTTGACTCATGCAGTATACAGGTCCTCAATGGAAGTCAGGTTGGCGGTAATTATTTTTTCTGCAGTTCTGATTATCCTCTGAAGTCTGTGTCTGTTTTGTTGGGTTGCAGAACCAACCAGACAGTTATAGAGGTACAGATGACAGACTCAATAATTCCTCTGTAGAACTGTATCAGCAGCTCCTTGGGCAGTTTGAGCTTCCTGAGTTGGCGCAGAAAGAACATTCTTTGTTGTGCTTTTTTAATGACGTTTTTGATGTTAGGTGACCATTTTAGGTCTTGAGATATGATAGAAGCTAGGAATTTGAAGGTCTCTACTGTTGATACTGTGTTGTCTAGTATTGTAAGAGGTGGTAGAATGGGAGGGTTTCTCCTACCACCATTTCTACAGTTTTGAGTGTGTTCAGTTCCAGATTGTTCCGGTCGCACTACGAGGCTAGTTGTTCAACCTCCCATCTCCCTATGTGGTTTCATCGTTGGCTCGAATGAGACCAATCACTGTTGTATCATCTGCAGATTTCAGTAGTTTAACAGATGGATCGTTTGAGATGCAGTTATTGCATCTCTATGGTGCAATTGGTATATAGAGAGAAGTGGTGAGAGCACACAGCCTTGGGGGGGGGGCTGTGCTAATTGTACAGGTATCTGATATGATTTTGCCTAACTTCACCTGCTGCTTCCTGTATGTTAGGAAGCTTGTGATCCACTTACAAGTGTGTTCACTTACAAGATAGGTTAGTCAATATTTTATCCATCTTACTAAAAAGTATTTTGTGACCGTTTTTACCAAAGGCTAGATGTTTGTTAGAAGTTAGTAGCTATGGACTGATCTGATAAATATGATGATGATATATCTTTTAATTTACTGTACTATATTTATATGTTGTATGTTCCTTTGGCAATAGCAGGAAAAACGTGGCCAAAAAAGAAGCATAGCTCCAATGGAGTAAAATAAAAAAAATAAACATATTTAAGAGAGGAAAAAAATGAAAAACTGTCACTTTTCTCCCTGCTGACGGAGCTGTTAATGGTCATAAACATCTCCATCAGTTGATTCATCCCAGAAAAGTCAAGAAAATCCACAATCTAAAGGACAGAGTAGTCCAAATTTATCCAAACACCTAATCTTCAACCTTGAGAAGAGACTGAATTTGATCCACAAAACTGATCAGGCATACCCTTTAGCCTCCTCTTCACCATTGCTAAAAAAAGTATTGATCGGTCCACCTATGTAAGTGATTTCAAAAACTTACATTGTATACTTAAATTAATGATTTGCACCACAGATATTAAACAGGAATTTCCTTTTCAATATTTTAGTTTAAATACAAAGTTTTCATTGTTGCTGCAATTTGGAACAGTCTCTCAGGCAATTTTGTACAAATGCAACAGAGACAGAGAAAAAACTCTTTGTTGATGACACTGGATGAAATTAAAATGAGGGAAATTTGGAAGACATATTTCTAAGATTTGTTTGAAAAGGATAGTGATACTTCAAAGAGAAGAAATGAAGCTAATGCTATAAATGTGTCTGAGAAAATGAGTATATAAATGCTGCCACGTAAGTTCAAAAATATTAAGGCTGTGGATGTAGATGGCATAACTGGAGAGATGGTAAAATATATATGTGGTTTGCTTATCAAGTGGCTGTGTAATTTGCTTAAAGTGTGTTTGAAGACTGCATCTGTGCCTAGTGTTTTGAATAATGTCATGATTTTTCCCCTATACAGAAGAAAAAGTGAATGTATAATATATAGGGGAATTAGTTTGTTAAATACAGTATGTCTGAGAAGATGTTTGGCAGAATTCTGATTGAAAGGGTACAAGAGATTACAGTGAGCAAAATTAGGGAAGTGCAATACAACATGGCATTAGGAAAAAGGTGAGAGATCACACTTTCACTCTTCAGCAATTGAAAAATGTAGGAATATAATAAATAAGGTTTAGTGTAGAATTGTTGATTTAGAGAAAGCATAAAATAAATATACTTGAATTATAAAATGTTTTGCATGAATATGAAGTTGAAAGCTGGCTGCTGAATGCAGTAATAGTTGTGTAAGATGTAAGGAAAACTTCTGTGATAATAACTGGAATGTTTAAACAAATGATTGAACACTGATCAGAAGTTAATATAAAGATTATGGTGTTTCATTGGCTGTTTAATGTGTTTATGTAGGAATGTGCAAAGAATACTCATAATGATTTTAGAGAAGTTGTGATTGAAGACTCAAATGAATATGCATTTTTTTTCTATGCAGATGATGCTGTGCAATTGGCTGAAAACCAGATGAGTTTCAGTGAATGTTGCTTCAAGGCTATAGGTCAGGAAAAAAATCATGTTTCAAAGGTTAAGGCAGTTCTTTTTGACAGGAATAATGTTTTTAATTTGCTTTAAATGGCAAAAAAAATTGTATACTTTGGCAAATCTGGGAAAATGGAAAAAATTGAAGACATGCAAATGCTGGTAGAAAAGTACTGAATAGAATATACTATATGATCAGTGATGGGTTCCTACCAGTGCGGTCCACTCTATAGCACCGGTAGCGGCCTGCTGGTGACATCACAGTACCGGTGCGGTCAGTTGCCGGTGCCTGGGTGCCACCATTTTTAAAAAAAAAAATTAAATTTTTTTAAAAAATTTCTTCTGCGCATGCCAAGAAGCCGAGCTTCCGGCACTGCGCATGTGCTGCCTTCCTACCCCGCAGTGAGTCCAAGCAGGGGAGGATGGCTGAGGGAGCGCATGAGACACTGAAAGAACGGGCGGCAGGAGCTATCTCCATTCCCCTCCCTTCAGCAGTCCGAGAAGCCACAAACGCACGGTGATGATCCCAGGCATTTTTGCACGTTCGAGGCTTCTCGAGCTGCTGAGGGGAGGGGGAACGGGTGGCAGGAGCCTAGGATCATCGAATGGGGAGAAGCATTCAGGTTGGACGGAGCCTCCTAGAAGAACCGCTGCCGCGGTCTTGCTGCTCCCGCTGCGGGGGGCTGCATTTCGGGTGGGCAATGCCCCCCTGCTTCTCCAGCCGCTGCCAAGCTCCCGAGGCCCACGCCCACCTGGTCACATGGCTGGCAAGCCACACCCACAAAATAAGCCACACCCACAGAGTGGTATTAAAAAAATTAGGAACACGCCCCTGTATATGATGTAGAATTAATCTTTGTCAAAGATGCAAAACATGGTTGTATGTAAAGCACATTTCATCACTACAGACATCAGTGCAGTGGGTCTATAGTCATTCAGGCTGTTTAGTGCTGTTTTCTTCAAGACTGGCTGCTTTCAGACATGATGGAACTCTGGCCATTTGCAGGGAGATGTTAAAAATCCTTGTTAGGACCTCTGATAGTTGGTCAGCACAGGTTTTTACCACTATCCCCAGTACCCGTCTGGACCTGCAGCTTTATTGGAATTCACAGCCTTCAATACAGCTCTCACTTGATGTTCATGCAGGGTGAATGGCTGGGAGTTGGGGGGCCAGTGGGCTGGAGCTACAGGGTCAGGTCTCTTGACTTTGTTGCGTGTGAAGAAGGTGTTCAACTCTTCCACCAACAAAGCATCAGAGTTGACTGTCCTCATCATATTGCCCTTACAGTTGGTTAGGTACGGCAGTCCCTGCCACACATAAAGTTGACAGTGCCAGCCCTTCTTGACATCACAAAAGCTGAACAATTGATGTATTATCATAATCATAATTAGCAGAGAATAGCTGAGACATTGAGACTTCATGCTTTGACCTGAACTGGGTTTTTCTAAGCTCTATAAACTTTTTTGTACTCTGAAATCCTTCCCAAGCCCTTGGAATATTTTTTTGACACTGAAAGTCAGCTTTTTTAGACATGATGTTTAAAAAAGGTACTTTTTTAGAGCTACAAGAAACCTTATAGTGATATAGTGACAGGAGGAAATTTCAATCCATATTTACCCCTATAGAAAAAATAGAATATGGGACATGAGTATTTTATGGTCCCTGAGCCACATCAAATCCTTTCACTGTTCCTGTTCAGCCCACAATGATGGAAGGGGACAGGTGGGCAGTGGCTCTGCATAACAGTCCCAACTTTTCATGTTACCCTTGAGAAAATTAATTGCCCACCCCTGTAGTAGAGTCTTAATGCATCTATTTTTAATTTTTTTACCCCAAATATTTCCAAATCTATGCAGCTATTGTATATGTGAGCGGTATGCTCTGAGGGACACAGAGTCTGTAAAAAGTAGAGTTGGGGCATGTATGCTGCTCATTTCCCCATAGGGGAAAACATTTTGGGCATACTAATGTTATCAGATGAGTTAAAATATTGGTTAAAAGATGCACAAATATGATTGTGTAAAATTAGATATAACAAATGGCCACAGTTATAATTTTATTATATTGGATTCATTGCAACAATTTCTCACTGAGATTTGGGTTTTTTTCAGTAGTCTTCCATTTTAAACCTTTGCTTTGCCTTGAGTGTTCAGTATTGGTCTTTGATCAACAGTCAACAGCTTTCCGTATCTGGATTTTTTGCAGTGGAAAAAAGAAAACTTATTTTTCAGTCGATGCTTTGATTCTGGTTGTGAGTATAAGGGTGTGATAAAGAAATGCAAGGTAAGAAAAAGAAAATCAGTACAACAAAAAGAATAAACCTATGAAATACATGAATAAAATATTTGAGAGTTGAACTGAAAATTGAGTTTCAAAGACATTTTTGCCTCTTCTTAACTGTTGGAAAGAAATGGGAATTGATGTGCCTCCAGATGATTGCCTTCTTCTAGGTTATAACCTTGTTCTCTTGAGCAATAAAGAAAAATAGCCTGTTCTATCTTTTGCATGATAAGTTCTTCACATATTGGAAAAAGGCTGTGTTACTACCTCTTCTTCTTCTCTTCTATAGGATAAATATTCCCAAGATCTTTCTTCAATGTGATGTCTGTGAATCTCGTGTATGAATGTCTAGAAATGTTTTATAGGCAAAAGACAAGCACTTTTCAGCTAAATATTTCAATAGATATAAATAGATGAGCAGATTGTTGATTGATACAGAATAATCAATTATCAGTAATCTGGGTTTCCAATCACTGAGTGTGCTTGCAAGATGCTAATTTTAACACATAGCAAAAAGAGATTCTCCAAGTCATTCCTTATTATGGGAAAAGCTTTCCTTCGTTTGGAAACTGCAAGAGACCTCCAGGAGAAAGAGAATAAAAACACAGAGAATAAAAATATATGACCACAACTGAGCCCAAAATTTCTGTTGCTAAGTAGAGAAGTTGTTAAATGATTTTTGCTCAATTTTATGACCTTTCTTGCTACAGTTGTTAAGTGAATCAGTGCAGTTGTTAAGTTAATAACATGGTTGTTAAGTAAATCTGGCTTTCCCATTGACTTTGCTTGTCAGAAGGTTGCAAAAGATGATTACATGACTCCAGGACACAGAGACGGTGCTTTACTATCCATGCTGCCTCCATAATGACTGCATTTTGAGTGCTTGACAACCAGCTCACATTTACAACCAATTGTGGCATCTCAGAGTCATAAAAGTGCAATTTTTATTTTTACTTTGCTTGTTTCAGATAAAGGATCACATCATTTTTGTTTACCCGAAGCCTTACATTTGTCGTTTATACATTTTTGATGGGGCAATCTGTTTTTTTAAACAACTATATATTATTATGGTTTGTTGCATAGTTACAGATGTTTAGACTCGATTTGGTATTTTTATTCATCTATTAAGTTCTTCCCATGGACCTGTGATAGATGTTGTTTGATCGTGCTAAAGCAGGGCTGTCAAACTTGCGGCCCGCGGCCCGGATGTATCACACGCTGGCCACGTCCACATCCGGTTTAGTGAAGGAAAAAAGTCCCAATATGTCACGTGACGCGGCCATGATGACGTGAGTTTGACCCCCTTTGATAAAGGTATTGTTTGTTGCAGGTGTAATATGTTCCAAGTACAGCTGCCTATATCAACTGAATGATTGCCAGTGATTTTGTAAATGTTGTGGTATTCAAGTAGTGTTCCAGATGCCTATCACTGTTGGTACTATCTTTGTTTCTTTTTGCTACAATCATTCTACTTGTATTTATAGGTCTTTGTATTTTGATTTTCTCCATTTTTTTATCTGCAGTCTATAAGTACTGCCATGTCCACTAACCAGACTTTTTTGTCTTGCTTATCAACAGTTGTTCTGAATGTTATGTGGCAGGTGTTTGTCTGTTTCAATCTTAAAGTCCAAGAGCACTTTAGCTTCCTCATTTTGTCTAGATGATGATGATGATGATGATGATGATGATGATGTCACAGTCAGCCAGATATTTAGACTTGATTTGGGATTTTTATCCATTATCATGGACCCTGGATAGGCAAATATGGTTTATAATATTTAAGTTATTATTACCTGTTCATAATAATTTGCAGTCACAGTTGCCAGTTCTTTGGCTGATGTTGGCCTTCATACGAATCAAGTTATTCACAGGAACCTAGTATGTTGGTCTGTATCAGTGTGATATATATGCAGATCCAGGAAGTATGGGCTTTTGCCGTTGACAGATGAAATGTTGTCAATGGGCATATTTTCTAAGTGCTGTTCAAGAATGTGCCAATAAGTCCTGTGATGGCCATTTTATGTCATATTCTTTCATCTTGGATTTTTCAGATCTTGATACCAGGGGTGAAATCCTCCCGGTTCGCTCTTATCTGTCGGTCGTCACAGAGCCGATGGAGCCGGTGGCAGTCGCGGCGCGGGGCTGCCCCCGCCCGCTTCCCCCGCCCGCCTGGACGCTACCATTTAAGTTCTTTTGCCCTCTGCGCATGCAGAATGCTTTGCGCATGCGCAGAGGGCAAAAGAACTCAAATGGCGGCGTCCAGGCGGGCGGGAGCAGCCCCGCGCCGCAACCGCCACTGGCTCCATCGGCTCTGCGACGACCGACAGGTAAGAGCGAACCGGGAGGATTTCACCCCTGCTTGATACTTTATGAATCTTCTTTGTTTTCTATTCTACTTTCCCCTGGTATTACTACATCAATTATCAAAACTTCCTTCTTTTCAATCACTGTTAAATTTTGTTTGTTATCAGCCAAGACTTTATCAGTTGGAAATCCCACAATATTTAACCTGCTTATTTTTAATTACTTTTTCAATTATAGTTCAATTATATAACCAATTTTTCATTACTGGTACGGTACATGATAATTTTTACAAATGCTCCAGCAAATCATTTTGGTAACTGGATTATATTGTTTATAATCAGTTTGTGGGATCTTCTTACATGACCTCAATATATGATCTACTGTTTCTATTGCCTCATTGTACAATCTATACTTTCAATCATTTGACAGTTTTTCAATTTTAGGTTTAATTGCCTTAATGAATTAATTAAATTTGTTAATAATTAGTTAATTATTATTATCTCAACTACTGAATGTTTTGCAGGTGTATTTTTAAAAGGGAGTTTTTACTTTGCTATACCTTATAAAATTGGACATATTTCCCCAAATAGAGGGCACTATTTCTCTCATCACACACACTTAAAACACTACAGGACAAGGAAAAATTTCATTTTTATCTCTCCCCGCCCCCTTGTTATTTGCCAGTAAGGCAATAAACATATTGGTTTGATGAGGGGAATAGGTAAGTTGCACAGTGAAAAAGGAGGCTGAGGTAGGAAATGTAGATCAGCAAAACTTTTGGGAAAAGGAGATTTGAGACATTCAACCACAGTGAGCAGCAAGAGGAATAAATATTTCAAAACAGTGGGAGACATATTGGCTAATCTCCTCACCGTACCTATAAGATCGGTCAGGGCTCAGTGGTGGAATGGTTATAATTGCAGAAGCTTGCACTTTCAAATGGATGGGGCAACAGGTGATATGAGAGGGATCTTTGAGTCCTAGTGGTTAATCATTTAAATATGAGCTAGCAGTGTGCTGCAGCTGCCAAAAAAGCCAACGCAGGCCTAGGCTGCATTAACAATGGGATAGAATCAAGATCACATGAAGTGTTCGTATCACTTTATAATGTAAGACCATACTAACCATCCAGTTTGGGACACCAGGATAAAAAAAAATGATGTTGAGATACTAGAAAGAGTGCAGAAAAGAGCAACAAAGGTGATTAGGGGACTGGAGGCTAAAACATGAAGAGTGGTTGCAGGAATTGGGTACATCTAGTTTAATGAAAAGATGGACTGGGGTGACATGATAGCAGTATTCCAATATCTAAGGTGCTGCCACAAAGAAGAGGGAAGTCAAGCTATTCTCCAGAGCACCTGAATGCAGGACAAGAAGCAATGGATGGAAACTAATCAAGGAGAGAAGCAACCAAGAACTAAGGAGAAATTTTCTGTCAATTAGAACAATTAATGCCTTCAGAAATTGTGAATGCTCCAATACTGGAGGTTTTAAAGAAAAGATTGGAGAACCATTTGTCTGAAATGGGGTGTGGTTTCCTGCTTGAGTGGAGGGTTGGACTGGAAGATCTCCAAGGTCCCTTCTAATTCTGTTGTTGTGTTAAGAAAAATAGATTACCAAGATAGACAAGCAATCAGGTGACCACCTTCCTGTTATGTTAATATTTATGATATAACAGTATATTTGCTTTATTTTGTGTGATGAATGTTATTACATTTAATAATAATTGTTAATGCACATTACAGAAAGACCAACATGTTTGCTTGTTGTTTGTTTTATTTAAATTTATTGGCTGACCAATTACAGTTGATTAGATTTCAATGAAAGAGCTGGGATAATGCTTTGGATTTGGAAAAAACATTTAAACTGTAAAGTTCCTACAGGGAGTGAACTGCTTTTCAGAGGCTTTAGCATTCTTGCTGCTTACGTTGTATGCATAACACAGTTTAAAAGACAATTGGAAAAAATGCTTGCTGAAACAAGAATTTGGACTTCTGACAGTAATTACCTTTGCCAGCCATCCTGATCAGCATTCTGATACAAACCGCCTTTATATCTTTCAGCCCTGACAAGAAATAAAATTAACAATATTTACAAATTTTAATTACTAAGGAATCTAATAAAAGAAGCAATTTAAATGTCTTCGAGATATGATAGGACTACAATTCCCAGAGCAGACTGAGAGCTGTAGTCCCAATAGAATAAAAGAGCTGTTTCATTCTGCTTAAAATTCTTGGCTTGGTATTTTAAAATAGCACCCCTACCAACTAAATGGTTTATTTTAGAATACCTTGTATTTAAAAAAAACAAATATGTCGAGATAATTGAGTGTATTTTAATAATCAAAAATATTTTTGATTAAGCTGAGTAGATAACCAAACAAATTATTCAGTCCCAGTCTTTAGGAGAATTGCCAAGTATTGTTAACATTCAGAAGTACAAACTGCATGTTCAAATTGAAAATGTCAACTTTTTAATCTTGTAACATTATTGTTGTCTTTGTTAGTATTTGTTTTAAAATATGATCATGAGAATAGAGTGAAATGAGAAGCCTTATTGCAGGTCAAAACAAAGATCTAAATTATAGTGGAGAGCGTACAGGAAAAAAAATCTAATTTACTACCATACAACCTGATGTTCTAAATATTTTGTACTGCCAGAGAGTCCAACAGTTAGCAAATTATAATTTTTAATATTATAGAATTATAAATTCATTAAATGTATGGAAAGAAAAATCTTACTGAAATTGAATTCAGTTTTGTAGATATGACTAGGGAGTTTTCCTGGCAACAATATGAAATATATTTGTCTTTGTTGTCTCCTGGAATAGTTTTTAATTCCCTTTCTAGCCTAGAGCTTTGGAGGTTCCTCTCATCCAAATCCTAACTAGATGTCATCTGGTTTACTTATTTCAGATCAGACAAGGATGGTTAGATATTGTCACCAGCCGAGCATTCAATACGTGAGTGAAGAAAAATTGTGTTTTAACCAGCTTTAATTTTAATTACATTTAAATAAACCAGATTTGCTTTGCACTAATCCTCAAGCATTATATTTTGTAACACAACTTCTTTTTTTAAAAAAAAACAAGAATAGTTTATTTTATTTATTTATTTATTTATTTTAGGATTCTTATATGCCGCCCTACTCCCTGGGGACTCAGGGCGGCGTACAACATTTGAAGAACCACTAAACAATATAATATAAAACAATTTAAAATACATTTTAAAAAGCATACACAATCTTACATACATGGGGGAGACCAAGATGAAGTTGTCTCAAAACCCCGCCTGCCAGAAGAGCCATGTCTTCATGTCAGTTCAACCTTAGTTACACCCTGCTACTAGGTTACTGAAATAAAGTATATTACCCAATTCTTAAATTGGGGTGAAATACTGCTGCATTCAATATTTGGTTTCAATTGATTTCCAAATTATACAACAGCATTATCTTAATTCAAATCTTGCTTCTTTTTAATTGGGCCTCTGCCTTTTACTTCTCATGCATCTAAACAGGTTGTACCTATTCTGAAAGAGAATAATGTAATTGAGAGCTTAGGATGTCTGAAGTAACTATGACAAATAGTCATAGTTCCATAGCGTAACATTGAAGGGAGAGTCATGGAAAACTGCTCAAGAATTGCACAATCTTAAAATCTGTTAATTGTATAAGAAAAATAATGCATTTAATTTATCATAGCATTTTGGAAGAAAAAGGCAACTTTGTATTTCCTTCATGCTCCAGTCAAAACAGTTAACCTGGAGTTGACATTGAAATATGAAACTTGGCACAAAATAATGTAGGAATAATCTTCAATAGTGCCCTGATGTCTTTCCATCATTGTACTTGCATTACAAAGTGAGACAATTATTGGAACCATATCTACTTCTGGACAGCCTCTGACTGAAAGATCATTCTGAGGTGCAATTTTTTTTTTGCTTTATTAACTTTGATATACTATTTGGAAAATCAAAAAGTTTTGACAAAAATAATAGATTTGAAATAGAACAGGATAGTCTTTGTTATGAGATTTGGTATAGTTATTACAGGAAAACACATTTTTCTATATATTTTAAATTTGAATTAAATGGTATGATTTGCATTTAGAATCATGACTGAAATATTTAAGACATGGTTTTCCTATATGAATCCTTTAGTCCCCAGATGATTTCTAACTACCTTGCATTGGAATTATTTTTCCTTACATGATAATTATAATTCCTATGCTAAACTCCTAGGCTAAACTGAAACTGTGCTGCATGAGGATAAAAGAGCTAGAAGTAGCATTTTATTGTCTCTGTATTTAAAAAAATACTTTGGTGCAAAGAACTGGAGCTAATGGAAGTATTAGCAGGAGGGTTTCTTTGGTTCATCTGTTTTCATGACTGAAAGAACAATTAAAACGAGCAGTTTGATAGGAAAGGCATGTGCCTGCCTTCGACTCAGTTTTGAATTCTGGCAACTTCCTGGACAAGTCCTGAAATTTTCATGGCAAGATTTTGGAAGTGGTTTGTCATTGCCTGCTTCCTTGGCCTGAGAGAGAATGACTGACACAAAGACATCAAGGTGGCTTTATGCCTGAGGTGAGATTAGAACGTATGTCATCCATGTTTCTCTTTGTGCTTTAATGTAATGGCATGTAAGAATAGGAATATGGACCCAAGATCCTGGACTGTCTGGTGCAGTGATGGCGAACCTTTTTTTGCTCGGGTGCCAAAAGGGCATGTGTGCACGCAATAGCATGCGCGCGCGTGCCAACACCCATAATGCAATGCCCTCCCCAACGCATGCACAACCCCCCATTGCCCCCCCATGCATGCTGGCCAGCTGATTTTCGGCCTTCCGGAGGGGTTTCAGGAAAGCCTCTGGAGCCCATGGATGGTGAAAAATGGGCCCAATGGGCCTACCAGAAGTTCAGAAATGAACTTCCTGTAGGCTCATTGGGCTGTTTTTCGCTCTCCCCAGGCTTCAGGAGGCTTTCATGAAGCCTGGGAGGGTGAAAAGGGACCCAACGGGCCTACCAGAAGTTCGTTTCCGTTTTCAGAAAGTTCGTTGGGTCCGTTTTTCGCCATCCACAGGCTCCGGAGGCTTTCCTGAAGCCTGGGGAGGGTGCAAATGGCCTCCCCCTGCCCTCTGGAAGGCCAAAGTCAGCTGGCCAGCATGCACATGCGCGCTGGAGTTGACATAGGGCAACACCTCACGTGCCCTCAGATATGGCTTCGCGTGCCACCTGTGGCACGCGTGCCATAGGTTCACCATCACTGGTTAGTGAATGGTCAGATAAGAGACAGCATTGTCTGCAGCTTAATAGTGGGACAGACAAGACCCTAGTAATTTTCTCCAGGGTAAAGGAAATGGGAGGAGAAATGTATTCCCAGACTTGCAAGATTCTGTTAAAAAGTAGAATGAGCTGAACTGGCCATGTTTCCTGTTTGGTTCCTTTTGATAAGCCTGTTATTTAACAAATACACCAAACTGGCTCTCTGTTCAACAGCTCAATATGGTTGAATATGCAGTGCAATTGCATTGTCTACTCTGTGGCATGTAGAAAGTTCAGCCTCCGAAATCTTTACACAAAGCTAAATAAATAAATAAATCTGAAACTCTGAAGAATATTCAAATCAGTGCGAATAATTTTAAAGTATCAGAGTAAATGTGTGACCCAGTGTAATACCAGTTTCTGTGCTTCTATCTTTCTAGATTTAAGTTAGAAAATAAAAACAGTTGTGATCTTTATCCCGTTTGTGTTGGAGGGACTATCTAAGGTACTTCCAGGTTGAAAGGATTAGCTGGTGCCATCACCATTTTCCAGGAGATGCAAATGATGCGAGCTCACCCTGCCATGAATCACCCTTCATCCTGAACGCAAGCCTAGGGTGATGTTTTCTTTTTATCCTGCTATCCTGAAAGCTGTTTCTGTCTGCTGTCAATTGCACTTTCTAGAAGACATATTTCCATTCAACTACCAATTGGCTTTTTTATGCAGTGATGAGATGTCCTGTCCTTCATGTCAGTCAGTAAGAGAATAAGAATTCCGGTTAATTTACATCTGCCTTATTATCTTTATCCATTCAACATGCAATGAAAAAGCAGTATTCAAGTTTCCTTCTTTTGTGTTTACAACTGAAAACTCTTCGAAAATAGTCAGTTTTCTCAATGTTTTGTCATTATACATAGGCATGCTCATTGTTTAAAGTACTGTACTGTATATAGGACACAGTTTCTGCAGATAAAAGACATACAATCTCACATTAAGAGGGAAAGTCTCATTAAGCAAAATAGTAAAATAGGCATTATATAAATTTAATGAGAGAGAGAAAGAGAGATGGAGGGAGGGTGGACCGAGAAATCTTGGAAATGAATGACAACTGTATAAATCAAATCAGTCAATCAATCAAACAAATAAACAAATCACACTTCAGTTGTTTAGCTGGTATATTTGCATTGCTTATGGGGTAAGCCTGCTTGCCAGATGCTTTGGTCCTGCTCCCTTATTGGCATAGGTAATGGAAATTTATTGCAGTACCTGTGATCCTCAATATCTGAATGGAACCAAGCTTCCCACATGCTTACTCTTGCTAATGCCATCCTGGGATTTTCAGCAAAGTAAGCATCCATCTATTTTCATTATATTTCCCCTCTTTTATCTCTTTTATTTATTAGCTAGTCACCATAACAGAATTGAAATTGAAATGTGTTTTCCAAATCTATTTAGAAAAACCAGTGGCTTATTAACCTATGGTGTGATGCTATAGATTGTGAGTCACTTACATCAGATAACTGTCAACTTTGAAATGGATCAGGCCTGCCAGAGCCATCTTTCCATTTCTCAGATTGCCATACAGTGTGGGAGGGGGGAAGTCTAGAATGTCAGACCAACATGTCTGGACAATAACTTATACAGCCACTCCTCATTTACAGACTACCTCAGTTAGCAACCATTTGCAAAATTGAGGGTAATAAATAATAAATACCATGTTTTCCCAAAAATAAGGGTCTTATTTTGGGCCCCAAAATAAGCACCAGGGCTTATTTTTTTCCCATATACAAGAGATCCACTTCTGCTTGCTCGCGGCAGAGCAGGAGGCTAAGAGACATGCGGGTGCTGCAGCACAAGACAAGGTGAGGGTGGAGCTTACCCACGAGCTCTACACCAGCTTACCTCAGGACTCCCGCAGCCAGGCCATTATTCCCCAACACCTGCCTTGCCCCACGGCCATGGCACCAACACAATATTCAGCCTTCTGCTCTGTTGTGACTATGAGCAAGCAGAAGTAGTGGGCCAGTGGTCACGTGGGCTCCTGCTGCACATGGCTGCTGCTGCTGCCACCGCGAGGTAGTTGTCAGGGTGTGGATGGCCTGGCTGCGGGGGCCCTGAGGTAAGCCAGTGCGGGGCGCGTGGGGCAGCTCCTTGCCTCATGGTTGCAGCATCACGAGCAACCAGACGGAATGGTCGGGCAGCCAGCTGCACAGGCTTTTAAGTAGGGCTTATATTGAGTGTAGGGCTTATATTAGGTGCACATGTAAAAACATGCTAGGGCTTATTTCTGGATAGGTCTTATTTTCGGGGAAATGGGTGGTAGTAAAATGATTTTCCTACCAATGCATACACTTACAATCAAATTTCTACACCTAACAATAAGGTGCACCAGAGTGAGAATAATAGTGGTACTGTTGCACAAAAGAACTTCATCTGAATAAGGAAGCAGCGACCCACATTTTTCATAGCTCCCATCTGTCTGTCTGTCTGTCCCTCCCTCTCTCCCTCCTTCTCTCTCTCCCTCCTTCTCTCTCTCTCTCTCTCTCTCTCTCTCTCTCTCTCTCTCTCTCTCTCTCTCTCTCTCTCTCACACACACACACACACACACACACACACACACACACACACACACACAGTTAGTAACCATTTCAGTGGATGAATTGTGGCAACTAAAAAAGGATTGTATGTACAATAACACCAATTTTTTTCTTTTTCTGGCAATTACATCCCCCCAAAATTCAAACAACTATACTTAATGTTTAGTCTACAACAGCAAAATAAACATCTGATTAAAGATTACATTCTTTTTTTCTTATTAGATATCTTATATTTATTAAACTTAGATTATGAACTTAAAAAGTTACACAAACTTTTTAAAATAAATGAAAGATTTCAAAATGTTGAACTGAATAAAATAGGTTTTCACATTTCAGATACAAATACTTTCAGAATACTTTAAGATAAGTATTAAAAAACCAAGATTTTGGATTTCTGGCTTGACAAAACTTACTACCTGTGTACCCCACTAAGGCAGACTTATCTGCAGGAATATGCAGTAATTTGCATGTAACAGTTAGCTAGATATAAAAATACTTTTTTATTATAAGCAAAGGAAATTTTATATTTTATATAAAATATATATTCCTTTGAGTGAGAGGTAGTTTTGTCTAGTAGCTAAGGCAACAGGCTAGAAATCAGGAGACTGAGTTCTAGTGCCTCCTTATGCATGAGTTGGCTGGGTGCTTTGAGCCATTCACACACTCTTAGCCCACCTTGTCAAACTAGGATAGCAAGCTGGTTGGTCTACTCCTGTCACAACCAATGGATCAACACAAGATTGATCTGGGGGGGGGAGTAGACCCTGCACTTGCAGGAAAACGCTAGAAGAAGAAGAAATTCCTTTGAGCGGTGTTATCTTGCTCTAGCACATTTTGAACATTATGAAAGGGATGTTTGATTTATTTTAAAAAAGAATATTTATGCTCTAAGTATATAGGGCAATAGTCAAGAGTTTGTGCTTGTGCTCGTGCTCATAGTTTTTTAATAACTAATGACTTTAGTCATATTCCCTCAAAAATAAAAGCAAAATATTAATCTAATTTTTTTCCAATTAGAACTAATAAACTCTTAGTTTAATAGACTAATAGGGGAAATGGATGTACTTTAAGGCAGAATCTATTAAATCCAAATGGGATGTTATGTGTATATATTTCACATATTTTTATAGTTTGCTAAACTTGTATCTAATGTTTGCTAAACCAAAGTCTATAATTTGAGAGTTTACAAGTTTATTATTTAATACAGAAATAAGCACTATAGATGACTGGACTTTTTCTCACTGATCAAAAAGAAAGTTCCTTCCCTTTTCTTTTGCTCTGCATGATTGATTATATATCATGATGAAATAGTAAGTTCTTTTTGTTAATTTACTCTGAAAGTAAAATACAGCAGTATTAGAACCCAAAGAAGGTTATAGGAGATAGAAATAGACAGACAAACAGACAATTTCTGAAGTATCCTGAAATGTCTAAATAGCTACAGACAAGTTGTTGCTTTTTAAAAAATATTTGAGAATCCCCCCTCCTTATTCCTTATCATCCTAGGAATGATTATGTCCGTCCCTCCTTCCTTCCTTCCTTCCTTCCTTCCTTCCTTCCTTCCTTCCTTCCTTCCTTCCTTCCTTCCTTCCTTCCTTCCTTCCTTTCCTTCTTTCTTTTTTCAATTCATTCATTCATTTATCCATTCATTCATCCATCGAGGTCAGTTATCCCATAAATAGAAGGGCACAGAGAAAGCCAAAATACTGAGCTAACTTTTGGAATAATACTTAGCTAATTAAATTTGCTGCTTCAAATGAGGAAGAATCTATCATTTCCTACATGTCCTTGTGTGAACCAACAGGGCAAATTCTTCTAAGGATTTCAAAAGAAGAGAAGAAAATATAAATGTTGAGAGTTCAAATAGTATATTAATAGAAGCTATCCACGGACAGTCAAGTGAAAAGAAGAGAAAGCATGACTCAGGAACACTGTTTAAGAAGATTGTATTGTTTAGAAATATTTGGGTTCTTAGACTATGACTTATCATAAATGTGGAGAATTCTTAAGAATTTATGAACCACATTGCAGTAAGGAAGGAAAAATAATTTATCAAGAATTTTAAAATCTTATTAAGAAGACTTTAAGCTAAATTGGAAGGGGAAAATACACTGATTCAGGCAGAGAAATGCTGAACATGGTTGCCATAATGGGGAGGAGGTATAAGGTAGGAAATGGCACTCCAAATCCTCAACTCTGGGTTGTAGGGGAAATAGTGACATCCATATTCTCCAGTCTTAGTAAAGCAGTATGTGGAGTTTGTATAAAAACAGGAGCAACTAAAAAGCTTACAGTGGGGAAAAGTGAATATAGTCCTGAAAGAAATCCTGGAAAACTGGAGGGATTAGTGTTGATTGAAGTAACACTGTAAGGATAGTACTTATTACTTATTTACTTGTTCAAAAGAAATATGCCAACCAAAAGGAATGTGGAGTGACTTAATGAATAAAGAAGCCATATGCCTATGAAATAATTTATAACTCTGAATATGGTGACCCTGTTAAAAGCCTCTGGGTAAGCTGAAAGGAAAAAGGAGACAACGTGATCCATGTCATGGCCTGATAAACAAGTTAAAGAGAGATGGGAGAACCTATAAAACAAAACATTGAAAGCAGAGGTACAAATGATTCCCATGTAAAAACATACAAGAAAAGTTTTATGAGACTTTTGTGCATGTGTAGTGAGATTTTTGACAAGCTGAGAAGCTGAAAGTCAGATTGACATGAAGCTGCAAGAGCCCAGGGGAAACTAGAAATGAGAGTCAAGGAAGCTATCTGTTGGTTTATTGTGTAGGAAAGATAGAGAAGCAATAACAAAGGATACAAAGAATGCAGAACTGCTAAATCTTTGCATTTGTCCTCTCAGGAATTAGAAAAAGCACTCCTGAACAAGGAAGTATAATAAAAAACCATCTTACTACCTCAAATGAATTCAGATCTCCAGGGTCGGTAATTTATATCTCAAGATGTTGAAGGAACTGCAAGCGGTAATCTCAGAACCTCTGACTACAATGTATGAAAACTTGAGAAAATTGATGAGGTGTAAGAACATTGGAGAAGGACTAATATAGTCCTAGTATTCCTCAAATAGGGAAAGAGAGAGGACCTGGAAACTACAGACCAATTAACTTAATGTTTGACTAGGCAAGGTATTTGAACAGATTGTCAAGTAGCATGACTACACGCTGTTATAAAAAACAGCTACAATAACTAGGATTCCAGATGGATTTATCAGAAAGAATTGTGTCTAATCCTTTATTTTATGACTGTGACTAATTTGGTTATCCAAAGACTGATGTGGATGTACTGGACCTTGAACTCTGTAAAATGTCTGAAAAAGTATCTCATGATACCCTTGTGTATAACATAAATAAATAGGGGCTAGATGGTATTGCAGTTCAATGTTTTGTAATTAGTGGAATGAATATACTAAATGTTGTTCATCATATTAGCCTCTATTCTCAGACATCAACATCTTTTTAAATGAGCTAGAGAATGGAATGAAAATGATATATGTGCAGATGATACTGAAGTAGGGGAATTGGCTAATAACATACTGGACAAAATCTCCTTGACAGGTTTTAATATTAGACTATATCCAGTAATACAGTTTTCAGTTTTAGCAAATATCATGTTCTGTATCTTAGATGGAAAAATCAAATGCATATATAACAGGATTAGGGAGACAGATTTGGTGGCAGTGGGCATGAGAAAAATCTAGATACACAAGTGAATTATTATCGGAACACAAGCAGTATGTTGTTGCAGCTCACAAATGCCAGTCCACAATATCACAATGTAGGCCAGGGGTGGGTTCTTGTTTTCTTTGCTGCTGGTTTGCTCCTTTATGCGCAGTGCTGAAAAACCAACTTTTGCGCATGCGCAGAAGCAAAAAACATCTGCGTGTGCGCAGAAGCAAAAAACAAGATGGCGGCACCTATGGCACCACCATGAGAGCCGGTTTGGCAGGCCTGGGTCGCTGCTGGTTCTAGCGACCCAGGCCACCAATTATTACCGGTTCCATAGAACCAGTCCGAACCAGGAGGAATCCACCTCTGATGGTTAGTTGAAGCTTCTCAGAGATTCAGTATAATATTGTTAGGAATAAATAAGGAATTGAGCCACTAAGACTAACTTTGAAATGTTTACTTCTTTGGTTTCAGATCCACTGCCCTCTCGTCACTTTTCCTTCTCCTTAATGATAGTCTGATGTTTTATTATCCTTATTCACTTGTAAGTTGCAATTGCCTAGTTTCATTATCTGCATTCCTGTTCCATATTCTGTACTAATGAAATATTTATAGGACACATTAACAGAAGTATTGTATTCTGATATCAGGATATACTAATTTTATTGAATTATGTACTAATTAAATGAAACTTGAGCTACTTTATGCAGTTCTAGGTAATATTGTGGAGCAGGTTCGTGGAATTATCTGTTTAAAAGGAATCTAGAAATCAGTCCAATGTTCCTATAAGGAGCAGTTAAAGGGAATGAGTATGTTTAACTTGCAAAAGAGAAGGCTAAGAGGAAATATGATAGTGCTCTATAAATATCTAAAAGGTTGTCACATGTAAGATGGGATGCATTTGCACTCTGTTAAAATCAAGAGAAAGACATGATCAATAGATTGAAAAGTTCAACTCGGTATTATAAATGCTCTACTAGTAAATGCTGACAAGTAATAAAACAGCAATAGCAATAATAGCAATAGCACTTACTTATATACCGCTTCATAGTGCTTTACAGCCCTCTCTAAGCGGTTTACAGAGTTCAGCATATTGCCCCCAATAATCTGGGTCCTCATTTTACCGACCTCAGAAGGATGGAAGGCTGAGTCAACCTTGAGCCGATGAGATTTGAACAGCTGAACTGCTGAACTAGCAGTAGCCTGCAGTGCTGCATTTAACCACTGCACCATCTTGGCTCTTCTAGACAGTCTAGACAGACTGTCTAGAACAGTGGTAGATTCTCTTCTCGGTGAAGACTTTCAAATTGGGCTTTCATGGCTACTTATCACAATATATTGGGGAACCCCAACACAACAGTATATTTAGATATTTCAGTATTTGAGTGGAACCTCCTTTATATATGGAGTCCAGATCAATTGACACCCCTCCTCATTCTTTCCTAATACTCACATTAGGGGACAGTAATATAGACAGTTAAAGTATATGTTCATTTTTACATTTGGGGAAAAGAAAGATCTGCCCTCCAAAACAATATACAATTTATTTGTTTATTTAATACATATTAAATTATTCATTAATTACATTGCACACAAATGAATCATTATCTGAATACAAAAAATATGTAATAACTATAAAGGCCAAGACAATTTTAGGCTGTCCCATACTATCTCAACTTAGGATCAAACTTAGTTGGAACTTGAAAAGTATGCAACAAACAAATGTGCAATCGGGAAGCACAATCATATGTCACATCTCACAAAATAAACTCATCAGTATCCTGGGACTAATGCGTAAGGTAACATTGGTCATCAAGGCCTTCCTAAAGTCTAACAGAGGCAAGTCTACTTGAATCTCAAGGAGGAGATACTTACACAGAGCAGGCACACCTCTTAGGACCCATCATATTACTCTATTTCAATATCTTCATAAATGACTTAGATGAGGGAATAGAAAGGGAACTCATCAAATTTGGAGATAACACTAAAATGGCAGGAATAGCCAACACCCCAGATGATAAGCTCAGGATCCAAAAAGATCTTGACAAATTTAAACAATGGACCCTATCCAACAACATGAAATTTAATATGGAGAAAAGTAAGGTTTTACACTTAGGCAGGAAAAACCAAAGGTATAAGTACAGATTAGGAAAAACCTGGCTCAAAACATTAACTGTGAGAGGGACCTTGGAGTCCTAGGGATGGTCACTTAAATATGACCCAGCAGTCTGCAGCAGCAGCCAAAAAAGCTAACATAATCTTTGGTTGTAGAAACAGAAGCATAGAATCAAAATCATGTGAAGTATTAGTACCACTTTATAAAGTCTTTGCAAGGCCACACCTGGAATACTCCATCCAGTTTTCGTCACATTACAAAAAAGATGTGAGGCTTTGGAAAAAATGCAAAGAGCAACTAAGATGATTAAAGGCCTGGGGACTAAAACACATGAAGAACAATTGCAGGATTTGGGTTTGGCTAGTCTAAAGAAAAGAAGGACTGGAAGTGACGTGATAGCAGTATTCCAGTATTTAAGAGGTTGCCACAAAGAGCAGGGGGTCAACTTATTTTTGACAAGAAACAATGGATGGAAACTAATCAAGGAGAGAAGCAACCTGGAACTAAGTAGAAACTTCCTAACAGTGAGGACAATTTGCCAGTTGAACAGCTTGCCATCAGAAGTTATAAGTGCTTCATCACTGGAAGTTTTTAAGAAGAGACTGGACAATCACTTGTCTGAAATGATATAGGGTGTCCTGCTTGAGCAGGGGATTGGACAAGAAGACATCCAAGGTCTCTTCCAGCTCTATTCTGATTGATTGATTGAAAGAAATTAAAGTATTTTCCATAAGCTTATACTTGGATCTGTATATCTACCCATAATCGCTATTGTGTATAAATGACACAATATCTAAATATCAATGAATATTCTATTAAGAAAATAGCAGTGAGGACAAATGTTTTCCACTCAGAAATGTGCAGCAGATTTAGACCTGTGTTTTCTGGTTCAGCAATCGATTTATTCTTAAAAGGCAGCTTCCTTGTGTTGGTGTCTTTAATTGATGGGGAGGATAAAAAGATAAATAGATAAATTCTTTTTGTATCTAAAAGAATTTTAATAAGGCTGTCACTTGGGAAGATAACTGCAGTTCCTCTATCCCACTAGACAAAATGAACATTTAATACTGACTTGAAAGGACAAAAGTATCATTTTATTTAAATGTAAGTTGCAGCTAAAATAGGGTTTTGCTTTTGATTGTATATCACATAGATACAACTTTAGACTAGAGCATAGGGACTAGAATATATAATCTAGCTAAATTAATCTATGTTTCCTGCTTCAAAATCCTTGTTTGTGGACAATGGAAATTGATTTTTTTTTAAATAGTAAGGAAGGGAGAAACTGTGATTTATTTCCTTTGAAGACATGCTCCTTTTGAGCTCAGAACAAAAGACATTCATTGGAAATAACACTTTTGCAGTTTTCCAAGTTAGTTGGAGCCAAACAAATGGCTTGTTTGATCTCTAGTGGAACAAAACTTGAAGCATTTCAAACATTCCATCTAGAGAAAATTATGGGAACTTAACAGCTTTGTTCCCTTCTTTTACATTTCAGTATTGCAAGAGTAGCCAATTCAACAATTTACCTGCCACCCAATGTACAGAAATGGCAGAGGTGGCAAGTAAGCAGTATTGTTAGTCTGAGGTGACCAGGGCTAACAGGAATGGAGGCGAAATGAGGTTCAGGTAACAGCAACGCTTTATTCCAACTTTCAGCACCACAGTCAACAGAAGCAAACAGAACAGCAACTTGCCGTTTGACAGCTCCTTTTATAGTCGAGCTGTCAAACTGGCAACCAATCAGGTCACCCCATTTTCCCGCTTCCCGGGATGATGATGATGAGCAATTCAGTGGGGCTTTTCTGTGGTGGCATTCTTTTTAGGGAATGCCCTCCTACAAAGCCTCCTTTGGTACAGTTAGTCCTCAAAAACAAACAAAAGTTTGTTTAGTGACCGTTCAAAGTTACAACGACACTGAATAAAGTGGCATGACCGTTTTTCATACTTATGACCATTGCAGCATCCCCATGGTCATGTAATCAAAATTCAGGTGCTTGGCAACTGACTCATATCGGGTCACGTGATCAACTTTTGCGACCTTCTGACAAGCAAAGTCAATGGGGAAGCCAGATTCACTTAACAACCATGTTACTAATTCATTTAACAACTGTGGCAAAAAAGGTCATAAAATGGGGCAAAACACTCTTTTTTTTTATTCAAAAAAGTTTTATTAGTACAAACTTACATAAGTAGTAGCAAAATATTAAATATAAAGTACAAACATTTTTGTTTTTTTCTCCCCCCCCCAAACCCACCCCCTCCCCTCCCCCCGGACTTCCCAGAGATAATACAGGGCATAATAATAAATTTAAATTGTTAATAAAAAGAGAAAGAAAAAAGGAAAAAAAGAACACTATTTTTAAATTGTTAATTTTAAATTAATTGTTAATCTCTTGTTAATAAAAAGAGAAAGAAAAAAGGAAAAAAAGAACACTATTTTTAAAAAACTTCAACTCCAAATTATACACTGCTAATATATATTTGTATACAATAGTAAAGATACAAAAAAGAGAGAGAAAAAAGAAAGAAAGAAAGAGAAAACTCTTTAACAATACAAACAAACAAACCTCCTACCTCCTCCCTTCAGTCCTCTATCTTATACAAGGTAAATGTTACATAAGTAATAACTAAATATAAAATACACAAATCTTAAACTAATATTATTGACATTAAAAATAACCTCTAAGATAAAACTTAACTAAATGTTACATAAGTGATCATCAAATATTAAATTTCATCATGATATTAATAAGATAATATTATTCTAGATTAATTCACTAACTTCAATAAACAAAAAAAAGAAAATGAAAGAAGAATAAACAAATCTTCAACAAACTATATATATCTAATATTATCAACATTAAAAATAACCTCAAAATTATATAAAACTTAACTAAATATTGCATAAGTAATCATTAGATAGGGAAAAGATAAAATACAATCATATTAGTCTCTATCCGTCCAATATATTTCAACATCACATCGTTTTGTATCTTGATAGTTCATCTTTTAATAGTTCAATAAATTCAAATTTGTCGAGTCGTCTCCCGTCTAATCCCAAACCTCCATCTCCTTTTCCCCAGCTATCTGATTCAGGCACTCCTTTTGGATTTTTGAATCTATTTCCTTTTGATCCATCAAAGGTGGCTTCCCCTCCTCCTCCTCTTTTATTTTCATACATCCTTCCTCTGGAATCTTGGATATATCAGCCTTTAGAACATTGACATAAAATTCAGTAGCTTTTTTTATCGTGTTGAGCCGGTATCTTTTTCCAGAAAATTTCACTGCTACTCCAACTGGCGCTTCCCATTTATATTGTAAATTTAATCTCTTAAATTCATCAATCAAAAAAGTATAGCTTTTTCTGGCTTTAAGCATTTTAGAGGGGATTTCTTTCCAAATCTTTAGTTCCTGACCATTCACCATAAGATTATTGTTAAACGTTGCTTGTATAATTCTGTTCCGTAGAGCTCTTGTGGTAAAATATATGACAATATCCCTTGGTAAATGCTTTTGTTTTGCGTACCACGAATTGATTCTGTATATTTTGTCGATTTGTGTAGCCAATTCCGCTTTAGAAATTCCAGACACCTGATCCAATATGTCAACCATCCTGCCTTTTAAATTTTCATATAATCCTTCTTTCAAACCTCTAATCCTTATAGCAACTTCCATGGATCTGAACTGAGTCATTAAGACCTCTTTTTCAAAATTTGCAATGTCATTTTGGATTTTATCTATGTAATTCACCGAAGTTGCCAAAGCTTGTTTATTTGTTTCAATACGTTCTGCCAAAACTTCAATATTTGTTGCTAAGCCTTTGCAAACCTCTAACACATCAAATCTTAGTTGTTGATTCATATTCTTCAAAGCAGCCTGCATTTTTTTGTCTATCTCACTTATTTTCTGGTTAAATTCCAAAGTAAGTTCATGTTTCATAATCTTTAAATTATTTAATAAATTTTCAGGTGTCAAAAGCTGAGGAGGTGTTAGCTCAGTGTTAAGTTGCATTTTAGAAATATATCCAGATGAATAGTCATTTCTTTTAGTCAAAACAATCTTTCCAGACTTTGAAGCCATTGGTGTTTCAAAAGAGTACAAAAAAGAAAGAAAGCCAGATGCCTGATTAAAGTTCTTTCCAGTTTAAAAATCAGATAGTCTTTTATTATTGGAAATATTTCTATTATAACTTTAATCCAGAGTTAGGAGACAGAGAGAGAAAAAACCATTTTTCCAAGTTAAAAGTTTCCATAAGAGAGAGAGAGGAAAAAAAAAAAAGCCTCTGGGAAAACGAAAGTCACTTTCACTTCTCAATCGCCATATTGTTACTCTGTTTCCTTTGTTCCCTTGCCGAAGTGAAAGCTTGCCCAGGAGTTGAAAAAAAAAAGGAAAAAAGAGGTTTCAGTACTTGCCCATCTCACGCCTGTTTCTCTCTGTCTGCTTCTGTAGTTTAAATATAATTATAAATCCCATTCTTGAAGCAGCGGCTGGTCACGACATCTAGCTCTGCAAAAGCAGAGGTTTCCTGATCTTCGGAGCTGGAGACAGGACAGGCTGCATGGGGAGCTCTCCCTTCGCGCCCTACCAGATGGCTCCTAGGGCGCTGGGGGGGCTCTACCCCACCTGTCAGGCTCTCATCTCTCCCCTTTGCCCGGGGAAGAGATTTCAAAGCCGCCAGACAGCTGTTCTGGCGGCTTTTAACAAAGATCGGAAAGGCGTCCAACGAGGGACGTCCGCGATGAAGCGCTCCAAACCGGAAGTCCCAAAACACTCTTAACAAATGTCTCAGTTAGCAACATAAGTTTTGGGCTCAGTTGTGGTCGTAAGTCAAGGACTACCTTGTACTTGAATTACAATCCTTTCAACACCTTAGGTCAGAGCTTTCCAAATTATCTCAGTTCACAGAATTTTAGTGTCTCATTAATTTCACAGCACCTAAGCTTAAAAAATGTTTAACAGTATCATTTATTATATACTGTAATTACGTCCAAGCAACTTAATATTTATGTCCTATGTGCCAAGATATCACAACACACAGTTTGGGAACTGCAGCTTTAGTAAAATGTCCCAGAGGATTTTAAGTAGCTGTTTTAAAAAATAATACACAGAAATGGAAATTCATTTCAGTCCAAAATGCTTACAACTACTATTTATTGGAATATATTTGCATAGCTTAAGTCTTGTAATAGGATTGGACATCACCATCCTCTCTTCCCATTCCGCATTGATTTTAATGTGGTACTTGCTTCTTATCATGGCAACTGCAAACACTCCAGTTTTGCAAAGTTTTGTAAAAGATATTGTAAAACCCTGCTTCACAAATGGAAGTCACAAAAATATCAAATATTCACAGGAGTCTCTGTGAATTTGCTGCAATATGCCAAGATATCGCAACACCCTGTTTGGGAACTGCAGCATAAGTAAAATGTCCTAAATGATTTTTATCTCATGAAAGATTCTTACCTCATGAACAAATGTTCTACAGAAATCTAATGATTACAGCTAGAATACAATCCAGTTTATGATGGGAGACATTCAATTTTTTTTAATTGGCACATTAAAATAATTGGGAGTCAGAAATCCTGGTGATTTATGTCAAATGAACATAAATTGAAGTAAAGACTTTCCTAATATTCTGCTTAGTTCCAAAATAAAAGCACAGTGTTTAAGTTTCTTCTGTCTTTTGTACAATCTCCTTTCTTAAAAATAAATAAACCTTTTCATTTCAAAATTCATGCTCAGGGTGTCAAGAATATTGTGCAGAACTATCTTCCTTCCAGTCTTACTTTTTGATGTACAATAAAAAGAAATGAAACCATTATCCTCTTTTTAGTTCTGCCTTCTTTGAAATGTGACAGAGAAAATGTCTCAGTATAAAGTGATATTCATCAATGACTGCCAGTTATATTCAGGTTTCACTCAGCATTGTAAGTAAAAATGAAGATTAATAACTACTTTGGGAGGGGGAGGTTGCTGAAGCACACAGCAAATTAGCCTTCGACATATGACTCAAACTATTGGAAATAAAATAGTTGGGATGCATGACATCCTAAGACGATACTTCAGACTTTATAAAGAACAAAATTATTTCTCTGTCCTGTACAAAGTAAAGAAAGACATATTTTGTATAATGTGGGGGCCTGCAACAGTCGAAGCAAAGAGGAAAAAAAGTAAAAGGGGAACTTTTCCTTGTGTTTTGAGTTTAGGTTTAGGATGGAAACGAAATAATTATTGCAGCTGAAAGTTAAGAGAAAGGTTACCAAAGTTTAAAGAAGAGGGTTTTTTTTAGTATTCACTATAATGTTTGAGATTAGAATTAATAAATCTTGGGAAAATGAGGAAAAAAATCTAGCTGTCAGGCCTGGGAGCCATCTTCAGCATTGGATCTTCAGGCCTGCCACATTTAGTGCTGTGGGAAACTGGGAGGGGAGATTGTATGGAGCTGGGGAGATATATAGTCATAATAACATTCCTTTCTCCAAGAGTCGAGGACATTCTGCCCTGCACCTGGAGGGGTGTGACTAAGAGGCATCTCCAGTTGGGACGGTGCATTGATTGGACCATGTGATGGACATGTGGGAGCTGGGCAGGATCTTGGACTTTCTTTTGGGTGAGGAAATCTGGAAGCTTTCAGATTCGGGTTTTCCCAGATGTGCCAATATGACATCTCTAATAAAATGGAACTTTGAAGAACTTCAATCCTCGGAATCTTCTTTCGTTAGGGGTGTTACTTGGAACCCTGACACTACCATGGATTTTAAATCAGCAATATTTTTTTAATGCTGATCTGAGCATGCGCTAGAATGCTGATCTGAGCATGCGCTAGAATGGCAGCTCCCTGGTGAACGCTGTGGAAATGGTGAGGAAATGGGGGTCTCTGCAGGCGTTGGGTGCCAACTTTGTTTGTTTTGGCCCCACGCCCAGTAAGCCGAAGGCTGGACATGCCTAACGAGCCGCCTCTTGCCTGAATAGGTATTAGGACAGCTCAGCAATGAGGGGAAAAAGGCGGAGCAATGTGGGATAGGCAGCCGCAGCGATGGCTTCTCTCAACGTTACTCACGCTTCAAGTTTCTAGCAGTTTTGTGGAGCTTTGTGGAGAACCTTGCTGGACTCTGACAACAGGCAGGTCTCTGAATGCTGGCCCCCATGGGACTGGAGATGGTCGGGGGGTCCAGCAGAGCTCTGGCAGAGCGGGGAGGAACGGAACATGGAGGAAGCCTGGTGCACCCCCCCTTGGTAGAGGGGGTTTGGTGCACCCTCCCAGATTTCTATCTGGGTTATGCCGGCAGCTGGAAAAACCTGGAGCTGCCGGAGTTGCTAAGCTGCTGTGAGGATGCCGCTGGTGTTGCTGCTGGCATTTGTTGACATCTATGCCATCTTTTGCAGCACGCCCTTCCACAGACCCAGATTGAATAGACCGAGGTTTATTGTCCAGCTGCCTCGGGGATCATCTTACAGGCCAATTATACATCTTATGGCCATTATATAACCTCTGGGCGTTTTATTACTATCATCATCATTTACCTTATAGGTAATGTTTTGCTCCCTCCTTCGAACTTGGCAATATATCATCTATTTCCATCTGTTATCCAGTGACTTCTGGCTTGAGGGGAAAGAGATGGTAGGCGGGCTGGAGCTACTGAGGCTAGTTCGATGGAAACTTATTCTTATCAGCAGGCTGGAACGGAGTTTTGCTCACCAGAACTTCTTATCATCTACCATTGTGAGAGAATAGATGGGTCGGCTTTCCTGCCTGCAGACACGTAATCTGACTGCCCCTTCATTGTGGGAGAATGTAGGGGCCCAAACCTCAACCTCCTTGCTTTAGCCTCTTCAACATCTTTTTACATCTTCAGCCCCTCGAAATATGACTTTTATGGATCTGGAGCCCCTTCTCCTCACCCCACCATTTATGTGATGGGCTACTCTCCAAGGGAACTGCTTGCACTGCGAGATGCCCCCCCCCTCGCGGCGATGGCCCCCTGTATTATCAAGGGCCTTCCTCGATGACGGGCTTTGGAGCCCTGAGAGATGGCATGCAACAAAAAGGGGTTTAAGAGGTTTTTTGTTTAAATTAATGTATAAATATGTTTTAAGGGGAATTGGGAATACAACCAAGGGGGATTGGGGGGGAAATCCTCCTAGGCTGGCGCATAGCCCGGCAGGGGGTAACAAGCGAGAGGATGTTGGGCGAGGGATTGGGGAGCAGTCTATGGAAAATGGACATGTGAATGAGGGTTGTGCCATCAGCACGGTGATGGGAAGGGGCAGATATGGAATCGGGAGCAAGAGACCATATCATGTATTGGGGATGCGCACTCGCTGCTTAAAAGCGATTGCGTGTCCCGGTCTCTACAGCTCACCCCGGATACTGGGTGGCTTAGATACTCAGGACCCGAGTCTTCGGCTGATGCTATGCAATGCCAGGTCCATGGTAAATAAAGGCCCCCTCATTCACGATCTTATTGTTGAGGGGGGAATGGACCTGGCGGGTATCACGGAGACCTGGTTGGGGCCGGAGGGAGGTGTCCCTCTGGTGGAGATTTGCCCACCAGGTTTCAGAGCATTCCATCAGCCGAGGGCTCGGGAGGGGAGAGGGGGTGGCGGTTGTTATTAATGAGGGTCTTGGGCCAAGGGAGACCACTGTGCCACAGATAGCTGGTTGTGAGTCCCTCCTTGTGAAATGGGGCCATGGGGTTCAGAAGGGCTTGCTGCTTACGTACCTGGCTCCCTGCCGCGTAGCAGCTGCCCTGCCTGAGCTACTCGACACGATAGCCACGGTGGCGGTTGACACACCCAGGCTTTTGGTCATGGGAGATTTCAACCTGCCATCCGTTGGTGAAACATCTGAGTTGGCTCGGGAGTTCTTGGCTTCCATGACGGCCATGGACCTAACCCAGTTAGTTCATGGCCCTACACATGAGGGAGGACACACTCTAGACTTGATTTTTGTCTCTGGCCAGTGGTTGAATGGTCTTGATATAGGGGATGTAGTCATTAAACCCTTGTCATGATCAGATCACTCACTCCTTCACCTAGACCTCCATACCGCTTCCCCACGCCACAGGGAGGCGGAACCAGTTAGATGGGTCCGCCCCAGGCGCCTGATGGACCCGGACAGGTTCCAGACGGAGCTTGGGCCACTTCCTGATGATCTAGCCCTCAACTCGGCCGAGGACCTGGTTGCCGCCTGGGACAGGGCGGCCGGTGGGGCCTTGGACCGAGTTGTGCCTTTGCGGCCTCTGACTCGGCTCCGATCCCGCTCGGCTCCCTGGTTTACTGAGGAGCTGAGGGAGATGAAGCGCCGGAAAAGACGCCTAGAGAGCGGTTGGAGGGCCAGTCTCTCTGAATCTGATCGAACACTGGTAAGGTCGCATATTAAGACCTACCTAGTGGCGATAAAAGCGGAGAAATCGAAGTATTTTTCCGCTCTTATCGCGTCATCAGAGAATCGTCCAACAGCCCTGTTCAGGGTGACCCGTTCCTTACTCCATCAAGAAGCGCGGGAGGATCCCCTGGAAGGCAGGGCTGAGGACTTTGGACGATATCTACATGACAAAATCGCTCAGATTCAGGGGGAACTGGACTCCAACTGGGTGGATACGGACGCGGTGACAGGGAATAGTCTTGAGAATGTTATCTGGGAAGAGTTTGACTCGGTGACCCCTGAGGATGTGGACAAGATTCTGGGGAGGCTCAGTGCAGCCACATGTTTATTGGACCCGTGTCCCTCCTGGTTAGTGCTGGCTACCCGGGAGGTTACACGAGGCTGGCTCCAGGGAATTATTAACGCCTCTTTGGGGGAGGGTTACTTCCCCACGGCTTTGAAAGAAGCGGTGGTGAGGCCTCTCCTCAAGAAGCCCTCCCTGGACCCAGCAATTTTAGCTAACTATCGCCCTGTCTCCAACCTTCGCTTCGTGGCGAAGGTTGTTGAGAGTGTGGTCGCACGACAGTTTCCCCAGTACTTGGAGGAATCATCATACCTAGATCCGTTCCAGTCGGGTTTCAGGGCCGGGCACAGCACGGAAACGGCATTGGTCGCATTGGTTGATGATCTCTGGAGGGCTCGGGACAGGGGTTGTTCCTCTGTCCTGGTCCTATTAGACCTCTCAGCGGCTTTTGATACCATCGACCATGGTATCATGCTGCACCGGCTGGAAGAGTTAGGGATAGGGGGCACCGTTTTTCGTTGGTTCTCCTCCTTTCTCTCCAACCGGTCGCAGTTTGTATTGGCAGGGGGGCAGAGGTTGTCCTCGAGGCCTCTTACATATGTGCCCCAGGGGTCGATTCTCTCGCCCCTTCTGTTCAACATCTATGTGAAGCCGCTGGGTGAGATCATCCGTGGCTTTGGGGTGAAGTACCATCAGTACGCTGATGATACACAGCTGTACATTTCCACCCCAGGCCACCCCAATGATGCCCTTGAAGATGCCCGGTGCCTGGAAGCTGTGCGGATCTGGATGGGGAGAAACCGACTCAGGCTCAACCCTTCCAAGACGGAGTGGCTGTGGTTCCCAGCGTCTCGATATAGTCAGATGATTCCATCTCTGACTATCGGGGGCGAGTCTCTAGCCCCCGCCGAAAGGGCTCGCAATCTGGGTGTCCTCCTGGATCCACAGCTGTCCTTAGAGGACCATCTGACAGCTGTGACCAGGGCGGCCTTTTATCAGGTCCGCCTGATACGCCAGTTGCGGCCCTTTCTGGATCGGGATTCCCTGTGCACAGTCACCCATGCCCTGGTCACGTCGCGTCTGGACTACTGTAATGCTCTCTACATGGGGCTCCCCATGAAGAGCACCCGGAGGCTCCAACTGATCCAGAATGCGGCCGCGCGGGTGGTTTCGGGGGCTAATTGGCGCTCCCATATAACACCCCTCCTGCGCGAGCTGCACTGGCTTCCGGTGGTCTACCGGGTGCGCTTCAAGGTGCTTGTTACTACCTTTAAAGCGCTCCATGGCATTGGACCTAGGTATCTCCGAGACCGCCTGCTGCCACAAACTGCCTCCCATCGACCAGTGCGCTCCCACAGAGAGGGCCTCCTCGGGGTGCCATCAGCCAAGCAGTGTAGGCTGGTGACGCCCAGGGGGAGGGCCTTCTCTGTGGGAGCACCCACCCTCTGGAATCAGCTCCCTCCAGACTTAAGAACAATTCACGACCTGTCCACCTTCCGCCGTGCCCTCAAGACACATTATTTTTATCAAGCCGGGCTGGCGTGAAAAAGTTTTTGGGGTTTTTAAAAATTTTAAGATTTTACTAAATTTTAATTGTATTAAATTAGGGCCATATTGAATATTTTATTTTAAATGTATTTTAATGTTTTTTACTTGGTTTAAATGTATTTTAATGTTTTTTACTTGGCTGTTCACCGCCCTGAGTCCCCTGGAGAAGGGCGGTATATAAATTTAATTAATAAATAAATAATAAATAAATAAATAAATAATAAATCAAACATTTTAAAGTTAGGCCTATTCTTTTTTTCACATGATAAAGTAAATTGTGTTGGTTAATACAATATTTATTAATAGTTCTGAATTGTTTGTCCAAATATAAAATGGAAAAAAAATTATTGGGATTATTTGCTTTTTAATACAGCACTCTATATTCGACTGAGAACATCCCTTAGCTACCCAAACGTTGCCCACGAGTTGTATAATTATGTTTTGTAAATAAATAATGTCCACTGAATATCAGTCACAGAATAGCAACAGTTTTGTGTCAACATTTGTTTTCAAACTTCGTTTGTTGATATCTTAGAAGAAGTGCGTAGCTTACTTTGAAGCCACAAAATCATAGAAATGTGGAATTGGACTGTATTAACGTTTCCTCTAGTTTACCCTCCCTTTCTTACTGAAAACCCAATTAAACCATGTCTGAGAGATAGTATTGACCTTCTTCTTAAAAAGCTCCAAAGATGAAGAATCCATCACTTCATCCCTTATCTTGTCACTCTGGAATTAACCTGTATCTTCATTTAGATTCTGTATTTTACTGGTGGGATTCAGTGAATCAGTTTGATTGAATCATAGAGTGGTGCAGTGGCCTTGAGGTGGAACTCTCGCCTCAGGAGGCTGTGAGTTCAATCCTAGGTAGCAGCAGGTATTTCTCTCTCTGGGCACAATGAGTAAATATCAGCTGCGAACTCTGCATTGGCGACAGGAAGGGCATCCGGCCAGTAAACACTCAACTCCATTCAGTTATCCTGACTCCACCCCGAGGCAAGAGATTACGGGGTCATTAAAAGACAAAAAAAATTCATTCAATCAGTTTATTACAGCACAATGCCAAGATACAATAAAATATGTAATAGTACAACCATAAATACATACATACAAAACAGAAAAACAATGATTATAACAGGAACTTTAAAAGTACCATATTTTTCGGAGTATAAGATGCACCAGAGTATAAGACGCACCTTTGTTTTGGGAGAGGAAAACAAGAAAAAAACGCCTCTGCCTCCCAGCAATTTGCCAAACAGCAAACAGTACAGATGATATACACTGTTTGCTTTGTACAGTATTTCTGTGCATGTAGAAATAGCAAAGAAATAGAAATAGCAAAGAATTGGAGAAATGTACATTATGGCAGCATATTAATGCCAGAAAGTTTTCTTAAATGTAATCACACTAACTCCTCCCAATTATTTTAATAGCTCTACTACAAACATAACTAAGTCAGGGTTTAACTCAGCTGCCTTATCTTAATACTACTACTACTACTACTACTACTACTACTACTACTACTAATAATAATAATAATAATAATAATAATAACAACAACAACAACAACAACAACAACAACAACAACAACAACAACAACAGAGTTGGAAGGGAAACATTTCAGATTATACTTTTACAGATCTTTAAATTTGATGTCGCTTTCTGGAAGTATAGTTATTCTCTGCTATTTAAAAGAAGACACAATAGCATTGCGCCTCTTCAGATCAAGCATTTATTTTAAAAAGCTTCTTCATTTTGTTAAGTTGTCTAGAACAATAATAAAGCAGTCTTTAAAAAATAAGTCTAATAACTACAAACATTTATAGTTATTGACTTACCTCCTTACATGCAGTTTCAGCAGTCCAACATTGCCAGCAGTTCACCTTAAGGCAATTTGTCTCCTTGCAGCTGCCGTAGTTAGTTTCATTTTAGCACATGGCTTGCAAGCCTGTCAGCTGTGGGTCGGGAGGCAGATAATCACTTCCTTGTGCTAATCGGGCTCTGTGCTGTTTGCTGCAAAGAGGTAAATTGCTTGGAAGGCAGGGGTCAAAGGGTGGGGGTGGTTGGGTGGGGTTACATTTGGTGTATAAGACGCACCCAAGTTTTCACCCTCTTTTGGGGGGGAGTGCATCTTATACTCCGAAAAATACGGTAATTAAGAATAAATCTGAGCAGGAGGGCTTCAGCTACATTTTAGTAAGACTCCAGCATATTTATATTCTGTCAAACATTAAGTACTTGTCATAGAACTCAAGCCATCTGAAAGTCTTCTCTGTTTTGTACTAGTTACTGCATTCAAATTATAGAGAATATATTCAGGTATTGGATGATCTGTCATAGTTCATATTTCTTGAAATATAAGGAAGAAATACAGTATATTCCATAAATGAAACATCTGAGATCTTTGCTTTCTAGCCTACAACATCCCAGAAGAGGGTAGTGATTCCATCCTTCGATGAGAAAGTGTCACTCAGAGTCTAAGGGTATCACCAGTGGATTAGTTGGATATATAGTCTTCCATTAATATAAGTATAAATGTATTAGAGATCTGCTCTGAATACTCTAACATCTGGAAAGAGGCCACAGTTGAACTGTCATCTATTGCCTGTTACAAAACTGAGATTTTTGGGGAGGGGAAGCTTCCAGTTGGATAATTTCAGAACTTCCATTAGCAGTATTCAGATTTTAATTTTGATGATAAAGATTAGTAGGTTCCAAAGGATATAATGAAAGATTCTCATGGGAGGAAGGTCTAAGATCCAGAAAGCATTAGTTAGCTCCTGCCTGTGGAATAGAGAAATTTTCTGCCTGAATAGTTAACAATGCCCCGCACTTTCCAGCAGGGTTCCCATCTACCCCATAAAGACAGGGACAAATATTATTTTGGAGGACAATTTCCAACCATTGCATTACCAATAGTGCCTTGTAAGCTTTTATTAAGATTTTCCAGTATTATATTATCCTATTCATTCCTGGGCAGGAAACTAAAGGCACTGATAAGGCCACCTACCACTTAACCTGACACATCGTCATTCAGTGAGACTGACTGATTCCCACCACTAAGGCTAGCTTTTAGGGAGATGAAGACTAGCTGATATTTGGTAAAATTTTGGAATAGTTACAGGGTCTAATTAAGGCAGAGCTGAGTTAAGAATTAACTTATATTTTGCAAAATACTCTTGTGGGGAAGATTTGAAATGATCCTAAATATGATCTCATCTTAAATAACAGAGGTGGGATAGTAAGACAACAAAATTCATTTCTGGTTTTGAGCATTTGGAAGCTCTTGAGCAGTCCATAAATCTACCGTATTTTTCAGAGTATAAGACGCACCTTTTTCCTCCCTAAAAGAGGCTGAAAATTTGGGTGCGTCTTATACTCCGAATGTATCTTTTCCGAAGCTTTTTTCCCCAGCCATAAAGAGGTGCTAACTATCTTCCCAGCTTCCTACTCCATCTTTGCAGGCTTGTTTTCATTCCTACTCCCTCTGAAAAAGGTTTTTCAGCCCTAACGAGATGCTAAGGATCTTACCGGCTTGCAGCATTTTTTAATTCCTACTCCCTCCGAAGTAGTTTTTTCCTGCCCTGTCTTTGCAGGCTTGTTTTCATTCCTACTCCTCTGAAAAAGGTCTTTTCAGCCCTAACCAGGGGATAAAATAATGTGCTGAAGCTGAACAGACTAAGGATGCTAGCCAGATGAATACCTGGTAGGTAGATTTTTTCCCCTATTTTCCTCCCCCAAAACTAAGGTGCATCTTATACTCCAAGAAATACGGTATATTGACAGAGAAGAAATTGCCTTGGGAGATAACAATTTCTCTACTGTAGTAGAATCCCAGTATCTCACAGGGAACTGCTGTAAATGTTAAACACGGGTAGTTGGCTTACAACTAAAATTGGTACTGGAGTGTCCATCACAAAGTGATGCGGTTGTTAAGTGAATCATACCTGATTTTATAAACTTGTTTGCTGATGTCATTAAAAGAATCACCAGAGTCACTGAGGAGACCACATGGTTGTTAAGTAAATCTGAGTCTTCCTGTTGACTTCTAGGAAGATTCAAATTGCAATCATGTGATTCCAGAGATTGCAGTCATTATAAATATATGCTGGTTGTCAAGCACCCAAATTTTGATCATGTGAACATTAGTACATTGTAACAGTTGTAGTTACAAGGTCATAAGTCATGTTTTTTTCAACTGTTCAGGAAAATATAGAGAGCAATCTGTGTCAGAAGTGAATGATTTAACTTTCAGGAATGTCCTCTTTTGTATCCAAAGAGACATTAGTACATTTGGAGCCATCACTCATTGCCTTTTCAGAAAACAAGATTTTATTAATACAATCATTGGATTGTTGCACGGTTTTGTCAGTTTTTTTAAATGTACTCATCACTTGGCCTTTATTTTCATTTATTTATTTATTTATCAGATTTAGAGACTGCCCATCTCTATACAAGTGACTTAGCTAGATATAATTAAAGATCGTACTGTGCTTTATTGGACTGCAATGTCCAGAGGGTGTGACTTTGCAACAGTTGATTAGAGATAGATACTCCGATTATGAAAATTGAGAGAGGAATCAAAATAAAAGAGGAGACAAGACTTCCAAAAAAGGCAAAAAAGGTAAAGGATGGTTGGGGAAATGCTGTGAGTCTACATATTGTATGGATTGGGAGTTCCTTACCCTCATGAAGTTCACAAAACTGCCAATTGATTAATGAGCAAAGATATGGAAACTGCAGGCAGCAAATTAACCTCCTATAAAAGGTAACATGTTATTTAAATGTTAAAAGAGTAAAACAATACAGTTCTCAACTTGCAACCATTCATTTAGTGACCATTCAAAGATACAATGGCACTGAAAAAGTGGCTGTTTTTCATACAACCTTTGCAGCTTGCCCATGACCACAAGATTAAAATTTAGATGCTTGGTACCTGACATGTATTTATGATGGTTGCAATGTCACTGTCCCAGGGTCATGTTATCACCTTTTGCAACCTTCTAACAAGCAAAGTCAATGGGGAAGTCAGGTTCACTTAACAACTATGTTGTTAACTTAATGGCAGTGATTCACAATAACTGTGGCAAGATATTTAAAATGGGGAAAAATTCACTTAACAACGGTTCAGCTTAGCAATTGAAATTTGGGGCTCAGTGGTCAAAAGTCAACGATTACTTGTTCAAGTATTTTGAAATGAAGAAATTCTTTGCAGCCAACTGATGTCTATTTTGTTGAAGATTTAGGAATATTTCCTCTCTCCACCATCACCACCACCAGTACCACTGCCCTGGTCTTCCTAGTAATTTGCTCAGAGGAACTAGGCTCCTGGGAATGAGTCAGTACAAGCTTGTGGTTTTTGTATCCAGTCTGAAAGATTCACAAGTCTTTGGTGTTGCATTGGCAGTCATCATTATGTGTCTTGATAACCTTATGGAATTAGTTCAGAAGCCTTTCCAGGGCATATGAAGTTCACATATTCAGACTGTCACTGCAGTTTTGTTAACTGTTAAGAATGGTTGGCATAGTCTTTTGAAGCTATTGAAAGTTTGGTCCCTGCCAGATGTCTTCCCATAGCTGAAAGTTTTATTGATGTAGTGAGACTTTTGGTCTGCCAGCAAAAAACCAAGTGGAAGCACTTTTTGTAATGCCACAGGTTTTTATTTTATTTTAGTCAAGACTAATCTCTTTGAAATATCCTTTATTTGTGTTTGTCCTCAAAATCACATTTATGAGTGAGAAATATTTTTTAAAATATTGTTTATACTAGTTTTAGCATATTGAAAATTAGAACATATGACCTTTGGACTTTTCACTAGAAGTAATGCCATTGGTATTTTGGCTGGGTGTTTTCTGGAAGACACAAAAATGTCAGTGTGTCTATAAAATGACACAAATTGCCATGTGCTTTGCAAGGAAAAACTGACTCCAATCTTTGAATAAGTGCTCTGTACCAAAAATCAGTTGTTGATCCTCACAAGGAAAAAATGAAGTTGCAGACGGTTTATGAAAGCATGAATACTATTGTGTCATAGAGGAATTTACATAAAACATGTAAATTATTTCTAGTTCATTCTTTCTTTTGGGGTAAATGGATTTTTTTATCTGTAATCATTACAATGTATTTATATAGGTACTAATAATGACCCTGTCAACTTCCTTTCCAATAAAAAAGTTGATTCACAGATTGCAAGCTGATAGTTTCTGTAATTTATTTGTTAATAATTGTAATTTTGTGAGCTAAAGGAGAGCACTCAACAAGGGCAGTCCTAATTGTCACCACATGTCAGCAGAAGCACAGATCTATCATTAAAAAAAATTAAAAAAATAATTTGTGCTTCTAAAATAACTTTAGCTTACAAACTTTTGGCCTTGGAATCTGTTAAATATGCATATAGAACCTTTAGTCTGCTTTCTTAATTCAGTTTAATTAATGTCATTACAATACAAAAGTGGTGTAGGGTTTCCTGTCTAAGCAGGGTTGGACTAGAAGACCTCCAAGGTCCCTTTCAACTCTGTTATTCTATTCTATTCTAATATGAGCTTTTTTATTCCACTAAGCATCTAATACTTTTTCCTTTCCTAAACCAAAACATTATTGCAAACTGGACTTGGAGTAAATGACAGGCAGTATCCTCATGTTGGTATATGTAACTTGGTCAAGTTGTCAGAGCATCTAAGACAGTCTTTCCCCAAAAAATTCTTCCATTATCCTAAATCATTCAACAGAAAGCCTACTCAGACTTTGAGGACCACTTACCATTGGTAATTTAATTGATTTTTGTTTTCATAGGAATACTTTGAAAGATTTCTGAATACATTTTAGTATCTGGGGCAATCTTTTAAGTTACCGTATTTTTCAGAGTATAAGACGCACCTTAGTTTTGGGGGAGGAAAACAAGGAAAAAAGGCCTCTGCCTCCAAGCAATTTGCCAAACAGCAAACAGCAAACAGCACAGATGATATATACTTTTTGCTGTGTATTTCTGTGCATGTATGCCTGACCCATAGAAATAGCAAAGACTTGGAGGTCAGTAAGGGGCGTGCATAAGTGCACCAGCATGCCTACAGTCCCTGTCCTAATGTTCCCTCTTATCAGTACCCATCTTATGTATATAAACAATGTTATATCTATGTATATTACTAACATGTACTTGACAAAATAAATAAATAAAATAAATAAAAATAAATAAATAAAATAAATGTACATTATGCCAGAAAGTTTTCTTAAATGTAGTCACACTAACTCCTCCCAATTATTTAAATAGATCGTCTCCAAGGTAAGTCAGGATTTAACTCTAATACTAAACAGGACACTGTTACATTTCAGACTATACTTGTACAGAGCTGTTAAAATTAATTAAAATTTCTGGAAGTATACATTATTCTCTATTATTTAAAAGAAGATACAATAGCACTGGGCCTCTTCAGAGCAAGCATTTATTTTAAAAAAGCTTCTTTATTTTGTTAAGTTTTCTAGATACAGGGGTCTCCAACCTTGGCAACTTTAAGACTTGTGGATTTCAACTCTCAGAATTCCACAGCCAGCAAAGCTAACAAAGCTGGCTGTGGAATTCTGGGAGTTAAAGTCCACAAGTCTTAAAATTGCTAAGGTTGGAGACCCCTGGCTCTAGAACAATAATAAAGCAGTATTTTAAAAATCAGTCTAATAATTTGAACATTCTACAGATATTTATAGTAATTCACTTACCCCCTTGCATCCAGCTCAACAGAAAATAAAAATCTGTGTGTCTCTCCCAGCTATTAGCCTCTTTGCAGTTTCAGTTTCATTTTAGCACGTGGGAAATCAGCTGGGGATTGGGAAGCTGCTAAGGACTTGCTTGTCTTAACAGGCTCTTCCCTGTTTGCTGCAAACAGGTAAATTGCTGGAAGACAGAGGCCAAAGCATGGGGTTGGCTGGGTGGGTGGGGCTACATTCGGTGTATAAGACGCACCCAAGTTTTCACCCTCTTTTGGGGGGTAAAAAGTGTGTCTTATACTCCGAAAAATGCAGTAACTTAAATGTCTCTGTTGTGATGGGTAATTTTGATGGGTGGCTTGGATTTTTGATTGGGCACTAAATTAAACAGATGGGCAGCTAAACAAATAAACAAGCAAATAAACAAATAGATCATGTATTGCTAGGCAAAGAAAAATCACTACTGCCCAAGGATGCAAAGCACTGGTCTAAGACAAAACAAAAAACCTTAATGTCCTTTCTGTTCCTGAACTAAAATTTTACACACACACACACACACACACACACACACACACACACACACACACACACACATACTACTACTACTACTACTACTACTACTACTACTACTACTACTACTATTTTATTTACTTCCTAGATCAACTGTCCCAAATGTGACATTAGTTTAAATTACTTAAGTTGGTCTCATAGTCAACCAGAGTTTAGGCTGGATTTGACATTTTTATCCCATTTTATCTATCAAGCCTTTTCTTGATAGGTAGGTAGGTAGGTATATAGATGATGGATGAATGGATGGATGATCCTTGATTTACAACAGTTTGTTTAATGACCGTTCAAAGTTACAATGGAACTGAAAAAAGTGACTTATGACCATTCTTCACAATTATGATCTTGGCAGCATCCCCATGGTCATGTGATCACAATTCAGATGCTTGGCAACTGCTTCATATTTATGACGATTGCAGTGTCCCAAGCTCACGCAATTCCCTTGTGCTACCTTCTGATGAGCAAAGTCAATGGGGAAGCCAGAATCATTTAACAGCCGTGTTACTAACTTATCAACTGCAGTGATTTACTTAACAACTGTGGTAAAAAGGGTCATAAAATGGGGCAAAACCAACTTAACCAATGTCTTTAGAAACATAAATGTTGGGCTTAGTTGTGGTCGTAAGTCAAATACTATCTGAATAAATAAGGTATGGTGTAAGTGTGTGTGTGTGTGTGTGTGTGTGTGTGTGTGTGTGTGTGTGTGTGTGTGTGTGTGTGTGTGCATGTGTATGCATACATACATGCATGTTTACATCATACCATATCATATCACACCATATCATATCTTACCTATACCTACACTTTAATTATAATTACCGGTATCTACTTTCTAAGTCCCTTTGAATCATTGACTGTGTATTTTGCTTAAGTTCTAACCTAGTTATCTATTCTAGTGCTATAAAATTCAATTGTATTATTCTGATTCTTTCCAAATTGAATCATGCAATCAGTTTCTCCAATTCAAATTTGATTTTATTTTCATTCTGAAAGTTTTTTTAAATCAGAAATGTTTAATTTTTTAATCGATACTCTGTTCAGATGTTTCATTAAAGGAAGAAAAATTATTTTTCAAAGTTTCTGGACAATAAGTTGAAGCATCTAACACATTATTGCTGTCAATACCATATACATCAAAATTATTTGTGGCTTCTGTTTGTATAGTCTTAACTTCTTCTTTTTTCCAATTGCCTTGTGTGTTGTTAATTAACAAAGTAAAGTGAAATCAATCTAGACAACTGCAAATTAAATAATTGTCAATTAAACAGAGCAGACTATGGTTAAATTGTTTAGAGTTTAAGACACAGGAAGCACAAGACAATGGATCTAAGATCCATTAATGTGTGTGTGTGTCTGTCTGTCTGTTTGTATCCCACAAAATCTGCTAAGGACCCCTGGGTTTTTTAAAGTGGTTAATTAAAACATCCATGGTAGGCAAAATTTACATTTGAACATAATCCAACCATTTTAATGGAGCCATTATCATAACTCTCTATTTCTTGCACTGCCATGAGGTATGCTACGTAAAACTGATCCTATGTAACTGGTTAACAGTCTCCTGTTCTCGAAAGGGAAGTGACCCAAAGAGTTGTTGTTTCTTCATCTGCTCCCCCTCCTTCTTCCTCTCCTTTTAATGCAGCTGCCCTGAACAAGTTGAATAGATGGAAAATCAGGAACAGTGATGGTAGTGATGTATCAACTGCTGTTAGAACCAGGCGGATTATTGTATCATCCATGGAATGCACAGCCAGCAGCTGATTGGCCTGGATTTCTCTTCTTGGCTTAAATTGAAACATTCTGAACATGCTTCAGAATGAAAAGAGAAATGACTCCAGGAAATAGGTCTAACCCACATTTTCTTTTCTTGAATCAGATGTAGACTGTTAGCCAACCTGGGATAACAGTGAATGAATCTGCAAGCAGACATTCCATTAAAGGAGAATATTTAGAATTAATATTCTAAATATTAATATATTCTAATATATAGAAAACAGAATATATCAGAGTCCCTGCTGAGTTTAGCGGCATACAAGTACAAGTAATTAATGAATAAATAAATATTTGTAGCTCAGGGTTGAATGAGGGATCCTTGGTGTTCTCTAAACGTAATTGTTTTCTTGCAGATATTTCATTACCCAAATATCATCAGTGCTAATACATCAGTGTATCATCCCTAGCACTAATGATGTTATCTAGTTTGGGTAATTAAATATCTACAAGAAAGCAACCAAGCTCAGAGAGCACCAAGGACCCTTCAGACATTCCATTCTACACTTATTTCTTTTTTTTTTTAATTTAAATTTTATTGATTTTCAACACATTTCTTTAAAATAACAATTACCATGTTTCCTTAAGCATTTCTACAATCACACAAAATTATTTTTCATTTTCACATTTCCATATTACAATTGATTCTATATCCCATATCATAATTACATATATGTTTTTATTTACATATTTACATTTTACTACTTATGGTTTCGCTATTACCTTTCTTTTCTTAATTTAGCCCAATGATACCATTTTTCCCAGGTAGTATAATATTCAGAATCTTTTTGGTCCTTTATATACATTGTAAGTCTATCCATTTCTGCACATTCGTAAATTTTTTTAATTACATTTTCCGGTGGTGTTTCTGCATTTTTCCAAAGTTGTGCAAAGGTTATCCTAGCTGCGGTTGTAATATGAAGAACTAGATACTTAATGTTTTTATGATAATCTTTTTTAAATATACCCAAGAGAAATAGTTATGGGGTAAATTCTATCATCTCGTTAGTTATTTCCAATAACCATTTATGTATTGTATTCCAGAATTTTTTCATTTCAGAGCACAGCCACCACATGTGAAAGAAGGTACCCTGTGTTTTTTTACATTTCCAACATGTGGGATTCGAATTTGGATAAATTTTAGGAAGTCTAATTGGGGCTAAGTGCCATCTATACATTCTACACTTATTTCATCAGGTATGCTTGAATGATGGTCTTTGGTTGCTGGTTGGCCAACGCTTGGCCAGTGACAAGCAGGAGAAGAATTAGTTCATGAAAACAAGGGTGGAAGCATCATGCATGGCAGGGAGGCACATATGAGCTGACCCCATTTCTCTCCTAAACCAAGTGGCCTCATGCCATTGAAAAAGAAGTCTATCTCAAATGTACTGCAACAATTGCAGGACTGTGGAATACCTTCCTTGAAAATTGTGATACAAAAAAATACTGTAATTAGAATAGCTTCTCAATGAAGAAGGGAAAAAAATCCAAAAACCAAGCTAGTACATTAGCTAAATACTGTATGACAAAGGAAAAAATGGATTTTATGTCAATAAACAATTGATGGAAAGCTTTAGGGGTCAAGCTCTCAGTGTAGAAGAAGAACCTTGTTAGTCTATGATGCAAAAAAACCAAACAAAGCAAAAAGAATATGACACCATCTTTACTGGCTAACAAGTTGGAGACATTAATTTCTTGCATTTAGTTTGAGATTTAACAACTTTCTGAAATTGTATGATCGTTTTGCACAGCAAGAAAATACTAGGTTCTACTAATTTCTATTGTTATTGCCAATCATTGCAAACTATTTTAAGAATTATTTAGTCCAAAGGCAGGGCATCAGTTTTCTGAACAAACACATGAAAAAAGTAGATAATGAAAACTGTAAAATGGCATTCTGTTTCTCTTTTCCAATAGTAATATTCTAATTGGATATTACTAAGAAACAAAAGTAAGCCTAGCAAATATGACCTCATTACAAAGCTGCTATTACTTTAGGCTGTTTTAAATTAAACTGCAGTATTTTTACAGCACCATCCAATAATATCTAGCTTAGTTTGACCTTATTTTTGAAGCACATGGATGTCAGCTTCTCTGATGTACTAGCAATATACCATTAGAATTGACTCTGACATGATTATCTATAAGAAACTTGTTATAGATTAACAATGTGGAATTGATACATAGGGTACTAAGTTGCATCCCACATGTAGTGAGAGGGCGGGTATATACATTAGTCTAACCCAGTGGTTCCCAACCTTTCTAATGCCGCGACCCCTTAATATAGTTCCTCATGTTGTGGTGACCCCCAACCATAAAATTATTTTCGTTGCTACTTCATAACTGTAATTTTGCTACTGTTATGAATCGTAATGTAAATATCTAATATGCAGGATGTATTTTCATTTTTACAAATTGAACATAATTAAAGCATAGCAATTAATCACAAAAACAATATGTAATTATGCCAGATCAGAAATTCTTGGGCCAGTCTTTGCAAGAGCACAAGGAATATCATCTTCCACAACAAGTCTACTTCTGTATTTAGACTTGATAATCAACAAGTGAACAGCAATATTTCTCAATCTCAGCAACTTTTAAGGTGCCTGGACTTCAACTCCCAGAATTCAAAGCAAAGCTGGCCCCTTAGTTGATGCCGTCAAAGCTCGGCCGCCAGGCGTCACAAACGCCTCTCACCGAATGGCACCTCTCCCAACCAATCGGAGGGCTCGGGCGAGTTGCGTCGATATGGCCAGGCTTGTGGCAGTGGGGGGGGAGCTGAGGATGCCGGGGCGACCCCTTGGAAATGGTCGTTCGACCCCCAAAGGGGTCCCGACCCCCAGGTTGGGAACCACTGGTCTAACCCAATGATATTTTTCTGTAGAAATGATGTATAAGAATCAGTGAATAAAAAAAGGTATTAACATTTTTAAAGGCACCAAATATGTTCCTATACATCAGTGGTTCCCAACCTGTGGTACGTGTACCACTAGTGGTACGCGAGGGCCTTCCAGGTGGTACGCGAACACTTTCAGGGTCATGAACGATTTTTAGTTAGTTATTTTTTACTTCACAAAAATGTTTACTGCCTAACACAAGATAATCTGGCAACGATTTGCAACTGTTGCCACACGCCACCCACCTGGTCCCAGCGGCCCGAGAATCCAGTTGCTGGATGCGCGGGGCCAAAAAAGGAACGGTACAATTATGGAAATAAAGTGATATCTGATCGAATTTAGTTTCTCTGGAACCAGGTGGTACGCAGCGACTGTACGGGACCTCCAAGTGGTACTCGATCACAAAAAGGTTGGGAACCACTGCTATACATGATCCACAGTTATCAAGCAATGTTATTATATAGATTGTGTGTGTGTGTGTGTGTGTGTGTGTGTGTGTGTGTGTGTGTGTGCGTGCGCATGCGCGCGCCCGCACATGTGCGCACATATTATTTTAGGTCACAGGGATTGTTTGGACAAATCCCTAATTTTTCTTGGAAAGAGTTCGGAAGTATTGCCCTGGTTTACTTCCGAGGGCTGAAAGAGAGTATCATTCCCACTGCCTTTGTGCCTAAAGTGGGACTAGAATTCCCAGTCCCCTGGGTTCTATACTTGTGCCTAAATTTCTTCCTGAATTATACCATTCAGAATATTTATGATCTCTACAGGAATTACTTGCAGGCAACTTGAGTTTGTCACTGTACAGAATCACATGTACAGTATGTATAGGGAGGTGTCTTTGAGTTCTGGATTAGACTCTACAGGTTTTTTGGCAAGATTTTTTGGGAATTGGTTTGCCAGTGCCAGTGCACCTAGATCTGAAATTGGCTCAAAATCACCCAACAGACTTTGTGCTTAAGGTCCCAGTTTCTAGCCTGTTGGCTTAACCATTAGACTAAACTGGCTCATATAAGCATCTAATCTCCTCCCCCCTCTCCCCCTCCCTCTCTCCCTCTCGCTGTTCCCTTCACCTCCCCTTTTTCTCCCCCTCTGTATGTGTGTATGCAGATGAATGTTTGTTTACATGTTTGTTTACAATCTATCTGCCTATTTACAACTCATATGAGGCTATATATTAAAACAATGCCTTAATCTAGCCCTCTTAGTTTGTTTTCCAGCCCATGAAATTTGGCTGAATTTTACAGTATATAATGATAACTTAGTTTTTTTCACTGCTGTATAATGATAGACCAAAGGTGATGACATTTTAATAACAAGTCTCCAAGGGAATGTTTTTGTTTGCTTGATAATCTAATTATCATTTTTCAGCCCTTGATTATTATGTTATATAGGAGCTAGGTAATAATATTGTTGATTGATCAATAAATTAAAATGCTGCTTTTAAATGTCTCAGATAAACCTGATGCTTTAAATCTGGAGAAGCCAAAGGAAATTCTGCCAGAATAACATTTTTGTGGGTTCAAGTAATAACTGTATTGCTATTTTAGACTGATAAGAGTAAATAAGTTTAAATATTCAAACATTCATTGGCACTGTTCTCCCAACTTTAAAATTAGGCTTATTGCTAATTGGCAGATAGAAGTATTTTAACATATTTGTCCAATATACATTTAATCTTAAAATACACAATGTTTGGCATTAAGGAAGATAAGTTAAGCTTTTTCTAATTTGCATAAATAAGCAGACTTAGTATAAAGAAAATTGGGTTCCTTTCCCCATTTTCTTTCATCCAAACTTTCTGACAACCATATCTTAAACAAGCTTATGAGTAGTGGTTAATGTCAGTCTACTGGTATCCAGAATCTTTTTAAGAAAGGAACTAAGAATTTATTTGAGGTAATGTGTTCAGCAAGAGATAGCTGGTGAAATAAAGTAGCATATGAAATTGCCACTATAATATTTAGCTGGATTTCCTATCATTTACTGTGAATTGTATTTTTATATTGTTTGTATAAATAATAAATAAATAAATAAAACATTTGGGGGGGAAATTGAGATAGGCATTCTGAGGGAAACAAAGCATCCAACTATCTTTAAAAAAAGCCAGTACATTTTAATTACAAAAAATACTGAATAAGTAAAGTATGATTAGTGATAAAAATGCATATCTGCATGAGTAGTCCCAGTACAACCAGGTATAGAAAAAAATTCATGAGCATAGCTGGTTATAACAATAACTAAAAGGTAGTTGAGACAGTACCAGTATTTCTTGCTCCAGTATATCTTCAAGCTTTCCACAATCATTTTACTTGAGAATCAGGCCCAGAATTTTTTAAGGACTGATAACATTTTCATTGGTCCAACTCACACATATTTTCTTAAACTATATATAGTTTTTAAAATCTCTTAAAGAAAACTGTTATATAAACCTGAGCTCTGATCCAGTTTATAGTCGAACATAATCTTTAATCCCATCAGAATGAAAATACTGAGCTTTTATTGGTATGCCTTTCTTTTCATTGTATAGAATGGTTTACTCATTGCAGTCGCTTACCTGCACTCTAGAGATGTAGAAAAAGAAAAAATTTCCCCTCATTTTACCTTCCTTTGGGTCAAATATGCTTGATAGATCATTTCTCAATAGGATTAAAAGGGGCGGGACTGTATGTTGAAGAGAAAGTTATTTAAACAGATGTTTTAAACTTCTATGGGTATCATTTAATCAGTGTATAATAATATAGTATGTTGTATGTGAAGCCTGCCCTTAAATGCAGTCAGTCTTGAATAGAACTGTGACAGTGCTATTTCTATGTTGTTAATTTTTGAATGGCAGGAAGTGGTGAATCTTATGGTTGACCACCAATGGAAAGAGAGTGAGTGGACATTAGCACTCTGGTCAAACCAAATGGTATTGGCAGTGTAGATGGTCTTGGAAGTGGCCTGTGGTTTTTGGAACTGTACACTAGAGAAGCATAACTAGAAGACATGGTTAGAAGACTCTAATAAAAGAAAAATAGGAGTTTTGAACAAAATAATCCAAAACTAAATATTTTTCAAATTCCTTCAGTCTTTTCATGAAGTTAATCAGAACATTAGCATGCAGTATCTGCTTATGTCTAATAAAAACATGCAGTAAGTCAATATGTATTTCACCCATAATCTAGTATAAAATATGTAACATTATTACTATTCTAGGTATAAGAATTTAAGAAACCTGTTAGCAATATGAGTATTGGTTTAGTGACAAAATTGTAAAACTTTACATATATAGTTACGTAGATAAATATAGCAATTGTATTTATTAATCTTAAACTTACAACAGTTTGCTTAGTGACCATTTGAAGTTACAACAGCACTGAAAATAGTTACTTATGACCATTTTTCACACTTATGACTGTTGCAGCATCCCGATGGTCACATGATTTACATTTGGAAGCTCGACAACTGATTCACATTCATTCATTCATTCAGTCAGTCAGTCAGTCAGTCAGTCAGTCAGTCAGTCATTATTAATATTTGTATGACGCTCAACTCAGCAGGGCCTCTGAGCGGCTAACAACAGTATAAACGGTATAAACAATATAGTATAAAACAAATTTAAAAACATGGCTAAAAACACAATAAAAATATTAAAAGCACTCAGTCACTCACATACTCATGGGCCTACATCTATCAGTTATTAGGCCCAGGCTTGCCGGAAAAGCCAGGTTTTCACAGCTTTTCTGAAGGCCAATAGGGTGGGGATAGTCCGGATCTCAGGGGGTAGCTGATTCCACAAAGTAGGGGCCACCACAGAGAAGGCCCTCGCCCGAGGTCCCGCCAGCCGACATTGTCTAGCCGACAGAACCCTGTGAGATCTAACCGGTCGTAGGGAGGTATATTGAAGGAGACGGTCCCGAAGATACTCTGGCCCTGCACCATATAGGGCTTTAAAGGTAATCACCAACACCTTGTAACTGTTGCAGTGTCCTGGGGTCATGTGATCACCTTCTGCAACCTTCTGACAAGCAAAATCAATGGGGAAACAGATTCACTTAACAACCGTGTTACTAATTTAACAACTACAGTGATTCATTTAACAACTGTGGCAAGAAAAGTCATAAATTGGGCAAGACTCACTTAACAAATTTCTCACCTAACATTTATTTTGGGCTCAAATATAGTAATAAGTTGAAGACTACCTATATTGTCATCTCATAGATTTCATGACATCAGGAATTCTCTGGCATGCTACTTGAAATTACAGGAATTAGAATTTAAACATATAAAACAACAGATTAATACCAATATTATTTCAGAATAATTTAAATACTGGGCCATATTGAGAAAGTTCTTTACTGTTGTAGAGTAGAATAACAAGCTCTTGAAAGCTTTTCAGATACTCTATTTGTATTTTATGCCAAACAAAATAAAGATGAGTTTATTTTGAGCTTCTTTACCAAGATTTCCCTTTTGGGGGGGGGGGGGGGCTATTTTTCTCTCCATTAATCATTCACTGCTGCCTTTCGTCTCCCTAAGACCAAATCTATATTCTTACAAAGGATTACTAATACAGAACTGTAAAATTTTGACGCTAAGATTTAGGTATAAGAACCGTACTTACTTTTGATTTTAAGATCATTAAGATTACAAATGTACACAATAAACAAAGTAGCATAAAATTAATAAACACCCGAATATTTATTGTAGCCAGCAAATCAAACAATTGGGACTTCAAGGTATAATAAAGCAAGAATTTACATTACTGACTTAATTGTAGATTAAGCATTGTTTAATGAATATGTAGGCTTAGCATTTTCCCATTTTGCCCTTGCCTTGCTACTTTAGTATAAATATTGGTATTTATACTAGACTATAAATACCATAGTTTAAGATATCCTGGTATCCTAGCTTCAATAGTCAATTAAAGTTCTGTATCCATGAAATTCATTCTTTCAGATATAGAAGCTTCCAGTCCTAACATAAACATTAATTTAAGTAATAATATTAATTACAACTACTACCACAACAATAGAGCTATATAGAAACACTAATAGTGCATACCTGAACTAGAAACATAAACAATAGTGCTAATGGAAATAGTACATTCAGTTCAGTACAATGGATTCAGAGAAGTTAGAGTGCTTACCAGAGATGGATTAATTCTTTGCTGACTTGGAATTTATGCTCTTTCTCATCTGAATCAAAATGTGCCTTGCCCAGAATACCCAATATCTAGACGCCATTGTCCCTGATCTCATTATAATAAAACTGCCTGATTTGATAAGTGTGTTTACCAGGCGTATTCTTTGTTTAGTGATAGATACAGTACAATAAACCCAACCATTCCACAGCACTCAACAAATAAGATTAGTCCAGAAACTATTCTTTACCACAAGATGTCAGAAGTTTGCTTTCAAACCTGATGGTGGCTTTAGTGGTTGAAGATGGGCTGTCAGCCAGTCTGTGGTTTGAAGCTAAGGCAAAGAAATAGAAGGAGAAGAACAGAAAAACTAAGTTAGGCAAAAGATTAGCAGGCTGTTTTACATTTTCCCTGTCGTTAAAGATGGCTGATAAATTACCTTTCTTACAGATGAAGGATGTAAAGGAGAAGTCTGTTGACCGTTTTTATTCTGTTGAAGAAGGAAATCTCTTTTAGTTGAGCATAGCTATACACTTGTCTAAAGTGCAGATTTTGGTAAAAAAAATTAGGAACCAAAAAACTTCCACCCCACTCCACTGTAGGATAATTTTATTCCAATTCCAATGAAGCAGACCACTTCCCAACCAACATGTTTTTCCTGTTAATTACTATGTATTATGTATAATAATAGCTCATTTACTTTGACCATGACAAATAGAGAGCAAAATGTTTGGATTTTTGAGTTTTCCCATCTCATTATTTCAGAATTTTATGTTTCATTCTAAACAGTAACTTTAGATATTTCCTCTGGTATTTCCTCTTTGTTAAGATATATCATGGAAAATATATAGAATATTTTTAACAGGAAAGTTTCTTCTATTCCATACAAACTATTTACCTTTCCATAGATATCTGTCCTTTTATTAAACAGGCTGCAGTGCTTATGTACTATGTATAAAAGGCTTCAGCTTGTTTTGAAAGTTCTGTGTCCCTTCAAATATTTCCTTCTCTCTTTCTCCATTGTTTTGTGACACCCTTTAGATCCTTGAGAAACTCAGGTTAAATTCCTAGCAGGAAAAGAATGGGTATGCCTGCTTTATATGAATCTCGATTAAATATTAATGCTTGATCTTGCAGAAGAATTTATAATCGAGCAATTGACTGGAAGAATCTATCTTAGTATCCAGTGAGTTTAAATAAGGTTGAGTTGGCATTCTCCAGAAAATCAAGAGCAGAATAGAATTTGCATTTAAATGAAAGATTAGAGGGTTCCACTTTTTCTTAGATGGTAAATGATTCTAAAAGGTGTGATAAGCTGTCTGGTAAGAGATCAGCTGATATTATTATGTACATTAAATATGTGATATTGGTTTACTCTCTGTTTCTATTTTATATGGGAGCTAGAATTTATTATTTAACCTTTCTAAAGCCCACCATGATGGTGATTATAATTTATTTTATAATCTAACTGGGATTTTTTTTCTTGTTTTTTCTTGTTGTTTTCTTGGGGTTTTTTTGACTCTCAGAATGTAATGTCATATCAAATGCAGTCATTTTGAGAAGCATGTTTAGTCTGTTTTCCAATCCACATAGAAAAACCTTTATATCTCTTGTAATTTCTTGCATTTTTTAAAATAAATGGCAGCCCTCTAGACACCTTATTTAATGAATTTTGAATGCCACTCTTAAGTTTTGAAAACATAAAAGAGATTTATTTTAAAATGCACATATTTATTGTACAAATGCAATGGCATACACTTTACAAATGCAAAATTATCTTAGGCTAAATTAGAATCTGTTCAAATTTATTAATTTCCATTTGTTATGGAATATAGATACTTAAACTAAGAAGAAAAAGATATAAATGTGAAAGATGGAAACTAGTAATATGGCTTATTTTTTAATGATGATTTAAGATGTGATGAAGAACATAGATATTAGAAAAACTAAATGTATTAATGTTATTAATTGTGTTTAAAGAGCCGAGGTGGCGCAGCGTTAGAGAGCAGTACTGCAGGCTACTTTAGCTGACTGTGATCATTTGAGTTCAGCTGTTCAAATCTCACTGGCTCAGGGTTGACTCAGCCTTCCATCCTTCCGAGGTAGGTAAAATGAGGACCCAGATTGTTGGGGCAATGTAAATATACATTGCTTAATGGTGTAAACAGCTTAGAGAGTGCTTGCACTATGAGGCAGTATATAAATCTCACAAATAAATAAATAAATAAATAAATAAATAAATAAATAAATAAATAAATAAATAAATAAATAAATAAATAAATAAATAAATAAATAAATAAATAAATAAATAAAATATCTTAAATGGTTTTTATATAAACTATATAGTGTATACTAAATTAGAAATACAGATGTATAAGATTTCTAACAGTGGTTAACATAGTAAGAGATGAGAATTTAAGGACTTGTAGTGATATTGTTTGTATAAAAATAAAATGAGTAAAGATAAAAAATAAGGAAAATAAAAATTTTGGTTGAAATTAAAAGAAGAGACCGGGGCAACATCTTGTTCACAATAAAGTTATGAAGAGGAGAAAGAAGATGAATATTGGAAAAAAGATGTAATATAAAATTAAATAACATTGAAAGAAATGAGGATGATTAATATCGTCAATGTAATTTAATCTGTATATAATATTAAATCTTATATAAATTAGTAGAATATCGAGAAATAAATTGTAGATGGTAAATAACTGAAAGTAACATTGGGAAGAACGGAGGAGTGGAGGGGATTGGAGGGAAGTAGGGGAGAGGAAAGGAGAAAGGCCGAAAAAAGAAGAGAGGATGAAGGAAGAA